>OZ024834.1:57263802-58463802 GCA_964016985.1 Anodontia alba | reverse complement strand
CTGATCATGAAATAATTTCTGTGGTTATTCTCTCCCTTCTGTGATTCATGAAAAGCAGTTGTCACATTATGAAAACATGCCTACCGGTATTCAATTACACTGTAAATTTTAGCACCAAAAACTGAAAAATTTCATAGAAAAAAATCTGATATTTTCATATTTCTGCTCAAAACATAGATTGTGGCTACTCGTTCTAACGAGTACCCACAGTCTATGTTTTTGAGCAGAAATAAGAAAAATAATGTATACCCCTGTAAACCCCAGTTTTACTATATAAAAGTGGGGCTTAAGGGGGTCAAAATTATATAAGCATGTTTTTGTGACGAGTTACTGCCAAAAGTTTGTCCCAAAAGTAAGTAAGGAATAAGCCTGCCAAGAAAAAGTGTGAATAAGTTAACTGAATGGCTCAACATGACCTTAACCCTTATCACTCTCTGGACTAATTCAGCAGACAACAAATTGATGATAGTTCTTTTATTTTTCCCAGAAAACAGGATTTGACATTTAATGCAAATTGTCTACTCAGGAGAAAATAAGAAAAATATTTCAAAATGTCATCTGCTGAAAATTTTACCCAGAGTGATAAATGAGTGGTATGGGATTGTTAATGATTTTTTAGTTTTTGACAGAGTTATGACCCTTTTCGGTGTCAGAGAAATGGTTTTTGGCGTCCAGTTTCTTTGCTGTAAAAATATCTGGATGAAATTGCAGATATTTAGAGTATATTATGGTCAAGAACAATTACTCTGGGTGTTCCAGTGCTTGATTTGTATGGTTCTGATAATACTGAATAAATGGACTTTTGCCTGAAGACTCCTTTACTATATAGAATGTCTGGATGAAAATTCAGATATGTAGAGGACTTTGGGCTACGAAGTGTGGCCAAGAACTGCTATTCTGAATGAATTCTAATTCTTGACTTATCTGCCCTTGACATATCTGAAAAGGTGATTTTGGTGCATAGGCCCTTTATTGTTCATGATATCTTGCTGGAACTCCACAAATGTAAGCAGAATAAATTAAAGGTTACATATTGTGGCAAAGGAGCACAACTCTGGTTATCCTGATTTTTGACAGAGTTGTGGTCCTTTTCAGTGTCAGACAAATATGTTTGGCCTTTAGTTGCTTCATTTTATGGAATTCTGGACAAAATTTCATAGATTAATAGAAAAATTTAAGGCTATATATTGTGGCCAAAGACTGCTGCTCTGGCTGTCCCAGGACTTGAGTTAATTGCCTTTTTATTGCCCTCTGTGGTGGGGTATCCTGTTGTGTGTCTGCAATGCTTGTATTATAGGATGTTTTACATAGCTTCAGATAAGAGTGGTATCAGGCAAATGACATTTTTCTTACTTCTCCACAAAAATGTATGTTGTGGATACTAACTAGAAGCGTCTTAATGAAGTGCTTCTAATGAGTACCCACAATATGTTTTTGTGAGAAATAAGAAAAAATATTGACAATTTTTGGTTGACAAAAGCATCTTATCTGGAACTATGTTTTTATTGTAGTGTGGAAAGGCTGGTGATTTGAAAAGTATATTATGCATAGAAATTGGAAAACAGCCTCACAGACTTGTTGTAAGTCTAGGAAGTTGTATGCCCATATGCTGGTCCTTCATGCAGTCCGCTTGTTTGAAAACTTACCTGTGATGGGGAAAAAATTAGAGACCCATGACTGTGCTAAGCAGAAGTTGTAGGAGGACATTGTATTTGTTTGTTTTTTTAATTATTTTTCAGAGAAAATAAGACTTGCTGATGATTCACATGAAATATAAAGCCATATTTTCTCTGAAAAAAATACACACAAAAAACGTCATCTGTGGTTAAAATTATATGAATACAGAGGATAATTTGGAATCTCAACTTGCAAAATTAGTAACAGTTTTAATTGCATTCAAGATAAATAGCATTTCAAGGTAGGCAGCTTTCTTATTTATGAGAATGTCCTTATTATTAACACTTACCATGCTAAGGGCAGATTCAGCAAACAACAGAAATATGATATATATATATTTTTATTTGTCCTAGAAAATTGGATCTGACGCTTCATGCAAATTGTCTCCTAGGGAGACAATTTGCATGAAGTGTCAAATCCTATTTATATATCAGTCTGTGCACATTTTAAGTGTGATTCAGACCTTTGCTGCTAATTGATATAATTCTACCGTATCCAATGATTCAAATGAGTAACCACTAGATATTTTTTTTTGTTGTTGACAAATATGAAAAACAAAAATAAAAACACAATCCCTACCAGTCTTCCAAAATCCTTTTTAGCTTAATGTGTTCCTTTTGTCAAAGTGACCTGCCTCTTGTTAATAATTGGTTTATCATGTTTATGGGTTAAAACCTGGAGAAGGTTAATTAAAGGGCCAGCAGAGCTAATAAAAGTGTCAGACCAATCACATATTATTACAGCAGAGAAATGTGAATGAACCTTCCTAGACGGGCTATCACTGCCTTCTTGATTGCCAGGTGTAAAAAAAAGAGGAACATTGCATTTTACTACTGGCATTTTAACGCTTACTGCACTATGGGTAAAGTTAACGGGTGACAATTTGATATTTTTTCTTTTTTCACGGAAAATAGGCTTTGATTTCCATGCAAATTGTAGCCTGTTTACTGGGAAAAATAAGAAAAATATTTTAAAATGTCAACTACTAATCTTTTTACCCAGCATGCTGGGCATTATCATATCACTGATCATTTATGTGTGAGTGGGTTTGAAGTGAATGGGGTAGGGTGGGTGTACAAAACAATTTAGGGTGATATAATCGTCCTTCCAGAGATTATGTCTGTGCATTTTTTTTTTATCTGAATTCATTGGGTTGACTGGGCCGTAAAACCTCAACACAAACAAACAAATTTATCTGAATTCTGGTATAGTTTTTACATGATGCTTTATTTGTTTTTCTTATTTTAGAACATAGGTCTGTGGTAAGCACCAGAAGAACTTTTGTCTCCAAACCCTGGGGCATAAGTCAAAAGGTCACATTTTTTTGTCTTGGATGAATTTTATTTAACCATATTTTCTTTATACTATTCTCGTATACTAGAAACTCACAACACCTTACTACTTCCTAGCCCTGACCTTAGACCAGGCTGAAGGAGTCAGAAGTCAGAGTCAGAAAAAAGAATGTGAGACCTTCAACTGCATGACCTCTAGTTTCACTCTTCATCTTGATATGACTTAAATAATGTTGAAAGGGATGTAAAACACCAAATCATCATCATCGTCTTGTTTCACTCTGCCGATATACCGTAATAACCCTAAGTATTGGGACAGATAGGCCTTTGCAAACAGTGTAGACCCAGATCAGATGCTGCAGTATTCAGCATCTGATCAGGGTCTACACTGTTTGCCATACATACAGCAATATTTTAGACACATCATGAGACGGTAGAATGGAATATTTAAGTTTTAGGACCAGTATGGTAAGTAGATAAGGTGTCCCAATACTCAGAGTTAACCCTTGTCATGCTGAATAAATTAAGATGTCCCACCCTCTTCTAATTTTCAGCCAATCAGATTCCTTGATCCACGTTGTTGACAGAAATTTGTATACTGAATGGCAAACTGTGCAGATCCAGATCAGTTGGCTTCTTCAGAAGCCAACTGATCTGGATCTACACTGTTTGCAAAGGCAGAGTATATCTGGGTTCAGCAGGACAAGGGTTAATACACTAGTTGACATCTGATTTCAGGTTTTGAAATGTGATTGTGATACACACAGAGGTGCACCATGAGCAGTTCTTTCTCTGCAGAAGTCAGTGGCCAGGAGGCCAGTGACATCCTGGCAGCAGCCTTGGAGCAGATGGATGGAATCATAGCAAGTATGTTCCTTCAACAAAATTATCCTTAAACCCATTGTAGACTGAATGAACTCTCCCACACTATAAATTGGAAGATTCTAATTTCAATTTTTGGTATGTCAGGCTGTGTGATTTAGATATTCCTAGAGAAAAATGGCTGAACTGTTTGCAAACAGTCTGTGGCTTCTGATCTGGGTCTGCACTGTTTGACAGTTCTTTTAGGGGTCTCCAGACTACAAAAGGTTAAGGTAAATGGATATGCCTGAAAGATTTTGTCTTCAGTTTGCAAAGGGACAAACTTTTGCAGATCAGAAATTGCATATCCTACAAATTGAAACCTTTCAAAACTTGGGGCTACTCTTAACTCTTTCCCCGCTAGTGGCAACTTTTGTCGTCTGCTGATAACCTTTGCAAACAGTTTGGACCCAGATCAGGACCGACAAAATATCGAGCCAGATCTGGATCCAAACTGTTTGACACTCTGCTGGTATTTCTGAAAGATTTCTTGAAAAAGTTAATTTTAAAAAAAATCTACAGAGGACAAAAAAAGCATGCAAAATTACCCAGCATGCAAAGAGTTAAAGGAAAGAATTTGCTGCCAGCCCACAATGAGAAGGCAAGTCAGTATTTCTGTCAGAATTACTTCACTTGGAGATGTATCCATTCCCCATAACTCCTCCAAAATATCTTTTATCTTTAAATTTTGATAAACCCATTATTTGGAAATGGACATTGACAAGAATCACAAATATCACAGGAATTTATACTGGGTAGATACTTATGCTAAGATTTATTTGAGTTTGTGCGGTTGAAAAGATTGTCCTAATTAAGATATTAATTAGTAGAAGACATTTGAAGGGGACAGTTGTGAGATTTTTTGCCATTTGTTTCATTGGGAAACAACTTTTGTGACTTCTGAAAAGGTGTCTACACTAATAGGAAAGTACCAATACATTTTTGTCAGAATAGCTTAAGTTAATTGGAGACATGTTTGTCCAGACTGCTCTGAATTTGCAATTTTTACTCCAAGACTGATCTGGTCCTGCTGATCCCGTATATGCACTGCCTTTTCAAACTGTAGATCCAGTTCAGTTGACTTCTTCAGAAGCCAGCTGATCTGGATCTGCACTGTTTGTCATTAAGTATGTGAATTTGGATCAAGTAATCTGATTGGTTGACAATTAGAAGTGGGCGTGGCATCTTAATATATTCAGAATGACAAGGGTTAATGTAGGTATAGCTCTAGATAATGGAGTAACTGTAAAAGATTTTTACATATTTCTTCACTAAAGCATATGTCATGGGTACTCATCAGAAGTGCTTTTGCAAGGCACTTCTGATGAGTACCAACAGCATATTTATTATGGAGACAAAAGTATCAACAGTTTGTGATTGAAAAAAGTTCCTTATCTGGAGCTAAATGAAGTAGGGTAAGGCAAACTTCACTATAATTTCAGGGACAAAATTTGAGAACCAGAACAGCAGCTACATTTCAACCCCAGACCCAGGTCCCAAGCCCCGAGCCAACATCCACCAGGCCAGAATCATAAAACTCTTGGATGACTTGAAGCTTGCTTTGGAATTGTGTGACGATCGAAAGAAAATCATTCGACAGGTTCCAGAAGAAGTAGTGAACTTCATCAGTGCTTGGCTGAACTCAGGAACAGAGGAAGTTAGAAAGGTATTTTTAGCTCTAGACAAAATTTTTTTCAACAGAACTGTATTAATATTTTTTTTTATTTCTCCAAGCAAACATAATGTCTTAGGAATTTATTAGAAGCACCTGACCGAAGCACTTCTAATGAGTAGCCATAGCTACAGATAAGGCACTTTTTTCAAACAAAAAGTGTTGATATTTTTCTTACTTCCTCACACAAACATTTTACATTACCAACTACAGAGTTTATCTAATATTCGGAAAATTTATTTAAAGGGAAATCTTGACACTGATCTTTTCCGAAGGACTTTCAATGGATTTTGACTATAGTTTGATATCATGAAAGTTTGAGAATTCAGAAAAAATCAGATGCTCAGACGCTGCATTTTTGAGAAAATTTCCTCTGAGCCATTCAGATGGATTGCAGAAGGATTCAGACTCTGAATTATTAAGCAACTATGTTTCTGAATTATTCAGAACCTGTTCAGCCAAGATTCAGAAAATAGCTATTAGGAGTAATTTCTGAACATTCGGTTGAACTGTTCAGAATAATATGTTCAGCCAAGGTTCAGAAATTGACTGGGCCATAAAACCTCAATACAAACAAACAAAAAAAATTACTTAGCCTAACATTTGAAATAGTCCATTCAACTACCTGTTGATGTCTCTAAAATATTGCTATATGTATAGCAAACAGTGTAGCCCCTGAACAGTCACCACATTTGGTGGCATCAGATCTTGGTCTACACTGTTTGCGCAGGCTTATCTGTCCCAATACTTAGGGTTATTATGGTACTTTTTGCTATTTTCGCCCTTGGGTACCAATAGGAATTGCCTCAGTGACAACAAGTCAGTTCTAGTGACTACCTGTGAGATTTATTTTAACTCTTGCCATACTTAATAAATTAAGATGCCACACCCACTTCTAATTTTCAGCCAGTCAGATTATTTGATCCAGGTTATTGATATAAATTCACATACTTAATGACAAACAGTGCAGACCCAGATGAGTTGGCTTCTTCAGAAACCAACTGATCTGGATCTACACTATTTGCAAGGACAGGGCATATCTGGGTCCAGCAGGACCAGGGTTAATGCAAAAAGAAAAAAGTGAAAACCTTCTGATAATTTCCTTTATTTAGAGCTATGGTGGGGGACATAGAAACTGCTGAAAAGAGTTTAAAGCATAATATTGATAAATTTACAACACTTTACCAGGTGAAATTCATCCAGGTGAAACACATATGTATGTTGAAGTAGGAAATATCTATCAAACCTGAAAAAATATCCTAGATTGAGCTTCACCAAGAGAAAACCTCCTTTATGCCATTGTGCCTTTTGCCATTTTCAATGATATTATTTGGATAGTAAAGTTTCTGACCAGCTTAAGTGGCTGCACAGTCTGGTCAGAGCTTCACTTGTGACACATGGCAGTCTGCAACTGCGGTATTAATCCAAAGTATTTGACCATCTTAACACTTTAAGCACTCTGGGTAAAATTTTCAGTAGACGACACTTTGAAATATTTTTTTCTTATTTTTCCAAGAAACAGGATTTTACATTTCATGCAAATTGTCTCCAACTTGTCTCCATTTGAGACAATTTGCATGAAATTTTAAATCCTGTTTTCTGGGAAAAATAAGAAAAATATTACCAATGTGTCATCTGTTGAACTAGCCCAGAGAGTGGTAAAGGTTCCTTACCATACTTGTCCTAATCTTTGAACAATTCATGTTACAAAATGCTGATATGTCTAAAAACTGCTGGATGAGTGGCAAACAGTGTAGAACCTGATCAGATGCCACATTCTGTATTGTCTGATCTGGGTCTACACTAGTTGCTTGGACTTGTCTTTCCTGATTCTTAAGGTAATATGGAATCCTAAATATTCTGACACTGTAGCATCTCATGCTTTACTTATCCAAAAATTTGAATAAACCCAAACTTGAATACCTTTATATGTCTGTAAAAAAATTGCAGATTAAATAGCAAACTCTGCAGATCCTAATGATACAGCTTGAAGTTTAAACCTTGTCATGCTGAATAAATTAAGATGCCACACCCACTTCCAATTTTGAGCCAGTCTGATTACTTGATGCAAGCTGTTGATATAAATTCACATACTGAATGACAAACAGTGCAGGTTCAGATCAGTTGGCTTCTTCAGAAGATGCCTCGCCCACTTCCGATTTTCAGCCAATCAGATTACTTGATCCAAGTTGTTGATATAAATTCACATACTGAATGACATAAAAGTGCAGATCCAGATTAGTTGGCTTCTTCAGAAGCCAACTGACCTGGATCTACACTGTTTGCAAAGGTAGGGCATATCCAGGTTCAGCAGGACAAGGGTTAATCTGTTAAAAGCAAACAGTGTAGACCCTGATCTTGAACAAGCCCAAATAAGACTACCTTAGATGAAAAGTCAAACTGTGCAGATCCTGATCATACTGATAGAACTTTGATCTGTGTAGAGCAAATGGTGCAGACCCTGATCAAACTTTGACCTGGTCTACTCTGTTTGCTCAAGCATTTGTCTGAATATTAAGTTTAAATACATTGATGCTTAGCATGCTGGGTAAACTTTCAACAAATGACATTTTGAAATATTTTTCTTTTTTTTTCACAGAAAGTAGTCTTTGACATTTTATGCAAAGATGATTTGCATGAAACTTCAAAACCTATTTTCTTGGGAAAATTAAGAAAAATATCACCAATTTGTCTTCTGCTGACTTTGCCCAGAGAGTGATAAAGATTAGGCAGGTTTTCGCACATGATAAGCATTGAAAACCCAGAACAGCCTGCTCCTTAGGAGCAGTTTGATCTGAGTCTACACTGTTTGCTAATTATTTGCTGAATATTAAGTGCAAATATGATATTAACATCAGTTAGAAAGCACCATTTCCTATGATGAAACTCATCTGCATTTATCGCTTGGCACTCTGGATAAAAATTTCAGTAAAGACATTTTGAAATATTTTTCTAATTTTTTCGAGGAAACAGGATTTGACATTTCATGCAAATTGTCTCCACTGGAGACAATTTGCATGAAATGTCAGATCCTATTTTCTGGAAAAAATTAAGAAAAATATCAGTTTGTCGTCTGCTGATTTGCCCTGAGAGTGGTAAAGGTTAATGTAGGAAATAGCTATCGAAAAACAGATTTGCAAAAATCATAGATCATTGATAAGTATCTTATACCTGGTATTTTTAAAGAAGTTTGGCAGGGTTACATGTAGTTATGGCTAGAAAAAAGTAAGTAATTACTTGAAACAGTTAGGAAAAAGAAACTAGATCCTGCAGTTGATGGCACGCCATTGCAAATCCCAGTAGAGAGAAGTGAAAAATAATGTTGCTTTCGCAGACACTTTCCATGCAGGGAAGTCATGTAGCAAGTTTGGTTAAATTCCTCCCAGTGGATTAGGAGGAGATAGGGTGATGGATGGACAGACAGATGGACAAACAGAAAAATAATGTTGCTCTTGTACATCCTTACCACTACAGGAAGACATGTAGCAAGTTTGGCTAAATTCCTCCCAGTGATTTAGGAGGAGATAGTGTGACTGACAGATGGACAGATGCTGGACAAATGGATGGACGGAAGAATATTATGTTGCTCTGGCACACCCTTACCATGAGGGGAAGTCATGTAGCAAGTTTGGTTAAATTCTGCCTAGTGGTTTAATGTATTTCTTTGGTTATAAGATGGGGGTTTTCCATTCTAAAACAATCTCAAAGATCTAGATCCATCTTGTACAGATCTTAATCTTTGAGATTGTTTTAGAAGAGAAAACCCCATTTTATAGTTGGATTACTGAAGACTGATTTATATATTTGCGATAAATTTAGAAGAATAAGTCCCTTTCTTATAACCAAATAAATACAGTAGAAGGAGAAAGTGTAATGGACAGATGCCGGATGGATGACTGGATGGACAGACAGATGGAAAAATAATGTAGCCTTCACACACTCTTACCTTGAGGGGGAGGCATGTAGCAAGTTTGGTTGAATTCCGCCCAGTGGTTTAGGAGGAGATAGCCTGAGGGACAGATGGATGGATGGACAGACAGATGGACAGATGGATGGAGGGCCACATTCACAGTATCCCCATTGCTGTTTTAAAAAAAGAAAGAAATCCCGAACCTGCTTCAGTATAGTATTTTGTCGTGCCATTACAGAGGCTTAATATAGGCAGTCAACTTGCATTATCTCAAACGCTAAGGGAACAGACTTTTTGGTTTGAGATAATACATGTAGTTCTTTGAGATAAAAGTAGCTGAAATGTAAGGAACATATAGCAAACTAAATAAATATTGCCTTAAATGTACTTTGATTTAAGCAGTAGTTTGAGTTATCAATATAGGGATCAAACATGATTTTTCATGCATTAACAATTGCCAGGTCCCGAGGGAGGTGTTTGAAAATCGAGGCTGGAGGCCGCGGTTTTCAACACGTCCCTACGGACCTGGTGAATGTTAATCCATTGAAAAACCATGTTCAATCACTATTATTGCATAAAAACTGAAAACATTTTCTACATTTTGCGTTATTTCTTGCACTATTTTGTTTCGCCTTTTCACCGATGTCTCGCGAATGCAATTTCCACGGACTAAGCTCATTCTAGGACTGGGCAGTACACATCTCATAATGGCAGCAAATCTGTGGCCTCAGTACGATCATATTGAAAGTTGCATAGCCGTGCATTAACAGCGCATGAATTGCCTTGTTAATACACAGCTTTTCGCCGGTTAATTCACGGCTGTTAATAACATGCGACACTGCTTTTTATGCAATAATGTTTGAGATAATGGGTGTCAACAGTAATTCTGCTTAGGGTGAGTAGAATTATAGACCTCTAGTCATGTTTGGCATTTTGATGGATGTGCCTGAACAATTAGTGCAGCACCAGATCAGCAGAGTGTTCCTTCAGGAGCAGTAAAGCTTCAGTGATGTGTTGTTTCTTTTTACAGGCGAGCATATAGTTGGGGGCATTTTGTTTAACAAACACTCAATTCTAGATTTAAATTTTGACATTTTATACAAATTGTCTCCTTAGAAGACAGTAGTGGCTTGATGTCAAACCATATTTTATGAAAAAAAAAAAAAAAAAAAAAACGAAAGGGAAACCAGAAGTCGATGCGCAGTTGATGGCATGCCATTGCAGTATCCCCACACTCCCTGCTTATGTTGCTAATAGCATGATGGACAGATGGACAGACTCACTCTTACATACTTTTACCATGAGGGGAAGTCATGTAGCAAGTTTACTTAAATTCCTTCCAGTGGTTAAAGAGGAGATGAATTCCTTCCAGTGGTTAATGAGGTTAATGTGCAAACAGTAATGGGTCAGACCACCTTGTATGTGGCTAGGCAAAGGTCTATAATTCTACTTACATAACTGGGATATTAACAATTCTGTCTAGGGTCCCTTAAAAGGGACATTGACAAAACAGTGACGACCCAGATCAGATGCCATAGAATGCATCATCTGATCAGGGTCTTTGCATGAAAATACATGATTTCTTATGTAAGAATAATAAAAATTAAAACTAAAACAGACACTCCTTAAACTTGAGATGGGCATGTTGGCCAGCTATATTGGTAGAAGAGTCCACGCATAAATGGATTAAAAAATATAGTCTTCAGCATGCTAAAGATAAGATCTCTTAGAACAGGAGCCAAGTAACTCAGGATTATTGAGTCTGTGTGAGGGCTGTATATAAACTGTTTATATACATTATATACATTAAATATGCCACTGCTAGGGCTTAGAGGTTTTAACCCTTAGCACACTGGGTAAAATTTTCAGCAGACAATATATTGAAATAGTTTTCTTATTTTTCTCAGAAAGCAGGTTTTGACATTTCAGGCAAATTGTCTCCAGTGGAGACAATTTGCATGAAATGTCAAATCCTGTTGTCTTGGAAAAAATAAGAAAAATATCATCAATTTGTCGTCTACTGAATTTGCCTAGAGACTGGTAAAGGTTACTGTGCGGCTTGCAGCAGATAACAATTAGCAGTCAACATTTTAAATTGTTTTTTTTTTTGTGTTTGTGTGTGGAGGTTTTATGGCCCAGTCAACCCATTGGGGTCATGTCGAGCACAGTCAGTTTACCTAACCACATGTTTACTGGGCAGGCTTAGTCCTCTAAGCGGTTAACCAGTATTGTGCACATTCTTTCGCCAGAAACTGACAACTGCCCTTCTTGAATCAGTGGAAGGGAGAGAATGACCGTAGAAAATATTTCATGATCAGTCTCTACGAAAGAATGTTGCTGACCTCGGCGGGGGTTGAACCCGCAACCTCCTGGTCTCCAATTGGATGGCGCATCCAACTGAGCCATCGAGGCCAGCTAAAATTGTTTTTCTTTTTTTATTTTTTTTTTAAAAACAAAAAAAAAAAAGAAAAAAATATTGTTTTTTTCTTCAAAATATAATAATATACATATCTATTGCATTTACCCTTTATATTGGCAAATTGACTATTTTGCGGGCTGCGGGCTGCGGGCTGCAGGTTGCGGGCTGCGGGCCATATATAACTGCTACCTTGTAATAAGGTCATTACACAAGAAAACTGAAATGATTAAATTTATACTTTTTTTTTGTTTTGTGTATAAGACATCAACAGAATATGATCATTGAATACATGCACATGTATGTCTGTATGAAACTGATTGATAGCAAGATAGCAATGCCATAATTCTTTGGAATAGGTTATTATTGTTATTATCAGGACATGTGGCTTTTACTGGCCGCTTCATGAGAAAGTGTCCCCTTGGAAACATGTGACATGCACTTAAGGAAATACGGATCAGTCTTACTTGTATGCTCTGTGGATAGCCAGGCCAAGTAGCTACTGTATGCCATCATCAAAGACTCTGCTCTGATCAGCCTGCACAGATGAACAGTCTGATATGACTTGACTTATAGCAAATCATCTTAAAGGTATATTTTGTCAAAATACTGCCCAGATATAGCTGAATGAAACAATGCAAACACTAATTTTACAAGGTTTATCATTCTATGAAAAAACTTTCAGACAAATTAAACCTATGAAAGTTTACTAACAAGAGCTGTCAGCAGACAGCAAATGCTCGCCTGGATGTAATGGCTAAATACCTCTTTGGCTTATCGGGGGCGGGGTGGGGGTGGGGGGGGGGGGGGGGGGGGGAGGAGGAGGAAGGAGGCATTAAGGTCATAACTGTCATTGTGCTGCTGAATAAAACTTTGGACCCATATCTATCATCAGACTGAACATGAACCAAATTGAAATCCATCATATGGTTTTGAAATTTGAGCTTTTAAAAAGTTTTAACGTAAAACTTTAGCGTAAAATTTGTCTGTGACCTTGACCTTTCAGCCATAGTCATAGGTTGGGGTATAGCTGAATAAAAACTCTGGACCTATAACCATCATCATACCAAATATAAACCAAATCAATCATATAGTTTTGAAATTATGAGCTCTAAAAAATCTTAAAACATGAAATTTCAGCCTGTGACCTTTACCTTAAATGCATGGGCATAGACAGGGTATTGCTCGATAAAACTGTGGACCTCTATCTGTCATCATGAAAAATCTGAATCACATCCATCATTTGGTTTGGAAAGTATGAGCTCTTTAAAAACTTTAACGTAATACTTTATTTGTAAAATTTAAAAGTCTGTAACCTTGACCTTAAGATTATGAGCGTGGGCTGGGGTATTGCTGAAAGAAACTTTGGACCATTATATCTATCATCACAACAAATATGAAGCAAATCCATCATACGGTTTGTAAAATATGAGCTCTTTAAAAATTATAACATAATACTTTCTTTGTAAACTTTCAAAGTCTGTGACCTTGACCTTAAGATCATGGGCATGACCAATTACTAAAGTATTTCTTCATGAATTTCATTTTTATTCCTAATATATTAGTATTGGGAATGAGTAATATGGGATTGTGAATGAGTGAAATTTGTTAATTAATGACAGAGTTATGGCCCTTTTCAGTTTCTGAAAATTGGTTTTTGGCCCTTAGTTCCTTTACTTCTGGAACTATCTGAATGGAACTTCATGGATATATAAAGTATCAAAGGTTACATACTAGCACAAAAGCCACAACTCTGGTTGCTTTTGTACAAGAGTTATTTGCCCTTGACTCTTCTACAAAATTCACTTTGCATGCTTCAGACAAATAATTAGTAAGTTTCTGACATTTGTGCTTGTATTGTCTATTCTTGGATAGACTATTGTTTAAACCAAATTAACTTTTATCAAAACTTAGTCATCTTTGCTCTGAGTTATACTGCCCCACAGTGGCGGGGTATCATGCAGTGTTTGTGATGCTTTTATTAGTAAAGCACAAGGTACTATTTACAATGTTAGATTGTTAAATTGTCCATTATAATTGCATTATCTTTTACTTTCAAAATTGCAAAAGAAAATGATGATTAACAAGACCAGAAAAATGAGATAGCAAAAGAAAAACTGGAGTATGTTTACAGCAATCTTTCCTTCAGCTTTTAACAGCATATGTAAGGAAGTGGAGGTTTAAGGGGAAAAAATCCTTTTAAACCTTATTTTTATATTCTTCAACACTTTTTTATAGTGTTTCGCTTCAAATGGTAGAAATGTTGCTAAGGTCGAAAGTAATTTTTGTTTGTTTGTAATTGCCTACTAACACTTACCCCGATTCCTCCCATAATAAGACAAAACAAAAAATTGTATCACTGGGCCTTTGTTCTTCTTTCTTTGTACCTTACTATATTTCATTTGTATATCAGGACCAATGGAAAAACAGCTATGGAGAGTCTGATCAGTGTCTTCACTGTTTACTGCATACATATTTCATTGCACCTCCAGATTTTTTTTTTTTTTTTTTTTTTTTTTCCAGTTTTTAGGATACTTAATGGTACATGTACTGAACTTTTTTTCTCATGGAATTGTATTTTAAGAAAGGAAAATATTTTTGCCTATCTATTCCCAGGAACATTCTTAGGCTGGCAACTGCAAAACAAATTATTCAATAAGCCTGGCCTATTGACTGGTTCATCGGGACAAATCTTTCAAATTAACTTAAATTATTGCAGCTCTGCCTTTTTTCACCTGTCAGCATCTTGAACTTTGTTTTGGCCCTGAATGCCAGATAAGCTGTGTCATGAGAAAATATATGTTTCTTATGATATTCTTGTGTCCCCACCAACCCCCAACCCCCAACCCCCTCTGCAAAGACCCAGCCTGGGACCTGCATATTTACCAAGTCTGATTAGAGATCTTGTCAGTTTTGTCAGGCACAGGCTTTGATCAGGTTGCGAGGGTGACAGGCTGTTCAGAGGCTCAGATAGTTGCACATATAGTGCATATAGATTCTTTACTACAATGCACATGGTATTAATACTTGTACATTGTTCTTTCTTTCCTTTTTATTGGAGTAGGCGGCAGGGGGGCGGGGTGGGGGGGGGGGGGTTAATAAGAAAAATAACATTGATCACAAATTTTTGGCTTAACATATACTATTGCTCGCAGCCCGCATGCCCGCAACCCGCATGCCCGCAGCCCGCATGCCCGCAAAATAGCGATTCCATTATATTGGGACACCTTATACTTGTCCATTTTACTGCTTGTTCATGTGTCTAAAAATTGTTGGGCGAGTGACAGTGTAGATCCTGATCAAATGCAGCATTCTGCAGTGTCTGGTTTGAGTCTACACTGAAAATTTACAAAGAACTGTCTACCTGAATACTTAGAGTAAATACAGTAATAGAAATATTAAAATAGGATACTGTATGAAAAAAACAAAAACAAAAAAACTTGCACATTTCATTATCTGTTAACTGACATTTGTAGCACGCTAGAAGTCAGGTTCACAAAATAAACTGCTCAAAATTGTTAGAGCATGCACCCCTAACCATCCTTGTCCTGAATTTTCAACAAGTTGTTTGACTAGCAGATGATGTTTAACAAAAGTGTTGGCATAATGGCAAACAGTGTAGACCCTGACAGGACTGGAGCCATCTGATCTGTACATACACTTTTTGCTCAAATAATCAGCATTGTAATGATAAATTAGAAGATTCCCATAAAGAGGCACAAAATGGCTACAGATTCAAAAGATAATATTACACAGCTGTTTTTTTTTTTTTTTTGTGTGTGTGTGTGTGTGTGTGTGTGTGTGTGTGTGTGTGTGAACATTGTTTTACCTCCCATCTGAAAAAGGGGTCTTTTTTTTTTTTTTTTTAACAGATTCTTTCCTTTTTTTAAGTAGACTCCTTTTCAGAGGGGACTTGGTATTTAGGAAAGCAACATGCAAAACAAATACACCTAGTGTATCCAGTCTCCTTGTAGTTCTGGGATAATATTGTTTGAATCAGCAAGATAGAGGAGCATTAGTAGGCACAAAAGTTGTCAGATAGACACAAATTTTAAAAGTTGTTTCTCTTTTAAAAAATGGTGGAAATCATGCAATCTCATGTAGAGTTGATACTGAGGTGCTTATATCTTTATACCATTTATACCCTAAATATTTGGAAACAAATTTATTCCTTACTATACTTATCCTAAAATTGGAATAAGTCCTTTTTATTACTATTTGTTTAAGTGACTGCATGAAGACTCCTGGAGCAAACAGTGCAGACACTAATCAGATGCCACATTCTGCAGTGTCTGATTCTGCAGCCTCTGGTCTACACAGTTTGCTAAGGCCTGTCAGTCCCAATACCTTTACCACTCCCTGGGCATATTCAGCAGATGACAAATTAATAATATTTTTCTTATTTTTCCATGAAAATAGGCTCTGACATTTCATGCAAATTGTCTCCAAAGGAGACATTTTGCATGAAATGTCAAAGCCTATTTTCTGAAAAAGGTAAGAAAAATATTTCAAAATGTTGTCTGCTGAAATTTTTACCCAGAGTGCTAAGTGTAAAGGAAAATAGGATATTTGAATGAGAATGGTTCTAATTCTCTAATGCATAGGTAAAACAGTAATAATTTTTGTAAGCCTGGCTCCATAGCACAGTTTAAGTTGGTAGCTTGTCACTGCAGATCCAGGGGTTGCAGGTTGGAATCCCAGTTTGACCATGTAACTTTTGTAGAGACTGGCCATGAAATAATTTCTATGGTTATTCTCTCCCTTCTGCTGATTCAAGAAGGGCAGTTGGCAGTCACTGGCAAAGGTATATGCACAGGTACTGCTTAACCGCTTAGATAACTATAAGCCTGCACTGGAAGTGAGTTGGTTAACTGACTGGCTCGACATGACCTTAACAGTGTTGACTGGGCCATAAAACTCCGAATGGGAATAATTTTGTATACATATATACTAATATAGACTATAAAATGGACTGTATCTTTCCTACAATTCAAAGGCTTGTTTAAAACTGAAGTAAGATAAACCAAATTTTCAAATCAGGACACTTCAAAGCTATTTCCTTTCAATGTATATGCACCAGATAAGATCAATAGCCAGATACTTTTTTTCTGATTTTTTCACAAAAACATATGTTGTGAGTACTCATCAGAAGCACCTCGCTGAGGTGCTTCTGATGAGTATGCACAACATACGTTTTAGTGGAGAAATAAGAAAAATACCAATACTTTTCATCTGATAAAAATGCCTCATCTGGAGCTATGCTATAGAGTGTTGGTAAATTTTACGGACAATAAAATTTCAGTTTGCAGGCATCCTGGTTCTGGCATTTTTGTCTCGCATGGTTATGGTCTATTGATAATTGTTTGGGAAAAAAACAATAACTGGAGACTGGAGTTGGACATCTGGAAGATCTTTTGGTGGTCAAGGTCATATTTGGCACAGGTGAAAAGAAATTTGTAAGAAAAACAGATGGAATATGATGGATATAAATTATAGATCTTGATAGCATACCCACATCATCATAACAATTTAATTATCTCCGGAAACCAAAATGAGAATCTTTTATTACACTTTAAATGCTGGGTAAAAAGTTCAGTAGACAACATTTCAAAATATTTTTCTTATTTTTCCGAGGAAATAGGATTTGACAGTTCATGCAAGGAGACAAATGGCATGAAGTGCTGGATCCTATTTTCTAGGAAAAAAATAAAAAAATATCACCAGTTTGTTGTCTGCTAAAATTTTTACCCAGCGTGCAAAGTGTAAATTACTGCTGGAAACCAAAAAGAGCATTTTTTATAATAGGTTTTTCTGGAAAAGTATTTACCAGAGAACACAAAGTATTTTCTTGAAATAAGACTCAAGATTCATATCTTCCGATTTGTGACTTATGGAATACTTACCTCTTATATTTTTGTGATCTCTTATGAAAAGGAAAATGGTTTTATCTGAAATTTGTTTGATGTGAATAATTATCAGTCATTAATAATTACCCACATCTTGAAGTGAGCAAACAGAATGATGATAATAATTTATAGGGTCAGATAGGGCATCTTATGAAACTTTGCTGAATAATTTAAATTCATTTGTTAGGAAGAGTAGAAAAAACAGGAAATTGACAGGATGTGCCAACAGAAATTGTATATAGTGCTTAATATTATTTCATAGCTCCAGGTATGACTGTTTTTAAACAAAAAACTACATGTACTGATATTACTCTTACTTCTCCAGGAAAACATATGTTGTGGGTACTCATTAGAAGCACCTCATTGAGGTGCTTCTAATGAGTACCCACAACATATGTTTTCATGGAGAGATAAAAGAAATATTTGTGTGGATACCAGACTAATCTGGAGCTATGGTATTTGGAAAACACCTGTAACATTTAATGCTTAACCCATAAAGCACTAATCACAAGTGCTGCAGAGGACATGTTTTTTTTCAGAGAAAATAAGACTTGACCTTTCATGTGAATTTTCTGCCTCGCAGACAATTCACATGAAATGCCAAGTCTTATTTTCTCTGAAAAAGAATTTAAAAAGAAATAAGAATCTTGTCTGCTTCAGTTTTGTTTAGCACTTTGAGAGTTCGATGGATTCAAGGATTCCCAGGATTAAACGAGAGCTAAATTAGCTTTATTACAACAAAAGTATAGTTTTCAGTGAATTTGCCTATTGTGATGTCATATGTCCTGATAAACAGATTTGGAGTAAGCTGGCCTTGGTGGCTCAGTCATATGCATGTCCAGCTGGTGATCAGGAGGTTGGGGGTTTGATCCCTGCAGGATCTGTGATCTTTCATGGTGACTGATCATGAAATATTTGCTATGGTCATTCTCTCCTTTCTGCAGATTCAAGAAGGACAGTTGTCAGTGATGTCCACAAATACTGGTTAAGCACTTAGAGGACTAAACCTGCTGAAGAAAAAGTGTGGTCAGCTAAACTGGATCATGCTCAGCATGACCCAAATGGGTTGACTGGGCCATAAAACCTCAACTCAATTAAGTTCTCGGTGAATTTGCCTATTGTGGTGTCATATGTGATAAACAAGACTCGGAGAGTAAAAGAAATGTTCCAATAACATGCTTTTGCTTGAGTGATTTTGCTACATTTGCACCAAAATACTCAGTTGAATGGTTTCAATGAGGGTATTCCAATGAGTACTCACAGAATATGTTCCGTCTTGAGGTTTTTGGTCAAAAATAATAAAATTATTCCACATTATCATGGTGGAAAGAACTTTATCAGGGTATTTTTTTTTTAAATATTTCATTCATATTGCTAAGTCATGTTGTTATGCAAATAGCAACCAGCCTAACAGAAAATCTTGCTTGGGCTTTCAGTGTCACATTTTGGATGGGTTTTTAAAAAAATCCATCCTTTAAAATAGCGATGTCAGGGCAGGCAGGTGTCGGACGTCGTCCCAGGTTTACCTTTTGGTTAACTTTTTTTCAAAGTTATATGTTACCTTTATTCTTCAGTGGATTGCTTTCATATTTGGTAGGGATGAAGAAGAGGACCAGTTGGCATGTCGTGTGCAAGACAGACAAGTCTCACCCTCTTCGTTATGTACTTATCGCCACTGACTTTGGAGGTTTACCTTTTGGTTAACCTTTTTTCAAAGTTATATGTTACCTTTGTTCTTCAGTGGATTGCTTTCATATTTGGTAGGGATAAAGAGGAGGACCAGTAGGGTGTCAAGTGCAAGAGAGACAACTCTCACTTTCTTGATTATGTACTTATCTCCCTTGACATCTGAGGTTTACCTTTTGGTTAACCTTTTCTTTCAGAATTATATGTTACCTTTATTCTTCAGTGGATTGCTTTCATATTTGGTAGGAATAAAGAGGAGGACCAGTAGGCATGTCACATATAAGAGAGACAACTCTCACTTTCTTTGTTATGTACTTATCTCCCCTGAAGCCGAAATCATGTGCAGGCCATAACTCCCTTACTGTTTGAGATAATTTGATATTTGCTAGGGCCATATATCTGGTCAAGAAGGAGTGTCACATGCAAGAAGGATAACATTTGCTTCATTTTTTTTCTAGATATCTCCCCTGAACAAATTTCTAAGTCGAATTTGTATACACTCCATCACTTCTTAATGGTTTGAAATATTTTGATAATATTTGGTAGAGACATAGATAAGGACCAGAAGAGGTGTGTGCAAGACAGACAATTCTCACTTTCTTCATTAGGTACTTACCTCCCCTGAAACAGAAATCTTGTGCAGGCCTTTGACATACAGGTTGATGGAAAGTGTGGGCCTGGGAGGCCCAAGATGACATGGAAGCAGCTGACAGAGAGGGATCGCAGAGAGTGGAAGCTCTCGGCTATCAACCATCATGATAGACATACCTGAAGATCTGGTGCGTGCAGCTGGCCAGCTATCTGGAAGGGGGCCCACTGATGTGGATGTTGCCCCTGTACCTGCACGTTAATCAAAAATCTGATTATGATATACATGATGATATGCCATAACTCTCATACTGTTTGAGTTAATTTGATAATTTTTGGTAGGGACATGTATCAGGTCAAGTAAAAGTGTCACATGCAAGAAGGACAATTGCTTTGTTCTTTTTTCTAGTTATCTCCCCTGATAGAATTTCCAAGCCAAATTCTTGTGCACTTCATAACTTAATGGTTTGAATTATTTTGATGATATTTGGTATAAGCATAGATAAGGACGAGTTGGCATGTCACTTGCAAGAGAGACAACTCTGACTTTCTTCACTATGTACATATCTCCCCTGAAGCCAAAAACATGCAGCCAAAACTGCTTTTTTGACGGGTTTTTAAAAAATTGATCCTATAACATGGCGATGTCCGGGCGAGTGGAAGTCGGGCAGTGCCCATCGCCCAAGGTTTACCTTTTGGTTAACCTTTTTGAAAAACCTATCCATAATGCCGTTAGGCATTTGTCTTGACTGTTTGTTTGTTTTTGTTTTGTTTTCAAAATTACTTAAGAGTGCCGGTCTTAACAGCAGCAGAAGACATTCTACTATTTTGTACTTACCAGTAAAGTAAGGCTTAATATTCTTGTAAATCTTCTGCTAAAACATAGACCTGGACCTAGCTGTTCAAAGCATTGTTAGCTTAACAAGCTCATTAATGACACACTTGCTAACTGTTGTAGCTAAGATATACAAATACATTGATATTTTTGCTGCAAAAATGCAATAATTTTATTGCAAAAGCTACTCACATTTTTTCAGCAAAAAATATCAATGTATTTGCCATATTTTAAGATAGAAATTTTAACGTCACATTAGCTTACAACTTGTTAAGTTTTGAACAATTGGGCCCAGATTTTCAAAAATTGAGGAGGAGCTAGTCATTTGATTAAGTTACACCTGATTAAGTTAAAAGCGTTAGAGATAGAATAAGTGTTACGTTGTTAAGCAATGATAACTGTTACAAATGAAAAGAGTATTATGAGTCTATTAATTTTGTTTAAGAGACAAAAATAAAAGTATTTATAATACTATATTTATAATAGTATTAATAATAATTTAGAATAGTTAAATAGGAAATGAATAAAGTTTTACCTGTAAAAATTGGGAACAGTCTTTTATTTGAACACTCCATACGCACTTTTGTCTGTAGTAAAGAATGACCTGAGACTCGTTCTGGCAAATGGTGGAGCCCGAACTAGAAGGGGATGGTGAAGGTGAAAGGTATAAGTCCTCCATAAGTCCTATGCTTCCAAAAACTGTTAACCCTTGTCCTGCTGAACCCGGATATACACTGCTTTAGCAGACAGTGTAGATCCAGATCAGTTGGCTTCTGAAGAAGCCAACTGATCTGGATCTGCACTGTTTGCCATTAAGTATGTGAACTTCTATCAACAATCCAGATCAAATAATCTGACTGGCTGAAAATTAGAAGTGTGCATGGCAGCTTAATTTATTCAGCAGGACAAGGGTTAAGACTGCCTTGCCAGTAGTCATGGCCCAAAATTTAGGTAATGGTTTGAAAGGGACAATGGTGCCAATCTAAATTGAATTTGTCCTTCTGGTGTTGGAATCCATCAGGTTTGGGTGGCTCAATAACTACGGTAACCTCTGGTTTGTGTTTGATTGATGTAACTTTCTCAAAATTTATCTCTGGGATCCCATAAATGGTGATAGAATTTCTTCTTAATACTTCTTTTCTTGAAAGAATTTTGCTACACATTGTACAGCAATACTGTATCAGGGTAGAACCGTGTTTGCTTTTCTTGTGGCCATCTAAGTTAAGAGCATTTTTAGTTTCCTATGGCAGACTTCACATCTTATGCCAGCTTCATTCATTGTTTACTGAATTAGATTTAGACTTGTTTCTCTTGTTTGTAATGTCATGATCCACACTTCTTCTGTGCTAAATCTGACGTTGATGTTTTGCTGTGTGTTGCATTTGCCACGGCGCTTACGTCAGATATGTTAGGATTTGTGACATCAGTGATCATAAGAAACATAAAACACTAAATGTGACATCAGTGATTGTAAGAAACATAAGAAACTAGATGTGACATCAGTGTTCTTGTTAAGAATTGTATGAAACTAAATGTGACATCAGTGATCATATTAAAAAACAAAACAACTTAATGTGACATCAGTGATCATATTAAGAAACACAATAACTTAATGTGACATCAGTGATCATATTAAGAAACACAATAATTTATTGTGACATCAGTGATCATATTAAGAAACATAAGAAACTAGATGTGACATCAGTGATCTTGTTAAGAATTGTATGAAACTAAATGTGACATCAGTGATCATATTAAGAAACAAAATAACTTAATGTGACAATCAGTGATCATATTAAGAAACACAATAACTTAATGTGACATCAGTGATCATATTAAGAAACATAAGAAACTAGATGTGACATCAGTGATCTTGTTAAGAATTGTATGAAACTAAATGTGACATCAGTGATCATATTAAGAAACAAAATAACTTAATGTGACAATCAGTGATCATATTAAGAAACACAATAACTTAATGTGACATCAGTGTTCATATTAAGAAACACAATAATTTATTGTGACATCAGTGATCATATTAAGAAACACAATCACTTAATATGACATCAGTGATCATATCAAGAAACACAATAACTTAATGTGACAATCAGTGATCATATTAAGAAACACAATAACTTAATGTGACATCAGTGATCATATTAAGAAACATAAGAAACTAGATTTGACATCAGTGATCATGTTAAGAAACATAAGAAACTAGATGTGACATCAGTGATCATAATAAACATAAGAAAACCTAAATCTGACATCTGTGTCAGTTAAGAAACAACCGTAATAGTGACATAGTACTGTATCCTTTACTATGGATTATCGATACTCTGACAGATCATACCAGCTGTATTGCCAGACTTTACCAAGGCGATCAAGACGCAGGCAGGTAAGAATCTGAACATTATAAAGATGATATAGCTCATGAAACTTTTTTCAGTAAAAAAAAAAAAACAGTATTTTTAGATTCGCCATAAAAACATTTGGATACTCATCAGAAGTACCCACATCCTGGAATAAAGATATTAAAGGAATTTATAATATAACTGAAAAGTAGAAATAAGCTGCAACATAAGAAATGATGTCTTAACCCTTCCCTTGCTAAAAAGGACATGTCCTGTTTTAGCAAAACAGTGTAGATCCAGATCAGTTGGCTTCTGAAGAAGCCAGCTAATCTGGATCTGCACTGTTTGTCATTAAATATGTGAATTTCTATAAAAAACTCGGATCAAGTAATCTGATTGGCGGAAATTAGAAGTGGGCTTGGCATCTTAATTTATTCAGCATGACAAGGGTTAATATATTTGGAGTAAATGCAAACAGTAAAGATCTGGATCAGCAAGCTGAGCTATATATATAGCTATACATGTACTTTGTTAATAATTATTCTACAGTACCTTAATAATTCTATAAGCAGACAGTGAAGGTCCTGATAAGACTGCACAGATGCGTAGCCTAATCTGGGCCTTTGCTGTCTGTAAATCTGGGCCTTTGCTGTCTGTATATGCCCGAAGCCTTGTTTATTCAATCCAGTTACAGCATTTTGCACTAACATATGCTTTTATCGAGAACTGGATAAAAGTACAGTGCAGTTTAATATTCCTAAAGGGACCAGGAGCCTAATTACTTCTCCACAAGCTACTGTTATACCATTTGACTAAATTCTGACCCTCACAATAGTCTTTGTCTTCCAAATTTGGTATCAAATCAAAGGTTAGACTGAAGTATCAAGTTAAAGGTTAACCTTAGACTTTCACATCACAAAAAAGAGAAGGGGTCTATCAAGCCTGTTTTGGCACTTTCTGCCCTTGAACACAAACTCTCATTTTGGTGAAATACCAAGAAAAGAAAAAATACAGGTTAACGGGATCTGATTTTTCAATACTAGCACACAAAAAATACAACCATGACAAATTCAAATTTAGTGTTTTTTTTTGTCTGTGATAAACTGACATATAAATTCAAACAGTCTTATCTATTATTCTCTGGTCAGAGGCAAGCTTTTTTTTGAATCAAATATTGCCATTGACATCTGTATAATTTTTACTGGTTTCAGTCCTCACAACCCTAATTGATACCCTCCCTAAAGATTAATATTCCTTCCATAAAATGCATCTGGAGAGCTCCAGATAAGGCACTTTTTCAACCAAAAAGTAGGGGTAGTTTTTTTCTTAGTTCTCCATGAAAATGTGTGTTGTGGTACTCATTGGAAGCCCCTCACTGAGGTATTTGTAATGAGTAGCTCCAATATATGTTTTCATGGAGAAATTAGAAAATATTTACCTGATAACCCCTCTTAACTAGAGGTATGCTGTGAAGAGCTATAAGGTCATCCTGCAATTCAATTTGTCCTATAAATCAAATTTCTTTACCTAAAGTGGATTATGAACCTGCCTTGGATATAAGTCAGGCTCTTTAATGCTTAGCACTCTGGGTAATAAAAATCAGCGGACATTTTATTTCTTATTTTTCTCAGAAAACAGGTTTTGACATTTCATGCAAATTGTTTCCTTCAGAGACAACTGCATGAAATGTCAAAACCTGTTTTCTGAGAAGAATAAGAAAAGTATCATCTATTTGTCATCTGCTGAAATTTCCCAGAGAGTGGTAATTTAGATTGAAAAGTTCCAGTTTGGTTTGGTTGGGCTAAAATCTTGTGGGTGGGTGGGGTGGGGGGGGGGGGGTGGGGGGGGGTAACTTATGGGTAATTTTGGTACGGGTGTGTGAGCCAGTATTTCAAAACCTACCCCATTCATATACCTGGCCTTCAAAAAAAGGGACCCATTCATATACTTGATCATCCAAAATGTTGACCTATTCATATACTGCCCTTTGATTTTTTGTACCCATTTTTTGCTGGTAATTACACAAATATCATAGTCAATTCATGTAATACCAAGAGGATAAGCAGCCTCGAAAAATCTCTGAGTGAAAAATATGTGCATATACCAGGATGTCAGAAAAATGGGGTCTTTCACATAGGAATCCAGAAAAATGGGGCCGTTCATATACTTTTTGTTGAAAAAAGGGGGCCAATCATATACCTGGCAGCACTGAAAAAGGGGGCTATTCGGCACGCACATCCGTACTATGCCATATATAGGAAGTTACCCCCCCTCTCCCCCGAGGCTAAATTCATCCTAAATCTTTGGGGAGACCTTAAAGTTATAATAAAAGGAAGCTGTTTTACCTTGTTATCTGATAAATTCATTCACTAGGTGTGCTACTGTTTTTATTTCTCATGAAGGTATACTTTTACATGGCTGCTTTTTGTTTCCAGAATTAATTGAACAATATCCGTAGCTCCAGATAGGGCATCTTTGTTTGACCAAAAATTAATGATACTTTTCATATTTGTGAAAACATATGCCATGGGTAGTCATTAGAAGCACCTCACTGAGGCATTTCTAATGAGTTACCCTCAACATGTTTACAAAAAGAAATAAGAACACTATTTATGTGAATACCCCTCTTCTCTGGAGCTATGATTTCTCATAAAGAAGTGTGCTATACCCTCCCAGAACATTACGAAAACAGGCTTATTCAAATATATTGAGACTTTTAACATGAAAAAATGAAAACTTTCAGATGAAAAATTCTGGTAGTTTTAATATTTCTGCTCAAAACATTGATTGGAGGTACTTGTTCCAACTGCCTCAGCTAGGCAGTTCTAACAAGTACCCACAATCTAGGTTTTTCAGCAGAAATAAGAAAATTAATTTATACCCCTATAAACTCCAGTTTTACTGTATAAAAGTGGGGTTTAAGATGGTGGTGGTGGGGGGCGGGGGAGGGGGGGTGGGGGGGGGGGGAGGGAGGGGGTAAAAACTATATAAGCGTGTTTCCATTATGAACTGGGAGATAAGCAAACAATGTAGACCCAGGTCAAATGCCACTGAACATGAAAACCAGAAAACTTGGACACTTTAGGAGTTTTGATTAAAACATCAAAATATTTGAACAAACCCATCTGATTACTTATTGAACTGTCTGAAATATTGAGAAGAGATCTGGGTCTACACCAATTGCTTATACCTGACTGTCCAAATCTTTAGAGTAAATGTGATGGTTTTCTTAACTTTCTTTGAAAACACAACTCTGTCAAAACTGTTTTTTTTACCCTCCTTTTTGAAAAAGGGATCTGCCCTAAAAGGAAAGAATTTACTCCCCTTTGGAGCAAACCCTTTTAATATAGAGTATACTCTTTTAATCTCACCTGGTCAGCTTATGCCGTGGCGTGTTGTCCGTCATCTGTTCGTCCGTCTGTCGTTAACCTTTCACGTTTTTGACATCTCCTCCTGAACGGTAAGTCAGATTTAGGTGAAACTTAGTGGGAGGCATTGTAGCAACATGAAGATTCAGAATTGCTAAAATCGTTTCGTTCCGATATCCAAGATGGCCGCCATGGCGGCCATCTTGAAATTCTTCAAACGACATCTCCTCCCAAACTGTAAGTCTGATTGAGCTGAAACCTGATGGGAGGCATCACAGTGAGACTGAGATTCAAAATTGCTAAAATCGTTCCGTTCCAATATCCCAGATGGCCGCATGGCGGCCATGATGGGAGTCATCACAGTGACACAAAGATTCAGAATTGCTAAATCGTTCTGTTCCGATAGCCAAGATGGCGCCATGGTGGCCATCTTGAAATTCTTCAAATGATATCTCCTCCCAAACCTTAAGTCGGATTGAGCCAAAACTTGATGGGAGGCATCACAGTGACACAGAGATTCAGAATTGCTAAAATCGTTCCGTTCTGATATCCAAGATGGCCGCCATGGTGGCCATCTTGAAATTCTTGATATCCAAGATGGCCACCATAGCCAAAACTTGATAGGAGGTAATACAGTGACACAGTGATTCAGAATTGCTAAAATTGTTCGGTTCCGATATCCAAGATTGCCGCCATGGTGGCCATCTTGAAATTCTTCAAATGACATCTCCTTCCAAACTTTAAGTAGGATTGAGCCAAAACCTGATATGAGGCATCACAGTGACACAGAGATTCAGAATTGCTAAAATCATTCCGTTCCAATATCCAAGATGGCCGCCATTCTTCAAATCACATCTCCTCCCAAACAGTAAGTCCAATTGAGCCAAAACTTGATGGGAGGCATTGGAGTGTTATAGATCTTCAGAATTGCTAAAATTGTTCCATTCTGATATCCAAGATGGCTGCCACGGTGGCCATCTTGAAATTCTTCAAACGACATCTCCTCCCAAACCGTAAGTCCAATTGAACTGGCATAACAGTGACACAGAGATTCAAAATTGCTAAACTCATTCCCTTCCAATATCCAAGATGGTCGCCATGGCAGCCATCTTGAAATTCTTAAATGACATCTCCTCCCAAACCGTAAGTCGGATTGAGCCAAAACTTGATGGGAGGCATCACAGTGACACAAAGATTCAGAATTGCTAAAATTGTTCCGGTCCGATTTGCAAGATGGCCATCATGGCGGCCATCTTGAAATTTTTCAAACAACATCTCCTCCCAAACCATACGTCTGATTGGGCTGAAACTTGATGGGAGGCATCACAGTGACACAGAGATCCAAAATTACTAAAATTGTTCCGTTCCCATGTCCAAGATGGCGGCCATCTTGAAATTTTTCAAACGACATCTCCTCCCAAACCGTAAGTCGGATTGAGCCGAAACTTGATGGGAGGCATCACAGTGACTTAAAGATTCAGAATTGCTAAAATTGTTCCATTCTGATATCCAAGCTAGCCGCTATGGCAGCCATCTTGAAATTCTTCAAATGACATCTCCACCCAAACCGTAAGTCCTATTGAGCCAAAACTTGATGGGAGGCATCACACTGACATAGAGGTTCAGAATTGCTACAATCATTCTGTTCTGATATCCAAAATGGACACAGAGATTCAGAACTGCTAAAATCATTCCGTTCCAATAGCCGAGATAGCCACCAAGGAGCCATCTTGAAATTTTTTAAACGACATCTCCGCCCAAACCATAAGTCAGATTGAGCCGAAACTTGATGGGAGGCATTGGAGCATTATAGAGATTCAGAATTGCTAAAATAGTTCTGTTCTGATATCCAAGATGTCCACCATGGCGGCCATCTTGAAATTCTTCAAACGACATCTCCTCCCAAACTGTAGGTCTGATTAAGCCAAAACTTGATGGGGGGCATCGGAGCGACATAGAGATTCAGAATTGCTAAAATTGTTCTGTTCTGATATCCAAGATAGCCGCTATGGCAGCCATATTGGAATTCTTCAAATGACGACTCCTCCCAAACTGTAATTTGGATTGAGCAGAAACTTTATGGGAAATATTGAAGCGACATAGAGATTCAGAATTGCTGAAATCGTTCCATTTGGCTGTCCAAGATGGCCACCTCTTGAAACCACATCTGCTCCCGAACCCTAAGTCAGATCGAGCCCAAACTTAGTGGGAGGCATTGGGGCCACATGGAGATTAAGAACTGCTAAAATCATTCAGTTCCAATATCCAAGATGGCCACCATGTCAGCCATCTTGAAAATTTTCAAACATCACCTCCTCCGGCCATCTTGAAAGTCTTCAGTTGTTATCTGCTCCCGAACAGTAAGTTGGACTGAGTGGTAATGGTGAAAGGCATCGGGGCATCATGGAAATTTAGAATTGCTAAAATGGTTCCGTTCTGATATCCAAGATGGCCACCATGGCAGCCATCTTGAAAATCTTCAAATCACATCTGCTACCGATCGGAAAACAAACAGGAAGTCAGAAAAGTTATCTCCCTTGTAAAAAACATTAGCAGAAAACCTTACAGGCACCAGTCCCTTTTAAATACCAACTTATCAAACATATAGCATAATCTGCTAATGTTTAGGTGAATGAGAAAACACTTTAAACAGAAAGTGTTTTGCCAAATTTTCAAAGGAAGACAACATTTGCTTATCCAAAATTGGAGAGAACGCTTTAAGTGGAAACTGCATGTTTGCCTCACTTTTCAAAGGGAGACTGCATTTGCTTTCCTAAATTGGAGAGAACACTCTAAGTGGAAATTGTTTGCCTCCCTTTTCAAAGGGAGACTACATTTGGAGGGAACACTCTAAATAGACAGTGTTCACCTCCCTTTTCAAAAGGAAACTACATTGTAATTTGCTTGTCTAAATTAGAGAGAACACCCTAAGTGGAAATTGTTTGCCTCCCTTTTCAAAGGAAGACTACATCTACTTCCCTAAATTTGAGAGAACACTCTTTAGTGGGATGTATTTGTCTCCCTTTTCAACGTGGGACTGTATTTGCGTATCTAAATTGGAGAGCACACTAAGAGAAAAGTTTTGATTCTCTTCAAAGGGAGACTACATTTGCTTCCCCAGTATATGAACCCCTATTCAGAAGAGATAGAAAAAGTTTAGTTTATTAGCTTATTATGTTTAAACAAAAACACCAAGACAAGAATAAGGGGAAAACTGGGAGTTGTAGTGTGGTAAGTATTTTAAGGTACCTCTATATTTAAGATAAATACAGCATAGAAATAGATTTTTTCTTTAGATACAGCTGATATGAAATGGCTGCTTATTTCCATCAAATCTAATATATACAGGTAAACATATGATATATGTACAGCGTGCCAATAAAGGGCATTTGTGCCATATGCAAATAGCAAAGCAAAGATCAGTATGTACATTTATGTCATCTGTTCAGGGCCTCTGTCGGTTGATATGATACAGAATCTAATGATTGTGTAAGTGGAGAATGAAAACTCTCATCAGACTGGGAAGATGTGCAGGCCGATCAGGGCCTTTGCTGTTTGCATATGACATAAGTGCCCCTTTCCCATTTTACACATCAAATCAGTTGATAAACCCAATGGTTTGGAGTTACATTTTTTTTAACTTCACATCCACAAAACTTAACCCTTGTCCTGCTGAACCCGGATATTCCCTGCCTTTGCAAACAGGTAGATCTAGATCATATGGCTTCTTCAGAAGCCAACTGATCTGGATCTGCACCGTTTGCCATTAAGTATGTGAATTTATATCAACAAACCGGATCAAGTGATCTGATTGGCTGAAAATTGGAAGTGGGTGTGGCATCTTAATTTATTTAGCAGGACAGGTAAAGTTTTGGGGGATACTGTATTTACCCTAAATTTTGGGACACCTTATTACACTTTCATTTCCATGCTTCTTTAATTTGAACAAGTACAATTTGCTGACCTTTTTGATGTGTCTAAAACTGCTGAATGAGTGGCAAATAGTGTAGCCCTTGATTGGACACTGTTCTGTGGCATCTGATCTGGGTCTTCACTTTTTGCAGAGGCCAGTACTGTCTGTCCCAATACAGACCTATATTGCATGTTGCCTTTGCTTCTTTCAACTAAGGGACATAACTGATAACTGCTGTAAGACTATTGTAGGTACACGAGATTGTACACCTTACAAAGAAAGAAAGAGTGCTTATATTCCTCAGCATGCTTACATATCATGATGACAAGTTTGTGATAGTCTTTTCTTTTTCTTTTTCTTTTTCAAGAAAATAGGAGCTTGACATTTTGTGTGAATCAGCTTGGTCCACATAAAATGTCTAACCCGATTTTTTCCTCAGAAAAAAAAAGACAGAGAAAAAATATTAAAAAAGGATATCTGCTAATATTTAAGGATAATATACATTTAGGGGAGACAACTCTTGTCAAAATTATTTTTGCCACCCTTCGGAAAAGGATCCACTCTAAATAGAAAGAATTTGCTCCCCAAGGTAGAAAATTCTTCAAACTCTTTCCTTTTAGAGTAGACTCTTTTTCAGAATAGACTTGGTATGCAAAAGTTGTTTCCATTATTAAATTAGGGAAAAATCTGCCAAGTGTATCAAGTATGATTTAATGACATAACAAAGATATGTGTTACTCTACGGTAATGCACTGTCTGATTAGTGTTTTGGTATTGTTTGAGGGCTGCAAATTCTTCCTAAATAGTGGGGGTAGGGTAGGGACATGAAAAGGTGTCACTGTTGAGTTATACCATGATAACTCTAAATATTGGGACACATTCCAATTTACTATATTTCCTCTAAAATGTCTAAATGTTGTTGAATTGATTATACTCTTATGCTCCAAATAATTATTGGCTGAGTGCAAACAGTAAAGACCCTGATCAGACCGCTCCTTAGTAACAGTCTGGGTCTATATTACTTGCTCTGGGGATACTGTCCCAATAAATCAAGTTATTATGGTATTACAGAAAAGGTAGTATCTTCTACAGCATAACCTATATCTGTTTTCTGTTTATTATCATAATAACCCTAAATATTAGGACAGACAGGTCTGAGCAAACAGTGTAGGCCCAGATCAGACACTGTTTGGCATCTGATCAGGATCGATCTACACTTTTTGCCACTCATCCAGCACTATTTTGGACACACCAACAGGTAGTAAAATAAACTTTTTAAATTTTAGGATTAGAATTGTAAGGAGTTAACCCATTGTAGTCGGGAGACCAGTAAAAGGATATTAGGCAAACAGTGTGGACCCAAATCAGATGCCGCAGAACACGGCATCTGATCAGGGTCTCCACTGTTTGCAAATAGTTTAGCCATTTTTCTCTAGGAATATTTAAATCTCAGCCAGATGTACCTAAAAATTGAAATTGGACTCTTCCAATATATTGTGTGGGAGAGTCTATTCAGTATACAATGGGTTAAGGTGTCCCAATACTTAGGGTAAATACGGTAAGATTCAGATGATAAGAAATTTGTTCTGCTATCTTTCTTTTACAGCCTGATACTGTTTGCTTCAGGTTTATTAGACTTTGTTCTTTTGTTCTTTTTGTTACAGTTTTGTATTTTCTGCTTTATCAACTCACCTGAGCTTAAAATGAAACCAAAATCATATGACTGTAAAGGCTGGTCCATTATAGTCATGGTATTATTTTGGGGTTTTATTTTAGTGGATTGATTATCAAATAGGATTATAAGAATAAATATTTAGTCACTGGGGACTAGGGCCAGTCTAATGAAATTCAGCATATACCATATGGGACAAATCATGAGAAAAAATGACTTTAGACATATGCAAATTGTGCAGGTTTGATGGATAATCTTGCACATCTGCACAATTCTCAGCAGAGACTTTGTTGTTAATTGGTACTTTCTGCAATGTCTGTGTCTCTTTATTACACTACTAATTGGGAAGATCTGGAAATTAAGCTCCATACAAGGCAGTTTTTACAGCAGAAGAGTACTGATGTTTTTATGGCCCCGCCATTTTCGATGGGGGGAGTGTGAGGGTGGGGTGGGTAAGGGGGAGAGGATATAGTATCACAGCTGTCCATACATCTGTCCGTCAGTACATATGTCCTGTCCGTCAGTAAGAAAAATGGTTTCTGTTTGATAGCTTTTGAAAAGCTCAGTGTATTGGATTCATATTTTATAATCATAAATATAGGTCAGGTTTGGTTTAGGGTAAAATCTACCAATTATTATAGGAGTTATGGCCCTTTTTCAACTTCATAGTCCTGTCTGCATTTATGAAAAATGGTTTCTGTTTGATATCTTTTGAAAAGATAAGTATATTGGATATATATTTTATACACAGGTATATAATCATAAAGTATAGGTCAAGTTTGATTTCGGGAAAAATCGGCCAATTATTATGGGAGTCGTGGCCCTTTTTCCACTTCATTATTTGCCAAATGTTTGTTTCAGGGTGAGGACGGTCCCTGAGTGGGGGCATCTGTGTCATATTGACAGAAATATTTCTAGTCTTATTTCCACAAAAAAAACCTATGTTGTTGGTGCTCATTATAAGCCCCTTGTGGAGACACTTCTAATGTTTACTCACAACATATATTTTCATGGAGAAATAAAAAAAAAATATTATGTGGATATCCCTTGTAAACTAAGCTAAGGATCTGATTGGGATCATGTAAGTAAAAGTTTCTATTTTGTTTTACAGAGTTATGGCCCTTTGTCAAAAGGTAGTTTTCCAGTGGCAAGGTGTCATGACTCCGATGTAGAAAATTGACATTATCAAAACATATGAAGGTGTTCTGATTTTTCTATCCTTAAGATTAAAATTCTGTGCTATCCAAACAAAATGGCAGAATTAACAAAAGAAATATATATCTATATTTTTTTTTCAGAAAATAAAGCTTAACATTTTATTTAAATCATCTCTTAGGAGACAGTTCTAGCAACAATGCAAAGCTGTAATTTCTAGGAAAGATAAGAAAAAACATGCATTCAAAAAGTTGTGTGCTGATATTCAAATTCAATATACTAAGGTAAATGCAGTGCTATTTGAGAATTAATGGCTCTGATATAATTCTAGATAGTCTTTACAACTTACATACTGTATTTACCCTAAGTATTCAGACACCTCAACTCCTTAATATATATGTTCTAAAATTTGAACCAGTACAATTCACTACCCGATGTTGTGTCTAAAAATTGCTGGATGAGTGGCAAACAGTGTAGACCAAGATGAGACGCCGCATTCTGCGGCATCTCATCTGGGTCTGTACTGTTTGCTCAGGCCTGTCTGTCCGAATACATATGGGAAATATGGTATATCTGAGATGTGTCATGAGAAAAGGTGTTTTGTGGGTATATGTGGACATTGGAGGCCCAGATCCCAGGGCCCAGATCAGCCTTTGCTTACAGAATCATTGAGGGGATTTTATGCCCTTTCATAGATTTTTGGACAATAACTTTTATGACTTCCTGTTTGTGTTCTTATACATCAATCCCTTTCTGAAAAGGAAAGAATTTGCTCCCCTTGGGACCTTATATCAACTTGGTAGATTTGTGGCCATTATTACAAGGGAGATAAATTTTGATTTCCTGTTTGTATACCAATACAATATATGCATGCAGTACCAGTCTATAAATTCTTTCCTTTTTAGAGTAGACCTCTTTTCAGAAGTGAGACAAAAACAATTTTAATGGAGTTACTACCCATGAAAATGCATCCATACCCGTAATTATGATAGAATACATTTTGTATATGGGAACTGTCTGTATAACCACTCTGCAGAATCCCTTGGATCCCCACCCATCGAGACCTGCAAAAGAGATGTGGTGTCTGGTAGAGAACTGTTAGTAACTTAACTCTTTGCATGCTGCATAATTTTGCAAGCTTTTTTGTCATCTGTGGATTTTTTTTAAAATAACTTTTCAAAAAAGTCTTTCAGGAATACCATCAGAGTGTCAAACAGTTTGGATCCAGATCAGGCCGGATGTTTTGTCGGGCCTGATCTGGATCCAAACTGTTTGCAAATGTTATCAGCAGATCACAAAACTCACCACTAGTGGGAGAAGAGTTAAGGCAGCACTAGAATTTGTCATTCTGACAGCCAGGTCAGGTAAAAGCCCCCTAAATTCAGAAGAAACATCTGCACCCCATCCAAACAGAAAATAAGAGTGCACAGTCCTGCTCCCCAAAAATTCCCCATACGTAGTCCTGTACTGGTTCAGTATAAGTACCATATTTACTCTAAATATTGCAATACCTTCTCCTAGCCATACTTGCCCTAAAATTGATAAACCCATTTTTATACCTAGCCACACGATAGTAGTGAGGTGTTATGGTACCCGCTACATGATAATGGTAGGGCATTATGGTTTCATGTTGGCTGTCTGTGTGTCCGTCCGTCTGTCCATCCATCCATCCTTATGTCTGTCATACACCCATTCATATTTTCGTTTGCCGACCATAACTTGAGTGAATCTCCATGGATTTTCACCTAACTTGGTGTGTGCATTGATACTGTGGAGATCTGGTTCAGTATTGCTAACGGGCAGGTTTTGTCAAGAGTTATCTGTCCATGACACATCTGTATTTTTGTTTCAGGACAATAACTTGAGTAAATCTCAACGGATTTTGACCAAACTTGATATGTGCATTGATATTTTGTAGATCTGGTTTGGAATAGCTATTGGATACATTTCGCCAATTTTTGACATAGTTATCTCTCCATGACACAATGATGGCGGAGTATTATCATTTTATGTTTTTATTACTACCTGCTGATGTGTGTAAAAATTGCTGGATGGGTGGCAAACAGTGCATACCCTAATCAAATGCTGTATTTTGTAGTATCTGATCTGTATCTACACTGTTTGCTCAGACATGTCTGTCTCACTACTAAAGGTTATGAATGTGATAATTTGTTACCTCAGCTTAAACAATAGGAATCAGCATTTGCTATAGCTGTTCTGAATATGAAGCTGCAAACAATGCATAACCAGACCAGGGCCCAGTTGTTCAAAGCTAACGACGTTGTTAGTTAACGATTCGTTAAATTTTACATCGAGTGATATGCAAATATACTGATTTTTTTTGCTGAAAAAATGTGAGTAGCTTTTGCAGTGCAAAAGCTACTCACATTTTTTCAGCAAAAAATATCAGAATATTGTGTATTGAATCTGCTAAAGCAGTTAACAAAATGACCCTTAACGAGCTTGTTAAGCTAACGATGCTTTGAACAACTGGGCCCAGGCCATTTTGTAGGAGCATTTGGATCAGTACCTGCATTGTTAATTGCTATGTATTTCTCTCACCTTCCAAGACAAATAAAAATATGCAGAATATATGTTTGTCACCTTTTTTGGACGGGTTTTTAAAAAAAATCTGTCCTTTAAAATCGATCATTCTCTCCCTTACGCTGATTCAAAAAGGGCAGTTGTCAGTTTCTGGCGAAAGAATGTGCACAATACTGGTTAACCGCTTAGAGGACTAAGCCTGCCCAGTAAAAGTGTGGTTAGGTAAACTGACCAAGCTCTACATGACCCCATTGGGTTGACTGGGCCGTAAAACCTCAACACAAACAAATTAAACAAACTGTCCTTTAAAACAGCGGTGTCTGGGCGGGCAGTCGGGTGGGTGTCGGGCATCATTCTAGGTTTACCTTTTGGTTAACCGTTTTGAAAAACCCATCCCTAATGCCATTAGGTGCTTGTCTTGTCTGAAGATTTCTTTAAATGTTTGTTGAATTATCTTACAAAATTTAGCTATCTTAATGTGCATGCTGGGTAAAATTTCAACAGATGACATTTTGAAATATTTTTTTCTTATTTTTCCCAGAAAAAAAAAACTTAAACATTTCATGCTTATTGTCTGCAAAAGAGAAAATTTGTATGAAATTAAAATCCTATTTTCAGAGGAAAGTAAAACTATCTGTTGAATTTGAGAGTGCTACTGCTAAATGTTTTTAACTCTTGTTTCAAAAGGATATCACTCAAACAGAAGAGAAATTGCCTCCCTGGAATAAGAATCACTTCTCAAATTTAATGTGTCTTTTCTAAAGTAAAGAATTGGTTTGCAGATGGAGCAAATTCATTTAACCCTTGTCATGCTTAATAAATTAAGATGCCACACCCACTTCTAATTTTCAGCCAATCAGATTAATTGATCCAGGTTGTTGATACAAATTCACATACTTAGTGACAAACACTGTAGATCCAGATCATTTGGCTTCTTCAGAAGCAAACTGATTTAGATCTACACAGTTTGCAAAAGCAGGGCATATCCGGGTTCAAAAGGACCAGGGTTAATATTAGAAGGAGCGAGAACCAGGCAAATACTTTCAGATCAGAGTGATATCCCTTGGAGATGTGTACAGCTGGAAATGTTACTTTTCTAATGTTATTGATGCATTTATGGATGACTAATCAGATCTAAATCACAAATAATATTGACATATGACATATAGATACCACATCGTTTATGGGTTATGTGGGAAATATATATTATTATTGGCACACCTCCATACAAGAAGGGTATCTTAGATATAAATATATGTCAGTCTTATCTCTCTATGAAAACATATATTGTGGGTACTCATTGGAATCGCTGAGGCTGTTATGATAAGTTTAATATATTTTCATGGAGAATTGCAAAAACTAGGAATACTATTTTGGTTAAAAAATTTATTAAAGCACCATATATGGAGTTAAATATGTATGACTGGATAATGTCGAAAATGGATATTATTGCCTTGACTTTAGAGTTATAGACAAAGTGCCTTTTTTTTTTTTCAAAAAAAAAAAAAAAAAAAATTGTTCGTATTTTCTTACTTTTCCAAAAAATCATATGTTCTGGTGATCATCAGTGAGGTGCTTTTAATGAGCACCCAAAACATGTGTTTTTATGGAGAAATAAGAAAATATGTAAATACCTGTTATCTAGAGGTCTGAATTAGAAGATGAGACATAAACCACTTATATTTACCCTAAGTATTGGGACACCTTAACTACTTACCATACTTGCCCTAAAACTTGAAATATTCCATTTTACTACCTTTTCTACTTTACTACTGATGTGTCTAAAATATTGCTTTATGTATGGCAAGCAGTGTAGACACTGATCAGATGTTACATTCTGTGGCATCTGATCAGGGTCTACACTATTTGCACAGGCCTGTCTGTTCCAATACTTAAGGTTATTACAGAATATATAATCTGAAATCTTGTGTAAACAATATAAAGTCATAATCTTGTAAATTTTAAATACTTCAGTGCTCAGTCCTTTGGATAGTAAGAAGTGTATTTAGAAAAATATATTTTCTTATTTCTCCATGAAAACATAAGTTGTTGGTACTGTTTAGAGTTGCCAGAATCACTTCACTTGAGTGATGCTAGCAGGTACCCACAATTATCTGTTTTCTTGGAGAAATTAAAATATTTTGTTTTTAGTTGAAAACTAAATGTTATTTGGCACTATATTCAGCATATTACATTAAATTTTATGGATAGCAATAAAACTGATTGACATTGCTGCAATTGTCCTTGAGTTGTTGTCTCACCTTTCTTGTGCACAACTTCTTGTCCTGGGTATGACGTAAAACTGCATCCAGCTGTGACACTCAACATGAGTGTGGGAATGTGAGGCTGCCCTCTATCACAGTTGCCTCCCCGCCTTCAGGGTAATCAGGCTGCCACAACCTGGGTGGCAGAGCTAGGCAGCAATCATCTACAGACTGATGACTTGGTGTTCTAGCTGTTGTGGTTTGGCGGACGATCCTTTCTTTATAAGGACAACGGCAAAGCACACTGCCCGAGTGCGGGAACGGCGCGCATACTCAGATGCCATAAAAGAACTGAGTTGGGATGTCAGCTAGGACAGGCAATCCCATAAAAAACAATTGTTCCAAAATCTTACATGGCAAGCAGAAAAATAGGTTCAGAGTTAGGCGGTGCCAACAGACATCAAAGTTCTGTTGGTAACGTCTTCGGCTTGGTCTCCTGTCAGGTGTGGGAGGCAGGGTCGGGCCATTGTGGCAAATCCAGCAAGCACCTGAGGAAATTCAGGGTGGGAACACTCAATGTGAACATCCTGAGAGGAAGAGTTTGCGAGGTAGTGGAAACACTTTCCCGCAGGAAAGTGGATGTCTGCTGCATTCAGGAGACCAGATACCGTGGTGGCAGCTGCCGCACAATCAAGGGCAAGGACACCAGGTACAAGCTCTACTGGTCAGGAAACGACAAAGGCACTGCTGATGTAGGAGTGTTTGTGGCAGAAGAGTGGATAGAGAAAGTTTTTGAGGTTCAGAGAGTCTCCGACAGAATCATTTTAGTGAAACTCATAGTCGGCCAGCGTGTGGTTACCTTTCTGTCTGTGTATGCCCCACAGAGTGGTCTAAGTGATGAGGTTAAGGACCTGTTCTTTGATCAGCTGCGTGCTGTGACTGCCAGGATCCCAGCATCAGAATTTCTGATACCATGTGGAGATTGGAATGGTCATGTTGGCCGTGCAGGCACTGCATACAGGGAAGTGCATTGCGGGATGGGGTATGGCAGGCCGAAACCAGGCGTTGAGGGTGAGAGAATCCTAGAGTATGCCCAAGCATTTGACCTGCTTCTTGGGAACACATGTTTCAAGAAATGTGACAGCCATCTCATCACATACAAGTCTGGAAACATAGCCACGCAGATAAACTTCATCCTTTTCCATAGGACCATGTGCACACTTGTCACAGATGTAAAAGTGATCCCTGGCGAGGAAGTAGCTCTGCAACATCAGCTTCTTGTATGCGACATGAGGATTGATGTGCCACCAAAATCCAAGTGCAAGTTCACTCCTTGCCTCAAAGTTTGGAAGCTTAAAGACCCTCAGACAAGCAATCATTTCCAGGAGGTCTTCAACTTGCATGTGAGCACATCTGCAGGTGTAGCTGATGGGAATACTGAGGATATCTGGAACAACATCAAGACTGGACTGCTCAAGACAACTGAGGAGGTATGTGGCACAACTCGGCCACACCGTTGGCGTCGTGAAACCTGGTGGTGGAATGAACACGTGGAAAAGGCCATTGCTGCCAAGCGGACAGCTTTCAAGGCCTGGAAGGCTGGGAAAGGCACGCTGCCAAACAAAATGCCAGACATGCAGTGCACCATGCTCGTCAAGAAGCCGACAAGAAAGTCTACGAGAATATTGACCCCAAGTCTTCAGAAGTCTACCGCCTTGCTAACCAGTTTAGAAGAGAGAACACTGATGTTGTTGGTGACAAACCTGTGAAGAATGATGCAGGAGAGATGTCAGTGAGCGAGAACTCAAAGCAGAGCACTACCAAAGGCTTCTCAACGTTGAGTTTGACTGGGACCCAGACCACCTGTCATATCAACCATCAGTGTAAGGCCCACCCATCACAATCACCATTGATATGGTTAAGAAGGCTATCTCACAGATGAAGGCTGGCAAAGCACCGGGCCCATCAGGCACAGTGGTGGAGATGATATGAGCTGCCGGTGACATGGGAGCCTCCATGATCCGTGACCTCGCAGTTGCAATCATTCGTGATGGCAAGGTACCCTCTGACTGGGAGCAGAGATTCATTTTCTGCCTCTTCAAGGGAAAAGGGGACTCATTGGAAAGAGGCAACTACCGCGGTCTCAAGCTGACAGAGCAGGTTATGAAAATCCTGGAGAGGATTGTGGACGGTTTGGCTTCATCCCAGGCAGCTGCCAATAAGAGACTCTACATGGCTTTCATAGACCTGGAGAAGGTGTTTGATCGAGTATCTTGGAAGGTCATCTGGTGGGCGCTGAGAAAACTTGATGTGGAGGAGTGGATTGTGCGACTGGTGCACGGAATGTATGCAAATGTGCAGAGCCATGTCCGTGTTGGTGAGGGGTACAGTGAAGAGTTTGAAGTGAAGGTTGGTGTTCACCAAGGATCAGTACTCAGCCCACTGCTCTTCATCATTGTGCTTGAAGCCTTATCACGAGAGTTCCACTCTGGGGTCACCTGGGAGGACCTCTATGCCGATGACCTTGTTTTCATCGCTGAATCACTTGAGGAATGTGTCAGGAGGCTCTTGACTTGGAAAGAAGCAATGGAGAAGAAAGGACTGAGAGTAAATGCAGGAAAGACAAAGATCATCATCTGCGGTATGGGACTGGACCTCCTGCAGAGTTCAGGTGAGTTTCCATGCGCCATCTGTCGCACTGGAGTGGGCAGCAACAGCATCTTCTGCAATGGCTGCAAGCACTGGGTGCACAAGAAATGCAGTGGGCTCAAGTGCTTGAAAAAGGACTCTGACTACAGATGTACACGGTGCCAGGGAACTGCACGCCCCTTGGATGGCAGACCACAGAAGAAAGTCCAAGTCGGACCTGACAAGCTTGAGGTGGTAGCTTCCTTTTGCTACCTAGGAGACATGCTCTCAGCAGCAGGTGGCTGTCTTTCAACCACAACACATGTGAAAACTGCCTGGAAGAAGTTCAAGGATCTGCTACCAGTCCTCTCTTCACGCCACCTCTCTTTCAGAACACGTGGCCGTGTGTACAGTCCTTGTGTGCGGAGCGCAATGCTCCATGCCAGCGAGACTTGGCCATTGACAAAGCAGAACCTCCAGTGTTTGCAGCGAAATAACAGGGCAACGATCAGACAGATCTGCAATGTCAGGCCGCAAAACATTGTCACCACCAGGTCCAGTGAGCTACTTGTGCGGCTTAGCATTGAGGATCTGGACCTCATTCTGAAGGAGAGAAGACTCAGATGGTATGGACATGTGGAACGCTCCAGTGGTGCAATCAAGACAGCCTTTGACATACAGGTTGATGAAAATCGTGGGCCTGGGAGGCCCAAAATGACATGGAAGCAGCTGACAGAGAGGGATTGTAGAGTGAAGCTCTCGGCTATCAACCCTCATGATAGACGTACCTGGAGATCTGGTGTGAGATCTGCCATGCGTGCAGCAAGCCAGCTATCTGGAAGGGGGCCCACTGATGTGGATGTTGCCCTTGTACCTGCACGTTAATCAAAAATCTGATTATGATATGATATGAACTTCATGACTTGCAGCATTGTTTTGGCAATGTTCATGGTTGCATGTTCAGTGAGATAACGGTTCGAAAAACCAGTAACACCTGTATTTTCCTGGATGGTTTTATATATCCTTACATATCTAAAACCAGGAAAAATGAAGGAATTATCAAGGAAATGAGATTACATGGGGAATCTTTGGGTTTAACAAGCTGAGAAATACAGATAAACATTTCTTGATAGATAAAATGAAAGACTTGGATTATAAAACGGGATCAGATATTTTTTTTTATGATTTTCAAGCTGCTTTAATCTTTACCACTCTCTGGGTAGATTCAGCAGACAACATATTGATATTTTTTTGTATTTTTCCCAGACAAAAGGCTTTGACATTTCATATAAATTGTCTCTTAATTTGCATGAAATGCCAAAGACGTTTTTTTCTGGGAAAAATATTTCACTATATCGTCTGTTGAAATTTTTACCCAGCATGCTAAGTGTTAACCTTTTAAAAATTATTAGATAACAGGATTTGTTTCCAACTGAGAAAGTGAGAAATAATGATGGACAGAAAGTGGGAAATTCATACCTCTTTTATCAGTGTTTCTGATAAAAGGCATATCCAGATTTTTTTTTTTATATATTTCTACACAAAAAATTAAAATTCATATTCTGGGTGAGGAATTAGAATTGTTTTGCAGAGCAATTAACCTTTACCACCCTCAGGGCTCATTCAGAGAAACAATTTGAGATATTTTTCTGATTTTTCAGAGAAAACAGGGTTTGACATTTCATGCAAACTGTCTCCATGGGAGACAGTTTGCATGAAATGTCAAAACCCGTTTTCTAGGAAAAATAAGGAAAATATTTCAATGTATTGTCTGCTGAAAATTTTACGCAGAGTGGTAAGCGTTAAGGAGGAGTATTTGGTGATAATTCTTGGATATTATCCTCCAGTATTCAGTGCCTCACTCTAATGAGTACCATACATAACATATTTGTTTCTTTGTGGAGAAATAAGAAAAATATCCATAGTTTTTGGTTGAAAAACAATGTTGACAGAGTTGCCTCCTCTGGAAGTGTATCAATTACCCTTAAGCCATTAGACTGAATGGACTCACCCATGCTCTATATTGGAAGATTCTAATTTCGATTTTAGGTACGTCACACTATGCAATTTAGATAACTATAGAGAAAAATGGTTGAACTGTTTGCAAACAGTGGAGACCCTGATCAGATGCCGCATTCTATGGCATCTGATCTGGGTCTGCACTGTTTGCCAATTACCCTTTTAGGGGTCTCCAGACTACAGTGGGTTAAAGTAAGGAACAGAAAGTGAGAAACATAATAAAGGACTAAGTACATGAAAAAGACAAAGTGACTTAGTCTGAAACTGAGAAAAAAGAATAAGAAAAATATTATGAACAGAAATACATAAAGCAGCAAAAAATGAGAAACATAATATAAGATGAAATGTGCAGAAATAGTGAGAAATATAATGGACAGAATTGAATGAGACATAATTGACAAAAAGTGAGAACACAATGAACAGTAAGTGAGAAATGCATAAAATGTAATCTATTATGTGGACAGAAAGTGAGAAACTTGTAATGGACAGAAAGTGAGATTAATGGACATAAAATGAGCACACAGTCATAAAGGGCAGTAATTGAATAATGCATAATAATAGGCAGATAATGCGAAATAGATGTAGACAAAAAGTGAGAAAATCATAATGGACAGAAAGTATATTGGATATATTGTATTAACAGCTGTCTATGACTATGTCCAGTCTATTCTAAACTCAAACAGTATGCAGTCTAGTTTGAATTCTGCAAATCTTCTGGAAACAGTTGGTCCAGTAGATGTGTCAGCAGAAGATAGTAACCCAACAGATGTTGAATTAGTTAATCTAGAAGATACAGACAATACTGTAAGTGCAAACAGTCCAAGGCTTTCTTGATTAATATTGTATTTAGCTTAACCTTTACCACTCTCTGGGCAAATCCGGCTGACGACAAATTGACTATATTTTTCTTATTTTTCCCAGAAAATAGGCTTTGATGTTTCATGCAAATTATCTCCAAAGGAGAAAATTTGCATGAAATGTAAAGCCTAATTTCTGGGAAAAAATAAGAAAAATATTTTGATTGTCGTCTGCTGAAATTTTTACCCAGCATGCAAAGCATTAATACTCTATTGTCCAGATCAAACCATAATATAACTCCAGATAAGAGGGTAGCCACATAAATAATTTTTTATCTCTTACTATGATGTGGGTATTCATTAGAAGTGCCTCAGCCCCTAATATGTATCCACAACATACATTTTCATAACTGTAGATAAGATGGGTTTTTTTCAGCCAAAAAGTATTGATTGTTTTCTTACTTCTCAATGAAAACATATCCCAGCGGGCACATGACGTTTATACAACGTGGGCTCAACGTCGATGCAGTGTCGTTGAGGCGACGTTGTATTAACGTCCTGTGCCCGCTGGGATGTTGTGGGTTCTGAAGCGTCCGGTTGTAGAATGGTAAGGCTCCCGACTTTGGATCACAAGGTCCCGTGTTCAAATTTCCCTGGAGGCAGAGCCTGTCATTAGCACCCTTCCATGGTCTCCATATCACTAATGAAAGAAAACATAAAGGAACATAAAAGGGACATAAAACACCAATCATCATATTGTGGGTACTCATTAGAAGTGCCACAGCAAGGCACTTCTTATGAGTACCCACAACTTATGTTTTCATGGAGAAATATTTAGAAAAAGATCTACCTGATTCCCCTCTTATCTGGAGTTATGCTATGTATGCTATGTTTTTTAGTGGAGAAATACTAGTAGTTTTTGGTAATCTGGAGGTATGGTTCAAAGTCTTCCAAAGGAGCAGTTTGATCACAGCCTGCACTGTTTGCCATTCAGTAAGCACTCTTTAGGCAAATAACCAGGTAGTTAAATGAGCTTGTTCATATTTTAGGATAAGAACAATAAAGCAAAATCATGTCTGAATAAATAGAGTAATACAGGAGGTGGGCCTGGTTGGCTCAGTGGGATGTGCGTCAGACTGGAGATCAGGAGGTCAAGGGTTCGATCCCCGCCGGTCTGGCAACATTCTTTCAAGGAGATTGATCATGAAATATTTTCTGTGGTCATTCTCTCCCTTCTGCTGATTCAAGAAGGACAGTTGTCAGTTTCTGACAAAAGAATGTGCACAAGTACTGATTAACCACTTCGAGGACTAATCCTGCCCAGGAAAAGTGTGGTAGGGTAAACTAACCAGCTTGACATATCCCTAGTGGGTTGACTAGGCCATAAAACCTCAACACAAACAAACAAAAGTAATATGGGGGACTGTTAAAAGGGATACAAGTTGAAGACACCTTTTGGCTTAATTAGTTCTGTCTTTATATGTGGCCCTGTGATACTCCATTGACACCTTTGTAACTACATGGTATGGTTATAGATCAGATATGCTTTCCTGTATTGGGGAATACCTTATTTAATAATATTCATTATACCCTTGCAAACAAAGTTTGGGAGGGGGTATATAGGAGTCACCATGTTTGGTTGATTGGTTGCTTGGTCTGTATGTCCAGCTTTGTGACTCAGAGTGCTTCTACAGTGTTTGTTGGATTTTCATGAACTGAATATAAATGATCAGCATGATGAGTGGTAGTGTGTTACATAAACATAATTGTTTCTTCATTGTTTATCTGCCCTTGGCACTTAAGTCCATCTGTTTTTTGTTTGTGACTTGAACTACTTAAAAAGTTTTTTGTTATATTTTCATTAAATTTTACAGAAATGATCAGCATGATGAGTTATATATAGTGTGTAACATTTAAATATTTGAAGGGTTTTCATTCATATTGAAACAATATTTTACAGGTTATCTCCCCCTCACACATTTTATATTATGTACTCATGGTGCTGTTACTGATGTATACTGATAGTCTTTGTTTTACTCATTTTCTTCAGACCAATGGCTATGTCCACGAATCAGCCGAGAGTAAGGTGAAGAGATTGGAGACCGATAAACAGAGCCTCATGCTGCAGGTCAGTGTGTTAACGGAACAGGTCGAAGCTCAAGCAGAGAAACTTCGTGAGATGGAGTATGATGTAGAAGGAAAACGGCAGAAGATTAGGTCAGCAGAGGAGATGTATCAGTCGGTAAGTGATACTGTAGTAAAAGTTCTAAAATTTCAAACACTTTATTCCATACATTTTTGCAGACTTTATGCAATTTGCTGACAATGTAGGTCAAGATCAGCCTGCGCATTTGCACAGTCTGATCAGAGCCTTTGATGCCCGCTTACAGAATCACTGGACACTGTGGTATATGTCGACCAACAGAGACTGCAGATCAAACTGAAGGGATGCACATGCTGATCTGGGCCTTCAGTTTGCTTATAATGGCATAATTGGGACATTTTCGCATGTTGCTCATCACAAGTAAATAATGAAGTAGGTTTGAATATTTGAGCCCTGAACTTAAAAAAAAGTACTGAGTATAGTTGTCATTATTTAGATAGAGAAAAAGGTGTTGTTTGTTTGTTTTTTTCTTGTTTTTTTTCTTTTTTTTTTTTTTTTATTTATCCAGGTATCCATGAGTATCATTGAAGTGTAACCTTATTCAATCTGTTCAGTATTCAAGGTAGATAACCACATATTGCTTATCTGATAAACAAGACCATAAGAGTAACTTCCCTTCAAGGACGACCTTGACCTTGGTGTAAACAGCAGTTTGAGCAGATAGAGAGGAACTTTATGACGAATTCTTTAGATTTTAATCACTTCCTGTTAAATTCCTGATGTCAGATCGTACCTAAAGTAAGTCTAAAAGATTTCAGATCACTTTGTGTCAGCTTTTTTGTTCCTGTATATGGATACCAATGTGATATTGTACCTTTGTTTACATTGTTTCTCGGACTGTTTTTGTTCTTTCAGTTCTGATTCAGACCACTTGTTCACTCTCTGTTGAACATTAAATTATAGTAAGGTCCAGCGTACATGGCAATTCGGTAGAAATAATCTCCAAGGAATAAAGGTGTTCTAATTAACCCGTACAATGTGGAACTGATTTTGTTTTTGTGTACAGCACAGACTCATTTGATGGCCATGAGGACCCATGTTCAAAAACAAATCACAGGGTGTCTGACTGTCTGCTGTTTTTTATCATAAGTAGCTGTGCAAGTTTGATTATTGGTTACTTCATTATTTGCAAAAAAGAACATAATAAATACAAATATTTCAGGAATTTAGAGTTAAACCAGTAAACTGTGATTCCTGATAAGAATTTTTATTTTCATTTATCTATTCTGTGATTGAAAATTGGCACAATATATACAGTAGTTTTCATCAGACCAGAAGTGATAGCCTGACCTAATCAAATGTGGTCAAAAAGAATTTTTGTTTCTTTCCCTGGTTCTTTCTATTTATCTATTCTATCCCATGATGGATAATCCTTCCACTAACTGACTAAGGTACAGCATGGTAGCTCATTGATGAGTGTACTGGCCTCTAGAGCTAGCAGTATTGGGATCAATTCCAGGCAAATGCAAGGGAATTTTGGTGTCTGTACATGTTTTCCTTAGTGTCATTTGCAGGGATGACATGAAAACAGGGCGCTATCCTTCGGATTGGGACATTAACTAAGCAGGGAAAGTCACCGCATGTGCAGGTTAAAAAACTCGATACAGTAATTCAAAATGTTTACTTGTAGACCTTTATCCTGCAACCAGGATCTGTCTAGAATGTCTGCAGGGACGTATGGCAGTATATATAGAGAGAGATAGATAGATAGATAGATAGATAGATAGATAGATAGATTTGGGAAAGAATTAGTAAGTCAGGGCATCTTTTTAGGAACTGATACTGTGTGTGCTGTAACTTACAAATGTAAGTTACAGTACATTGTATGTGGTGTCCTTATTTAAAATCAAGTGCTGGTGTTAAAATATTAAGATATATCTATGTATTGGAAACTGTACTTGACCATGATGCTTGTGCCCTGGGCACAAGTGGAAGAAGTAAGATTCTTATGGAAAAAGGATAGAGATGCCTGCTCCTGATGGGCTTCCATTTTGACAATTGTGTGCAATTCATCAAGCATTTCTCCAACATCACTTATGTTTTCACCAGCATCTTCAAATCCATTGAGTTCCAGCCTTCTCTGTTTGATGATGAAACTGAGTTTTTGAATGACTACTGGCACCCAATGACCACCATAGAGTTAGATAGAACTCTGTATTCCTATTTCATTATGCTTCTGCCTCTCTTCCCGTGTCTTCTGAGACTTCATCCCAAAGTCTAGCAGCATTGTAATGCTACTGGGGACACCTGTCCCTTCATATCAGGGGTCCTGAGATGGTGGTGGTGGTGACATATTTTATTTATGTAGCATTTACTGGGAGGTCTGTGCTGCTTAACTGCTTGAAAAAGCCTTATCACCAAAAAGACATATTCCATGCCATGAAAATTCATGATTACTGATTACTTTGTGATTACTCTGAAAATGTAATCAATTACAAGTAATCGTGATAACAGTACAATTACCCCAGGTCTGTTCCATGGCAAGGCTACAAATGATCTATATACAGGTTAGTTAAATTTCTCCCCCTTTCCTCATGACTTTACCTTAAAGTCACCAACAGTTTACTGTTTACCCAGTAAAGCAAAGGCAGAGCTCCCAGGAATGCATTTCACTGTATACTTGGGTACGGTTGTGTCCTCTCATCCTACTGCTACCACCAGATATAGCATTTTCTAGCTCTTCTATAAGTTGAGCATGATCGTGTTTATCATAAAATCTAGCTTTCACTGCAAGGCTGTAGATCTGACTAATATTATGTATTTAGTTTCACATAAAAACAAAATCAAAAAAGAAACTGAGCCATTAGAACATTAATGCACCAGTCATGTTATGATTCTGGGCCCCTCATTAGGCCATACATAGTGGAGATACAGGGGTGCTTAAGTTCCACAGTGCTATAAGTTCACATTAATTTTGGTTGTATCCATTTAGATATTCATTTTTGTCATTTTCTTTCTTTTTTTTTTTTTTTTGAAAACAAATCAGAATATAGTCCCCTACTGGGCAAGGACTTTTAGCAGGGAATATACTGTACCAGGGATATCATCATCATCATATCATAATCGGATTTTTGATTAACATGCAGGAACAGGGGCAACATCCACACCAGTGGGCCCCCTACCAGATAGCTGGCTTGTTGCACGCATGGCAGATCTCGCACTAGATCTCCAGGAATGTCTATCATGAGGGTTGATGGCCGAGAGCTTCCACTCTCTGCAATCTCTCTCTGTCAACTGTTTCCATGTCATCTTGGGCCTCCCAGGCCCATGCTTTCCATCAACCTGTATGTCAAAGGCTGTCTTGACTGCACCACTGGAGCGTTCCACATGTCCATACCATCAGAGTCTTCTCTCCTTCAGAATGAGGTCCAGATCCTCAATGCCAAGCCGCACAAGTAGCTCATTGGACCTGGTGGTGACAATGTCTTGTGGTCTGACATTGCAGATCTGTCTGATCATTGCCCTGTCATTTCGCTGCAGACGCTGGAGGTTTGGCTTTGTCAATGGCCAAGTCTCGCTGGCATGAAGCATTGCGTTCCGCACACAAGAGCTGTACACACGGCCACATGTTTTGAAAGAGAGGTGGCATGAAGAGAGAACTGGTAGCAGATCCTTGAACTTCTTCCAGGCGGTTTTCACACATGTTGTGGTCGAAAGTTCACAGCCACCTGCTGCTGAGAGCATGTCTCCTAAGTAGCAAAAGGAAGCTACCACCTCAAGCTTGTAAGGTCCGACCTGGACTTCCTTCTGTGGTCTGCCATCCAAGGGGCGTGCAGTTCCCTGGCACCGTGTACATCTGTAGTCAGGGTCTTTTTTCAAGTGCTTGAGCCCACTGCATTTCTTGTGCACCCAGTGCTTGCAGCCATTGCAGAAGATGCTGTTGCTGCCCACTCCAGTGCGACAGACGGCGCATGGAAACTTGCCTGAACTCTACAGGAGGTCCAGTCCTGTACCGCAGATCGTAATCTTTGTCTTTCCTGCATTTACTCTCAGTCCTTTCTTCTCCATTGCTTCTTTCCATGTCAAGAGCCTCCTGACACATTCCTCAAGTGATTCAGCGATGATAACAAGGTCATCAGCATAGAGGTCTTCCCAGGGGACCCCAGAGCAGAACTCTCATGATAAGGCTTCAAGCACAATGATGAAAAGCAGTGGGCTGAGTACCGATCCTTGGTGAACACCAACCTTCACTTCAAACCCTTCACTGTACCCCTTATCAACACGGACATGGCTCCGCGCATTTGCATACATCCCCTGCACCAGTTGCACAATCCACTCCTCCACACCAAGTTTTCTCAGCGCCCACCAGATGACCTTCCGAGGTACTAGATCAAACGCCTTCTCCGGGTCTACGAAAGCCATGTAGAGTCTCTTGTTGGCAGCTAGATACTTCTCTTGCAGCTGCCTGACAACAAAGATTGCGTCTGCAGGGTTTTCCCTGATGCAGGATATTGCGTCTGAGACTCTCAAAAACGTGTCTCGGACGCACAAAAGAAAAACGTGTGCGTCCACCTGGACTCGCAAAATTGTGTAAGTGTGAAAACAACCAACCAAAAATCATTATTTTAACCTGTTCTTTGGTGATTTTGATACAGTTTTTCTACCGACGTTCTTTCACTTTCGCGTAATTTCCATAATCTTTTTATAGAACAAGGATAAAATCCATATTGTTTTGTGATCCGCAACCTCCGTAATTACATCAGTTCCCTTTCGTAAGCAGCCGAGCTATAACGATAACTTACGAGAACAGCCGATTGAAAACAGACTGGTTACCGGTTTTTCACTGCATACATTTGCGAGCTACGTACTGAGTGGGAATCCAGTATTTTCTTTTATTTATAACTGGGCTATTTTTAACACTGCGAGCTGTAATGAGTCAGCGAAAAACCCATTGTACATGTGCAATATGGCAAAACAGTTTGATATCAAGCGTTTTTTAGTGAAAAAGCCATGTCAGACTGACTTCAGCAGTAACAAACAGACTTTAAAATCAGAGGCAGCTGTCAATAAATATAAAGAATCTGATCTGGCAGAATCAATGGGTAAATACATTTTTTTTCTCTGTCTAATGGTGAAAAGAGTGGTATACTATGAACGCTGGACACTTGTTCAATATGAGTCATAGTTACCATTCCCAGCTCTTTTCCTTTCTGTCTTGCCCTTACATGTATCATTCCAAAGGCCCTTATTTTGAAGTTAGAAATATGCCTAGGCTAAGGGCCACTATGCTAAAATTTTTCAAAAAGTCAAATTGCACCCCACACTCCCCACCCTGTCCCCTTAATTTCTATCCCAGTAACAAATTCTGCTCATCCAGTAAGACACTACACATTTTCATGCATCATTTAATTTGTGGACTTTGATTTTTGCTGTTGGACTCTCAAATAACTGAGGCAAGAGTCCAAAGGACTCCCAGACCGCAAAGCTTAGGGAAAACCCTGCGTCTGTAGTGCTTCTGCCTGGGACGAAGCCAAACTGGGAATCGTAGATTGACACCAACTGTCTGATGAGGCCGTCCACAATCCTCTCCAGGATTTTCATAGCCTGCTCTGTCAACTTGAGACCGCTGTAGTTGCCCCTTTCCAATGCGTCCCCCTTTCCCTTGAAGAGGCAGACAATGAAACTCTGCTCCCAGTCAGAGGGTACCTTGCCATCACAAATGATTGCAGCTGCGAGGTCACGGATCATGGAGGCGCCCATGTCATCGGCTGCTCGTATCATCTCCACCACTATGCCTGATGGGCCCGGTGCTTTGCCTGCCTTCATCTGTGAGATAGCCTTCTTAACCATATCAATGGTGATTGGGATGGGCGGGCCTTACACTGGTGGTTGATAAGACAGGTGGTCTGGGTCCCAGTCAAACTCAACGTTGAGAAGCCTTTGGTAGTGCTCTAGCCAAGCCTTCTGCTTTGAGTCTTCACTCATTGACATCTCTCCTGCATCATTCTTCACAGATATGCAGATAAAAAAAAAAAAAGTTTTGCTGCTGTTCCCTGGCTCCATTGGCCCAGGATTACAAATCACCGATGCATTATTTTTTAAATTCAGTGTTTCCGAGTTGACAGCTTATGCTTCAGGGGGTTCAATTTTTATTTCTTCTTTTTTCAAAAAAATGTGTCCGAGATCACTGCTGTCAGTCATGGCTTCAGAGAAAAGGTATACATTCTGAAAATAATTTCCATCACTATAGATAAGAGGGGGTACTAGTCATACATTCTGGGTACTCATTAGAAGTGTATCAACAAGGCATTTCTAATGAGTACCCACAACATGTTTTCATGGAGAAATAAGAAAAAAAAGTCAGTATTTTTTGTTTGAAGGTGTAAAAGTAAAAATCATCCTTCACGTTATTGCCACAATTATTACCTTGTCAGTAGCTGTGTCAAGACACAATAGTGATTCATCTGTAGTTATTGTCCTGTCTGGTTAATGAGGTGACATCAGCTGGTCAAGTTGTATTGAGAATACAACCATAACATGAGAAAGTGGCTGTTATGGCATACTGGTATGTGAACAGCCAAGAAGTCAGCTGCGATTAGCCAGGGCTCAGTTGTTCAAAGCATGGTTTGCTTAACTAGCTGGTTATTGGTCAAAATGTTAACCCTTCTTGTAAGTAAATACCTAATTCACAGGTATTTTTGCTGAAAAAATGTGAGTAGCTTTTGCAAATTTGCAAAAGCTACTCACATTTTTCAGCAAAAATATTAGCAAACCAGTATATGCCATATTTAATAATCAAAATTTTAATGATACCGGTATGTTAATTTACGACATAATTAGTTTTTAACAACTGGGCCCTGGAAATTATTTTTCTTATTTCTTCACAAAAGCATATTCTGGCTACTCATTGTAAACCCACAATGTATGCTTTCATGGAGCATTTTTTTTTTGTTAAAAAATTTCTTATCTGATGCTATGCCTCAGTCAGCATGTATATATTTGCAGTCTGATCGAGGCCTTCTCTGTTTATCGACATATTTGATTATACCTATTGATTCTATGTGGGTTTGAAACTTTGTCAATAAAAAAGTGGTGGTCTGGGCAGGGTCTAGATGAGATATCAAAATGTTGGTTAGTGGGCAGATATATAAAGATGTTCCATAGGGTAATTCAGTTTTTGTGACATGCATGACCATCAGACAGTGTGATGCCTTTGAATTACGTATGTATTCTTTGAGACTGCTTTCTCTATAATCTGTAAGTATATTTCTTTTACTGGTACATGTAATTGGAAACTTGCCCATCATTTGTATCTTTTTTCAGGGAAAATGATGTGTTTATTTGCTGTCTGCTAATTGTTGTTTGAAATGGTGAAAAAGTTAATATGACCTGACATCGCTCTGGATAAAATAAGATTCCGTCTTATTTTCAACCAAAAAGTACTGATGTTATTCTCGACAGATAATACATGCTACATGGGTACTCACTTGAAGACCCACAATGTATGTTATCTTAACTCTGCATGCTGGGTAATTTTGCATGCTTTTTTGACCTCTGTGGATTTTTTTTTTTTTTTTTTTTTAAATTAGCTTTTCAAAAAATCTTACAGGGATACCATTTGTATGTTAAACAGTTTGGATCCAGATCAGGCCCTCATTGTGTCAGGCCTAATTTGGGTCCAAACTGTTTGCAAAGATTATCAGCATATGACAAAAGTCACCACTAGTGGGGAAAGAGTTAAAGAAATAAGGAAAGAAACAACATTTATCTGGATACCCAATCTGGGTACCCATCTCAGCTAGAGCTATAAATTGTCCATATAAATTTATACCATTTCTTTGTCTTCTTTGGTTGCAATAAGTAAAAAAAAAAAAAAAATCGTAGCTCTAGATAAGAGGGGGTAGTATGAAATTTTTTTTCTTATTGCTCCATGAAAACATGTGTTGGACTCGGTTTCTCAGTTGGATGCAGGTCCAGTGGGTGATTAGGAGGTAGAGGGTTCGACTCCCACCGTGGAGATTTCATCACGAAATGTTTTCTAAGGTCATTCTCTCCCTTTGCTGATTCAAGAAGGGCAGTTGTCAGTTTCTGGAGAAAGAATGTGCACAATACTGCTTAGAGGACTGCCTGCCCAGTAAAAGTGTGGTTAGGTAAGCTGACTGCGCTCGACATGACCCCCACCACTGGAGTAAGAAATAATGTGTTTACTCATAAATATTGGGACCATGAAAACCTCAACTTTTCCTAAAATTTGACCATATTGTTTTGGCTATCAGTTGATGTGCCTAACAACTGCTGGGTGTGTACAACAAACAGTGCAGCCCCTGATCAGTATTGGGGACAGACAGGCCTGAGCAAACAGTGTAGATCCAGATCAGATGACTTGGAATATCACATTTTGTGACATCTTATCTGGATTTTCTCTGTTTGCTCAGCCTGTCCATCCCAATACTTATGGAAACCGAAATGCTGTCTGACCCAATACTAGGGTTATTATGGTACTGTAGAAATTTGGTTCTAGGTGAGAAGCCTAGAAACAGTTCCTTTTAAAAGGAGGCATTATTTCTAAATGTTATCCGATGGGAATATGCTGTGGCATTTATCTCGAGAAATTGTTTACCAAATGTCAGCCTCCTACGCTGTAGCATTCTGAGCATTAATTTTCCAGTAAGATGCATACAGACATATCTGAATAAATGGTGAAGATACAAATCAGGGTCTGCACTGTTTTCCAATTAGCCAGCTTTGTTTTGTTATATAGGAAGCTCTGGAGACTACACACAACAATAGCTCCAGATATGAGGAATATATTTTTCTTATTTCTCCAGGAAAACATAATTATGAGCCAGCGCACAACAAACCTATAATAAGACTGTGTGACCAGCAAAGACTCAGATCAGTATGTACATCCACCCAGTATGGCAAGGGTTCTTGTTATCACTCTTAGGATAGCCTGGAGGCTATAGAAGGCACACACAATCAGTGAACACTCTGATCAGACTGCGTGGATGCGCATGTTGATCTGAATCTTTGCTGGTCGCATAAGTCATAGGTTTTGTCGTGTGCTGGATCATAATTGCATTGTAGGTGTTCATTCATGGAGGCGCTTCTAATGAATACCACACCTTATGTTTTCCTACAGAAATTAGTAAAGTATCAATACTTTTTGGGTGGAAAAAGCATCTAATCTTAGGCAACCTATGGTTTTGAACAAATATGACATTTCTTGCCTTATGTGGAAGTATGCAATATTAGAATCTCTTCATTTTAAAGTGATTCATTGTACCCACATTTGCTTTGGTGCAAAAATAGCAAACATAAAATGTCTTAAAGTAACTGCCTTAATATGAAGCCTTGAAACAACATTCAATTTACTAGCCATTCAATGTATTATTTTATAAAATATTTGATTTAAGTCATACCTTTGATGATTCACTACTGTGTCATTGTACTAAATTGACACAGATTTATACAGGTGTAACTGCAACAAAATAGTGGTTACTATATAGCTACAGATAAGAGGGGGTAGCCACATAATATTTTTCTTATTTCTCAGTGAAAATATATATTGTGGTACTCGCTGAGGCACTTCTAATGAGTACCACTATATATGTTTTTGTCTAGAAATAAGAAAACTATCAATACTTTTCGTTTGGAAAAAAGAAGCATCTTATCTGAACGTTTGGCCCATTTTTCAACAAGTTCATAGCTCCAGATAAGGTCCTTTTTTTTCAACCAAAATTTATTGACATTTTTCTTATCCCACCATGAAAACATATGTTGTGTGTACTCATTAGAAGTTCCATGCCAAGGTGCTTCTAATAAGTACCACAAAATGTTTTCATGGAGAAATAAATACCCCTCTTATTTGGAGCAATGAAGTTTGAAGCGTTGCCTTCCTCCAGGTAAGACTTCTGACTGGTTAAGAAATACTTGTAATGATTGTGGAGATTTAAAGCTACAGTGTATATGAAATAGAACCATAAGATAAGAGTGGGTATCAGATGTTTTTCTTATTTCTCCATGAAAACATACGTTGTGGGTACACATTAATAGCACCTTGCTGAGTACCCACAACATATGTTTTCATGGAGAAATAAGAAAAATATCAATACTTTTCAGATAAAAAAAAGCATCTTATCTGGAACTGTAATAGAACAAAATGAACCCTATATAGAAAATTTTTATGTCAGGATCTGACCATTTAATTGACCATTAAATTGGTTTCACCTGCAGTTAACTTTTAGTAAATTGAATTTAAATTGAATTTAAGGAAGAGGTTATCTTCAAAAGTGTGATCTGCAAAAGTTTACTCTAAGAAATGAAATGATTTTTAGATACGCTGCTTGAAATTTTAGATAAGATGGTCAACCAAAAATTATCAACAAGAATTTTAAATAACATAGGTCTAGATAATAGTGAGTATCAAGAAAATAGTTTTCTAAAATCTAAAAAAAATACATGTTGTGGGTACTAATTAGAAGTGCCTTCTTCAAGTTCATAGCTCCAGATAAGGTCCTTTTTTTCAACCAAAATTTATTGACATTTTTCTTATCCCACCATGAAAAACATATGTTGTGTGTACTCATTAGAAGTTCCATGCCAAGGTGCTTCTAATAAGTACCACAAAATGTTTTCATGGAGAAATAAATACCCCTCTTATTTGGAGCAATGAAGTTTGAAGCGTTGCCTTCCTCCAGGTAAGACTTCTGACTGGTTAAGAAATACTTGTAATGATTGTGGAGATTTAAAGCTACAGTGTATATGAAATAGAACCATAAGATAAGAGTGGGTATCAGATGTTTTTCTTATTTCTCCATGAAAACATACGTTGTGGGTACACATTAATAGCACCTTGCTGAGTACCCACAACATATGTTTTCATGGAGAAATAAGAAAAATATCAATACTTTTCAGATAAAAAAAAGCATCTTATCTGGAACTGTAATAGAACAAAATGAACCCTATATAGAAAATTTTTATGTCAGGATCTGACCATTTAATTGACCATTAAATTGGTTTCACCTGCAGTTAACTTTTAGTAAATTGAATTTAAATTGAATTTAAGGAAGAGGTTATCTTCAAAAGTGTGATCTGCAAAAGTTTACTCTAAGAAATGAAATGATTTTTAGATACGCTGCTTGAAATTTTAGATAAGATGGTCAACCAAAAATTATCAACAAGAATTTTAAATAACATAGGTCTAGATAATAGTGAGTATCAAGAAAATAGTTTTCTAAAATCTAAAAAAAATACATGTTGTGGGTACTAATTAGAAGTGCCTTCTTGAGGCACTTCTAATGAGTACCCACATATGTTTTCATGGAGAAGTAAGAAAAAATATCAATACATTTGTACCTTTGGATTGAAAAATGTGCCTTGTCTAGAGCTTATGCATAAAATGTTAGTACAGTTACAATTTACCCTGAGTATTTGGAGAGACAGAAATGAGCGAACAGTGTAGATTAGATCATATGCTGCAGAATTCCAAGAATAAGTAGAATTATAAGTCGCTGGTTAAAATGTTATACAGGTTTTGTTAGCGGCCAATTAAACTCTTGTCCAAGTTGCTAGTTTGTAAAATTTAATACTGTTGACACATTTTTGTAACCCAGTTTGGACCTTCTCTGTTTTTAATATCAGACTGTGGTAGAATTTAATAGTGATTCCTCGGTGAAATGCTTCTAATGAGTACCTACAACATACGTTTTTATGACGAAATATGAAAAATGTCAATACTTTTCGACCAAAAAAAAATTGTGTCGTGTGTGGAGCTATACCTAGGGTACATTTTTGTAGTGAACAAGAATATTGTCGGCAGCTTCAGAGTTGCTGTTTACCTGGAGCAGAGTTGTTTATCAAACAATTATTCATGAACAGGTTACCATAATTGAGTCTCAGTGGGACAAAAAATAGTACAGTAAATGTCCTAAAAAAGTTCAAATGGTAAAATCTTTATGTCCCTTTGCAAAGGGAGGCAGTTGCAAAATTGGTTACTGCCCTTTGCATTATTGGTGAGAAGAGACCTCAGTTGTTCTGTTCAAAATTTTCTATACATTTACCATTGAGCCCCATCTTGAGAAATACATGTATATCCTTTGGGGCTTATGTTGAAAAACAAGGACAGAGATCACTTATGAGCGATGACATGGGAAAAAAATCTACTGGGCTTTTGTTGACAGCAAGGACAAAGATCACTTACATGCTATGGTATGAGATAGTTTATTGGGCTTATGTTGACAGCAAGGACAAAGATCACTTATGTGCTATGGTATGAGATAGTCTATTAGGCTTACGTTGACAGCAAGGACAAAGATCACTTATGAGCTATGACATGAGAGAGTCTATTGGGCTTATGTTGACAGCAAGGACAAAGATCACTTATGTGCTGTGGTATGAGATAGTCTATTGGGCTTACGTTGACAGCAAGGACAAAGATCACTTATGTGCTGTGACATGAGAGAGTCTATTGGGCTTATGTTGACAGCAAGGACAAAGATCACTTATGTGCTATGGTATGAGAGAGTCTATTGGGCTTATGTTGACAGCAAGGACAAAGATCACTTATGTGCTGTGGTATGAGAGAGTCTATTGGGCTTACGTTGACAGCAAGGACAAAGATCACTTATGTGCTATGACATGAGAGAGTCTAATGGGCTTATGTTGACAGCAAGGACAAAGATCACTTATGTGCTATGATATGAGATAGTCTATTGGGCTTACGTTGACAGCAAGGACAAAGATCACTTATGAGCTATGACATGAGAGAGTCTAAGGGTTTCAGTTGAATGAAAGGGCAGGGATTAATAATGAGGCTTATCACATGACCGTCACGTTATTCAGTGAAATAACCCATGTCATAAAAATCATATAACCATACGTGTTATAACACCTGCAAGGCTTCCCATTGGTTAGCCTAATTACCCTCATTAATATTCATATTACACCGCTTATTGATAGCAACCAAGATGGTGTCCACGTTCGCCGATACTACTTTCACTTTTGGAACAGATCCTGCCTTCAATTTTGAGATGATTTTGAGATGAACGATAAATGCCAGACCGATGGAGGACGAAGACAAAAAAACAATCACAATGTGAATAACACGGCTACCAGAAATATTCATGATGGTAATACTTCGATGTTTTCCCGCAACATATTTGGAGGCACTCTCAACATTGATATCGTCAAACTGTCAATGAAAAAAAAATTCACCTCCTCCTCCAAAATAACATTGGAGGATGACATGACTGAGACAGTCAATAAATGTGTCAAATTAGAATCCAAACTACAGTTAAAATGTTTTATAGTTTTGAAATCTATCGTTTACTTGAGTGTGACAGCCACCCATCGACCAAGGTCAGTGACCTTTAAATACAACAGCTGACTGTGGGGGATTTCCCTACAGATTCTCAGTGACGTATTGACTCGCTGAATGACGTTGTTCAATGGAATCTTCAGTTTTGAATTGATTTATTCAAATGAAATATTTATTAGCTCAAATAAAAATCTTCATTGTTTCCTTCAGTTTAACGAAGTAATAAATAGCATATGTATCTTGTTTCTAGTTATTTCGGTACTTATCAAATAATATGCAAACTATTTTTGTTGTGTAGTACTACTGAATCCTTGGTAGTGAGTTGTTATGGAAAGCCTTAAAACTTAGCTATGGAAAGCCGTTATCTTTAAAATATATTTTGTGCATTTTTGTCATCGAAAGGGCCATGTGATAAACAGAATCTTACATTCGTGGTAATTTAATATGAAATTTATGAAACTTGTTGGCTAATTCGGTATTTTGCTCGCTAAAGCTTGCAAAATACAGAAATTACCCAAACTCGTTTCATAAATTTCATATTAAATGACCACTCATGTAAGATCCTCTATATATAAATAGAAAAAAAAAAATCTTCAAGTGCCTGTGATGACAGCAAGAGTAGGGATCAATTATAAGTCGCAACATAAGGAAAAAGGTTTGGGGCTTAATGATGACAGCAGGCAGTAAAGCCAGGGGTCAGAGGCCCCATGTATTCTGATCAGGGCCTTCACATTCTGCTTACAGAATCTATAGCTGCTGTTAACAGCCTAAGTTAACATCAGTAGCCCTTGTCAGACTGCTAGATGTAGAGGCTGATGTTGAGTTTTGTATTTTGACATATTGCCTGCCTACCCTTTGAGCATGCTCATGAAACACAAACAGCAAATATCTTTATCAGGTTATGGAATAATGATAACTGGCTGAAAAAATTGGATTACTGTTTAGCTGATTTCTGCTAAATCCAAATCCTGGACATTGCACCAGATAAGAAGGGGTATCAGGTAAATTTTTTTCTAATTTCTCCATAAAAGCATATCGTGTGGTAATCATGAGAAGAACCTTTGAGAGGCATTCCTGATAAATACCCAAATTAAATGATTCTATGGAGAAAAAGAAAAAAAATTTTTTTTTGGTTGATAAAGAGCCTTTCCAGAGTTATGCCCTGACCATGGCCTCAATGAACAAGATCATTTGCCATCATCTTCCACTGCTTGTTTTGAGACTCACTGAACGTGACATCCATTCCAATGTAAGAAATCTCCCATGTAACTTGCCAGGTCATTGTCTCTCTGAAACCTTGGGCTTCCTTCACCATTCAGACTCAGTACCACAGGCATCTCCAGACTTAGCTCAGAAATGATTACTGTAGTGGGGCAGATAGATTTGAGCAAACAGAGTAGACCCAAATCAGATGCCATAGAACATGACATCTGAGCAAGGCCTACACTGGTCACTTATAGAACAGTTTTTAGACACATTAATAGGTATTAAAATAAACATTCAGAATTTAGGGCAAGTATATGAACGATTTAAGGTGTCAAAATACTTAGTGTATATTATGGTAAGTTCCCTAAATATTGAGGTCGGCCTCGGTGGCTCAGTTGGATGTGTCGTCCGACTGGAGACAGGAGGTTGCGGGTTTTATCCCCCGCCGAGGTCAGCAACATTCATTCGTGGAGATTGATCATGAAATATTTTCTACGGTCATTCTTTCCCTTCCGCTGATTCAAGAAGGGCGGTTGTCAGTTTCTGGCGAAAGAATGTGCACAATACTGGTTAACCACTTAGAGGACGAAGCCTGCCCAGTAAGTGTGTGGTTAGGTAAACTGACCACGCTCAACATGCCCCCATTGGGTTGACTGGGCTGTAAAACCTCAACACAAACAAAAACCCTAAATATTGAGGCACTTTAACTTCTTGCATACTTCTAAAATTTGAACAAGGTCATTTTACTACCTGTTGATGGTTGAAAAACCACTGCATGGGCGGTAAACAATGTAGACCCTGATCAGATGCCATGTTCTATGCTTTTATTGACTACCAACAACATATGATTTTGACGTTTAATAAGAGAAATATAATTAATATTTTATGTTGTAAAAATAAGAGAAATATCAATGATTTTTTATTTAAAAAGTGTGTGTAATCTAGAAATGTGTATTTAACATATTTTCATGCCCAGAATATACATGTAAATGATACCAATATATATTTGGTGAAAAGGTCTTACCTGGAATCCTGATAATTGATAATGTCTGCTGTTTGTATGTAAACATGATGTTTTCATTCATTTCTGCAAGATTGTCAGTTGTGTTACCAAGATATTTCACTTTGCATGCTCTTGGCAAATCCAGCAGATGACAAATTGACAATATTTTTCTCAAAAAGTAGGCTTTGACATTTCATGCAAATTGTCTCCTTTGGAGACAATTTGCATGAAATGTCAAAGCCTAATTTCTGGGAAAAATAAGAAAAAGATTTCAAATTGTCATATGCAGCATTTTTTACCCAGCATGCAAAGCAGTATAGATGAAAGTCATTTCATATTGGCATGATGTCTAACAACTTGAGTGCAACTACACCTGTTTCTTATGTAACTGTTATGCGATGTACGGCATGAGAAATGGGACCTTTTGCCATAATGAGAACAATGATGGCCCAGATCAACTGCTCATCTGCGGAGTCTGATCAGTTGCTTTTGTTCTCCCTGACTCATATTTTGGCAGTTTTTACCCCCAAAACCATGTTCTGGTCCCTCAAAAGTTAGAAGCAAAGGTCTGGACTGATTCATGTATACTGGAACCTCTCTATGAGACTGTTCATTATAAGACAGTTTAGGAAATATTCATTATAAGACAGTTTAGGAAATAAGACAGTTTAGGAAATAATCATAATAAGACAGTTCAGGAAATAAAACAGTTTAGGAAATAATCATTATAAGACTGTTTAGGCAGTTTAGGAAAAAAATCATTATAAGACAGTTTAGGAAATAAGACAGTTTAGGAAATAATCATTGTAAGGCAGTTTAGGAAATAAGACAGTTTAAAGGTGGACCCCAAATGTGGTGTATCCAAACAAAAATGTATAGATTATATAGGAAAATGACCATTTTATTCATTTCTGGTTATGTATTTTAACCTATTTGTCATCTAAAAGACCAGAAATCCTATTAGGGCAATAACCTTATTAAAGAGTAGCTTCATAAATCTTGTTAAAGGACTGTTTAAGGTCACCTTAACTCCACACCAGGGAGCCCCTGGGACCCTTATGAAAAACCCTGAGTTAATATATATATTCTATAGTGGTCTTTGATTCCGTTGGCTGGACAATAAAAACCTGATCAGACTGCGTGAATTATAGGCTGATCTGGTCTTTCGTTGTCCGTGTGTAGTGCCAGGGCTCTTTTCCCACATTAAGTATTGTAGGCATATTGACATGAAGACAGGTTAGAGGTAGGTCAATGTATCCATGTCTTTGTTTATAGGTGTTGATTGTAACTGGGAGAATCAGCAACCACAGTTCCAGATAGAGCATCCAAGTGAATATTTTTCACATTTCTCCATGAAAGCATATGAGTGGCTTCTAATGAGTACTCACAAGATATGTTTCCATGGCGAAATAAGAAAAATATTAATACCATTTTTGTTGAAAAAAAAATAGAGCCTTGTCTGGAGCTGTGAATCCAACAGTCAATACTGTTATCCTACTGTGGAACTCAAATTAGGTGACCCTGTAGGAGCTGTTTGGTTAGGGTCTGCATTGTTTGGCAGTCAGCTAACACATTTATGATGCATTTAAATGGACTTACACAAATTTTGGAAAAAGTATGGTAAGGATTTAAGGTGTTAATTACAGTGAGTTGGATGTACCGAAGTGGGTGGACAAGCTGTGCAGCATATATCCATAGCCCTAGGTAAGAGGGTAGACTGGCTGCAGTTGTTTCTGCATTTTTTTGTCATTATCACATCCTGTAGCTGTATTTGTCTCTTTATCAGTCCCATTTCACTGTTTTACTACTATCTTTTACCACTAAAGGACATAACTGATTAAATCATTATAAGCTGTACTAGATTGCATACCTTTGAAAAGAAAAGAGAAAATGATAGAAAAAATAGAGTCTGGAGACAGACTTAAGGTAAGAAGGCTGTCCAGATAAATATTTTTCTTGTGTCTCCATGAAGACATGCTTCTGGTACTCAATGAGGCATTTCTAATGAGTACCCACAGTGTATGTTTTTGTGGAGAAATAAGAGAAGTGTCAGTCCTTCCTGGTTAAAAAACCCCACCTTATCTAAAGAATATAGTGAGAAAATAAAATGTTTTACTCAGAGTGACACAAAAGTGATATATTTTTGCCTTTAATGATGATATATTCATGTCCAGTATAATTTTTTCTAAAAGAAGTCTCATTGTCTGATGCCTCTTCTTTTACTTTGTAGCAAAAATATAAAGAAAAAGCATTTAGTATGATCTCATGTGCATTACACAGTGTTTTCCCTTTGTCCCCGTAAAAAATAAAATTTTGGGGACATTTTTCCCCTTAAAAATACAAATGTATAATAGAGATCCTAATATTTTATGGGGACAAATTTCAGAGGCTGGGGTCAAAGTGACCATTTTTATGCGCTAAAGAAAACCCTGATTACAAATACATGTACACAGAAACCTCTTTACAACACAATTCATTATAGCATGGTTTCAGATATAACATGGTTTAAAGATGAACCCCAAAAGTGTTGTAGTCAAATATAAATACCTGGATTATGCAGAAAAATGACCTTTTTTGTTGGAATATAACAGGATTATTTGGCTAACTCAGTTTTTGCTTTGGCTTTTGCAATAGCGTTACAAAAGGGTTGTGGTGTATATAGGACAATGAATAATTGGGAGAATCTGTGTACTGTGTGTGTGCATGCATGTATGCATGTGTGCACGCTTGTCTGTATGTATACATGCATGCTGTAAATATATGTTATGGGTAAATGCTTTGCTTTTCTAGCATGGGTACAAAATAAAGATTTTTTGTGCAACAGATAACATAGCTCAGTTGGTAGTGCATCTAACTGCAGATCCAGCGGTCGCTTCACAAGTAGGAATCCTAATTTGGTCACATAGCTTTTGTGGAGATCAATCCTGAAATAGTTCTGATAGTCATTCTCCCCCTTCCGCTTGTTAGAAGCGCAGGCGTCAGTTACTTGCAAAAGTGCATGCACAAAGTACTGGTTAGCCGCATAGAAGACTAAGCCTGCTCCAGAAAAGTGACAGACTGGACATGACTCTAACAGTGTTGACTGGGCTGTGAAACTCCACATTAACCCTTGTCCTGCTGATTAAATTAAGATGCTTCACCCTTTTCAAATTTTAGGCCAATCAGATTATTTGATCCAGATTGTTGATATAAAGTCACATACTGAATGACAAACAGTGCAGATCCAGATCAGTTGGCTTCTTAGAAGCCAACTGATCTGGATCTACACTGTTTGCAAAGGCAGTATATATCCGGATTCAGCAGGACAAGGGTTAAAACAATATCAAAGTTACCCTGGTCGATCATTATGGTTGCTTTAGTTTATCTAGCAACTTGTGCCATCAAAACAGGGTAATAGTGTAAGACATATGGCTCCTTGTGACATCACTGGGCTCTGATGTGACACATGACTGTCAGTTAAGTGGGGTAATTTTAGCCCAGGAAGATTTCCCAGTAGTTGATACAAATTCAGCAGATTGATCAGCAGTAGAAATAGAATTATGCTGTCTCATTACAGAGTTGTTGTTAAGGAAGAGAATTCGCTGATAATTTTTGGATAATTTTTCTTATTTCTCCATAAAAACATAAGTTGTGGGTACTCATTAGAAGTGCCTCGCTGAGGCACTTCTAAAGAGTACCCACAACATATGTTTTTATTGAGAATTGGAGAAAATTTTCCCAGAATTGTCACTTAATACTCCTCCTTAACAAGTTCTCTGACTTTAACTTTATTATATAGATTACTTATTACCATGATACACAACACTGTACTTAGCTCAACTTAACCTTTTGCTTTCTGAATTTAACTTTTAGCAAATGGTATCATGAACTTTTTTCATATGAAGCTTTCTTCATGTACTTTTCTCTGAAGGCAGGGCTTACGATTTGATATTTTTATGCCCCGAAAGTTGGGCTTCAAAAAAATGGAAGGCCGGAAGTTTTAATGTAATTGCACCATCCATCATCAATATCTGTGTGGGTGAGATATGGTGGGGAGGGGAGGGGAAGACTGTGTATCTGTGTTTCTAGCTCATAATTCATAATGCACCTATCAATGTTCCCCCAGAGGGGTTGGTATGGGAGGATTAGCCCTGGGAATTAGATAATTTTGAAAATTTGTATCTAATTCCTGAGGTCTAATTTGTGTCAAAATTCTGTGGATGGGCTTAAATTTTTTTACTTGTTTTCCTGAAGAATTTCCAGTTAGATGTCTAAAATCAGGTCCCTGTTTTTCAGTGGTTTGTCAAAGTCCTGAGGGCAGGGTCGTTTTTGTTGTCTATTCCCCACAGCCCATTCTGCAATTTTTGAAAATTCATATAAGGGTCTCTGATAAGGCCTAATTGGCCAAAACTAGCCAGCCTGGTCCAGAAAACTTGAAAATTAAGTTGTGTACAGTTTTTTGAGTTTGTTCATTGCTCTCAAAGGTCACATTCCTAATAGAATCTTTTTAGAAAAATTAATTTAGCTTGCAATGCTAAAGGTAAGTTGATGTACAATTATACAGTCTTTGGACAGGCCCCATCTCTAAAACCAGATTCTCATGCCACGTTTATCCCATCGTTTAACCCATTGGTTTGTATATTGACAGTTGTAGTGAATGTAAATAAGTGTTTCATTGTGAATATTTAAACTGAAAACACAGTAACCTTATTGTATACTGTTTTTGTCCTTCAGTGAATTTATCATCAGGTCACTGTAATTTTTTATTTGACAGTCTTTTTTTACAGCTTTATAACATTTAGGCTCTGTTTGACAAATTCCATAGATGACAGAGTGATTTTTTTTTTTTTTTGCAGAAAATAGATTTGACATTTTGTGCCCAGTGTGCATGAAATGCCAGAACCTATTTTCTCGGAAAAATAAGAGAAATATTTCAAAATGTCTTCTGAACCCAGCATGTTAAGGGTTGATATTCAAGGTTACTCAGTAGTATTTCATTCTTAGCCCAAACGTTCAGTCAGACTAAAAGTCTGAATGAAATTTGTGCCATATTTACCATAAGTTTTGATACAAATTTGAGATACATTAACTACCGTATTCAACCTAATTACCCTATAAGTGCACAGTCAAGCAATTCTGCAGTTTTCAAATTACAGCCAGTGTACTTTTTGTCTTCTTCTTTATAAAGGCATATGTTGTGGGTACCCATTTGAATTCTATGACTTGTTGATGCAATTCAAATGAGTACCCACAACATATGTTTTAATAAAGAAAATCAGAAAAAAAATCCCATAAACATCACCAAATAAGGCCTTTGCTGATATTTGTTTTAAGGGTATCCTTAGTAGGTAAAGTCCTGTTTTACCACGTTTTCCCAGTAATTTTGAAAAACCTAAGCCGTCACTGTGTGGTAATTAGGTTGAATACGGTATGTACATGTACCATATCATATTTGTCCAAAAATTTGAACAAGCCCATTTTACAACTATGAAAAAAAACAACTTCTAAATTAGTGGCAAACATTGTTGGCGCTGATCATCCCTCTAGATAATGTATACAATTTTGTTTAGAAACAACATTTTAGGTTCCATCATTAAACCATGTCATAGCTGAAAACTGCCATAATGAACCATGTTAACCCTCACAATGCTGATTTTTACCTCAACTGAGCAAGTGTCAGGAAGAGCTGTTTTGATCACTTGCCGCGTCCGTCCACCTGTTCATACCTTTGAACAACTTCTCTGTAACCCCTGGGCCAGTTTCATGTGGAGCCTTGTCTTAAAGGGGGATTGAAAATTTGTACAAATGGTCACGGTCGGTTAACCAAGATGGCCGCCATGCCCATATATGGTAAAAATACATAAAAATTTCTTCTCCAGAACCAAGAAAGCTTCAACACTGAAGCTTAGTGTATAGCATCATGGACTCAAGGTCTACCAATTTTATTCAAATGATGACCCTAGGTTGACCTTTGACCTTTTTACGGCAAGGTCAAATTTGCGTCCCCATGCATTTGTATGGGGAAAATGTTGAAAAGTCATTGTCTCAGAATGTATGAAAGACTAATGGCTGAAACTTACAATGTATGATTAAAATAGTAAAACATTTTAGTTATAATCAAAATTTTGTCCCTTGAGGGTTATCTGCCCTTGCCACTGGGCTATATACATGTATAAAATTGTGTAATTTTTAAATGTATTCTTCTCTGAAACTGCTGGTTCTGCATCATTGAACAAGATGGCTGCCATGCCCATATATGGTAAAAACACTTAAAAATCTTCTTCTCCAGTACTAAGAATGCTTTGAGGCTGAATCTTAGAATACAGCATCAGGGACTCAAGGTCCACCAAATTTGTTAAAATGATGAGACTAGGATGACCTTTGACGGTTTTATGGTATGGTCAAATTTGTGTCCCAATCGCTGTGGCAATACTGGAAGACTGTTGCATGGCATTTGCAAATATGCAGGTGAGCGAATTGTAGCCCATGGGATTCTTGTTTTATTTGATCTGGGTCTTTAAGGATCTACTCATCATAGTATCAGTGTCTGATTGAGACCCTTAAAAAAAAACACTTCAAGAGTTTATCACAACTTTTGGGTCAATGCAGGTAAGATTCAACTACTGTTGTGGATTCTACTCTCATTTGTACATACATGTATTTATCATCAGAACCTGGTACGCATGGTCATCACGAGACTGAAAAAAAAAAGCCTATTTGAAAATGGTGGTGAATTAACCCTTAAACTGCCAATCGCAACAATTGTCGTCTGCTTTGTCATCTGCTTGTGATTTTAAAAGTCATTTTTGCAAACAGTGTGGACTCAGATCAGACTGCTCCTCTAGGAGCAGTCTGGTCAGGGTCCACACTGTTTGCCTATATGCAAAAAGATGTTTGAAAAGTTTGCAAGAATATTCAGCAGACAACATAAACAGAAGACATTTTCAGATACAAGTTTTTTTGGCATTTTAAGGGTTAATTTCTTTGACTGACCTTGAATGCTAGACTGGCTCCTGTCTAATTGTTGATACTTGAATCAGCATAAAAATTACTTTTATTTTACATTAAAATCCTATCCTTGGAATGTCCTTATCTCTGATATGACTGATCAGGTATAAGTTTCTGACAGGTAGGGGAGATGATATGTGTAGAAAAATAGACAAGGAGAAGCATTTTACCTTTGTTAGATTAGAAAACTAAAACTGTGCCAGGCTACTTGAATACAGGCTAACCTATGTTTGTTTGAAAATACATGTACGTGGCGTGTGCCCAAGTACCAGTAGGACCACTCCCGAAAAACCGGAATTTTCATTCACCACAGTTTAGGGTTAAAACAGTATTTTTGTTCCAGATAAATGATCTTACCTGGAGTGTAGAGTTCTGTGAGAGATTGGTTCTGGTCTGTGTCACCAGCTGTCAAATTATGGTCCTGATTTGGTCTCATGATTTGATTAAACCCCAGTTGTCAGAAGGAATCTCTCTCAAGCAGGTTTTGTTTGGTCACATTAATGCAGGCATTGACTTTGAATAAGCTATTGTATAGTTACAAGTACAAACTTTTTATTTATTCACCAATAGGTACTGATATTATACATACTAGATACATGTATTGAGACATCTTAACTCCTTACCACAGTTGTCATAAAATTTGATTTAAATCCGTTTTAATGCCAGTTTATGTGTCTTAAAACTACTTGATGAGGGGCAAACCGTGTAAACTCAGATCAGATGCTGCATTCTGCAGCATCTGATCTAGGTCTATACTGTTTGTTTGTGCTTGTCTGTCCCAATAATGTCTAGCCAAATGATTCAGCAAAAACAAATAGTCGAACTTCGATGGCTCGAACCCCTTTGGGACCATGAAAATTTGTTCGAGACAGCGGTAGTTCGAGCCACGGAGGGTTACTATTAGTGCCATATACCAGGAGGCATAATGGAGATAATTGTGGGATATCTTTTCGGTGTTCTATATTATAAACGTATGTTGTGTGTACTCATTAGAATTGCTTCATTGAGGCAATTCTAATGAGTGCACACAGCATACATTTGCAAGATAAAAAAAGAAAATCTCCCTAAATTATCCATATATCGTATTTGGAGGAAATCCCTGCGGACTCAAGAACGTGTTCGACTCATCCATGGTAAACGAGCCATCGGGGTTCGAGCCAATTAAATTCCCCTGTATGTTCTGGGTTCTCACTGGAAGGGTTTCCAATCAGTACCTGCAGTATATGTTATCATAAAGAAATAAAAAAAATATCAAAACACTTTGTTTGGAAAAAACCCCCCCAACAATCTAGAGCTGTTGTTTTTTTTTGTCTCCACTACTGTTGCACTGTCTCCTACTTCATTAGACTCATCTTTGAAACATTTAGGACAAGCTTGATCAACAAGCATAGCTCTTGATAAGGCACTTTTTTCAACCAAAAAGTACCTATATGTTTCTTATTTCTCGACGGAAACATATGTTGTGGGTACATTAGAAGCGCCTCAGCAGCGAGGCACTTCTAATGAGTACCCACAACATATGTTTTCGTCGAGAAATAAGAAAACTACTTACCTGATACCCACTCTTATCTAGAACTATGAACAAGGCATAAATATTGATGCCCAAGACCCAGCCATGTACCTACAATCCCACATTGAGCCATCAAATGTCACAGGATGAGAATAACGTTGCAGATTAGTGGAACCAGGGATCCTTAGGTTCCCACCAATATGTGTGTCTAGTTGTGTAAAATAACATTTAAAGCCATACTGGCTAGGTCAAGTGGTAATATACAGGTGCCTGCCTACCCTGCTACAGTAACCACCAGTTATGACTGTTACCAGAAGTTTTGCTACACTGAGTTAAGGGAATCTGTTTCACCTGATAAAAAACAAAATTGAACTTAACCCTTCTCATGCTGAATAAATTAAGATGCCACACCCATTTCTAATTGTCAGCCAATCAGATTTCTTAATCCAGATTGTTGATATAAATTCACATAATGAATGACAAACAGTGCAGATCCAGATCAGTTGGATTCTTCAGAAGCCAACTGATCTGGATCTACACTGTTTGCAAAGGTAGAGAACATCCGGGTTCAGCAGGACAAGGGTTAATTTATTTCATATTCTAAGTTTAAATTAAAAGATTGTTTATTCATATTACAAAATAGTAGCAGTTGTTCAAAGGGCAGCCTCAGCCCAACTCTCAAGCTTTTGTGTATCCTTTGTCATATGAACTTGAATCAAATATTTCTCAAAGTAATTTTCAAGAAAAAGTAGATCAACATCAAATATTTGTTAATTGTCTGCTAATGTTACCTACAGCAAGCTAAATGTCAAAAACTTTATATGATTATCATTCAATATTTGGTAAGTATGCTCCTATCAGTACCACTGGCAAAAGTTCAAAAATCAACCTTTGAGGGAGATAAGTTGTAATGATAAAGTAATGGGTTTTGTCTACAGTTGTTTCCCTTGTAGATTAAAATTTCATCTGCGGCAGACCAGAAGACAACTTGAATAAAAATCTGGTAAAATTTTGAAAAATATATTGAAAATGTTGTGTTCTGAAATTTTTACCCAGCATGCAAAGAGTTATGGTAAATGTCCTAAAATTCCGAATACCAAAGTTTCTGGGCCTCGGTGGCTCAGTTGGATGCGCCGTCTGACTGGAGACCAGGAGATCGCGGGTTCAACCCCCGCCGAGGTCGGCAACATTCTTTCATGGAGATTGATCATGAAATATTTTCTATGGTCATTCTCTCCCTTCTGCTGATTCAAGAAGGGCAGTTGTCAGTTCCTGGCGAAAGAATGTGCACAATTCTGGTTAACCGCTTAGAGGACTAAGCCTGCCCAGGGTCTACACTGTTTGTCATTCCACTAAATAGTTTAAGGAACTGCATAAAAGGCAGAGTTTAAGCCAAAATAGTATGGAATGAAGTGTCCGAAATTTGAGGACATTTACCGCAACTGGAAGCTGTAGAATGTACTGGTAAACAAAGATAGTTCTGGTCTAACTCTGGATGTATAGGCTCATCTGACTTGCATACATGTTGGGCCCTTTCTGGCTTACCACTGTGTGAAAAGAAAAAAAAAATGGATTGGCCTGCATGTCCGTACAGACTACTTATTTTTCTCACTGTTTGCTGTAACTTTTAGCAACAACCTGAGAAAATATAATTTTACGCATGAGAACAGAACAATGATTCAGATCAGCCTGAACAGTATCCAGTAGTCTGATCACTGTTGTGTCTTCTATAGGTAATGCTTTTTAGAGCCTTATTTTGTTCTGGAAAAAAATGATAGATAGATAGCACCAAAAAAGACTCATTTGTCAACCGTGAAGTAGTGATTTTTTGCTTATTTATTCATGAAAATGTGTGTGAACATGAGGCATTTCTTATGACTAGCCACAACATATTCTTGTGGAGAAATACAAATGTATAAAAAAAATATTATTTCACAACCCACTGCTGTGTTATGATTGGTACGTTAACACATTGCATGCTGGGTAAAAATTTCAGCAGACATTTTGAAATATTTTTCTTAATTTCCCCAGAAAATAGGAGCTGACACATCATGAAATTGCCTCCTTAGGAGACAATTTACATGAAGTGTCAGATCCTATTTTCTAGGAAAAATATCACCAATTTGTCGTCTGCTGAATCTGCCCATTGCGTGGTAAGTATTAAGGGTTCATTTCATCATTTTACCCTTGTAATGTGTTGGCAGGTCTGGGATTACTCTCCTGTTGTTTGAGCTGATTTCTGAAGACACTTTTTATACTTCCATGATTTGATCAGTATCATGAGAAAACCAGTCTTACAGCAAAGCATTATCAACAGGTAGCCTCATTCTGTATATCTGCAGTCGTTTCATTCAAGTTCTTTTTCCAGAATTTAACCCTAAACTGGCAGCAGATGACATTATAAAATATTTCTTTTTGTATTTTCTTAAAGAAAACAAGACTTGACACTTTGTGTGAAATGTCTGCTAGGCCTTGTTTAATCTGTAAATAATATAAAAGAAATGTTCCAGAATCTCCGTGGGCTGCTGCTATGATACCAGAGTAAAGGGGACTGGTTACAATACACTCAAGGGAATTAACTCTGTCAAAAAGTTTGTGCCTTCTTTCTGAAAGGAGTCTACTCAGAATCTTATAATTCTACTAACAAGAATTATAAGCTTCTGGTCTACTCTAAAAGAAAATAATTTGCTCCCCTTTTAGAATAGACCCTTTTCAAAAGGGGATTTGCTTTGCAGGAATGCAAACAGGCAGCCACAAATGTTGTCTCCCTTGTAAAAATGGCAGAAAATCGTCTAGGTGTATCCAGTCCCCCTAAAATTTAAGCGTTAGTAATCAGTAATTTTGTTTGTGTGAATAAATACAGGCACTGGTCAGGCTTAGGAATTCCCAGGATGACCACCTGTGGCAAAACATATAACTCCATATAAGGGGAGTTTTTAGAATATAATTGCTTAAATTTTTTGCACCAAAATCTAACTTGATGGTACTCACAGGAATTACTATGCTGAGGCAATACTAATGATTACCTACTAGATGAGTTTTGGTGCTTAAATAACAAAATAATGTATATACAAATTTATTGTGTTATCATAGACTAGAAAAGAGGGGGAATCCTCATAACATGGTGACTCATTAGATGCCCTCAGTAAGGTGCTTCAAATACGTACCTACAACATGTTTTCATTGAGAAATAAGAAAATATCAGTGTTTTTTGGTTGAAGAAGTCCCATATCTGTAGCTATGCCATAGTTATTTGGAGCCAGGGTGGGTACATTTTCCCTTGATCAGTTATTTTCATGAGTTGAGGTTAATGAGATTGAGAGGCCATAATGGTTTCACACAATTTTATGACAGATTTTTGAGCTTCTCTGCCTTTGAAGCAAATTGAATAGACATAAAATGATCATCCCATTGTCTGTCCTCTGTCTGTATATGATAATATAGAACAGATTGTGATTTTACTATTACCCTGCTGCTGGGGATAACAATTGCAATGAATTGTGTCATGAGAAAAGAGTACTAATAGCAAATGTGGCCAATGAATTCATAGATCCAAATAAGCTGTGTTTTTCAACTGAAAAATGTTGATACTGTATTTACCCTAGAATCGGGACACCTTGGCTGATTCGAGGAGGGCACTTGTCAGTATCTGGCAAAAGAATTTGCACAGTACTTGTTAACCCTTGTCCTGCTGAATAAATTAAGATGCCAAGCCAACTTCTAATTTTCAGCCAATCAGATCACTTGATCCAGATTCTTAATATAGATTCACATACTGAATGGCAGACAGTGCAGATCCAGATCAGTTGGCTTCTTAATAGCCAACTGATCTGGATCTACACTGTTTGCAAAGGCAGGGTATATCCGGGTTCAGCAGGACCAGGGTTTGCCATTTAGAGGACTAAGCCTGCCAGTAAAAGTTTGGTTAGGTAAACTGACCACGCTCAACATGACCCAGTGGGTTAACTGGGCCGTAAAACCTCAACACAAACAAACAATAGGGACACCTTAACTTCTTACTATACTTACCCTAAAATTTTAAGAAAAGCCTATATTACTACGAGGGCGTGTCAATAAATAACCAGCCTATCCCATTTCCTATGGACCGAGATGGTCATGATTTTCATGCTTTGTTTCAATATATGTTTTATACATGGGTACAAAATTGCACACGTATTGAGTCATTCTTTAATAAGATATTGAATGTCAAACATGGCTAGTGATGCAAAGGCATGCTTTTCATCTAAAGTTGAGTACCGTGCTGTAATTCGGTACTTGTATTTAAAAGGTAAAACAGGCAAGGAAATACACGGCGAGTTAGCCGATGTTTATGGGTCTTCTGCACCATCTTATGCTCAGGTTAAATTTTGGGTAGGGGAATTTAAACGCGGTAGAATGTCTTTAGAAGATGAAGCCAGGTCTGGACACCCACTGGATGCCACCGACAAAGAAATGTGTAAGAAAGTTCAGGATCTGGTATACTCTGATAGGCGAATTCAGGTGGAAGAAATAGCGCAGGCATTAGGCATTTCACATGGTAGCGTTTCAACAATCTGACTTGATCGTTTAGGTTTGCGCAAGCTAACAGCCCGTTGGGTCCCCAAATCCCTTAGCGATAAGCAAATGGCAACCAGAGCATCAGTATGCAGCGCCTTGTTGAAGCGTTTTAGGGCAAAAGATGATTTTCTTTTGCATCTGGTGACTGTAGATTTGACTTATGAGCCAGAGAATAAAGCTCAGAGTCGTCAGTGGGTGGGGCCTGGGTCCCCGAGGCCAAAGAAGTTCAAGACGCAACCATCTGCTGGCAAGGTGATGGCCACAATATTTTGGAATGCAAAAGGCGTTATTATGTTGACTTTTTACCCAAGAGAAATACAATAACTGGAGTGTACTATGCAAACTTGTTAGACCAGCTGAGAACCGCCATCTGTAAAAAACACCGAGGTAAACTCTCTAAAGGTGTTTTGCTGCAATAGGACAATGTGAGAGTCCACACTTGCAAAGTTGCAATGGATACTGTAGAGCGGAACAGGTATGAATTAATACCACATCCTTCCTATTCGCCTGACCTAGTTCCTAGCGACTTCTTCCTATTCCCAAACTTGAAAAAGGATATCCGTGGACTTCATTTCCGGTCTGATGAAGAAGTCGTGATGGCAGTTGAGGAGTGGGTCAATGGAAAGGACCCTGACTTTTTCAGTTCTGGGCTGATGGCACTTGAACACTGTTGGTCTAAGTGCATCACACTAGAGGGCAATTACATCGAATAAGAAGAGGTGGATCTGAACCGGAAATAAGTTAGGCTAGTTACTTATTGACTTACCCTCGTACCTATTGATGTGTCTAAAATGGTGCTGGATGAGTGACAAACAGTGTAGACCCTGATCAGATGCCGCACAATGTTTGCTCAGGCCTGACTCTGCCCTAGTATTAAGGGTTGTTATGGTACTTTTCTTATTTCTACACAAAAACAAAAGTTGTGGGTTGTGCTGAGGGAGATAGTAAGAAAATTATGCATCTGAATATCCTTCTTCTCTGAGCTGTATCAGAAACTCAGATCAGTCTGCACATCATGGCCTTTATCATGAAGCAAGCAAAATACATGTGTATATGCTGTTGTACTAAAAAAAGAAACATCAGAGTTTATATTGAATTATCTGTGGTTCTGAAATGATAAAAAAAAAAAAAAAAAAAAAAAAAAATACATGATAAAGATTATTTCGTGTTGGTGTTGATTTACTGTACCAAATTAAGTTCTGAAATGATAAAATATTATACATGTGTATGATTATATCTAGGTGCACCTGGTTTCTGTTTCGCACAGGTGGAGTTTAATTTTAAACTTTAATGCTACTTCTGTATATTTTTAACAACTGCAGGTTAACAAAGCATTTCCCTAAGAGTTGGGTTTTTAGTGAGTCTGTATGGAAGTGCAGGAAGAATGCTGACCCCAGTGATAGCATTGACAGAAGTTTTATATAAGTTTAGAGATCTCGGTCTTTTTAATGGATGAATTTAGTTTCAATGTAGTTAGGTACAAGTCCAAAATTTTATTTGGTGCAAGCCCCATCCCACTTAATGATCTTCAGGTCAAGGTCAGCGACTTGTTTTGTATGATTTGCAAGCATATGTTCAGTTAGGCTGCACCATCCAATGACAGATTTTGTTACAAAAACCATAGCCTGGCACCACGCTGTGAGTTTTACATTTCTAATCTAACAAAGGTAAAATACTCCTTCTTGACTATTTTTCTACATATATCATCTCCCTTAATTACTAGTCAGAAACTATACCTGATCAGCCAAATCAGAGAGAAGGACATTCCAAAAGATAGGATTTTTTTGTAAAATCTAAATTGTTTTTATGCTGATTCAGTTATCAGTTAGATGGGAGCCAGTCTACAAAAACCAGTATAAGTTTTGTTATGTATACAGTTTTATTATGCATACAATTTAAAAACAGAATGTGCAAAAATAATAGTGCATTTCTCTTAAATAAATCTGGCAGTGGATTTAAAGAAAATAAACCTCATTAAGTCACAGGCAGTGAATGCCCAGATCAGCCGGCACATTCATACAGTCTGATCAGAGCTTTCACTGCCCACTAATCATTGTTTACAGTAGAATATATTGGTGGAGGGCAGTGGCCCTGACGATATTGCACCATGCACAGGATGATCTGAATCTTTGTGTCTCGCATATGCTTGAAGACATGCATGTTTTCACTTGACACAGCCATGACTATGAAGCATGATGGTGTGGGTGGTCTATTCTGGCCAGGCTGCAAGGTGCTTTAACCCTTGTCCAACTGAACCCGGATATATCCTGCCTTTGCAAACAGTGTAGATCCTGATCAGTTGGCTTCTTCTGAAGCCAACTGATCTGGATCTGCACTGTTATGTGAATTTATATCAACAATCTGGATTAAGTAATCTGATTGGCTGACAATTAGAAATGAGTGTGCATCTTAATTTATTCAGCAGGACAAGGGTTAATAAAACAATGTAATTTTGAAAACACAACAGAAAATCTCTGTTCACCCAGCAGTGAATGGGAACCCAGGATTTGGCCTGGCCTTTCTTCAGCCGCATGGCTATGACCCACCTTATCAATGAGATGATGTTAACAAAATGTGTGTCTTCATGGAGAAGTATGAAAAACGATATTTTTAATTATTTTTCTATAGGTACAATTCATAGCTCTAGATAAGATTGGATATCCACATTGTATTTTTCTTATTTCTCCATGAAAACATATGGTGTGGGTATTCATTAGAAGCGCCTCAGTGAAGCACTTCTAATGAGTACCCGCAACATATGTTTTCCTGGAATAATAAGAAAAATATTAATACTTTTCATTTGAAAAAAGTGCCTTGACTGGAGCTCAGGATATCTTTGAAAGTAATGACTGTCTTACAGCAGAAAAAATTATCTTCTGATCAAAAAAGTTTTTTCCCAAAAAAATAATTGCCTCTGCAGGTGGTTGGACAGCTGTAAAAGTCATCTTCCCCAGGTGGTAGATATCTGCCAGTTTCTTCAGAACTTATGTTTCTATGAAATCTTTAGCTCTGTATTTCTTGCCAAAGTAAACAGTGTGGTGACATTCTAGAATCATTCTTTTTTATTTTTCGGAGAAAGTAAGACTTGATTTTTCATATGAATTGTATGCTGGGCCAAGTCTGACTCCATAGTGCAATCCTTAGTATGTAATAGACTGGCTCCAGTCTCCAGTGACTAAATATTTTTCTCATTTTCCTGTTTGATAATCCACTAAAATAAAACCAAAAAATATCATGACTATAAAGGCTAGACCAGCCTTTATAGTCTTGACATTACTTTGGTTTTATTTTAGTGGATTATTAAACAGATTATAAGAAAAAAGTATTAAGTCACTGGAGACTGGAGCCAGTCTACAGATCTAAGTGAATCCAAGCTAAGCCACATAACTTTTGTGGAGATTGAAATATTTCTTTTTTACAGTCTTTCTCCCCTTTCTGCAGATTCAAGAAGGGCAGTTGTCAGTTACTGACAAAAGTATGTGCACAAAGTAACAGTTAACTGCTTAGAGGTGTAAGCCTGCCCAGAAAAAAGTGTGAGTAGGTTAACTGACTGGCTCAAGATGATGTTAACCCATTGTATACGGAATAGACTCTTCCACACTATATATTGGAAGAGACCAGTTTCCATTCTAGGTGCACCCCCTGGCTTGTCAGATTTACATATTCCTAAAGAAAAATGGCTAAACTGTTTGTAAACGGTGGAGACCATGATGAGACGCTGTGTTCTGAGGCATTTGATTTGGGTCTGCACTGTTTGCCAATTAACCTTTTAGGGGTCTCCCGACTACAATGGGTTAACTGTTGACTGGGCTGTAAAACTCAAACAATCAAGTCTGCTGGACAATTATAGGCGATTCATATGAAATGTTGAGTCATATTTTCTATTAAAAAAAAAAACAACAACAAAAAACAAAATGTTAAAAAAAATGTTACAAGCCCTTTAAGGGTTAATTGACAGTTTAGGACCTGCACAGCCAAACATTTGAATAAGTCCATTTGACAACCTTATGTGTCTAAAAAGTGCTGAGAATTAATAAAAAGTATAGAAAATGCTGACACTGTTCAGAGCTAGAAGAGCAGTCTGACCTAGGTCTTCGCTTCTTGCATCAACAAACATGGAAGGTCCTGAATAAGACTGAGTGGTTGCATGGGTTAATGATGCTCTGCCCCTTCACTGTTCCCATATGCATAAGGGCCTTTTTCATCTGGTATTTTTTTGGCAGAAAAACAATAAAACATTATCTTGATACCTGTTTTCTTGAGTACTGGTATCCAAACAAAAATGTATAGATTATATAGAAAAAAAAATGACCACTTATGGTCATTTTTCTATATTATCTATACATTTTGTTTGGATGTTACATTTGTGGGGTCCATCTTAAACTGTATTATATCTAAAGCCATGCCAGCCTCGGTGGCTCAGTTGGATGCGTCGTCCGACTGGAGACCAGGAGGTCGCGTGTTCAACCCCCGCCGAGGTCGGCAATATTCTTTCATGGAGATTGATCATGAAATATTTTCTACGGTCATTCTCTCCCTTCCGCTGATTCAAGAAGGGCAGTTGTCAGTGTCTGGCGAAAGAATGTGCACAATACTGGTTAACTGCTTAGAGGATTAAACCTGCCCAGTAAACGTGTGCTTAGGTAAACTGACCATGCTCAACATGACCCCATTGGGTTGACTGGGCTGTAAAACCTCAACACAAACAAATATCTAAAGCCATGCTGTAAATTGAGCTGTGTGATAAAGAAGTTCCTGTATATCAACAGAGAATGTCCTTAGACTGAGTGGATCTACATTGATCTGCCCCATCACTGCATATGGCATAAAGGCCCTTTTCATCTGTCACACTGACCATATGTTAAGCAGAAAAGGAATAAAACCTCTTATCTGGATACCACTTTTCTTTTGTACCATATTTACCCTAAATATTCTAACACCCTAACTTCCCATACTTTTAAAATTTCAAGAAGCCAATTTACCCAATGTTCTAATGTCTAAACAACCCGGATGCCGCATTCTGGAGCATGTGCTGTAGGTCTACACTACTTGTTCTGGCCTGTCTGTTGGTGTTCAAATACTAAGGTCATAGCTCCAGATAAGACCCGGGATCCCCATAATATTTTTCTTATTTCTTGACAAAAACATGTTGTGGGTACTCATTAGAAGTCCCTCATTGAGGCACTTCTAATGAGTACCCACAATATATGTTTTAGTTGAGAAACAAGAAAAGTAACAATGCTTTTAGAATGAAAAACACTGCCATAGCTGGAGCTATGCTTAGAGTGCATATGGTACATACAGTCATGAAGATTAGATCTAGTCCCTTTCTGTGGCTATACTGGCAGCTTAGTTGGCAAAAGTGGTAGTTGTTATGCAACTGGAGTCGTACATAATTTATCATTTTCTATAAAATCTTACAGAATATTGACGAATCTGCTTTTACTGCAGGCAAAAAATATATGTTTATCCATTAGAAACTGCCATAACTGCGTCTGTGAGACTGTGACTAACCTAAAGCCTACTGTAAATGACATTTTTGTGATCATCTCTATATGAAGAGAGAATTGTATTTACCCCAAATATAATAGACACCTTATCTCCTTGCCATACTTGTCTAAAATTTTGATGTGTCTAAAATTCTTGGTTGAGCAGTCCATGGTATCTGATCCGGATGCCTCAGAACAGAATACTTTTGCCAGGGGAAAAAAAATCAAAGCACTGAGAGCACTGGTGGGTCGATTGTCTCTGAGTGTAGGCTGAGAACATAGGCCTCAACAGGGACTTAAGTCTGTTTCATTTAACCCTTAACTTCCTGTAATTTAAACAAACAAAGCAGACCCTGATCAGATGCCACGTTCTGCAGCGTCTGATCTTGGACTGCACTATTTGCCAATGTCCCAGTCCAGGTTTTACAGATAACCCTCTTTACAATGCACTCTGACGTCACAGTGACAAGAATAGCGTGGCTATAAATAACTGTTACCTGGATGTCGTCTAATGCGTGGTTGATTACATTGGTCAGTGACAATCACGTGGACAACTACCTCAAGGAAATTTTGGCGTTTGTATATTATGGCTCGATTTTAAACAATCGACCAAAAAATTCAGAACAAAGCTCAGAATTTAAGGAAAAAAATCATGAATTGTCGGGTTACAAAGAATGCATGACCCTAGGCATGACCTGACCATAATAGAAGAACTTCAGTTGTTGTAGTAACTGGCAGGCAGCGCCAGCTGGCATATATATTTCATTAATAACACTGTTGATGTTACTTCAATCTTAAACTGGACCAACAGCTGGTTAACAGTTTCAAGGCCAAGTAAAAAAAATAATCTGTTTTTGCTTGTTAACCTGTAGAGTGCACAGCAAAATTTGTTGCAGATGACATTCTAAAGTTTATGTTGTTATCATTTTTCAGAGAAAATAAGTCTTGACATTTCATGTGAATTATCTGCTAAGCTTAGGCCAGGTGCTACAAAATATGTTTTTCTGAAGAAATAAGAAAAATATTATATAGCGGTATTGTGGCATTAAGAATAAACACAAAACAATTTTCCATGCCTAAGATTAAAGGAAGAACATAAGGGAAATGAGATATTTGTATATATACAAACCTTTCCTTATGTTTTATAACTCTCTGACAAGATAAGACAGGAGAAAATGAGAAATCCTGAAGGCTGATGCTACCAAGATTCTGAGAGTAACCTTTAAAAGCCATAGCTCTGTGCACCATACTTACACCCTTCTTATCTCCAGATAAGGCACATTTTTCGACCAGAAATATTCCAATTTTGTTTTTATTGCTTTTTCTCCTAAGAAACATATATTGAGGGTACTCATTAGAAGCTCCTCGATGAGACTCTTCTAATGAGTACCCACAACATAAGTGTTTGTGGAGAAATGATAAAAAATATTTGTATGCGCCTTACCTGGAGAAATACAGTCGACTCTTGTTATTTCAAAGTCCAAGGGACTGTCTGATACACTTTGAGATATCCGTACCTCGACATATCAGATTTGCCGAAGTGAGGAAAACAATAAATAGAACAACCATATTTAACAATTGAATATGTAATTTGACTCCTGAAAGAGATCTATTGAAAATAATGTGGAAAAGAGAAATTGCTATTTGGACTTCCGTGTTAAAACAAGCACCAGATTTTCACTTCGAGATAAGCAGTTATTAGAGATAAGCGAGGTCGAGATAACAAGAGAGTGGACTGTAATAAAAAAAAGTACTTGGATACACCGTACCAGGAGCTCTCAACAATAACTCCTTACCATATTCTAAAATTTGAACTAGTTTATTTTTTTACTATCTGTTGATGTTTTTTTAAAAAGCTGGATGAGTAGTAAACAGTATGGACCCTGATGATAGCTGCCACAGAATGTGGGGTCTGATCTGGGTCTACACTGTTTGCTCAGGCTTCGAATCAGTCTACACCTCCGCACAATCGGATCTGAGTGTAGAAGTTAATAGTGTAGACCCCGATCAGAAGTGCAGATGTGTAGACCTTATCTGGATGTATGACTGATCACATGTCAGCAGGCTAATTTCTGTTTGTATTTTTCAAAGGAAAATAAGGCTTAATTCATATCTACTACAAATGTAATATCAATTGAGCCCTTATTTCTGAAAAAAGAAAATGTGATATACTGTATTATTGTATTCTGCCTAATCACTTTGCGCTATAAGGTTTTTTCATAACTGCTGGGAAAACTTGTGGTAAAATATGTATAGATGTCTACTAAGGGTACACTTTAAACCTTGTCATTCTGAACCCGGATATACCCTGCCTTTGCAAACAGTGTAGACCCAGATCAGTTGGCTTCTGAAGAAGACAACTGATCTGGATCTGCACTGTTTGCCATTCAGTATGTGAATTTATATCAACAATCTGGATCAAGTAATCTGATTGGCTGAAAATTATAAATGGGAGTGGCATCTTAATTTAATCAGCAGGACAAGGGTTAGAAAAGATAAGCAGAGGATTTTGATGATTTTATTTGATGATGTTTATGCAATTTTTTTTTTATAAAAGCATATGTGTGTGGGTACTCATTTAAATTGCATCAACAAGTTGATGCAATTCAAATGGATACCCACAACATATGCCTTTGTAAAGAAGTAGACAAAAAGTACACTGGCTGTAATCTGAAGTCTACGGAATTGTTTGACTGCGCTTATAGGGATATGTGCGGTAATTAGGTCGAATAAGGTAGATATTGTAATTTAGCATGCTAAAGGCTAAATGAGCTTTTCATGAGACAAGATATAAATATTTGGGCATCTGAGGCACAGATCAGATCAGCCTGCATGTTCACATAATCTGATCTTTGTTCCACAATTTAATTCAGTCAGCAGTATCTTGGGATTCTGTATGCAAACAACAAAGTCCTTGATCACAGTGCAAGAGTGCATAGGCTGCTTTCAGGGCCTTCACTCTGAATTAACTAATACCCTTTTCACATGTCATTGTTAAATGTTTTTCCATTTAGGACTGGATCTGCTATTACCCTGCCAATGAAATGACATTTTTTACTGTTTTCCAGATTTTAAATCATTAATGAGAATCATCTGGTGCTTCTGTTTTTTTGATTTTTTTTATTATCAGGTATTAGACAAAATCTTGACTTAACCTTTAAAATCTCATTCAGAATTGTATCTAGAGACAACATTCTAGATTTTTTTTAATAAAATAAGGCTTGTCATTTCATGTGAATTGTATGCCTAGACAATTCACATGAAATTGTCAAGTCTTATTTATTCAGAAAAATAAAAAAAGAATATTTGATTTTAGCATGCCTATCAGATGATGAGTCCTATTTCACTTGTAAAAATAAATAAAAAAAAAATAGATTGTTGTCTGCTGTAGTTGCAACTGACTCTTTATGAAGGGTTATTACCGGATATTTTACAAAACTTTGGATAATTTGTAATAAAACAGGATTTTTTTTTGTTTTTACAGAACTTTGGATAATTTGTTGTAAATTGGAATTTTACAGAACTTTGGATATTTTGTTATAAAAATAGATTTTTTACAGAACTTTGGATATTGTTTTTATAAAACTGGATTTTTAAAAAAAAACAAAACAACAAAGTCGAAATGAAATGGAATGGACTTATTCAAACTTAAGGACAAGTATGGTAAAGAATTAAGGTGTCCCAATACTTAGGGTAAATACAGTATGTAATTAAGTGCGCAACGTTAGGGGACTATGCCATTTATGTTTTTATTATGTGCCAAAATATATTGTTATGGGTACACATTGGAATTGCCTAAGCAAGGCAGTTCCAATGAACATTTAGAGCAAAATTAACAAAAAAGCATCACAAGGTATCACCACCATTGTCACTATTACTGGAATTATGCTGATTATTATTGTTACCTATGTTTTTCTGCAAAAACTATTTATAAATAGCAGAAATGGAGGAATAAATAACAATAACGTCTGTTTGATGTTCCTATTGTTTACTATTATGTCTATCCCCTTGTCAGTAGGCATGGAAGTGTGGCTTTCCACAGAACATATTTTTTTTATGGATTTGGGTATATTTTCAGCATAATCATTTCTGAATCTTCTCTGCTAGAGAAAGCCGATTCCTTTTGGGACTAATCCTAATAACGTGCATAGCTCTTGATAAGGCACTTTTTTCAATCATAAAGTATTGATATTTTTCTTATTTCTCTGGGAAAACATGTTGTGGATACTTATTAGAAGTGCCTCAATGAGGCACTTCTAATGAGTACCACAACATATATTTTCCTGGAGAATTAAGAAATATATTTATCAGAATGGTCTTCTTTTCAGTAACTATGAACTCATATTCGTACTGGAGTACTTCAGATAGGTTGATTGTTTGGAGATAAAAAATATTGTATTTGTTCATGAAAACTGATTTTGTGGTTTCTCAAGAGGATCAGCTTGGTGAGCCTATTCTAATGGAATTAGCGCTACTTCCATAAAATGATTTTCTGAGTTTCTGGGATATGTTTTCATTGAGGAGTGAGAAAAAAAAGTTGTCCAGATGTATGTGTTTCTGGAGTCCTGAATTTTGTTAATAACAAATTAGTGTGCTGAATTTGAATATCTGTTGATGACATTTCAAACTTATATTTCTTAATTTTCCAGGAAATACATCTTGACATTTCATTCAGATTGTCCTCAGTTTGATTGAAATGTAAATCTTATTTTCTGGAAAAAAAAAAGAAGAAAAACTACAGTGTGTTTGTCATCTAAACATTATACAGTAATAGTTCTAAGTATTGGGACAGACAGATCTGAGCAGAGTGTGGCATATGATCAGGGTCTGTGCTGTTTGTCACTCAATCAGCAGTTTTAAGACATGTCAGAGGTTGTACGATGGACTTGTTCAAATGTTAGGACAAACATGGTAAGGAGTTAAGATGTTTATTATTTAGGGTAAATATATTATTTCCTATAGAGTGCTAGATGTTTAGCATTTATCTAGCAGAAGGCATTCTAATTTCATTTTATTTTTTATTATTCAGAGAAAAATAAGACTTGGCATTTCATGTGAATCATCTTGGCAGATGATTCACATGAAACATCAGGTCTCATTTTCTCTTAAAAATTAAAAAAATCAAAATGTCATCGGCTATAGTTGTGATTAGCACTTTTAAGGGGTAAAAATAATTTCTTGTGTTGATATTGGTAGATGACTCACATGAAATACCAAAAAAAAAAAAAAAAAATCAAAATGTCATCTGCTGTAGTTGTGATAAGCAGTTTAAAGCTTACCATGCTATGGGCAGATTCAGCAGACGACAAACTAATACTATTTTTCTTATTTTTCCTAGGAAATAGAATCTGACACTTCATGCAAATTGTCTCCTAAGGAGACAATTTGCATGAAGTGTCATACCCTATTTTCTAGGAAACATAAGAAAAATATTTCAAAATGTTGTCTGCTGAAATTTTTACGCAGCATGCAAAGTGTTAAGGGTTAAAATAATCTCTTATGTTCATATTGATATTTCATTCTGGCTTTCAAAATGATGGAGTTTGTGCCAGATGTGGAAAAAAAACAAGGAATACCTTTTACCAATTGGTTCTGTAACAAAATGTCTCGGGCTGTCGAGAGAATAAGTTGTGCTAGTGTATCCCAGCGTGGTATGGATTTAATGTCACAGGCATAAAAAATTTAGATATTGACATTTTACATATTTAACCCTTAAAGCTCGAAGTGAAATTAATAGCAGACAACATTCTGAAATTATTTTTTTTGCTATTTTTTAGAGAAAGCAAGTCTTGAAATTTCATGTGAATCATCTACTTGGCAGATATTTTCATGAAATGTCAAGTTATTTTCTTTGAAAAATAAAAAATAGATAGATAAAAATGTCGTTGGCTGCAGTTGTGATTGGTGCTTTTATAGTTAATTCATAGAACAAATAGCTGTATAACAGAAAATGTTGATGGGACTTCTGAGGTTCTGTTGAAAAATCAAGAAAATTTTCATGTTTACTATTTGAAGAAAGAATAATTTTCAGACGCATACCACAGCAAATTAGCTGTGTTGATTTAGAAATTAATCTATTATACCATCATATAAAAAATCAGAATAGCTTCAGATAATGCTTTTTCTGCCAAAAGTTTTGATAATTTCTTATTTCTTCATGCATGCATTTTTTATGTGTACCCATTAGAGGGGTCTCACTGAGGCGCTTCTAATGAGTACCCACAACATATGTTTTTGTGGAGAAATAAGAAAAATAATTATCTGTAACTTTTACCCCTTATCTGGAGCATTGGTAATGCTTAGCACTCGGGGTAAAATTTTCAGCAGAGGACACTTTGAAATATTTTTCTTATTTTTTTGAAATTTCATGCAAATTGGAGACAATTTGCATGAAATGTCAAATCCTGTTTTCTGGGAAAATTAAGAAAAATATCATCAGTTTGTTGTCTGCTGAATTAGCTCAGAGAATGGTAAAGGTTAATGGTGAATGGTTTCACTTAGCCGATTTTTCACAAGGGAGACAACTTTTAGGACTACTGCTTTCCTGTACACCCATTTCCTTCTGAAAGGCGACCCCAGTCTACTCAAAAAGGAAAGAATTTGCTCCCTTTGAAAGAAAGGGAGCAAATTCTTTCTTTTTAGAGTATATCTCTTTCAGAAGGGAGACAAAAACAATTTTGACAATGTTGTCTTCCCCTTAAAGTGTATTATTTCCCCTTAAATATAATTCTGTGATTTGTATATCAAAATATATAAAATAATGATTATTAAAATTGTATTCTGTATTCATCTGTTCAGAGATTGAACTGGAAAATTTATTCATCAATACTTCTACCATGAAAATGTCGTTAACGTTTTAATGAATTGTCTTCTTGTATCATGAAAATGTCATTAATTTTTTTAATGAATTTTATGTGAGATCTGAGGCAGATTTAACAGGTAAGCAAATTTGTTGCAGATGATATTTTAAAATTCATTTTGTTATTATACACCCTGCAAATTTTGTTTATGCAGGGGGTGGGGTGGGGGGGAAGGGTTATACTGTTTTCACATCCGTCTGTCCATCCTTCCATTATGTTTTGGTTTCTGCTTGTGTGGGTCTCTATAATAAGCTCTGCATATTGACACTTCTTGTTTATCAGAGAAAATAAGCCTTGACATTTCATGTGAATTGTAATTCACATTAAATGTGAGGCCTTATTTTCTATGAAAAATAAAACAAATTCAGTGTCATCTTTGTTGTAGTTATAATTAGCACTTTAAGGGTTAATTTTTTGAAGTATTCTGAAAAGTGTGTAGGTTTTGGTTGTTTGGTTTTAGGGGTCCAGATAGGAGGAGCATTGAGAAGATAAAGTTCCTCCTTTCTTGTCCTAAAACATTTTGTCACTAGTTATTGCATTGCAATTGATTGCCACAAGACAAATTATGAAATGATATATCACAAGAGGAATGGTGGGGAACAATGTTATTTATATGATAGAGTTCATGCCATAATTTCAAATATGATAGGTTCACACCATAATTTTATATGATAAGATCCACACCATAGCTTTGTATGATAGGTTCATACCTTATGTATATGATACAGTTCACACCATAATTTTATATAATAGGGTCACACAAAATTTTTATATGATAGGGTAGCACTAATATTTTATAGAAAGTTCACACCATAATTTTATATTATTGGGTTCACTTATTTTAGTGCTTATTTCGGACAAAATGGGCATGTGAATTGTTCATATTTTCAAAAGAGTATTTGACAATAATTCTTGGATAATTTTCTCTGTTTCTCCATAAAAAAAAGTGAATGCTGATTAGAAGCACCTTGGTGAGGCACTTCTAATGATTACCCACAACATGTCCTGCTTCTTTGATTCATAAAGATGGTGTTTTGAAGTGTAATTATTTCTTGTCATAATTTATGTAGCTGCAGATAAGGCAATTACTTCAGCCAAAAGTATTGCTATGTTTCTTATTTCTCAATGAAAACAAATTATTATGTTGTAGGTACTCATTAGAGGGGCTTCTAATGAATACAAATGAGTACCCCATGTGTTGTTTTCATGGAGAAATAAAAAACAAAAACAAAACATTTACCTGATACACCTTCTTATCTGGAGCTATTAATTGATTTTATGATTTTGTTTAAAAAAGGATGTTTCATGTCTTTCCATTAGATAATGAGGCAATGTTTAACTTTCTTCCGAATGATAATTTGGCAGGATTTTTATTATTTGTCTAGAAACAGCTCACAGTAGCAGTTAGATTTAGCACTAAGTTCCAAAAATAAATATTTATATATCATAATTATCCTAAGTATTCGGACAGACAAGCCTGAGAAAAGAGTGCAAACCCAGATCAGATGCTGCTACACTGCCACTCATCTAGCAGTTTTTCATTAACATAAACAAGCCAAATGGAGTTCTTCAAATTTTAGAACAAGTATGGTAAGGAGTTTAGGTATCCCAATGCTTAGAGTAAATAGAGTATTCCACATTAATTAACCCGTCTCATGCTGAATAAATTAAGATGCCATGCCCACTTCTAATTTCTAGCCAATCAGATTACTTGATCCGAGTTTTTAATAGAAATTCACATAATGACAAACAGTGCAGATCCAGATCAGTTGGCTTCTGTTTGCTAAGACAGAGCATGACGTGTTTAGCAAGAGAAGGGTTAAGAAAAAAGGGGGTGGATAAGTATCTGGCCATTGACCATGCAGTTCACCTAGTGCATCTGTCTAGTCTGACCATGATCATGGCATTCATTGTTCATGTTCCAGTCACTGGTCTTCTGAGGAACAGGGAAGGACCTAACAAGACTGCACAGATATGCAGGCTGAGGTGGGCCATGTTTACATCCATGCCAAAGCATCTCGGTGGCTCAGTGGTTAGTGCTTCTGACTTCGGATCATGAGGTCACTGGTTCAAATCCGTCTGGAGGCAAAATTCAAAATTCAACTCATGATTGTAAGGTGCTTCATTGCACAGAGCTCTGTATGACTTTAATATTGTTGTAAGGGACGGAAGACACCAAACTTTCATCATTCAGTATATATTATATTTCCAGGTTAATCTTTTTTTTCAACCAAAAAGTACTGGTATTTTTCTTATTTCTTCATGAAAACACATGTTTTAGGTAATTTACTAAGAAGTGCCTTCCAGAGGCATTTCTAATGAGTATCCACAACCAACATTTTCATGGAAAAATGAGAAAAATGCTATGTGGATACCTCTTCTTATCTGGAATATTTTTCTTATTTCTCCATGAAAACATATGTTGTGGGTACATGTACTCATAAAAAGCATCTTGATGAGGTGCTTCTAATGAGTACCCATAGCTACAGATAAGAGGGGGTATCCACATAATATTTTTCTTTTTTCTCCATGAAAATACATGTTGTGGGTACTCATTAGAAGCACCTCATTGAGGCGCTTCTAATGAGTACGCATAACATATGTTTTCGTGGAGAATAAGAAAGATATCAGCATTTTTCGGATGAAAAAAGTGCCTTATCCATTGCTATGAGTACCATAACATATGTTTTTGTAGAGATATAAGAAAAATATCAACAATTTTTGGTGGGAAAAAATTGCATTATCTGGAGGTGTGGATGATGCAAACTAAGATTTCATTTGGCATGGATTGTATCTCTGATGGAGATGCAGCAAGTGTCATGTGGTTTTTGGAGAACTCATTTGGTGCCGAATGCAAAAAAAAAAGGGTTTCCGCTGATTCAAGTAGGACAGTTCTCAGTTACTGGCAAAAGGTTTTGCACAAAAACTGGTTAACTGCTTAGAGGACTGTAAGCCTGGCCAGGAAAAGTGTGAGAAGGTTAACGGACCAGCTCATCATGACCTTAACAGTGTTGACTAGGCTGCAAAACTCCAAATCAAATAAAAATCATGACAGTACCCAAAAAGCCAAAGAATGCGAAAACATGTTTTCGGGCATATGCAAAAGCGATGGCTCAGATCAGCTTGTGCATTTGCGCAGTCTGATCTGAACCTTCACTGTTCGCTTATAGAATCATTGGGCACTGTTGAACATAATAAAGTATAACAAAATTCCTGATCAGACTATACAGTTGCTAGCTGATCTGGGTATTTACAGTTTGCATTTACCCAGAAGACACCTTTTCTTATGTTGCAACTATTTGATAAGCAAAGTACACATTCGCACAGTCTGACCAGAATCATTAGATACTATAAGGGCCATATCATGCGAAAACATGTCTTTGTGGGCATATGCAAACAGTGGAGGCCTAGATAAGCCTGTGCATCTGTGCAGACTGATCTAGGCATTCACTCTCCGCTAACAGAATCATGGATATAGCAAAAATCATGAATGCGCATGGAGAGCAAAGGCCCAGATGATACTTTGCACATGCACAGAATGTTCTGAATCTGCAGCCTGCCTCCTCGGTGGCTCAGTTGGATGCACGTCCAACTGAAGATCAGGAGGTTGCGGGTTTGACCCTTGCCAGGTTGGCAACATTCTTTTGTGGAGATTGATCATGAAATATTTTCTACGGTCATTCTGTCCCTTCTGCTGATACAAGAAGGGCAGTTGTCAGTTTCTGGGGAAAGAATGTGCGCCCCAATACTGGTTAACCGCTTAGAGGACTAAGCCTGCCCAGTAAAAGCGTGGTTATGTAAACTGACCACGCTCAACATGACCCCATTGGGTTGACTGGGCTGTAAAACATCAACACAAACAAACAATCTGAATCCGAGTTTGCATTTGTTTGAAGGCATTTTTTCACTTGATGCAGCCCATAAATATATTGACAGACAGAAACGGTCCTGATTGGACTGCAAGGTATAAGGTCGCTTTTCTTGCAAGGAGCATGATTTGATAGTAATGTTCCTACCAGATCCGATATTTGTTGAATTAATTATGGTTCTGGTGTAGCCCTGTGCGCATGTGGTCTTCCTGTTTCTAGTTCTGCATCTAGATCTGCCAGTTGATCTAGGCTTGTTTTGGTATAATCAACATTATCTCTGATAATGACTTGCATCACACAGAAAAGGAGCCTTATCCCTGTTACATAGAGTGAACTCTTCTATCACAACTCTTTGGACCGGTCTATTTCCAATAACAGAGATTGTTTGAATGGTGGAAAGGGCATATAGTGTTACCCCTGTCCATCTGTCTGTCCGTCTCCGTAAGGGTCCGGCGTTAGCAATTTGCATATACGTTTTTCAGGCAGGTGCATATGTGTCATTTGATTTTCTAGTTTTAATGTTATAGAAATTCCTTTAGTTAATGCACACAAATTAGACCCTGATCAGATGCCGCAACATATCCTGATCAGATGCCATGTTTGTGGCGTCTGATCAGGGTCAGAATGCACTGTTTACCAATAACCCTATTTTGGGGTCTCCAGACTAAAGAAGGGTAATATATTATCGTGTTACCATACTTGTCCTAAAATTTGGACAAGTCCAGTTTACTACCTATTCATGCTAGATAAATGGCAAACATTTTTTTCAGCTAAAAGTATTGATAATATTTTTCTTCATCAGAAGTACCTAACTGAGGTGCTTTTAAGGAGTACCCACTTTATATTCTTTATGGTTTCAATATAGTGCTGTTTTTTCATAGCTACAGATAAGAAGGGTTATCCGCATAATAGTTTTCTTATTTCTCGATGAAAACATACGTTGTGGGTACTCATTAGAAGTGCCTCGTGGAGGCACTTCTAATGAGTACCCACAACATATGTTTTTGTTGAGAAATAAGAAAGATATCAGCATATTTTGGATGAATAAAGCGCCTTATCTGTTGCTATGGTTTTTTGTTGTCAGTTCACTTGTTGAACCATTGTCAGGTGCTTTGGGGCTGTTGTTCCATTGTTGTAGCCTTTCCTGGGTAACTGGAGTCCCTTGTTTGCAAGGGAAAACAGTAGCTAATGAGTTTGTTTACTAGGTGCATTGATAAAAGTAAGATAAAAGGTGAAACTATCTTTGTTCCTATCTCTGTCTGTAAATAGGTCCTATCTGCTTGTTGTTAATCCATTACAGTCTTTGATACTTCTGTTATTATTTGGTGCTATTTCATCTGTTTTTCATGATTAGAAGATTGTTAACTTGCAGGAGACCATTAAATGCAGTGATCTTTTAATTTCAGTATGCTTCTAATAGATAACTTTAAAGCCATAGCTCCAAATGAGACTTTTTTTTTCAGTCAGAAAGCGTCGCCATTTTTCTTCTTTCTCCACAAAAATGTTGCGGATACTCATTAAAAGTGCCTTTCCCAAAGTTACTTCTAAACTTGGAGTACCCACAGCCTACCGGTATGTTTTCATGGAGAAATAAGAAAACTGTATACAGGGATACCCTTCTTATCTGTAGTTACATAAGTACCTACAGATCTAAAAACTAAGTGCTAAGATCTTGGCAAAAACTATGTAAAGAGATGCATGTAGAAGCTAACCTTTACTACCCTCTTGGCTAATTCCGCAGATCACAAATTGATGACATGCTTATTTTTCCAGAAAGCAGGATTTGACATTTCATGCAAATTATCTCTATTGGAGACAATTTGCATGAAATGGCAAATCCTGGTGTTCTGGAAAAATAAGAAAATATTTCAAAATGTTGTCTGCTGAAAATTTTACCCAGAGTGCTAAGTGTATACTAAATTCTTTAGGGGTAATGTCTTTCCAGTTTCTGTTTTTGTAGCCCCTTTTCTTTTTTACTTTTCACTCAGCCCTTGCAAAATTTATTCTAGAATTAGCATAAAGTTCTTGAACATTCAAGAACTGTTCTTGAACTGACAAAAAAGCTATTGAACTGCGGTTCTGGAACCCGAATCATTCTTGAACACTGGTTCTAAAACTATGAGATCTGAAGAACATTCTAGAACTAAACCAGTTCTTGAATGGATTTGCAAGTTCTAGAACTGTTGGCCAACATTCAAATGGTTCTTGAACAGTTTTCACAATAACACAAAAGTGAGAGAACAAAAATTCTAGAACTACCACAATTCTTGAACTGACTTGTGGGTTCTAGAACTGTTGTCCTTATTTTAAAAATTTAAATGTTCAATCTTCAAATCGTCTTTAGACCGTGGTTAGTGACCATGGTTAACCATGCTAGTGACAATAGTTAACCATGGTTTTATTGATTGAGTGACCATGGTTGACCATGGCCAACCATGGTTGGCAATTAGGACCAAGCTTTGGACCATGGATAATAGCTAACCATGGTTTTATTGAATGACCATGGTTGACTATGCTGTTGACAAGGGTCAACATTGCCATCCATAGTTGGCAATGGTCTGGCTATGATTAACCATGGGTAGCAACCATCGTTAGTCAACTATTTTTTACCCAACCATGGTTAACCATGCTTTTGACGGCACTTCATGACCAGGAAGCTCTTGACCATGGTGAAGAACCATATATATATATATATATATATATATATATATCATGTTATAATGGACAGAATTCCCGGAATGCCATGATATTACCTTCTTGCTGCTTTATATGCTAGACATTCAAAGAAAATTAAATGCTAATAATTAGTTTCACTGTTTGCAGTTAACTGATTTTTTTTCACTTTTGACATACTGATACTTAAAGTGATATTTTGAATTTTATAATCTTTTGCATGTACCATAATTACCCTAAATGTTTGGACACTTCATGTACCATAATTACCCTAAATGTTTGGACACCTCAACTCCTTACCATACTTACCTTAAAATTTGAATAAAAGATTCTAAAAGGAATAAATCTGACCTTGAGCACTGAACACACATACAAGGATGAAAATAGCTGAAGTGTCAAAGTTTTCTAACTACAAAATGTTGCTACCGTATTTACCATATGTATTCGGACAGACAGGCCTGAGCAAACAGTAAAGACCCAGATGAGACACCGCAGAATGCTGCGTCTCATCTGGGTCTACACTGTTTGCTACTCATCCAGCAATTTTTAGACACAACATCAGGTAGTGAATTGTACTGGTTCAAATTTTAGAACATATATGGTAAGGAACATATATGGTAAGGAGTTGAGGTGTCTGAATACTTAGGGTAAATACGGTAATTTCAGCCAATTTTGCTATCTAAAGATGAGTCTGAAATTAGTGACAGAATGCCAGACATTGTAGATCCTGATCAGGACCCAGTTGTTCAAAGCTAACGACATCGTTAGTTAACGATTCGTTAAAATTTACATCGAGTGATACGCAAATATGCTGAAATTTTTTGCTGAAAAAATGTGAGTAGCTTTTGCAGTGCAAAAACTACTCACATTTTTTCAGCAAAAAATATCAGAATATTGTGTATTGAATCCACTAAAACAGTTAACGAAATGACCCTTAACGAGCTCGTTAAGCTAACGATGCTTTGAACAACTGGGCCCAGATTGCTCAGAAAAAGGAGCAGGTTCATCTTTGTCTGCATTGTTTGCTCAGGCCTATCTGTCTGAAGTAACTTAGGGTAAAATGTGGTAATCATTTTACTGTGTTCATGACTTCGGAAGTTCTTGAAGTTTTGGCACTGTTCAGGATTGCAGTTTTTGTCTGGATATTTCCTGACTGAAATAAGTATTTATAGTATACCAAATTCTCAGAAATATTGACATATATTGGCTTAAATATCTGACATCCATGGGTGTAGTAGATCTATTATTAATATTCTTAGACAGTTTATTGCCAAATATAACTCCTTTCTTGCAGTTAATAGGGATATGCTTGTAGGCATGGATAAGGAAAACGTTCTTTTAGTGAATAATATTTCATCTGAACCAATAAACACTCACATATTGGCATTCCCTGGAGTCCTTAATAATATGAAGTGTAATTATGCTATTAATTATTAGAAACTTCTAGCCATTAGTGATAACATTAATTTAAGTGCACTGCTGCTGGTAACAGTTAAAATAAAATAGAGGTTGAGGAATATTATATAAGATTTCCCATGGGGTATTTTTATTTGCAAAACTGTTATTAAATACTGAAAAATTTCTAGGTAATGAAGAGAAACCTTTTATATATGTGACACAAAGTTACAATTGGCCTAGATAAACAGAATATTCAGGTGATTTTTTTTCTTTATCTTTTATGCCAAAGCATCTCATTGGAATTGCCTCAGTGAGATGATCCATTGAGTACTAAAAAATATTTAATGGTACAGAACCCACAAGGTACAATTTGATGCAGGAATTATAAAAATGTTCTGAATTGTCTGCTCAGTTGTGATCACCTCAATGCTGTATGAAGCATCAGGAATCTGTTGAAAAGTCACTGGTGACAAATGCAGACCAAAAGGCATTCCACTGACGTGAAACAATATTTCAAGACTCTTCTTGAATATTATTGTCTCACTAACCCTTGGCATGCTGAATAAATTAAGTTGCCATGCCTGCTAATTTTCAGCCAGTCAGATTACTAGATCCAGGCTGTTGGTACAAATCCACATACTTAATGATGACAAGCAGTGCAGATCCAGATCAGTTGGCTTCTTCAGAAGCCAACTGATTTGGATCTACACTGTTTGCAAAGGCAGGACATACCGAGGTTCAGCAGGACCAGATTTAATGTCATCAGTCAGTAACTGGTACAGACAGTTATCATCTGCCATCACAGTAGCTAAAAGAGGGAATTTATATTATCAAGATCATATTATTTTTGGGGGAAAATTAAACCAGCATTCAGTTCTTGCTGTTATGCAGTTGACACAACTGCACTAACATCTGCTGTATCTGAAGAAGTCCTGATTCTTTTGTGTGTCTTTCATCTGGCAGTTTAAGCCATGCTAAAACACACTTAACTTTCCTTATAATGACAAAAAAAAAAAATATACATATATATATATATATATATATATATATATATATATATATATATATATATATATATATATATATATATATATATATATATATATATATATATATATATATATATATATAATTTTATCAGATTACAATTTATGACTGTGAAATTCAGTTTGAGCCTCTCTGTTAGCTCAGTGTTTTTTTGGTTGTTTTTTCTTAAGTTCTGTTTGGACATCTCTAAATCATTCAGTTCCAGAAGCATATTTCTTTGATCACTTGGAAATTAAATGATTAGATTTCATGTTTCAAACTTTTGGCCATTTAGGTATAAGTTCCAGTTTATTTTCAAGGAGAGTATAATGACACATTTGTTGCATAAGATAATGTCATTGAAAACATTTTATGCATTTTTATTTGATTGCTGGGAGAAAATATAACAGGTTTCGGTTGTAATCAGTTGTGCTTGTTAGAAATTGGAGGAGTTTAAATTTTGTTCTTGCAGCAGTTTATGAACATAATATTTATAACTCCAAATAAAACAGTTGATAATGTTGGTGATAATTTGGGATTATTTGTTGTTTATAAACACAATTATGTTCCAGATACTCTTTAAAATTGCTCCCATGATTTATATCCAGAGCATAAGTTTATGCAAAAATAACAAAAAAAAAAAAAAATATTTTTGAAAATTCCTTTATCTGCTAAGCTTCTTGTAGGAAATGTTACAAGTTCATCACTAAATAGTGATAACCTGATATATGACACTGTAAATGTTAGATATAATGACAAAACCATGTGCAGAAATCTCTTTAACTTGGCAGTTTCAAACATATGTACATGTGACTATGTCATATCATGATTAATGAACTTGCAGATTACATGTTTAAATCAGCTGTGGAGTTTGGTATCTTCCTGATTTCTTGACTAAAATAGCTAGTTCTGATGGAAATAGACTGACTGACTGGCTTTGTGTGTATTTTTGTGCTAAATGTAGCCGTAAATGGTTTTGGTACTGACCGTTCCAAGGCAGTTCCTCTGTTTCAGTTCTTTATTGGTGCGTGGGTGGTGGGGGTGGTTTCGTATTTGGCATTTGTCATGTCATTATTTGTGCACCACTCTCCTTCTTCTGGTGCCTGAGAAGGCTATGCTTTAATTGTTATTGCAGCATTTCCTGGGTCTCTTCACTTATATTATTGCATAAAAAGCAGTGTCGCACGTTATTAACAGCCCTGCATTAATCGGCAAAAAGCCATGTATTAACAAGGCAATTCACGCACTGTTAATGCACGGCTATGCTACTTTTAATATGATTGTATCGGGGCCACAGATTTGCTGCAGTTACAAAATGTGTACTGCCCTGGAATGTGCATAGTCTGTGGAAATTGCGTTTGTGAGACATCGGTGAAAAAGCGAAACAAAATAGTGCAAGAAATAACGCAAAATGTAGCAAATGTTTTTCAGCTTTTATACAATAATAGCAATTGAACATGGTTTTTCAATGCATTAACATTCGCCTGATCCCTTGGGAGGTATTGAAAACCGCGGCCTCCGGCCTCAGTTTTCAACACCTCCCATGGGACCTGGCGAATGTTAATGCATGAAAAACCGTGTTTGATCCCTATATTGTAGCATTTCCTGGGTCTCTTCACTTATATTATCATATGAAAAAAAATAAAGATTGACTGTATTGTTTAGAAACATTGGACTTTGGCCTGAAATAGGTATTAGTCTGTCTCAGAGCAAAAATGTTTATTAAGTCAAAAAGTACTTTTCATAAAATAATTACAGGAATTTAATACCCACTTCCATATGTTTACATTTTATTATCTTTCATAAAGGCAATACTGGTAAGGTTTCAGTCTGAGTGAAGGTTTAATGACTAGTTCCTCAAGTAATAAATGAGTCAAACATTCAAATGACTATGTTGCTACTTTCAAACTTGTTTAGTAAAGTTCTTTGATACACCACAATAAAAGAGTAACTAAAAATCTATCTGTCATTAACATTCTTCATTATTAACTTTGTCATTCTGAACCCTTAGTAAACTAAAGCTGGGTGAAAATTTCAGCAGATGACATTTTAACCCTTGTCCTGCTGAACCTAGATATACCCTGTTTTTGCAAACAGTGTAGATCAAGATCAGTTGGCTTCTGAAGAAGCCAACTGATCTGAATCAGCACTGTTTGCCATACAGTATATGAATTTATATCAACAATCTGGATCAAGTTACATGATTGGCGAAAATTAGAAGTGGGCGTGGCATCTTAATATATTCAGCAGGACAAGGGTTAAGATATTGGACAGTAAATATTAGTATCACAAAATTAGATAATGATGATGTGGTGGTGTTTTACAACTCTTTCAACAGTATTTAAGTCTTATCAATACAAAGAAGATATAATAAAAGTCTTTATGCCATGATGCACCATACAGTCATGAACTGAATTCCACCAGGGCCTTGTGATCTGGGTCAGGAGATTAAATGCTCAGCCTCATAGATGCTTCTGTCACAAAATTAGGGGAAAACACATTCATTATATATTTTTCTCAGTTTTCCAAGAAAACAGAGCTTGATATTTCATGTGAGTTATCTCCTGTGGAGAGGATTCACCTGAATTATCAAATGCTGCTTTCTTGCAAAATAGATAATCAGGTCCTTCGCTGTTTGTTGGCTTATTCTTTGAATATTGCTGAAACAATGAGATTGTGTGCATTTGCAGCCTGATCTGAAGACAGGTCCGCTCATTTGCAGCCTGATCTGAAGACAGGTCTGCTCATTTGCAGCCTGATCTGAAGACAGGTCCGCTCATTTGCAGCCTGATCTGAAGACAGGTCCGCTCATTTGCAGCCTGATCTGAAGACTGGTCCGCTTCATAGACTTAGAAATTTAATGGGTGTTATTAGTTTCTCTTTCATTTATTTCAGAAAGTCCTAACATGATTTTTATACCTGGTCACAAGATAGTGGCTGGGTACTATGGTTTCACGTTGGATGTCCGTGTGTCTGTCTGTCCGTCGGTCTGTCAGTCGTACATCTACCCGTCCATCCGTTTTTCGTTTTCGGATGATAATTTGAGTAAATATCAATGGATTTTCACCAAACTTGGTATGTACATTGATATTATGGAGATCTGGTTTGGGATTGCTAATGAGCAAATTTCGTCAAAGTTTTATGGTGTTATCTGCCCGAGACACACCAATATTTTTGTTTCCGGATGATAACTTGAGTAAACATTAATGGATTTTCACCAAACTTGGTATGTGCATTGATATTGTAGAGATCTAGTTTGGGATTGCTAATTGGCAAATTTCGTCACAGTTTCATGGAGTTATCTGCCCGAGACACGCCCATATTTTTGTTTTCCAGACGATAACGTCAAGGGATTTTCACCAAACTTGGTACATGCATTGATATGAAGGAGATCTAGTTTGGGATTGCTTATGGGCAAATTTCCTGAATGTTTGACAGTTATTTGCCCGTGACACAATAATGGCAGGGTATTTTAGTTTAATGTTTTTATTTTATGTGTACCGTATGTACCATATGTATTAGGACAGACAAGCCTGAGCTAAGAGTGTAGACCCAAAATTCTGCGGCATCTCTTTAGGGTCTACACTGTTAGCCACTCATCCAGTGTTTTAATGAGGACCTTCAGCATGCCACAATACCATATTTGTCCTAACTACAGTAATTACAGTATTTACCCTAAGTGTTCAGACAGACAAGTCTGAGCAAATAGTGTAGACCTAGATCGACCAGAGAACACTGCATCTTTAATATCAGTGTCTGCACCATTTGCCACTTATCAAATAGTTTTTAGACAAATAGTAACTTTGACTGGCTCAGATTTTATGATAAGGTTGATAAATAGTTATGGGCTCCATAAATATAGGATAAATACTGAAATAACAAATCTGACTTGAGCAGATGGCTGCACAGACAGTCCAGGGTCTTTTCTGTTTGCTTGTTTGTTTTTCCATGGCAAGCTTCTATCTGAAATTGATCAACATATGCAATAACTGTTTACTATATACTGAGATCAAAAGCCGGGAACAGCTGCTGTCTGAAATCTGAAGTTTAACTCTTTTTATTAATTCCCCAACTTATTTTTTGTCAGTTATAATTCCATTCTTAATTTTTTTGGCAATTTCATTTGCCATATTGACAGAGGTAAATGAGTGCCGATTTACTGTAATAACCCTAACTATTAGGACAGACAGGCCTTTGCAAACAGTGTAGACCTAGATCAAACACTGTTTGCCATACATACAACAAGTTCTGCTTACGGATGGTCAGGTGGTTTTTCTCCGGGTTCTCCGGTTTTCGCCCACCTTCGATGAACGATCGGCTCGATATAAGTGAAATATTCTTGAAAGGGCCGTAAAACCCAAATAAAAAAAAACAAACAAAAAAACAAAAAAAACCATACAACAATATATCAGACACATGAAGGGGTAGTAGAGGACTATTGCAAATTTTAGGAGAAGTATGCTAAGCAGATAAGGTGTTCCAGTACTCAGGGTTATTACTGTACTACTAAAGATATAGCTCTAGATAGCTACTTCTTTCATCCACTGGTCAGGCGCTTCTAATGAGTTATAATCCACAACATATGTTTTCTTGGAGAAATTAGAAAATTTGTTTTATTGATACACTCTTACATAACTCAAGATCAGACGCTTTTTTTTTTTGCTTTTTTTTTTTTTTTTTTGACCAAAAAGTGTGAAATATCTTGGCAAGGTGCTTCTAATGAGTAACCACAACACATGGTTTCCAAGAGAAATCAGAAAAGTAATTTTCTGGCTACATCTCGTATCTGTGCTCTTATCTAGTAGGATTATAGTTAGTTCCTGTTGATAAGGTTCTGCACTGTTAGCTGCATAACCTGCATGTTGTACATACACATTGTTCAAACTTCAGAAAGGCATTTTTGCAACCAAGCTCTGACTTGGCAGACTTTCCAAATTCAGTTTGAACTTCTACTTCTACATTGTTAGCTCACCTGGAGCTTTGCTCCAGGTCAGCTTATGTCTTCGCCTGTTGTTCTTCATCAGTCCGTCATTAACTTTTCATATTTTCGACATCTCCTCTTGAAATGTAAGTCAGATTGAGCTAAACTTGCCAAGGCGGCCATCTTGAAAATCTTCAAATGACATCTGCTCCCTGGTAAGTCAGATTAAGGTGAAACTTGGTGGGAGGCATTGGGGAGCCATCTTGAATTTCTTCAAACGACATCTCCTTCCAAACCATAAGATGGATTGAGCCAAAACTTGATGGGATAGGAGCGACAGAGATTTAGAATTACTAAAATCATTCTGTTCCGATATCTAAGATGGCAACCACCATGGCCATCTTGCAAATCTTCAAACCATATCTGCTCCGAAATGGTAAGTCGGGTTCAGCCAAAACTTGGTTGTAGGCATTTGGGCAACATGGAGATTCAGAATTGCTAAAATGGTTCCTTTTCGATATCCAAGATGGCTGGCTACTGCAGCCATCTTGAAATTCTTCAAACGAAGTCTCCTCCCAAATCGTAAGTTGGATTGCAAATCGTAAGTTGGATTGAGTCGAAACTAGATGGGAGGCATCGAAGCGACATAGAACTTCAGAATTGCTATAATCATTCTGTTTCGATATCCAAGATGGCCTTCAGTGTGGCCACATGGTGGCCACCTTGAAATTCTTCAAACCATATCTGCTCCGAAATGGTAAGTAGGATTGAGCCAAACTTTGGTGGGTTGCATTGCGGTGACATTGAGATTCAGAATTGCTAAAATCAGTTTGTTGTTTTGATATCCAAGATGGCCATCACGGCAGCCATCTTGAAAATATTCAATTGTTATCTGCTACTGAACGTTAAGTGGGATTGAGCCTAAACTTGAAGAAAGGCATCGGGGCATCAAGGAGATGTATAATTGCTAAATCCTTCCATTCCGATATCCAAGATGGCCTCCATGGCAGCAATCTTGAAAATCTTAGAACCACATCTGCTCTGGAATATTAATCAGATAGAGCTGAAAGGTGGTGGGAGGCATTGGAGAGTCATGAAGATTCAGAATTGCTAAAATCGTTCTGTTCCAATATCCAAGATGGTTAACATGGCAGCCATCTTGAAATTCTTCAAAGGAAATCTGTCAAACCATATGGGATTGAGCTGAAACTTGATGGGAAGCATTGGGGTGATATAGAGGTTCAGAATTGCTAAAATCGTTCTGTTCCAATCAAGACAACATACAGAGTCAGAATTGCTGAAAGCATGGCGACCATGGCACAGTGTAACATATCATGATCAGCGTTCTCCAGGTGAGGGATTTCTGGCTACTTGATCCTCTAGTTTGTTTGTTTGTGTTGAGGTTTTATGGCCCAGTCAACCCAATGGGTTCATATCGAGCTTGGTCAGTTTGCCTAACCACACTTTTATTGGGCAGGCTTAGTCCTCTAAGCCGTTAACTAGTATTGTGCAAATTCTTTCACCAGAAACTGACAACTGCCCTTCTTGAATCAGTAAGGGAAGGAATGATCATAGAAAATATTTTGTGATCAATCTTCAAAAAAGAATGTTGCCAGACCCAGTGGGGATCAAACCCGCGACCTCCTGATCACCAGTCAGACGCACATTTGACTGAGCCACCAAAGCGATGGCCATTTCAAAAAGCTGATAGTAATTGTACATAGTTCCTTACAGTGCATTTGACTAATGGATAGTTCATAATTCTACATAGTTAAACTAGTGTTGTCTGTTCTAAAAAGCTGATAGTTTCTGTTTGTACAATGTGGCATGCTAGCTTTTTTTTTTTTTTTTTTATCAAAAACTGATAGTTTATAATTCTGCATTGTTATAGTTTGTACTTATACATTGAATCATCTATCTGTTTCCAAGCTGATACTAAGACTAAAATCCTTTACGAATCTTTATGCAGCCCCCTTGCAGTCTATAAATTCTGATATGCTGCAGTAAAATTTCATAAAGCGTAATTTTTTAACCCTTGGCCTGCTGAATAAATTAAGATGCCACGCCTACTTATAATTTTCAGCCAATCAGATAACTTGATCAAGATTGTTGCTACAAATTTGCATACTTAATAGCAAACAGTGCAGATCCAGGTCAGTTGGCTTCTTCAGAAGCAACTGATCTGGATCTACACTGTTTGCAAAGTCAGGATATATCTGGGTTCAGCAGGACAAGGGTTTTAAGATATTAGAAATGGAATATTCAAAAGTATTATAGTTCACTGGGTGTAGTTCTTTTAACATCTCTACTTCTTCAAAATAAAGCCACACAAAACATCAGTCATAAGTTTGATTGTCTGATAAAAAGATTCAGAATGTCTTAGAAAACCCCAGGTTACAAATCCAGTTTTAAATCATAGCTTATAATAACTGATCTACAATCTGATTTTGAAATGCATTTTTATTGTAGATAAACTGCACTGATCTGGAAGATAGATGTATGCACAGCTTCACATGCTTAAATGACACTCCTTTCTTTCGTAGCTGTTCTGTGTATTTCTACTTCTGAGTTTTTTTTTAACTTTTTTCTGGAAAATTGCATTCCTGATATGTCTTTGTTCATTTAAGCTTTAGGCCTGAATAACTGCAATATTGTTGAATATTTTGTTTCTTTAAAAGTTAATTACTCTGTTATTGTTATTTATTTATATAATGCAAAAATTATGAATACTTTTGTCAGAGAATTTTTATATTAATTATTTTAAATTTTAAAGTTCTCTATTCAGCTATTCAGAGATGAGAAAATTGTCAAAACTTTTACACCAAGAAATTATAGTTTCTCAGCAAACAAAAAAAAAACAAAAAAAAAAAAAAAATAGAGAAATAAGGAATTTACAAATACTTACAGCTCTGGATATGAGGGTTTTTGAGATATTGAGACACATTTTTTCTTATTTTCTCCAGGAAAGCATACATTGTTAACACACATTAGGAGATGCTTCTTAAAATATCATACTTCATGACTAAAACAGAATCATATCAACAAAGTTACCATAGTTACTTTAAGTATTTGGACAGACAGACAAACCTTACAAACAGTGTAGACCCAGATCAGATGCTGCATTTTGCAGCATCTGATCAGGGTCTACACCATTTGCAACTCTCAACAGTTCTAGGTATATCTGAGCAAGTATGAAAATTGGTGTTCAAATTTTGGGACAAGTGTGGTAAGGATTTCTGTATCAGAATACTTTGTGCAAATACAGCATGTCTTCAACATAACTTAGCTGGTTCCCTGAGTTTGCTGGAGCCCTGCTCTCTGAAGGAGAGAAAACATAAAAGGAACTGAATAGGTTAAAGTGAAGTGAGAATCTCACAGGTACTAAAAGGATGTAGAATTGTGTTTTATGGTAAAAATCATACATGTGGAAACTGAATTTCTTAATTCAATTGATGAAATTGGTCTTTTATTGTAGTTTTGTGATTTTTGAGCATAGAATGACTAAAATGTGACTCATTAAATACTATTTCGTAAAATAAAGAAAGGAAATATAACACCACAATCACAGAATACCTTAACCACTGTATGCACAAATTCAGCAGACGACAAATTGATGATATTTTTCTTATTTTTCCCAGGAAATTTAGACATTGATATTTCATGCAGATTGCCTGGAGATGATTTGCATTAGATGTTAAAGCCTATTTTCTGGGAAAAAAAAAAAAAAAAAATCAAGATGTTATCTGCTGAAATTTTACCCGGCATGCAAAGCTTTAAGACGCAGAGGGACTGTGATGTAGACATGATTTTTTTACGTGTTAGTTTTTTTTGTTTTTTTTTGTATTAAATAGGAAATTGATTGGATTACTCAAGAATAAAAAGTGTGGAGATATCAGAAGTCTCAGTTCATTCAGTGTTAACTCGTAAAGCAAAATTTGTAGCAGGTGACATTCTATTTTTATTATGCTCCCCGAAGAATTTCGGGGGAGCATATAGTTGCCGCTTCGTCCGTGCGTCCGTGCGTCCGTGTGTCCGTGCGTCCGTGCGTCCGTCCCGCTCTTGTCCACGCAAATTCTCGGAAACTGCTTGTCGGATTTCAATGAAACTTCATGGGAATATTAAGTATCAAAGGTGGATGCGCATATCACCTGCGTGTTCTGGTTCGATGATTTTTCCAAGAGTTATTGCCCTTTGATGAGTTCTGCATGAATATATAGGGTACTGTTCGTGTCCACGCGAATTCTCGGAAACTACTAGTCGGATTTCATTGAAACTTCATGGGAATATTAAGTATGGAAGGTGGATGTGCATATCACCTGCGTGTTCTGGTTCGATGATTTTTCCAAGAGTTATTGCCCTTTGATGAGTTCTGCATGAATATATAGGGTACTGTTCGTGTCCACGCAAATTCTTAGCAAATACTGGCAGAAATTCAACGAAATTTTAATGGAATCTTAAGCAGCAATAGGGGATGCGCATATTGTTCAATCTTTCTGGTTAGATGATTTGTCACAGAGTCATGCTACTTTGTTTAAAGCTGCAGTGTAAGGTCACTGGCTATTTTTAGAAAAGAATTTGTCAACACTCTAGTGCCTACATTTATTGATGGATTTTGATATAACTTCAAACAAATGTTGGGTATGATAATATCTTGAGCATGTTTGACATTCAGGGTCCTGGGCTCAAGGTCAAGGTCACTGTGGCTATTTTTAGAAAAACTTTGTTTTTGCTCTAGTGCCTAGATTTATTGATGGATTTTAATATAATTTCACAAAAATGTTGAGTATGATAACATCTCAAGCAATTTCAATTTCCAGTGTCCTGGGCTCAATGTCAAGGTCACTGCAGCTTTTAAATATCTTGAGCATGTTCGACATTCAGGGTCCTGGGCTCAAGGTCAAGGTCACTGTGGCTATTTTTAGAAAAACTTTGTTTTTGCTCTAGTGCCTTGATTTATTGATGGATTTTAATATAATTTCACAAAAATGTTAAGTATGATAACATCTCAAGCATATTCAATTTCCAGTGTCCTGGGCTCAATGTCAAGGTCACTGCAGCTATTTTTAGAAAAAATCTTTGTCATCCAGTAAATAAAAAATAAAAAGAAATAATATAGTCTGAAATGTGAAGCCATTATATTAAGATTTAGAGAAAAAAATGCTTATTATGACTAATTTCACCTTTTAACACACTTTTTTGACAATTTGTATCAAATGTCGACTGCATGAGGTAAAGGGTTAACATATTCATTTTTTGCTTTTGCTTTTTTTCTACAGGGCATATATAATAATTCTTGTTTCCTTTATATTTAACAGGGTTACATGTAGCAATGTAAACACAAATGTAGAGGCTGTCACTGCTTGATGTGTTGTACTGTCCAGTGCCTTTTGTTGTATATAGAGATGCTTTTTTCTGTGTTTGCTGCCAACATGTCTGCAATTCAATTTTAGCATGCTTTTGCAAATGCAAAAAGAGTGCATGTGCTATACCCACAGTGTCATAGTCCCGGTATCCATTAGCATTAGCATTCTTGATCTTGAGTCCATGTCAGTGATGTAACAATTTTGTTTAGTTTTTGTGATACTCCATTTTGAAGTACAGTGAGTATACACAGTATACCGCTCTTTATCTAGGATAATGTTTCCTGTTCCGACTATTGCATGTTCGGGGAGCATCCATCGGTTTCACCGATATTCTTGTTTCTTTTACATAGAAAATAAGGTGACATTTCTTGTGAATCCACTGCTGCTGCTTGGCTGCAGCAGATGATTCACATGAAATGTAGCTGCAGCAGATGATTCACATGAAATGTCAATGCTTATTTTCTATGAAAAATAAAGAAAAATAAAAAAGTTTTGTCTTCTGCAGTTCTGATAGGCACTGTATGGGTTAACGTGCCATGAAAACGTCAAAAAGAAAGAAACTGTGGAGAAAATTCATCTCTACTCATAGCTCCAGGTAAAGCACTTTTTTCAAAGTTCTGACAAGAACTGAAACGTACTGACAATTTTCTTATTTTTCCATGAAAACATTGAGGCTCTTATAATGAGTACCCACAATATATGTTTTCATGGAGAAATAAGAAAAATGTTATGTGGATACCCCTTCTTATTATCTGAAGCTATGTATAGGGTGATTAGATGTAATTGAAAATGAAGATGAATAAATCATTGAAGTTGTTTCGGATACCATATTTAAGCTAGGTATTGGGACACAGTATATGCTCAGATCAGATGAATGCAGCATCTAATCAGGGTTTACACTGTTTGCCACTGATTCAGCAATTTTTAGACATACTAACAGGTAATAAATGGACTTGTTCGAATGTTAGGACCAGTATAACCAGGAGTTACAATCTCTAAATATTTTTTCTGGTAAATACAGTATTTATCTGTGTGTCATATGACTTGGTAATACTTATGGATAAGAGGGGTACAGCTGATCTGGATCTGCACTGTTTGTCATTATGTATGTGAATTTGTATCTACAACTTAATTTATTCAGCATCATAAGGGTTAACAGTTTAGTAGGCTACTTTATGAAAATAGGATTTGACATTTCATGAAAACTATCTCCTAAGGAGACAATTTTCATGAAATATCAAACCCTATTTTCTGGAAACAGATAAGAAAAAAATATCATCTGAAATTGCTCAAAGAGCGCTAAAGGTTAAAGACCAGCTTTATTAAGAGACCACCCTGTCTGAAGAGACCACTTCAAAACGTAATTTGATAATAGAAAAAGTGCTTATTCTCCCCTGTATTGTATTTACATTTAAGTATTTGGACATCTTTACTCCTTAGGCCAAAAAAAAAAGGTATTAGATTCTCAGACACCGCCGCATCTGTCCAAAAAGTCCGGCATATGATTTTTTTCCGACCCACAAAAATACATGACACTGGATTTTACTCGCTTATCTGAGAATAATTTCTAACCAAATTGCAATCTAGACCACAAAACATTCTTACTTACTTGCAAAGAAACTCGGTAAAATATGATCTGTTTATTTTGTTTGAGACTTTAAACCTGCAGGTAGATAGATTTAAATACTTCCAGTCGCCATTTTGTTTAGCCAAACAAACCCAAATGTCCAAGCATGTATCCAACCAGAAAATAATAGTAAAAATAAAAAGCCGCCCGCACACATCTATTTTTTGAGAAAAGTGTCTGAGAATCTTATAACTTTTTTTTTGGCCTTATCATACTCAGGCCCTTAAATGTGACCGAGTCCATTTTCTGCCTGTTTATGTGTCTACAAATTGCTTGATGGGTGGCAAACAGGGTAGACCCTGAGAACACAGCATCTGAACTGGGTCTGTACTGTTTTGTCTGAATACTTAGGGTAAATACAGCACTAAGAGACCACCTACCTTAGATTGCATTTTTGGACTCCATGGGTCTGAACAGCTGTGTAGCTGAAAATGTAGCAGGATCAGTAATGTAGTGCTTTGATAGTGATAACACTTTATCCCATTTATGCCTAGTGGATTCTTCTACCGAAATCTTTTGTCAAATCCATTTCCAAGTGAAGGGATGTCTGATTAGTTTTACTAACCCTAGTCCTGCTGAATCCGGATATACCCTACTTTTGCAAACAGTGTAGATCCAGACCAGTTGGCTTCTGAAGAAGCCAACTGATCTGGATCTGCACTGTTTGCCATTATGTATGTGAATTTAAATCAACTATCTGGATCAAAGTAATCTGATTGGCTGAAAATTAGAAGTAGGCATGGCATCTTAATTTATTCAGCTTGACAAGGGCTAATAAACCATCTCTTATAGAAATTCCTGCACTTATGCAAACAATGTCACCCTGATAAGATGCCACATTCTGTGGTGTCTGATTTGGGTCTACACTGTTTGCAAAGGTCCATGGGATGCTAGGTATAAATGGGTAAAGCTTTATAATTCAGCATTATCACAGTACTACAACACTGTACTAATATACCATTACAATAGATCACATCACTGCAGTAGTGTTCCAGGCGATCGGTACACTTTTCTCTTGTGAAACTGATAATGCTTTAATGGTAACATTACAGTATTGGTATGTTTTATTATAGTGCTATACTCCACTTGTAATGGTAATGCTGTAATTGGAACACTTTTGTTGTGATGTGATTATTTTATGATAGTGCTAAATATATACACTGCTGTAATGCTGTGATAATGGTAATGCTTTAGAGGGAATACCATTTTTGTGATGTGATTTTTATTGTACGATAAATGTCCTAAAATTTTGTACAACAGTTTCTGACAAAATGGCATATGTAAACTGTGCAGAAAAAGATTAGACTATACCTGTCTGATCAGTGTCTACACTGTTTGCCATTCCTCTAAATATATTAGGAAACAAATGCATAAAAAGCAAAATTTAGACTCAAAAGTTGTGGAATATAGTGTTCAAAATTTTAGGACATTTACCCGTAATTCTTCAATAGGAAACTTCATGAGTGATGTGATTAATAATGCTTCAGTTGGAACTTTATTATAGTGATGTGGTATTGATAATGCTGTTAATAGAAATCCTGTAACAAGAAGACTATTCTAGTGATGTGATAATTTTAATACAGTAATAAGGTAGACTTTGATAACAATAATACTGAGATTGGAGGAAAGATGTGTTTGCACATATGGTGTATAGTATATATCAGTGGATGAATTGATGGATACTACTTAAATTTTGAAAAGTTGAACTTTAGATACATGTAATGGCTCGTAATAACCGAGATCTGTATTATCCACGGAGGAATATTGCCATGCCCTCCGAAAGGCCTGCTAGTACAGGAGTGTACATGTCACAATGGGAGACAAAGTTTCATGAATTGGTGGTAAGTATTGATGTAATTTGTTTTCAGCCAGAACATAGAAGTGGATATTAAAATAGCCATAAAGAGGCACATTTAATGTGTACTCACAGGTTGTCTTTTGATGGAGAAATGAAAAAAAAAAAAAAAAAAAAAATCAAAATTTCTGTTGTGAAAATATTAGCCAGTTTAGAAGTGTTATTATAGCCCTGCTTTGAAGAAGTGGTGGCTTTGCTCTGTTCTTCCATCCATAAATGGTCATTTTTCTGTATAATCTATACATTTTTGTTTGGGTATAAATGATCATTATTCTATATAATCTATACATTTTTGTTTGGCTACACTACCTTCAAACCGTCTTTTATCCAAAACCGTTTTATAATGAACAGGAGGTTCCAGTATATTTAGGGTTAATAAGTTAATATACTAGTGGAATAGCTGACTTCAAGCCACAAGTTATTATAGCAATGAAAGATACTTATCAGTTGGATGAAAGATATATCGGTGGTGGAATGAGGAGTCCCACAGTTTGAATTATTAATAACTTCTGATTGATCTCTCTATAGAAAATGTCAAAGTCTGTTGGCTTTAGGTTGAAAAACATATATCGAGGGTTGAGCGCAAGACTATGGTAACTCAAACATATTTTTGAAACCCTTGTTTAGGGGCAACTTGGACCCCTTTGTAAACAATGCAAATTTAGGTGCCATTGCTCATACGAGCAATGGCACCTAAATTTTCATTGTTTACAGAAAGAAATGTTGTAATCTTCATAACGCCTTCATGGTGAGGAGATTAGGTTTGGGGAAAAACAACCATCTGACTTACACCAGTCTTGCGCTCAACCCTCGATATCCAGTATGAGCATACTAAAGACTGTTATAAGTCTGTGCATACACAAAGTCTGTGTCAGTTTTTTGACTGTTTTTGCTATATTTTGTCCTAAAGGATACAACAGTTGTTTTTAGCTAAAAACATCAACACTGGCTCGATTGTTCAGAGGGCACAATGATAGTCTTTGACTAAGCCTGTGTTTTTTTACAGCTTCAGATAAAGGGCATTTTTCAGTCAAAAATTTTTGATGTTCTTATTTCTCCACAAAAACATGCTGTGATAGTCATTAGAAGTGCCTTACAGAGGCGCTTCTAATGAATACAGCATATGAGGTGACTCCCAGAGCACCCACATTGTATGTTTATATGCAAAAATGTCAAATTCTCTTGCTGTACATGACATGCTGTGTCTTAGCAAACAGTGTAGATCTGAAGAATCCAATTGATCTGGATCTGCACTGTTTGTCATTAAATATGTGAATTTCTATCAAAAACCCGGATCAAGCAATCTGATTGGCTGGAAATTAGAAGTGGGTGTAGCATCTTAATTTATTCAGCAAGACAAGGGTTAAATTATCACTTCATTTATTACCTTACCAGGGGCAATGACAGCTTAGTCAGAGCAGTATCTGTCTGTTGTTTTATGGTCAGATGTTCTGTACTTTACCTGCCTAATATTAGGACAAGATGACTACTACCTGTTTGTGTGTCTAAAAACTTCTGGATGTGTGTCAGACTTGTGGACCCTGGTCAGATCAAACATTCTCCAGCATCTGGTCAAGGTCTACATTGCTTGGTCCTGTCTAATGAGTTAAGGTGTTCCAATATTTAGGATAATAACAGTATATGCCATTTGGCATAAGGTACTATTTCCTATTCTTTGGCATATGGTATTTTTAATGACAGAATCCTGGTACCTTTCTAAACTTAATTGTAGACTTCAATTACTGATACCATCGTCTGCTGATATACACTAGATAACACTTTTTTTTCAGGTTAAAATAACAATATTTTCTTCTTTCCTTTTTTTTTCTTTTTTTTTTTGCAAAAAAAAAAAGCAAAAAAAAAAGCATATTGTGGGGATTCATCTTCTCTGAGACAATTGTAATGAATAATGGTGTGTGTGTGTGTGTGCATGTGTGTATGCGTGCATGCGTGTGTGTGTGTGTGTGTGTTTGGGGGGTGGGGTGAATAAGAAAAAAATATTTCAAAATGTCTGCTGAAATGTTTATCCAGGATGCTAAGATTAAAGCTAATTTTTGAGATGAATCATTTCTAGAAAAGTTTAATCACATCCTCAAGTCAGATTTTGCCCATTGTAGCCTAAGTATTGGGCCAGACAGGTCAGAGCAAACAGTTTAGACTTAGACCATACACCACAGAATCTGGGTCTACACTGTTTGCCACTCAGACAGCAGTCTGAAGATGCATCATTAGGTAGTAAAATTGATTTGTTCAATCTTTAGGACAAGTATGGTAAGGAGTTAAGCTATCTCAATATTTAGGGTAAATATAATGAATGGTGCTTAGCCATGTAAAAGTATACAGTAAATGTCCTAAAATTTCATACACCAAAGTTGCTGAAAAAATGGCATATGCAAACAGTGCAGACCCAGATCAGACTGCTCCTGAAGGAGCAGTCTGATCTGGGTCTATACTGTTTGCCATTCCACTAAGTATTTTAAGAAACAACTGCATAAAAAGCAAAATTTAGGCAAAAACAGTATGGAATACAGTGTTCAAAATTTTTGGACATTTACCATCGTGTTGTATTTCATACTCGTGTTCAAATTCCAGCAAACAATATGGCTAGTTTTCTGATTTTATTCAGGGGCTACACAGTTTGCTCAGGCATTTGTGTCCCCTAACTGGTAAATTGTGTATTTCCATGTATTACTTAGCATGCTGGGTAACATTTTCATCAGATGGCATATTGAAATATTTTCTTATTTTTCCCAGAAAATAGGATTTAACATTTCATGCAGATTATCTCCTTAGGAAACTATTTGCCAAAGCCTATTTTCTAAAAAAAAAAAAATAAATATTTCAAAGTGTTATCTGCTAAAATTACCCAACATGCTATGTGTTAAAATCAAATACATTGATATTCTCTTGTGAATTGTTTTTACAAACACAGAAGGCCTTTAACTGCTTAAGTCATACTTTTCACTTCTGATCTATTTTACACATGGAAAAACAACATCAACATTTCTCATCATACAACAAACTGAAAGCCTAGACCTTTTAATCTTCATATAAATGACATCTAACATGCAAATGTATTATTTCTTACTGAAACAAAGAACACTAGTTTGCTTGTGTTCCTTTCACAAAATTAAGGCTAGATTAGGAGAAACTTAAACTTAGGATCCTGGGAAATTTACTTTCATCTGAAAACAATGACTTGGCATATTTACTGTTTACCCCAGTTGCTATAGTGAACTATAATGCCTTGAAGGGACAAAGTTAGTCCTGAAAAATAGGTATAGCTGTCTCTTCCTCATATGAAAATGGGGAGACAATTTGGAGATTGGAAGGTTTTGAATTCACAGCCTACTTGTGTGGTAAACACTGCCCAATTTTAACCCTTCCTGCTGAACCCAAATATACCTTGCCTTTGCAAACAGTGTTGATCCAGATCATTTGGTTCTGATCTGGATCTGCACTGTTTGCCATTAAGTAAATGTGAATTTATAGCAACAATCCAGATCAAGTAATCTGATTGGCTGAAAAATAGAAGTGGGTGTGGCATCTTAATTTATTCAGCATGACAAGGGTTAATTTATTCAAATAAAGCAGTGAAACTGATACAACTAAGCATTATTAATTCCTTTTTTATTTCTCCATAAAAACATATGTTGTGTCTACTCATTTGAACTGCCTCACTGAGGCACTTCTAATGAGTTCCATAATGGTTTTCTTGTGGACAAAATCCCTATAATCTAAATACTAAGAATATATATATATAAGATACCCCTCTAAGCTGGAGCTTTAAACAAATGCTTCTGTGATGATCAAAGTCAGAAGCTCAAGATTTCTCTGCACAAATAAATAAATAGATAAATAAATAAATAAATAGAAGTAAGATTAAAGTATTTCTAACAGCATGGTCCTTGGTACAGTATGCTTCAAGAAAGATTTTGGGCTATTAACAAATGAGCCACCATTTGAGAAAATGTCATTACTGGGTTCTCTGTGGATGACCTTCTTCAAATAGGCAATGAAGACTCATAACACCAGATAAGACACTTTTACCAACCAAGAAGTATTGATAGTTTTCTTATTTTTCCATGAAAATCTATGTTGTGGGTACTCATTAGAAGTGCCTCAATGAGGCACTTCTAATGAGTACCCACAACATAGGTTTTTGTGGAGGAATAACCAAAAAATTAACAGGCTATCCCTCTTATCTAGCACTATGAGACAATGATCAGACTGCATAGATGTACAAGCTAATACAAGTCTTTGCTTGGGACACATATCATATACTATATAATCTCACATCACTGCTCAAATATTTTCAGTAAGGCATCTTTTTGGTTTCCATGGCTTATTCAAACTTTGGCAGATAATTTTAACATGATGACCTTTTGAGACAGTGGAAGCAGTTAAAAAAGTTTCTGGGCAATTTAATGGGAGCAGGCAGGTGCATTGCTGGAATATCAGAAAAGATATGGGTCTCTCCACAACAGAAGGTACCTTATTGTGCTATGATATATAGTCTCAGATCAGATGCACCATATATACCCAAAATATTGGGATACCTGAACTACATACTAGTTCTAAAATTTAAATAAATCCAATTTACTTCCTGTTGATGCTAGATGAGTGGAAACTTGGATGCAGTATTCATTGAGGCAATTCCATTACGTACCCAGAAGATATATTCTGGTGCAAAAATAACAAAAAATTCTTATTTTATCAGGATATATGGGTACAATCAACTTAAGATTAGTATGGCATTTATTTGGACCATTGCACATCACTGTTACTGTATTTACCGTAAGTACTGCGACAACGTTTTAAGTTGTTCAAATATTTTGGTTAAAGTACATGCAAAGCTAATCTGGGTCTTTGTCATGCTGAGTAAATTAAGTTGCAGCTCCCGCTTCTAATTTTCAGCCATTCAGACTACTTGATCCAGGTTGTTGATACAAATTCACGTACTTCAGAAGCCAACTGATCTGGATCTGCACTGTTTGCAAAGGCAGGGCATATCCAGGTCAGCAGGACTTGGGATATGGCTTGCCTTTTGAAGTTTTTTTTTCTGATACAACTCATAATCAGTAGTTACCATGGATTTCTTGTAAATTCTGTAAGCATACATTGAAAAACAGAAACATCTTGTTAAGCCTAGTAACAAACAGGACATTGTATATCCTGCGTACATCGTAATATAATTTTTGAGGAAAAGATTCTGTATTTACCGAAAGTAATTGGAGAGACATACATGAGCAACATTACGAAAACATGCCTATTCAAATATAAAGAAAATTTCATCTCCAAAAACTAAAAATTTTGAGATAAAAAACTCTGATATGTTTCATATTTCTGCTCAAAACATAGATTGTGGGTACTCGTTAGAACTGCCTCGGAGAGGCAGTTCTAACGAGTACACACAATCTATGTTTTTAGCAGAAATATGAAAAATAATGTATACCCCTGTAAACCCCAGTTTTACTATATAAAAGTGGGGTTTAAGGGGGTCAATATTATATAGGCGTGTTTTCGTGATGAAACAGTGAAGACCCAGCTAATATAAATCAGAGTATGGCATTTGAGCAGGGTCCACACTGTTTGCCAGTCATCAAGCAGTTTTTTCTAGACACATCAGTAAAATGGACTTCAAATTTGATGTCAGATATAGACTGGTCCCAGGCTCGTACAACTATATTTACTTTGCATCCAAATTAACCAATCATGTATTATATCAGAGTTATCAGTGCTGCCTCACACTTCCCAAAACTAATCTGGAAGTTGGCCCACACCTCCTAAAACTGACTCTGGAATTCACTCCACACCTCCCGAAACTGGTAATGAATGTTGCTCGATCTACACCTCCCAAAACTAATTCTTGAAATTGCCCCACACCTCCCAAAACAAATCAAAGGATCGTAACGAATAGTCAAATGTGAATTATATTGCACTGTGTATTGTTGCTGTATATACATGTATATTGTTTGTATGTTTTGAAAGAGGACCTCAGGGAAGATTGGATACGAGTCCATCTGGGCCTCCTCTATAGATAAAGTCAATATTAAAGAAGTCCTGAAAATTCCTATCTCGCTGCAAGTCAGCTTGCTGAGTGTGGAAACTTCCTAACAGGTAGTTGAGGCTACATTACAGAAAAGACTAAATAGAAATTGTTGAAAATATTAAGAAGTAGGATTTGTTTGTATATTTTCAGGAATTGATTACAAGATCATCATTAGAGACCCACAAGCTTGACTTAATGGCTGAAATCTCCAGTCTCAAAATCCGCCTGGCAACAGCTGAAAATGAACGGAGAGAGCTGGAGGAAAGATTGAAGAATTTTCAGGTTAGTAGGAACTTTGATAATAACTTAGGGGTTCTTTTTTTTTTTTTTTATCAAAAAAACAAAATATCTCCTAATCAACAGTGGCTTATCTAATTACAGCTGCCCAACAAACTCAACAAATCATGCACTATAGCTAATCTATTTCTATTCTAACACACTAAAAGTTGATGAAAAACTTTTCAGATTCTCCCAGCCTTTCACCATTGTTTGAAGGAATCCCACCAACTCTTTTGACTGTAACACATGCATTTACCTGTTTTTAAACATATCTGAGTCAAGAAAAGACATTGCACTGTTTAACATCAAGGAAACGACATATGTCCTCATGGAGTGTCATAAAAAGATGGCTGTTTGCATCACTGCCCATCACGAAAACATGCCTATATAATTTTGACCCCCTTAAACCCCACTTTTATATAGTAAAACTGGGGTTTACAGGGGTATAAATTATTTTTCTTATTTCTGCTCAAAAACATAGATTGTGTGTACTCGTTAGAACCGCCTCGCCGAGGCGGTTCTAACAAGTACCCACAATCTATGTTTTCAGCAGAAATATTAAAAAAAATCTTAGTTTTTATCTGAAAATTTTCATTTTTTTAAGGTGAAATGTTCTATATATTTGAATAGGCGTGTTTTCGTAATGAGTGCCCTTATTGCAGAATAAAACACAGTTCTTTACCCTTGCCAACATAGGTGGCTGTGTTTAAATAAGATATTTATTTTTTCAGCATCATGTGTCAGACTTAGAGGCAAGATTGGCTCTGAAAGATGCGGAAGCAGCTGATTTAAGACAACGACTGGCTAGGAATGGCACTGTTGTATCAGATGTGAATGGTTAGTATCGTGGACATAGTTGGTACCATTTTTTATACAACTGCACCAGCTGTGTTATCATAGCTTCAAATTAGGCATCTTTTTCAGCCAAGGCGAGGCGCTTCTAATGAATACTACAACTATGTTTTTATGGAGAAATAAGAAAAATAATATGTGGATACCCTTTCTTGTTTGGGGCTATATGCATTAACCCTTAAAGCGCCAATCACAACAATTGTCGTCTGCTTTGTCTTCTGCTTGTGATTTTAAAAGTCATTTCTGCAAACAGTGTGGACCCAGATCAGACTGCTTCTTTAGGAGCAGTCTGATCTGGATCCACACTGTTTGCCGGTATGCAAAAAATAGGTTTGAAAAGTTTGCAAGAATATTCAGCAGACAACATAAACAGACGACATTTTCAGATGCAGTTTTTCTTGGCGTTTTAAGGGTTAAACAATGTCAACGTGTGTCATATTTTCCCTAAATATTCAGACACATTAACTCTGTACCATATTTCTCCTAAAATTTGAACAAGTCCAATATGACAAATTTTGTAAACCCTGATCAGACATGGCATTGCTTTGGCCTATTAGTCTGAATACTTAGGTTAAATACAGTATTTTATATGGGCTTTATCAAGCGAAAAAGTGCCTTCGAACATTAGCAAAATGCACAGATTCAGATAATCCTGACCAAGCGCAAAGTCTCATCCGGGCCTTTGCTCTCCATTCATACATTTCGTAGTACCCAATGATTCTGTTTGCAAACATTGAAGGTCCTAATCAGACTATGCATCTGCGCAGGCTGATCTGGGCCTTCACTGTTAGCATATCCCTGAACTCACATTTTCGCATGGCACGGCCCATATGATAAAAACTTAAGATTAGATGAGTATCGGGATAAGTCTAGATAAGGGTAGGTATCAGGTAAATAATTGCTCCAAGGCGCTTCTAATGAGTACCCACAATATATGTTTTGGTCAAGAAATAAGAAAAATACAGATACTTTTTGGTTGAAAAAAAAAAAAAAGCACCTTATCAAGAGCTATGGACTATCCAGAATTTTTCCACAAAAATGTGACTGCTCATCAGAATCACCTTGCTGAGGCAATTCTGATGGTTAACCATAATTGGTTTTCATGGAAAGATAAGAAATGTCAGTATTTTTAGTTGAAAAAAAAAACAAAACATTTTGGAATTATATAGAATGGCATAGCTCTTAATAAGATGCTGTTTAGCTCGCCTGAACAACGTTCACGGAGAGCTATTGTACTACCCTCGGCGTTGGCGTCCACAAATGTTAAAGTTCTCGTTAAAGTTTTTAAGACCTCATTATTTCCTAACCTTATCACCGATTTGATTCATCTTTGGTATGATGATATATATTGGTCCAAAATTTTGCACAGTACCATCCCCACTACCCTAGATCATGTCAAGGTCAAGGTCACAGACTTAGAATTTTCATGTTAAAATTTTACGTCAAAGTTTTTAGGATCTCATTACTTCTAAACTAAATGATGGATTTAGTCCCTTTTTGGTATCATGAAAGATACTGGTCAAAAGTTTTTATCAGCATCATCAGCACTTATGACTGGACCTTGAGGTCAATGTTACAGACTTTGGATTTAAATGTTAACATTTTCATTAAAGTTTTTAAGACCTCATTATTTCCTAACCTTATCACCGATTTGATTCATCTTTGGTATGATGATACATATTGGTCCAAAATTTTGTGCCACCCTAGGTCATGTCAAGATCAAGGTCGCAGAATTTTCATGTTAAACTTTTACGTCAAAGGTTTTAGGATCTCATTACTTCTAAGATGGATTTAGTTCCTATTTGGTATCATGATAGATACTGGTCAAAAGTTTTTATCAGCACCATCAGCACTCATGACCATGACCTTGTGGTTGAGGTCAGTGACTTAGGATTTAAATGTTAAAGCTTTAGTTAAAGTTTTTAAGACCTCATTATTTCCTAACCTTATCATCTATTTGATTCATCTTCGGTATGATGATACATATTTGTCTAAAATTTTGTGCAGTACCATCCCCACCACCCTAGTTCATGTCAAGGTCAAGGTCACAGACTTAGAATTTTCGTGTTGAAATTTTACGTCAAAGTTTTTAGGATCTCATTACTTCTAAACTCAAGATCAAGGTCGCAGAATTTTCATGTTAAACTTTTACGTCAAAGGTTTTAGGATCTCATTACTTCTAAGATGGATTTAGTTCCTATTTGGTATCATGATAGATACTGGTCAAAAGTTTTTATCAGCAGCATCAGCACTCATGACCCTGGCCTTGAGGTCGAGATCACAGACTTCGAATTTAAATGTTAAAGTTTTTGTTAAAATTTTTAAGACCTCATTATTTTCTAACTTTACCACCGATTTGATTCTTCTTTGGTATGGTGATAACTGTTGATCCAAATTTTTGCCCAGTTCCATCCTCAACCCCCTTGTTCATGTTAAGGTCAAGGTCACAGTCATGTCAAAGTTTTCATATTAAAATTTTACGTCAAAGTTTTTTAGGACCTCATTACTTCTAAACCAAATGATGGATTTAATTTATATTTGGTATCATGATATATACTGGTCCAAAGTTTTTACCAGCACCATCAGCAGTCATGAGTTTTTAAGACCTTATTATTTCCTAACCTTATCACTGATTTGATTCATCTTTGGTTTGATGAAAATTTTGCACAGTGCAACCCCCCCCCCACCCCCCCTCCCCCCACCCTCCACATACACACACACACCCAACAAACACACACCCAGGTCATGTCAAAATCAAGGTCACAGACACAGAATTTTCCAGAAACAAAATGTGCAATATCAGGCAAGCTATCCTGTCTGGCGACAAGTCTTGTTCAGTCCAAAAGTATTGATATTTTCTAATTTCTCCTTGAAAATACATGTTGTGGGTACTCATTGGAAGCGGCTTGCTGCCTTGAAAATATATCTTGTGGGTACTCATTAGAAGCGCCTCGGCTAGGCGCTTCTAATGAGTACCACAACATATGTTTTCATGGACAAATAAGAAAAATATTTACCTGATACCTACTCTTATCTACACCTATGAGAAGGGATCTCATTATTTGAAAAGGTGTCTAATTCGGAGTTCTGGATAAGAAGGGTAACCAGATAGCTCTAGGTAAGAGCAGTAACCAGATAAATGATTGTCAAATTTCTCTATGAAAACCTTTATTGTTGATACACATACACATTAGCATCCTCTTGCTGAGGTGTTTCTGTTGGGCAACACAATATCTGCTTTTTGTCAAAAAATAAGAAAAAAAAACCCCCAATAATTTTGTATTTAAAAATCAGCTTCTGTAGAACTGAAGGCCCCTTACTTGAATTCACCATTCTAACATTTAATAGATTAATTGCTATATGCTTTAAACTGAGGAAAATATTTTGTTGTTTGCTTCTGACTTTACATGTTAACCCTTATCCTGCTGAATAATTTAATTAGCCACACCCATTTCTGACTATCAGCCAATTAGATTACATCATATAATGTTTTCATTCAAGTTCACAAACTGAATGACCAACAGTGTAGATCCTGATCAGATGGCTTCTTCAGAAGTCATCTGATCTGGATCTACACTGTTTGCAAAGGTAGGGGTTGTCGTGAACAGCAGGATAAGGGTTAATAATATTTTTTAGTATAACATTATCACATTTGAATTTACAATTTTTGGTTGTACTTTTTTCCATCTTTTTCTTTTTTAATATTCCTTTTCTTATTAACTACTTTTTTTTTTTCATTTTTTACTATATTCTTCTCTTTACAGGACTCTAGAGGCTTTTTTATTTGACAAAAAAAAAAAAAAAAAGATTTTTCTCACAAAAACATGGCATTTTGATGGATTCACCATTCCATAATATATTTTCATGAAGAAGTTTTTTCTTTTATTTTCTCCAAGAAAACATTAATGTCAATGAGTGAGTATTCAGATAAGCCATCCTTGTGTCTGTTAAGGTCTTGTCAATAAAAAAAAAAAAAAAAAGGCTCAGGACCTGTACTGTCTGCATTAAATGCAACCTGAAAAAATATACCTTTGGAGATGTGTGCTTTATAGCAAAGACACAGTTCTGCCCTGCAGTAACAGCTTTTCTTCCACGTAAAGAAGTCTTAGATTCTTAGCTGTCAGTGGAGACTGTCATCAGACTGCAGATGTGCAGGCTGATCAGTGTTACAAAAAACTGCAGCAGCAGACGACATCTGTGATTTTTTTTCCTTTTTACCTTTATTTTCCTTTTAATAAGGCTTGACAATTGATGTGAATAGACAATTTGTTGAAATGTTGAAAACAAAAAAAAAACAAAAAAAAAAAAAAAGAGAGAAAAAAATGTGTCTGCCATTGCTGTGACTGGCATTTTAAATTTTAATGCTTAGCACTCTGGGTAAAATTTTTAGCAGATGAAATACTGAAATATTTATCCTATTTTTTCCCAGAAAACAGGTTTTGACATTTTATGCAAATTGTCTCCAATTTGCATGAAATGTCAAATCCTGTTGTCTGGGAAAAATAAGAAATATATCATCAATTTGTTTTTTCTGAATCAGCCCAGAGAGTGGTAAATGTTAAATAGACTCTAAATGTTAAATAGGCTCTGAATATGTTTTCATGGAGAAGTAACCATTTCCCACAAAAATCTGTGCTCTTTTGGAGCCCTGAGCCCAGTTGTTCAAAACTAACCATGTCGTTAGATAAAGCATTGTTAAAACTTTGATCATTAAATATGGCATATACGCTAATATTTTTGCTGAAAAAAAATGCGAGTAGCTTTTGCATTTGCAAAAGCTTCTCACATTTTTTCAGCTTAAATACCTGTGAAGTAGATATTGTACTTACTAGAACTGTTAACATTTTGACCACTAACAAGCTTTTTAAGCTAACTATGCATTGAACAACTGGGCCCTGATACTCAGCTTTTTACATGTTTTTGTTTGCTAGCTTGTTCTCGTCTGCTTTCCAGATGTTCTTTTAGATGATCCACCAAAACAGGATCGGGAGAGAACTTTAGATAGGCTTAGGCGCAAGCGTAAGCTTCCCGAATGCTTTAGCATTATTCAGAATTTCCTTGGGTTATTTCCCTTTTTGCTTTATGTACCTATCAATGTTTTCACCAGGAGCGGACAGGCAGACTCGGGGGGGATTACACTGGAAAATAATCCCTGAACCCAGAAATTAGATTGAATGTTTCATCACCAGGGTAGGGTATTATACATCGAAGACGGAATTTAAGACAGTATTGAGATGATTGTAACAGATTCTTTTTTGTCCTAGCCAGGGAGTTTTAGACAGTGATTTAAGTTTTCAACACATTATTTTTGAAAAATTCTAGCTGCAGACAAAGGGCTTTTTACCAACCAAAACCTATCCATATTTTTCATATGTCTCCACGGAAATATGTGGTGCTCATTAGAAATGCCGCAGCGAAGCATTTCTAATGAGTACCCACACCTAAGAAAAATATTTACCCAATGCCACCCTTATCTGGAGCTCAGAAAAATATCTATTCTGATCTCTAATCTTGATTCTGGATATAAACATTGATGGATGCATTATTGTTACATTCTTGCATTAGCATTTTTACCTATTTCTCCAGTTTCATGCTGAATGTCCCCTCCTGATATCTCAGTGTTAAAGTTTTATTCTAAGCAGGATTTAAACTTTATAAAATATGCAGGTTTATCAAAATTCAGAATTTTTGTATTCTCTTAAAGTGCCGCTCAAAATGTTGCAGATAATGTTCTAAAATATTTTGTTTTATCTTTTCTGAGAAAATAAGCCTGACAGACAATCCGCATGCAGTGTCAAGCCTTATTTTCTAATACAAAATTAAACAGCTGTTTTTTTTTTTGTTTTTTTTTTCTGAAACAAAATTGAACAGCTGTTTTATAATGTCCCTCCTGCAGTTGTGACTGGTAGTTTAAACCTAGTCCTGCTGAACCGGGATATATCCTGTCTTTCTAAACAGTGTAGATCCAGATCAGTTGGCTTCTGAAGAAGCCAACTGATCTGGATCTGCACTGTTCGACATTAAGTATGTGAATTTATAGCAACAATCTGGATCAAGTAATCTGATTGGCTGTAAATTGGAAGTGGGCGTGGCATCTTAATTTATCCAGCATGACAAGGGTTAAGGATGCCATAATAATCCTTAGTGGGACAAACAGGCCTCAGCAAAATGTGTATTCCCAGATCAGACACTGCAGAATGAGGCATCAGATCAGTGTCTGCAGCATTGTTTGCCATTCAGCCTGGCAGTTTTTAGACATATCAACAAGTATTAAAATGGACATGTTCAGATTTTAGGACAAGTATGGTAAGGAGTTTATGTGTCCTAATAACTAGTGTAAATACTGTAAATATTGAGATATCAAGAGGTGACTTTTATAATGCCGATGTGATGGGTTATGTAGAAAAACATCATAAATAGTCGAAAGATGGTTTGGGTAAAACTAAGGACTTGATAAGAAGTATGTGATAATGATTCTGGGATAATTTTCTCCAATTCTCCATAAAGCATATGTTGTGAGTACTCATTAGAAGTACCTCAGTGAGGCACTTCTAATGAGTACCCACAACATATGTTTTTATTAAGAAATTAGAAAAATTATCTAAACTAATCATTAAATACTCCCATTAACAAGTCCTCTGGGAAAATTAAAAACAGGATTTGTGTTAGGTAATTTTTGGCATGCTCATGTCTGTACCTTCACTGCCGTGTAGTCATAATTTCTAATCACAGTTTTATCCCCACAACTTCGAAGAAGTTGAGGGAGCATATTGGTTTGGGCCTGTCCGTCCATCCGTCTGTCACACATATATGGTGAAGAATGGTTAGAGCTAGAATCCTGAAATTTATATATATCATCAGCATGAAAAATATGCGGACTCGTATTTTTTCGTTTTCCCGTCGGCATTTCCTTTGCAAAGATATTTACCTATTTTGACAACAGACGGCGGGTACATCGTCTGTGCAACTCCTCATACAATTCTATATCAGTCAGTTTGAAACTTTGCAGGCTCTTTTGTCAGGGTCTGTAGATATGCATATGATATTGGCATTATCAGCAATTTAATTTTTGTCACTTTTTTTACTTTTGAACTTAGCCATTTTCGGGGCTTAAACAGTGGGTACCTTGTGTGTGCAACTCCTCCTACAGTTTTATATTGATTAATTTGAAACTTTGCAGGCCCTTTTGTCATGGTTTGTAGATGTATATGTGGCTTTGACATTATCATCATTTTAATTTTTGTCACTTTTTTCAACTTTTGAACTTGGCCATTTCACCTGCACAGTAGCTCAGTGGTAGAGCGTCCGCTTTGTGACCAGGAGTTTCCGGGTTCGATCCCCGGCTGGGTCATACCAAAGACTTTAGAAATGGTACTAGCTGCTCTTTTCGGTTTGCGCTCAGCATTAAGAAAGTAGATTTAGAACTGGTCAGCTCAGTGTCAGTATAATGTGACTGGGTGGAATATCATATCAAAGTGTCTGGGGCATGATATTTCAGTGAGGCAGCACTCTAAAAGTGAGCTCCCTGCCACATCCAGACACCATCGCGATATGACTGAAAGATTGTTGAAAGCAACGTTAAGCCCAAATCAAACTAGAGCAAATCGATGACGCACCGTCGCATATCCCTGCTCCAGCGCCATCGCATATCTCCGTGCACATCAAAATTCCAAATGCGTTCCTCCAGTCCTCATCCATAATGCTATCGCTTGTGAAAGTTTTAAGATTCTAGCTTAAATGGTCTAGGAACTTATGGATGGACGGCCAGACGGATGGCGGTATAACAATATCCCCGCTTTTTCTTTGAAAAGCACGGGGATAACAAACAAACAAACAAAACTTGGCCATTTCTGTCCATCTATCTGTTATGCTTTGCATACGGTCAGGAATGGTAAGAGCTAGGATCCTGAAATTTTATATATAGCATCAGCACGAAAAATAAGCGAACCTGTATTATTTTGTTTTTCCATTGGGGTTCTTTTTGCTGAGTCAGGCATTTGACAACAGACGGTGGCTATCTTGTGTTTGTCACTTTTTTCAACTTTTGAACTTAGCCATTTTTATGGCTTAAATACTATTAAAGTGCATTACCGTGGGTACCGTGTGTGTGCAACTCCTCCTAAAAATTTATACTGATCAAATTGAAACTTTGCAGGCCTATTAGCCATGGTCTGTAGATGTGCATGTGGTTTTGACATTGTTGTCAATTTCATTTTTTTCACTTTTTTGTTTTTTTTTACTTTTGAACTTAGTCATTTTTATGCCCCCAACTTGAAAACAGAGGGTAATCGGTGAGAAGAGAAGGGAGCCCACACAGTTAAAAGAAAAGAAACATTAACTTTATTTAATTTTTACAAGCAAGATCTGTAAATAAGCTGAATTGGTATTTTATATGTTACTACAAAATCTTGGCAGTTTCGGTCAATGCATGTTTAAGGGAAAGCATATAGTAGGGGGCATAGTGTTTTACAAACACTTTTTCTAGTTTGTTTTTTAATGTCAACTTTTGCTCTTAAAATGGAGAAAATATTATTTATGTAAGTAATATTCTTATTTCTTTATGTTTTCCTGTTTCTGTCAGAATCTTGGATACTATGTATCCTAGTTTCTCTTTGTATAAGTGGTAAATATTTACTTCTTAACTGGACCTGGGAATTAGACAGTCAGGGATTTTGATGATGGCATACATTTTTTATCCCCGGGCTTTTTGAAGAAAACCATCACACCATTGCTCCTAGACCATTTAAGCTAGAATCTCGAAACTTCCACAGGCAATAGTCCTATGGATGAGGACTGGAGGAACACATTCGGAATTTTGGTGCAGGGCCAATGGGGTGGGGCCTCAAAGGGTCCAAAATCTATTTTGTACAAACATATTCATGTTGCATATCAAATCAAAGGTAATGAAGAGTAGAATACAGCGGTGCAAAATTTTGCCCGGGGGGTGGGGGGTGGGGGGGGGGGGGCATGTCTGGGGGTCACTAGAGGTCAAAAAGAAGGATTTTCAGTCCTTTATTTTTGATTGTCACACAACTCCTCTTAGGCTTTTTGAGCTAGAACCTTGAAACTGTCACAGGTAATAGCCCTATGAATGAGGACTGGAGGAATGCATTTGGAATTTTGATGTGCACGGAGATATGCGATGGCGCTGGCGCGGGGATATGCGATGGTGCCTCATCGACTTGCTCTTTAAGTAGGTGTTTGTCCTAATAAGAACTTCTCAAATTTTTCTATGAAAACATTTTGAGGCATCCCAGAAGATTATATGTAGAAGTCTTTAACTTACTCAGTGAATTTGATTGTACAAATCTATTTAGATGCTTTCAATCTAATTTTTTTGTGAAGAAATAAGAAAAAAATCAACATTTTTGGTGAAAAAATAGCATCTTATCTGAGTGATATCAAAAGTTTTTGTAAATACCAGCAAAATTGAATAATGCACTATTTTGTTGAATTTAGCATATTTTTGGAGTTTACCATTAGGTAAGCTGAAATGTTGTGAGGTGAAGCATTCATTCCAAATACTATTTTCCATAGTGATTCTTTTTCTTCCCACTCCAATTCCTTCTCTTCTTATAGCTCCAGATTAAGGGAGTATTGAGATGATATTTTTTGTTATTTTTTCTTTAGAATATTGTGAGTACTCATTGGAATTGCCTCAGTGAGACAAAATTCCAATGAGTACCAACAATATACAACATTTTGGTGCAAAAACAACAAAAAATATCCAAATTTTTTGCCACACTTATCACCTTATCTTTAGTTCTGTCATCCCCTGTTTTTTTCTGTGATTGTTTCACATATCATCATGGTTTTCACGTTAGCTGTGACATCAAAAAAGGCACCTTATGACATTTGCAAACAGCAGAGTCTCAGACTGGCCTTCCAGTCTTTACAGTCCAGTCAGGGCCTTTTGCTGATTAATGGAAGAATTCTGGAAGTCTAGAATTATACTACTACCCCTCTTATCAAGAGTGATGTATAGTGCACATGTTGTAAGAGACCTTTTCTTATGGAACTACCCAGTAGTACAGTCAGATCATATATAGTAACTTCCCTCTTCTATAAGTAAAGAAGTATGTTCAAGATGGAGAATCATGACATACTGTATTTGACTAATTACCGCACTGTTCACTTAGGTTTTTCAAAATTACTGGGAACACTCAGTTGTGGTTATTTGATGATGATTATGCGATTTCTTTTCTGATTTTCTTTATAAAGGCATATGTTGTGGGTACTCATTTGAATTGCATCGACAAGTCGATGCAATTCAAATGAGTACCCACAACATATGCCTTTATAAAAAAGTAAAGAAAAAGTACACTGTCTGTAATCTGAAGACTACGGAATTTCTTGACTGTTCGCTTATAGGGGCATGTGCGGTAATTAGGTCGAATACGGTACATATCATAGGGTGCATAGGATCATAGCTCCACATAAGGCACTTTTTTCAGGCAAAAATAGATACTGCACAAAAACGTGGTTTTTGTGCAGTATATGGGCAAAAAGTTTCGTTTCTCCACAAAAACATGTGGGCACTCATTAGAAGTGCCTCACAGAGGTGCTTCTAATGAGTATCTACAACATATGTTTTCATGGAGAAATAAGAAAAGTATTTACCGGATACCTACTCTTATCTTGAGCTATGATAGGGTTCATGCAATATTGTTACAACACTTTGGGTGAAGATATTCTTCATGATTTGCTAATTAGGAACAGATTTGCTTGTAGTTAAGTGCAGAAATTCTGTATTATATAAAATCAAAGACTTCCATTGTACGAGATTACTTTAAATTTTCAGAAATCCTCAACTCCTTACCCATACTTGTCCTAAAATTTGGTCCATTTTTCTAACTGTTGGTGTGTCAAAAAACTGCTAGCACTATTATATCTATGACAAAAAGATCATTTGGCTATTTTATGTGAGTCCTATCATATTTATGACAGGAGCACCATTTGACTGTTTTTATGTGAACACTACCATAACTGTGACAAATACACCAGCTGACTATGTTATGTGAACCCTACCATATTTATTTCAAAATTATCAATGGACTGTTTTTTTGTGAGCTCTATCACAGCAACATTCACATAGCTCTGGATAAGACTTTTTTTTTAACCAGAAAATTTGGATATTTTTCTTATCTCTGCACTAAAACATATGTTGTGGATCTTCGCAACATACCGTATTTGACCTAATTACCACACATATTCCTATAAGCTCACGTACAATCAAGCAATTCCGTAGTTGACAAGTCAAGGCAATTCAAATTCGTACCAACAACATAATAATATTCATTAAATGCACTCCTCATGAAGTCCTCTGCTGATCTTTTTTTAAAGTGTGCCCTTATTAGGTGGATATTTTACTACAAGCCTGTTCAGTAATATTGAAAAATCTAAGCACACAGTGAGATAATTAGGTTGAAATAGGTGAATACGGTATACTTTGATGCAGAAATGAGAAGAATAATTGCCCGATACCAACATCTTATCTGGAGCTATCCATTCAATATTTAATTAGGGTAATTATCAGATGGTACATTTGTCATAATATTATTTTACGTTTTTACTACATGCAAATCTGTTCAGTTCCGAAAATAATAGAACAATTTACTTAACAAGCTCATCTGAAATTCAGCACAGCTATCATATAAATTATGTAATCTCCAACTGCTATTTAGAAAAATATAAATGCACTTTATGGTACCATTTGAATTACTGTATTTACCCTCAGTTTTGGTACACCTTCATCCCTTGCCATACTTGCCTTAAAATTTAAACAACCAAGTTTTACTATCTGTTGCTATGTTTAAAAACTGGATGAATGCCAAACAGTGTAGATCCTTATGAAATGCCACATTCTGCAACATCTGATCTGGGTCTGCACACTTTGCTCAAGCCTGTTTGTCCTAATACTTAGTGTTGTTCACTCACCAGCTCTAAATGAACTACTACAGTGTAAAGGATTCAAAGATCCAGATCAAGACAGTCTTTGGAGGATAGTTTTTCTTATCTCTTATCTCTGTGGATACTTTTTTTGCATAGCTTCAGGAAGGTACTTTTTTTGGCTAAAAAGTTTTGTCTAAAAAGTACTGATAGTTTTCATATTTTTCCATGAAAGCATACTTTGCCAGTATTTATGGGAAGTGCTATGCTGAAGTGCTTCTAATGAGTAGCCACAACTATGAGAAATAAAAAAGAACATTTTTGTGGAGACCATCTGGAACTATATGATTACCTCAGTGAGATGCAAACAAAGCTTAAAAAAAAAATCACCCCCTACACAAACTACACCAAACATTCTGTTAATTGTGTAGGATTGACACTTTTTTATGATATTTTATTTATTTATTTATTTATTTATTTATTTATTTATTTTTCAAATAAAAAACAAAAACAAAAAAAAACACCCTGTCTATGGGTGGAATCTTACTATATGTATTTCCTTCTAAACCCTTGTCATACTGAATAAATTAAGATGCCGTGCCCACTTCTAATTTTTAGCCAATCAGATTGTTGATATAAACTAACATATTGAATGACGAAGGACAAGGGTTAATTTGCTCTACCATGGGGGAGAAATGTGACTGACTGGTACACCTGTGTCTAGTGGAGAGACAAGTTAAATTTATACCTGTCTTATTTGTTTCCTTAGAATTGTGTATTGTGAAATTTGTTTAAAATGTGTTGTTTTTTTGTTTTTTTTTTGTTTTTTTGTTTTTCTTTTCCCCATTGATTAAATAGTTTGCTGTTCTGTTGAGTTGTTGAAACCACTGTATGTTAGAAGTATTGTTGATACTTTTTTGCAAGTTTTAGTAGCATATCAGTACTTGAGTTTATAGAGTTTTGCATTAGTGAAAGAACAAAAGACACTCTTAAGGAAAAGAAAGCACTAAAAAAGCATGACTATTTCATCCAGAACAAAAAATGAAATTGTTTGATGGTACATTTATTTGAATTATTTTTGTCTTATGAATTTTTCACAAGTGACATTGATACATTAAGGGGAATGGACCCATTTTCAGGGGCAGCAACTCAGTCAAAAAACTTTCAGCTCCTGAAAAGAGGTCAACTCTGGAAGGAAAGAGTTTGCTCCCCTTAAGAGCAAATTCTTTCCTTTTAGGGTGGACTCTTTTCGGAAAAAAAAAATTGGGTGTACAAGAAAGCAAACAGGAAGTCACAAAAGTTATCTTTCTTGTAAAAAAGGTTGGAAAATCTACCAAGTGTATTCAATTCCCAGCTAATGGTGACTTTAGTCGTCTGCTGCTTACCTTTGCAAACAGTTTGGACCCAGATCATGCCTGACAAAATGTCAGGTCTGATCTGCTAAGGGAGGTCTTTCTGACCAAAATTTGCCTCATTTATCAAGCTGGCTATTCTTAAAGAAATCTGAAACCAAATTCTTTACTTCAAGAGTAGCACATTCTGAGAAGGGAATCATTTATGAAAGAAACAAATTCCCTGTTGATATGTTGTTCAGTAGATTAAGAGTTTTAATAAAGAAAATGCTTGGTTTGATATTTCTTTCTTACTGTTAGTGTGCTTTTAGATATTCTACCACATGAGATGACAAATCTTATTTGAAGCTTTTTTTTGTTTGCACCAAATCTTATTTTGTGGATATTAATTGGAATTGCCTTGGTGTGACAATTCCATTGAGTATCCATAAGGTAATGTTTTAGTGCAAAAATGACAGGAAAGGGAAACAAATCTGAATAGTCCTTTGTCTTAACCCTTGTCATGCTGAATAAATTAAGATGCCATGCCCACTTCCAATTTTCAGCCAATCAGATTACTTGATCCAGGTTGTTGATATAAATTCACATACTGAATGACAAACAGTGCAGATCCAAATCAGTTGGCTTCTTCAGAAGTCAACTGATCTGGATCTACAGTGTTTGCAAAGGCAGGGTATATCCATGTTCAGCAGGATAAGGAATAAGACCTGTAGATCAGTTTTGAGCTGGAGAGACAGTATTTAACCTTCTGTAGGTATAACTTATCAGATGATTTTAAAATACTTTTCTCGCCCAATTTTCAAAAAAATTTGGCTTGGTTCTTATAATAAAGACGCAATTTGAGTGTTTTTAGCTCACGTGAGCACGAAGTGCTCATGGTGAGCTGTTGTGGTCAGTCAATGTCCGTCGTCCGTCGTGCGTCGTCTGTTGTGCGGCGTCAACAATTGCTTTAAAAGCCTACTCCTCCTACACCCCTGGGCCAATTGACTTGATACTTGGTAGGAAGCATCGGAGTGACTTGTACATCAAAAATAGCTAAAATCGTTCCGATCGGATATCCAAGATGGCCGCCATCTTGAAAATCTATTTTTCGCTTCTTCTCATGAACCGAAAGGCCAATTGACTCCAAACTTGCTAGGAACCATCAGGGTGACTTGTAGATCAAAAATAGCTAAAATCGTGCCAATCGGAAATCCAAGATGGCCGCCATGGCCGCCATCTTGAAAATCTATTTTTCGCTTCTTCTCCTGAACCGAAAGGCCAGTTGACTCCAAACTTGCTAGGAAGCATCAGGGTGACTTGTATATCAAAAATAGCTAAAATCGTGCGTTTTGGAAATCCAAGATGGCCGCCATGGCCGCCATCTTGAAAATCTATTTTTCGCTTCTCCTGAACGAAAGGCCAATTGACTCCAAACTTGCTAGGAAGCATCAGGGTGACTTGTAGATCAAAAGTAGCTAAAATCGTGCCGATCGGAAATCCAAAATGGCCGCCATGGTGGCCATCTTGAAAATCTATTTTTTGCTTCTTCTCCTGAACTGAAAGGCCATTTGACTCCAAACTTGCTAGGAAGCATCAGGATGACTTGTAGATCAAAAATAGCTAAATCGTGCCTTTTGGAAATCCAAGATGGCCGCCATGGCAGCCATCTTGAAAATCTATTTTTCGCTTCTTCTCCTGAACCGAAAGGCCAGTTGACTCCAAACTTGGTAGGAAGCATCGGGGTGACTTGTAGATCAAAAATAGCTAAAATCATGCCGATCGTAAAACCAGGATGGGCGCCATGGCAGCCATCTTGAAAATCTATTTTTCGCTTCTTCTCCTGAACCGAAAGGCCAGTTGACTTGAAACTTGGTAGGAAGCATTTGAGTGACTTGTAGATCAAAAATAGCTAAAATTATGCTGATCGTAAATCCAAGATGGACGCCATGGCGGCTATCTTGAAAATCTATTTTTCGCTTCTTCTCCTAAACCCATAAGTCACTTGACTTGAAACTTAGTAGGAAGCATCAGGGTGACTTGTATAGCAAATATAGCTAAAATCGTTCTGATCAGAAATCCCAGATGGCCGCCATGGCCGCCATCTTGAAAATCTATATTTAGCTTCTTCTCCTGCACCGAAAGGCCAATTGACTCCAAACTTCGTAGGAGACATTGGGGTGACTTGTAGATCAAAAATAGCTAAAACCGTGCCAATCGGATATCCAAGATGGCCACCATGGCAGCCATCTTGAAAACTATTTTTCGCCTCTTCTCCTGAACTGAAAGGCCAGTTGACTCGAAACTTGGTAGGAAGCATTGGGGTACTTGTAGATCAAAAATAGCTAAAATCGTGCCAATCGTAAATCCAAGCTGGCTGCCATTTAGAGTTTGTTCAAATGATCACGCTCAATTGACTGGCATGCCATATATCTTCTTCTTCAAAATAAAGAACTGCTTAAATGATGATCTTTTCATTAGTTGCGATGACAGGATTGGAAAAATGTTGCATAACATCTGCATATCTGCAGTGGCTATGTCACTCAGGTGAGCGACCCGTGGGCCTCTTGTATAAATGTTAGCCTTTGTAATTTGAGTGTTCTATGCAGTGACTTTGTCATGGATTTCAGTCCTGTTCAGTTAGATTTTAGAAATTTGGTAATAAAGCTTTCGTACTAACTGCCTGATTGAGTTTAAAGAAAAGTGGACAATAAATTCACTACTTTATTGTGTAGGGGAAAAAGCACCTTACATACCTGAATGATACAGTGAACCCTCGTTACAATGACAGCATTTGTTCCCAAAGACGTTGCCATTAAAATGAATTTTCTGCTGTACAGAATACTTAATGAGCAGATTGATATGTAAGAAAGGACTTGTTTTTTTCTTATTTCCTCATAAAACATATGTTTTGGGTATTTGTTAGAATTGCCTCAATGAGGCAGGTCTAACAAATATCCAAAACATACGTTTTTTAAAGTATTAAAAACAATATTCTTGTATAATTTGTGACTAATAGTTAAGCAAAGGTTTCGTGACGGTCATTATAACAAATTTTGTCGTCGTATCGAGTGTCAGTATAAAGAAATGCAATATTGGATTCTAACACACCTGGCCCATATAGTCGGTGGTAAGAAAACATATTTTATATTGAGCAACAATTCACTGGGCCAAAGAGTAGGAACCGAAGAGCGACCATTTTGTGACGTCTTGTCAATTTTTTCTGACGTCATCTGTTGTATCCTTGACATTAGAGAGTATAATGTGGCAATATGAGATGTCAAGAGAACCTGCATTTTTTCGTGATTTTCAACAATGATACAAGCATCAGTTGTGATACAAAAAAAGCATTCTATGATACATGCTGTCTGTTGCTGTTTTCAGTATTATCTAAAACCTCATATAAATATTGTAACACTGCTGTTATGTCAACATAAGAAAGACTTTAGTCCACTCTCAGTATGTGGAGAAATAAGATATTTATCTGGGTATCGCTTCTATCTTGAAATACCTCAGAGTGAGCTTGTAAAATGGTCACGCCCTGTATTTGCTGTACTTTATACTTGCAGAATATGAAGTTGAAAGGTTGAAGAAAGCTGTGGATGCATTAATGGTGTCTAATGCAGAGAAGGTAAGAAATAATAACCATGTTTTGGGGGGAATACACTTTACCTTTTACTCTTTCCCCACCAGTGGAGACTTTTGTCGTCTGCTGATAACCTTTGCAAATAGTTTGGATCCAGATCAGGCCCGACAAAAGGTCGGGCCTGATCTGGACCCAAACTGTTTGACACTATGATGGTATTCTTGAAAGAATTTTTTGAGAAGTTGATTTAAAAAGATACCCACAGACGACAAAAAACTTGCAAAATTACCCAGCTTGCAAAGAGTTAAAGTATCAATCACAACTGCAGCAGATGAAATTCTAAAATATTTTTTTGCCTGAGAAATTAGCCTTTGCCACTCTGGGTATTTCAGTGGATGGCAGATTGTTGATATTTTTCTCATTTTGCACAGAAAATGTCGTCTTGTTTTTTTGGGGGAAAAATAACAAAAAATATTTCAATATGTCTTTTGCTGAAAATTTTACCCAGAATGCAAGGCATTAGACAGCTGATTCAGCCCTGAAATGCTAATGTATTTTCTCTGAAAAAAAAAAGAAAATATTACATATGTTTCAAAATGTGTCTGCAGTAGTTATTTCTGATTTGCACTTTAATAAATGTCAGTCATGGGTTTATTCATATTGTTTTGTCATTGATTGAAAACTCTCTGGTGACAATCAGAAAATAACTGAAATATGTGTCTACGAAACTTTAACCTTTTGCTCTCTCAAGGGGAAATGAAGAGACCACAAACCAGCAATACATCCATTGTTTCCTCCAAAAGAAGGATTTGATTTAGCAACTTGAACCCAATTTATGGAGCTATATTTACATTGAAAAAAAAAAAAAAGAATAGTATCTCAACTTTTACCACACTATAGGCAAATTCAGTAGACTACCAATTGATGATGTTTTATTTTTACTGGAAAACAGGTTTTGACATTTCATGCAAATTGTCTGTGTTTTTCTTATTTTTCCCAGAAAACAGGATTTGACATTTCATGCTAATTGTCTCTAATGGCAGCAATTTGCATGAAATGTTAAAATGTCAAATCCTGTTTTCTGGGAAAATAAGCAAAATATTTCAATATGTTGTCAGCTGACAATTTTTCCGAGAGTGCAAAGCGTTAGAATGTCATCATGAGGTATACCAACTTTTTTATTTTTGGTCTGATTATGGTAATGTACTGTTTAGCTAACATTGTTATGAGACATTATGAACCCAAACATGAGAAATTGTGTCATGTGTATGCCCAGGAAAACTCAGGACAGCCTGCACATCTATGCTGCCTGATCAGTCTTTGCTGGGTGTTTGTTTGGATAGCCAAAAATTCAAGGTTTCTTGAGGTAGACAGCAAATACAGTAAAATTCTGCTATAAACACCACTTGGAATTAAGACCGCTATGCTATTAACTCTTAAACTGCCAATCACAATGATTATCGTCTGCTTTGTCATCTGCTTATGATTTTAAAAGTCATTTTTGCAAACAGTGTGGACCCAGATCAGACTGCTCCTTTAGGAGTAGTCTGATCAAGGTCCACACTGTTTGCCTGTATGCAAGAATAGGTTTGAAAAGTGTGCAAGAATATTCAGCAGACGACATAAACAGACGACATTTTCAGATGCAGGTTTTCTTGGCATTTTAAGGGTTAAGACCAGCTTTTGCCAGTCCCAAATGTTTTCTTATTATTCTATATTCAATATTAAGATCACCCCACTAATATGACCACTTTTAGACAGTCCCAGAAGTGGTCCTAATAGTGGAACTTTACTATACTCTGACCAGAGTGGGTGGATGCACACATGTCCTAAGGTATGTTATATCAGCCAACATGCGGGCCCCTGTAGCTTAGTGGATAGGAGAGTTGACTCTTAATCTAGTAGCTTTCTCACCGCTGTGGTTCGAGCCTTGCTCGGGTCACATGGGAAAGCCAAGTTCTGCTTATGGATAGTTAGGTGGTTTTTCCCCGGGTTCTCTAGTTTTCGCCCACCTTTGATTAACGATCAGCTGGATAGAAGTGAAATATTCTTGAAAGGGCCGTAAAATCCAAATCAGTTATAAAAAAAAATCAAAAAAAATCAACCAACACAATTGCTCGAATGAGTAGCTGCTTTGTGTTCAGGAGGTTGTGGGTTGGATCCCTGGCCAAGTGATACCAAAGACTTTTAAAATGATACAAGCTGCTCTTGCATTTGGTGCTCAGCGTTAGATAACAGCTGCAGAACTGATCATTGAGCTCCCTACCACATCCAGGCACCATCACAATATGACAGAAACGTTGTTGAAAGCAACATTAACACCAAATATTATAAACAAACATTATCTCCCATTGTGGCTAAAATATTCACATGCTGTGGCTAAAATATTTACATGCTATACAATTCAGTCACATTTCTATATGTCGCGGTAAAATGGTCGTTTTCTCCAGCCTCACCTTAGTGAAAGCAGACTGCTCTGTTGGAACATTGGGATGGTTACACTGCTGATGTAACAGGGAATTTTAATAGCAAACTTGTTTAAAACTTTCAATATCTTTTCATTCAAATCGACGACCAAGACGGACCATGTTTGTGGAAAAGGTCTCATTGTATAAAAATGATTCAGCGTAGCTCAAAATAAGATGTTTTTATCAACCAGAATATTAACTCTTAGCATGCTGGGTAAAAATTTTTGCAGACAACATTTGAAGTATTTTTCTGTATTTTTTCCAAAAAATAGACCCTGACAGTTCATGCAAATTGTCTCCTTCCTTAGTAGACAATTTGCATGAAATGTCAAAGCCTATTTTCAGGAAAGATAAGAAAAATATTTCAAAATGTCAACCTTTGAGTGGTAAAGTTTAATACTGTATTAACACTGTATTCACCCTAAATATTGTGACAAATAGCCCTGAGCAAACATGATGTAACATGGCATCTGATCAGGGTCTACACTGTTTATTCTTCATCCGGTAGTTTCTAACACACATTAGCAGGTAGTAAAATGGACTTGTTCAACAGTAGACTGGCTCCCCACTAACTCATATTTGTATCAGCATAAAAACAATTTAATATTTTACAAAAATCCTATATTTTGGAATGTCTTTGTTTTTGTACCTACGATATACCGTAATAACCCTTAGTGTTGGAACACCTTATCCACTTACGATACTTGCCCTAAATTTTAAATAGTCCATTCTACTACCTCTTGATGTGTCTAGAATATTGCTCTCTGTATGGCAAACTGTGTAGACACTAGTCAGACACCGCAGTCTGTGGCATCTGATCTGGGTCTACACTGTTTGCAAAGGCCTATCTGTCCCCATACATAGGGTTATAGGGTATTATCGCAATAAGCCATTAAATGAAACATGATATCCCTGGTTAAATACATGATCATTGTACACTGTGGTCAGTCTCATTATGGCATCTGTGAGATATGGTCCTAAAGGTTTATTGCGACAAATTGGTTATTTCATGTTTTAAATTTCACACCTGACGGCTCGTAATTTAAAACTATGCAATAACCTATACTTGTTTGAGCAAAGCAGAATTATCTGGCTACCCTTGAGAAGTCTTCTTACCTAGAGCTGTGAGTGAAGGAATCCATGCAGTGTGATTTTACTTGTACATTACCCTAATACTGTATGTTTCCATTCATCTGTGAGTTAGCTCTGCTTTTCCTGTTAACAGTAATAGGAGCTTCCCTTAGAGAAAAGGGACACTATGCCATAGCTCTAGATAAGAAGGGGTATCCACAAAATAGTTTTCTTATTTCTCCACAAAAAACTTACGTTGTGGGTACTTACTAGAAGTGCCTCAGTGAGGCACTTCTAATGAGTACTGACAACATACATTTTTCTGGAGAAGTAAAAGAATAACATTACTTTACCGTTGAGAAAAGCATTTTATCCAGAGCTTTGTTATGCCATACTTTATGCAAAAATAAAGGCCAAAATCTGTATGTGGGCTGCATGAAGCTATAAAAGTGCCTTCAAAACATGCACAAAAGGCACAGATTCATTCATGCTGTGCATGCGCAAAGTATCGTCCAGGCCTTTGCTCTCCATTCATACATTATGTAGTATCCAATGATTATGTCGGCGACAATGAAGGTCATGACCAGACTGCGCAGATGTGCAGGCTGATCTGAGCCCTTGCTCTCTGCATATGCCCAAAGATACATTTTCACATGGCGCGGCCTACATTAGGCAACATTAAGACCAAGATCAGTAGGTACATATCATAGATCTAGAGATGGGGTGTATTTTTCATTTCTCTGCAAAAAAAATATACATTGTGATTGCCAATTCAGTGCTATAGGGCTTGGAATTTCCATAGCAGTTTTGCAAAAGCCTGTCTTTCTAATAACAGATGGTGAAGGCCTTGTTATGACTGGGTCATTGTACAGGTTGATCTAGGACCTTATTGTTCGTACATGCAGAAGGTCCCTTTTTGTAAGACACAGCTTCAATATTTTGGGTTTAAATCAGTAAGTTATAGATTATTGATATCCTAAAATAGCTCTAGCTAAGACTGTGTATCCAGATAAATATTTGTTCTTGTTTCTTCACAAAAACATACATTGTGGGTACTGATTACTGTTGCCTTATTTCGGTAGTTCAAACTAGTGCTCATAAGGTATGTCTGATTGGAAAAATTAGTAAAAATATCAATAAATTTGGGTTGAAAACCATGTCTTTAGAGCTGTGTATTGCTAGACTTATGAATTAACCTTTACCACTCTCTGGGCTAATTCACCAGATGAATCATTGGTGATTTTTTTTCTTATATTTTTTAGAAAACAGGATTTGACATTTCATGCAAATTGTCTCCTTTGGAGACAATTTGCATGAAATGTCAAAACTTGTTTTCTGAGAAAAATAAGAAAAAAATAATTTCAGTATCGTCTGCTGAAAATTTTACCCAGAGTGCTAAGCATTTACAAAGCAGGATATCTGTTTCAGGATAAAAGAATAGAAGATTTGCGGAAAATGTTACGGCGGTACAAGAAAATAGAGGAAATACTTGCACAAGCTCAGGGAAGAAAAGGTAGACATGCTGATATTAAAATTTCAGGACTTGGGCCATTCTGGGCAAAAAGGGCCTTAGGACTATTTATTACATAGCTTAAGATAGGGGTGGTTGGGTGAGGCAAATGTGCTGTTTATCTTACGTCATCGGGGCTTCCTACTGATATTGGCTTACAGCTGGGCAAGGCCTGCTGTCCTTGTAGCAGGTAAGGGTAGAGGGGGAATGTTTTTATTTCTTCTGTTTGTTCACTTTCATTCCTGTTCCTCTTCTTTCTCCCCTGTCCCTCTCTTTCATCTCCTCTGCTAATTCTTCTATTGCTCTTATCATTTTCTCTGGGAGATGACACAAAATGACCCACAAGGGTTGACGTGTCATTAAACCCCAACACAATCTATTTTCACTCAAAACATACAGCTATTTTTCACAAACACATACATGCATACAGAGAGAGAGAGAGAGAGAGAGAGAGAGAGAGAGAGAGAGAGAGACAGACAGACAGACAGAGAGAGAGAGAGAGAGAGAGAGAGAGAGAGAGAGAGAGAGAGAGAGAGAGAGAGTTATAAACCCTTAAAGGGCTAATTACAACAACAGCAGATGACATTTTATTTTTTTTTTTTTGTGTATTATTCAGAGAAAATAAGACTTGATATTTTATGTGAATTGTCTGCCTAACATACAATTCACATGAAATGCCAAGTCATCTGCTACAATTTTGTTGAGCATTTTAAGGGTCAGGGATCAAATCAAATAAATATTGATCAGTACTTTAATGGTAGTTGACTACAAATGAATTCACACATACCCAGCTCAGCAAATTCATGTTTATATTTTCTGGTCCATTGTGATCATTGAATCCATTATGGACTTTTTGAAAATGTATATGATGGTTACTGATGAGGCCTGATTGGCTGAAACAGGCTAGTCTGGCCCAGAATGCTTGACACCGGGGCCCATTTGTTCAAAGCATTGTTTGCTTAACGAGCTCGTTAAGGATCATTTCGTTAATGGTTTTAGCGGATTCAATATACAATATTCTGATATTTTTTGCTGAAAAAATGTGAGTAGCTTTTGCACTGCAAAAGCTACTCACATTTTTTCAGCAAAAAATTTCAGCATATTTGCATATCACTCAATGTAAATTTTAACAAATCATTAACTAATGACGTCGTTAGTTTTGAACGACTGGGCCCAGCTGTTTTCAGATTTTGTGAGTGTGTTCATTGTTCTCAAATTTGTTCCATCTTTCCAGATTTCTTTATTCTTCACTTTTTATTTGACCATCTTTATTTCCATATTATACAGTGCTTGAAGAGATGTTGAACATAGAAGATGATACAAGTTCTACTAGTTCAACAACTCCATCAGTAACAGACACCACCAACAAGGGAGAGAATGGCCATGCACATCAGGTACTCTCTAGGTTGAGTTATTTCCCTTTGTAGTTAACCCAATGGGCAAAATTCGCATTTGCAGTTATCTTGGTGAATATTTTTATTTCTCCATGAAAACGAGTTTGTCATTATAAGCTTATTAAGCTAATGATGCTTTAAACAACTAAACCCTGAAGTATATTACAAGGTTCCAATTTAGTTTGGATGTACTCAGATGAAGAAGGTATTTGGAAGATTTAATTGAATTTTTATTCATACCTAAAAGCTTCATTCAAAATTATACACAAATACATATACAGTCTTTTTATTAAATATAAATGCAATGCATTGTTTGGGCAGTGCCAAGTAAAAAGGTGTGTGAAATGTCTTGATTCAGATAATTCCTGCTCGGCCACACAGTTTCATCAGTAGCCTTTCCTTCTATTGATGCATTCTACTTAGCCAATGATACTGCTGGTAGACAGCAAAGGCCCTGATCAGACCACACAGATCTGCAGGTTAATCTGAACCTATGCCCTAAAGACACATTTTCACTTGACATTTTTACTTGGTACAGCCCTTATCATTTTCCAGTATGTTTTTTGAAGAAAAGAAACTGGAGCATCCTTGTATGTTTAAGAAACAAAAATGCAGTGTGACAATATTATTTGCCCTAGTCCTGCTGATCTGGATATGTCCTGCTTTTGCAAACAGTGTGGATCCAGATCAGTTGGCTTCTGAAGAAGCCAACTGATCTGGATCTGCACTGTTTGCCATTAAGTATGTGAATTTATATCAACAATCTGGATCAAGTAATCCGATTGGTTGAAAATTAGAAATGGGCGTGGCATCTTAATTTATTCAGCATGGCAAGGGTTAAAGAAAAAGGAAATAATGATTGTTGTTGCTTTGATTTCAGCCTAACGAGAAGGGTGATAAGAATTACTCCATCTCCCCAAATGCTACAAGCACACCAGGTCAGTTCAGTTTGACAAACTTCGAATTATTTCCTTGATACAGCTTTGCTAAACAAAATGTGACGGTTCATTTTGCTAAAGAGGACTGTTTGATGATAATTCTGGAATTTTTCTTCTGTTTTCCATAAAGAACTGTTATGGATGCTCTTTGAAAGGCTAAGACACTTCTAATGAGTACACACAATGACATTCTTGAGAAACATATGTTTTGGGTACTTATAAAAGCCATTCACAGAGTCCTTTCTAGTGAGCACCCATTACATGTTATTATGGAGAGATAAGAAACATTATCTCAGAATTAACACCATATACTCTTCCTTCAATCCTCTGAAGAAACTTTTTTTTTGAGACTAAAAAAAGATTCTTAAAAACAATATCTCCTCAAAGCCTGCAAGTATTTAGATAATATTTGTCAGCCCCAGCCCCATCATTGACCTTAAGGTCAAGGTCACAGAATTAGCATAAATTTACATTCAAGTTATGTTCCTTTATGCTTGTATCGATTTAGCTGATTGATGGCCTAATATTAGATCCTGGTCCAAAGTGGTGTTTAATGAAACTTAGAGGTCAAGGTCACTGACTTAGAAATTGATCATAATTTAAAAGTTTTAAGTTAAACTTTGAAAATAATGCTTACTGAATGTCTGGGTGAATTTATTTGACACTTCGATTAATGTTAGGTACTACGCCCATTTTTTGTTTGATTGTGAAAACCACCTGTTGCCCATTACCCCTCAGGGACCACAAGGTCAGGGTCACTAATTAAATGTTTTTTTTTTCATATATGGGCTAGTGGAGATAGGTGAGTTACCTTGCCTGACAGCAGCATAATGTAAACAGTAATACCAGGGTCAGAGCTCTAGATAGGATTCTGTTTAAGTAAAAAATTATTGGAACTTTTGTGATTTCCCCATGAAAACATATGTTGTTGGTACTCATTAGAAGTACCTGATGAGGCCCAATAACTTTTTGGATACCTTTCCTTATCTAGAGATATGCCAGGTGCTAGTGAAGTATATTACAGCCAATATATCTTTACAAATATAACTTGTTTTTGTTTTTCCTTACAGTGAATTCATTCTCAGAGACAAAGAACACCCTCCACTCACCGCCATCGACCATAGCATCAATCAAACCTACTCGCCGAATACAACGATCCAACAGTGCTGAAGATTTAACTCCATCCAAAAACCACAAGGTAATCTGAGCCAGCCCATGGTCATTATCACATTGGCAACCAGCAAAGGCTCAGGCGAGCCTGTGCCTAAGCCGGCAAAATTCTTTAGTGTAAATTGATCATAAAGTATTTTCTGTGGTCATTCTCTCCTTTCTGCTGATTCAAGAAGTGCAGTTGTCAGTATTTTGTGAAAGAAAGCACAAGTACTAGTTGCGGGCCCTGGTGGCTCAGTTAGATGTGCGTCAGACTGGAGACCAGGAGGTTGCGGATTAGACCCCCGCCAGGTCGGCAACATTCTTTCATGGAGATTGATCATGAAATATTTTCTACAGTCATTCTCTCCCTTCTGCTGATTCAAGAAGGGCAGTTGTCAGTTTCTGGTAAAAGATTGCACAAGTACTGGTTAACTGCTTAGGGTACTAAGCCTGCCCAGGAAAACGTATGGTTAGGTTGACTGACCTTACTCGACATGACCCTAATGGGTTGTCTAGGCTGTGAAACCTTGACACAAACAAACAAGCAAGATTTTCAACAAACAATTAATGGGGAACACAGCTCTGGATAAGAGGGCTGTCCAGATAATTTATTTTTTCATTTTCCACAAAAGAAAAAAATGCTGTATGGTAAATGCCCTAAAATTTTATACATCAAAAGTTCGGACAAAATGGCACATGCAAACAGTGTAGACCCAGATCAGACTGCTCCTGAAGGAGCAGTCTGATCAGGGTCTACATTATTTGCCATTCCATCAACTATTTTAAAACAGAACTGCATAAAAAGCAAAATTTAAGCCAAAAAGGTATGGAATAAAGTGTTCGAAATTTTAGGACATTTACTGTACTTGTTTACCATGGTTAATTCGAACTCGTTTTTGAGTCCCTACAAAATTCTTTGGATAGCTCAAGAAAACAAACATTTAAGGAAATTTTCTTAATTTATTGTGAAGTTGTATGTTGTGTGTACTCATTAGAATTGCCTCATTGTTATAACACGGTTTTGGATATAACATGGTTCAAAGATGGATCCCAAAAATGTAAAGATTATATTGAAAAATGACCATAAATGGTCATTTTTCAATATAATCTATACATTTTTGTTTGGATATAACACGGTTGTTTAACTAACACGGTTTATGCTTTGGACCCCAACAATAGTGTTATAAAGAGGTTGTGGTGTACTTGCCCTGATGCAACTTAGATACTGGTCTGAAGTTCTATGCTGTACCATCCCGACCCTTATAAGTGACTCTGAGGTCAAGGTCAAGGTCAAGGTCTAGATCATGGACTTCAAAAAAGTTAATCTTTAACATGCCACATTTAAGGGTTATGGATACATCTCCAAGGCATATAACTGACATAGAAACATTTGCCTGTACTCTTTTGGGGGCTACTCTTAAAATTTAAGACAGAATTTGCTCCCTTACATTATAGTCAAATTCACCTGTTTAAAATTTAAGATAGAACAGTAAGGGGTTGAAACTTAAGTGGTTATTTTGTCATTGAATACTAGATTGTTGATTTTTCAGACACCTCCAACAAATAAAAGACACACAGATGTCGTGAAAAGAAACGGAAGTTACGGTACGTTACCAAAGGACATGGTCCGTGCTAGAGATGAAGATCGCGATCATCATCGGCGATCGCGCGGCTTTCCTGCCCTGGGCAGAGCCTTGCTGCGGCTAAAATCCACAAAAAGAAGCTGCTCGGCCCCAAACTTAGGTGACGGCAATGTCTGTATAATGCCTGCTGCATAGAGAATGAAGCAGCATGAGTTTGTATTCTGTAAAAAATATACCCGTTTCCACTAACAATGATACTTGGGTGATAGAACTCACCAAACAAGTCCCCAGTGGCGGATTTAGTTAAAAAAAAAAAAAAAAAAAAAAAAAAACGGAAGAAAAGTAACAAAAAAAACAACAAAAAACCCGAAACAAATTATCAGATAGTTGAAGTACTGGAGGTTCAGACTTCCTTTGCAATGGAATGTTTTTTTATTTGTTCACCAGAAAATTAGCACTCACTGTTTTTACTCTAAATATTTGGAAAGATTTTCTGGAGCCAAAATTGTACATCTGGGCCCAGTTGTTCAAAGCGCCGTTAGCTTAACGAGCTTGTTAAGGGTCATTTCGTTAACTGTTTTAGCAGATTTAATACACAATATTCTGATATTTTTTACTCAAAAAATGTGAGTAGCTTTTGCACTGCAAAAGCTACTCACATTTTTTCAGCAAAATATTTCGGCATATTTGCATATCACTCGAAGTAAATTTTAACAAATCGTTAACTAACGATGTCGTTAGCTTTGAACAACTGGGTCCTGGCCTTTCAGCCAGAATATTTTTGGTATATCTGCAAGTTGTAAAGTGGATTTGGGCAAACGTTTGGATGAGTATAGTAAGGTGTCTGAATATAGGATGTGGGGGAACAGTTTGAGGAAGACTGTACATGTAGCCAGAATATTTATTTTTTACCTTTTTTTTTTCAAACACAAATCCCAACTAAAATTTTGGATCCGCCCCTAATCTCTTTTTCTTTGGTGGTTATTGAAAAGATTTAATCCTCCTTCTCCAAATCTTGATAATAAAGCTTATTGTATCTGTGTAAATGAAATATACTCGTTCTGGGTTAACCCTTAACCATTACCACCCTCTGGGCTAATTTAGCAGACATTTTTTTCTGATTTTTCCCTGGGAGACAATTTGCATGAAATGTCAAAGCCTGTTGTCTGGGAAAAATAAGAAAAAAATTCAAAATGTGCTGAAATTTTTACCCAGCATGCAAAGTGTTAAAGAAGGATTCAGTATTGTAGCAGATGACATTCTACCTTTTTTTTTTTTTTTAATTTTCAGTGAAAATGAGGTTTTACATTTCATGTGAATCATCTGCTAGAAAGAAATTCACAAGAAATATCAAGTTTGTTCTTGGAAAAGTAAAAAATATTTAGAATGTCGTCTGCTACTGTTGTGAGAGGTGTTTTAAGGGTTAATAAACATGGATGTGGTGTTTTTGATTCTGCTTAAGTGGTTCTAATTGGCAACAGGTCAGTTTAGTGAGGATCAAAATTATATGTTTTGATTTTCCTCTTTCTCTGCAAAATTTTGAAGTATTTTGTTGTCGCCCCATGGAGAAGCCACAACAGTTATTTTGATGCAAAAATAAGAAAGGCTGGCATTGCAGTCCAGTGAGACGTGAACACAATGTCATGCTGAATGAATCTTTGCTGGACGCATTATGTCTGAAGGTTTTATGTCTCATGTTGCGTTTCAAATGGTCAACTGACTTGGCAATTAGGACACTAGGTTTGATCTGGAAATTAATGCTAGAAAAGATTTTCTTATATATCACAACTACTGGAAGTTGTACAGACTGGTTTAGGGTTTTGGGGTTAACGAGTGTAGTAGTTTCTGTTTAGAATAGCTAAAGTTATTTATTTTCTGTTCTACCAATGATTAAAAGATACTATTTTAGGAGCTCATCTTTAAGAAATATGGCCTATAATGAAATTATCTTGAAAAAAAAAAACATGCAATAGTTTGGAAAATAACCCGTTCAAACCAAAATTGCTTCTTTTTTCCAAAAAGTCAGTCATGCCTCAGCTAGGCACTTCTGATGAGCACACACAACACACATGCAGATACAGATCAGATACTGCCACACGCTGCAGTGGATCAACACTGCTTGCTCAGACCTGTCTGTACTAATGCTTAGGGTAGCATAGCTCCAGATAAGAGGGGGGGAGTTGGGGGGGGGTGTCTGTATAATATTTTTCTTATTTTTCCACAAAAACATAGGTTGTTGGTACTCCTTAGAAGCACCTTGGCAAGGTGCTTTCAATGAGTACCCGCAACATAGGTTTTCATGGAGAAATTAGCAATACTTTTAGGATGGAAAAAAAAAAAAAGCACCTTATCTGGAGCTATGAGCAGACACTGTACTTCATCAGAGTATAAAATAGATAAGAAAAAAACTGAAGATGCAAAATTAAGCAAAGTTTAAAAAAAAACAAAAAAAAAAAAAAAAAAACATATCACAAATTTGAGATTTTAGTGATCTGATTTTCTGTGAGATTAGTTCTCGCATTGTGAGATAAGGCATGTCTGCATGATTCTGAACTAATTCAAAAAACAGCTTGCTAGAAATTTGTTTTTAGTTTTTCCCTTGAATTTAATATATTTTGAAGTACAAGGAGAGGTCACATAGTACGATGTAGTTTGCATTGTTCAAGTTTAAATTGCATGTTTTTAAGGATATTTTTGACATAAATATGTTTTAGGCAGTGACAAGGAATGCTAGTTTGCATGTACGACAGATTGTGGATGTTGTGTGCTTGATTGAAACAAAAACAGAGTCAGTTTTATTTAGGATTAGAAATGAATGAGCATAGCTCATGATAAGACACTTTTTTTTTAACCCAAACTTGATTATATTTTTCTAATTTCTCCACGAAAACATATGTTATGGGTACTCATTAGAAGTGCCTCACCAAGGCACTTCTAATGAGTACCCACAATATATGTTTTTGTGGAGAAGTAAGAAAAATATTTTCCTGATACCCTCTTGTCTAGAGTTATGATGAGGAAAAAAAACAAAAAAACTTTAACCAGACAACATGCTTTGATGAGAATTTTGCATGCTTTCTAATCTGAGTACAGACATATTCATATTTATATGGAAATAATACCAGTATATATTCAGAAACTGACAGTGTTTTGCAAAAAGGGGCCTTTTTGCTGGTGCAAATGATGCCGACTCAGACCAGCCTGTATTTAGACAGTCTGATCAGTCATTGCTGTTTGCATAAAGGAAGTCATAAAACCTGCTGCCTAACAGTTAAGGGGAACGTAAACACTTTCAAGGGAGACAACTCTGTCAAGAATTGTTTTTGATCCCTTCTGAAAGAATATGCTCCCCTTTATAGTGTATGGCCTCTTTTTGCCTACACTTAGCATGCTGGGTACAGAATTCAGCAGTTGACATTTCGAAATATTTTTTTCCCATTTTTCCAGAAAAAAGGTTTTGGCATTTCACGCAAATAGTCTTCTTATGAGACCGCATTTGCATATAATGTGAAATCCTGTTTTCTGGCCAAAAATGTCATGAATTTGTTGTCTGTTGAATTTGCCTGGAGAGTGCTAAAGGTTAATAAACTCAAATTATTACTTTCATATCTGCGGTAAAGCTTCTCAACTGTTACACAGAGCTGTAGATTATTAAGGTCCAGGTGTTTAAAATATTGTTAGCTTAATGAAGCCCTTAACCCCCTTCATCCCTGACTTTCTGAAGTGGACTCTCCCATCCCTGAATAGGTGTCAGTCTTAAGTCAAAAACCGAATGGCAAACATTGAAGATCTTGATAAGAGTCGTCTCATCTGGATTTACATTGTTTGCACATGTATCGGTATCTGTTTTGGTCTGCCAGCTGAAAAGGTTTAAATGACAGGACTTTAAAATTCATAAAATGTGCAATGCACTGTCCCAGTTTTAACATGGAAATCTAACAACAGGTAACAAAATATTGTGGAAAAGAGGAAAGGAGCAATTTCTCCTCTTTTCCACAATATTTTCAATTTAAGTCAAATTACATATCCATTTTGTGGAATGTAGTTGTTCAGTTTACTTTTTCCTCGATTCTGCAAATCTGATATGTTGAGGTACGGGTATCTCAGAAGTATTTCAGAGAGTCCCTTGGACTTTGAGATAACAAGACTTGATTGTATTGTGGGTACCCATTAGAAGTAAGAAAAGTACTGTCTGGATACCCTCTCATGTGACACAGACCTAACAAGTTTGTTAAGCTAACACTATTTCCAGCAGCTGGGCCAAGATGTTTAGATGGTTAGTTCATATTTTGCCACAAAAGTTTTCTGGATCTCAGAAGAAGTACCTCTGACTGTTTTAAGGAGATCCCAGAACATATTTGTAAAGAAATCAGAAAATGTGAACAGTCTTACCTCTACAGTAACAACTTGTCTGGAGCCTTGTATCTCATAGTTCCAGGTAAGGTGACTCTGTTCTAGAAGATGGCAATTTTTATGTTCTCATACCTACGAGGAAGGGGACATATTGATTTTGGCGCTGATCCCGTTGGCATCGACATGAGACTTTCTTGCTTGCTCAATATCTTGTGAACCAGTGGTTTGATTCTGACCAAATTTTTATGGATATATAATTGTGACATAACAAAGATTTGGTTAGATTTTGGCGATCTGATTTTCATGGTCACGGCAGTAGAAAAACTGAAAATTCACAGTGGGGGGACATCTGTTTTCTGTGAAAACACTCTTACTAGTTTAATTGTTTAATTTCTTTTTACCTAAAAATGGGGCAAGAAAAGCACATGTATTTTACAAGGGTCATTCATTATATAACTAGCTTAGCCTATTTACAGTCATTTTATTGCTCTAGTGTGTTAATATGTTTATTTAGTTTTCATTTTCAGTGCAAAAAACCCCCCGAAAAAAAACCCAACATAATGATAATAAGTCTCTGTTTCAGTTTATTTCTGGTTTGCACTATTACAATAGTTAAACAGTTTCATATATAGAATATGACAAAAAATATTTGCCTTTGTAAATATTTGGACGGACATTATTACCGTAAATATTCTGGCAAACCATGTAGAACTATATCAAACTGGCCCTAAACAAGCAATTTGATCAGTGTGCACTGTTTGCCAGTTTCCTTGAACATTATAGACATACCTCAAGGTATCCAAACAGAGTTGGAATATGTATGGTATGTTATGATTGTGTCTAACATTTAGGTTATTGATTATATAGATATATATATATATACAAGGGATCTTCGAAAACTTTTGCAAAGATAATGTATATACTTGACAATCATGGGATTTACCTGTACAAAACCTATACGAAACTGATGACGGATGATTACTGAACATTGCGTATAAATGTACTTTAAATCCACAAACAGGTTCTTTGCAATTTTGATTGCTTTCTGGTGTAGTCATAAACACTGTGTTTAAAATGGTTAGAAAAAGAATAGAAAATGTTACTGAAATCAGAGGTTATATAAAAGCCTGCTGTAAGTTGAGATTGAGTGTCAAAAGCATACATATGAGATATGTGTTGTTTATGGAGACAAATAAATGTCCTTTTCCACAGTTTGCAGGGGGTTTACAAAACTCCGTTCTGGTCAGGAATCATTCAAAGATGCCCCTTATTCAAGAACACCCAGGTGTGCAGTTACCAAATCTAACATTAATAAGATCATTATTGAGAAAGATGCTCATTTCACTGTCAGACAGCTAGCACAAATGGCAAACTTGGGTGTAGCATTTGTCCACTTTATTCTGAAGAAAATTCTTAAGGTTAGAAGATAAGTGCTGGCTGGATCCCCCATTAGCTCACCAATGAGCAGAAATGTACGAGGGTGTAAATGGCAAAGCAATTGCTGAAGAAGTACCCAAAATATCAGAAAACGGTGTTTCATAGTCTCATAACTGGTGATGAGACATTGGTCCATTTTTATGAGCCCAAGCGAAAAGTTGATAAAAGGATATGGCCAAGTATTTCTAAACGAACACTGACAGCAAAGAAGGTGTTGTACGCCATTTTCCTCAGAAATACTGGGCTACTCATGCAAATTGTTGTTTCAAAAAGTTCTGAAAAAAAAAAAAAGCAAACAAAAATGAGAAAAGTATGTCCAAAAGCCGGTCTCCAGCATGTCCATTTGTTACATGACAATGCTTAAGCCCACAAATCCTCAACCGTAGCACAGTTTTTGAAATCTGAAAATGTCAATGTATTGTTGCATCCTCCCTACAGCCCAGACCTGCCCCGTGCAATTTTTTCCTCCTGCCAAAATTGGAAAAAAAACAACACCTAACTGGTAGAAAATATAGGTCCAGAAGTGCATTAGGGTCTTCAGTTCACCAGTTTCTTATGGGTGTACCCAAAGAGGAGTATGAAAATTGTTTCATAAATTGGATTAAAACATTGAAAAGATGTGTTCTGGCTAAAGGGGAATATTTCAAAGATAACTAGACAAAAAAATTATCAACTTTTAATTAATATCTTGGAGAAAGCTTATCATTTGCAAAAGTGTTTGAACACCCCTCGTAAGTAATGCACGATACAAGAAATGACCTTTATGTCATATGCGAACAGCAAAGGTGCAGATGGTCCAGGTTGATCTCTGTATTTACAGTCTGCTTTTAATTTTTTCATGTCTGCTGTATAGCTATTACCATAATAGGTATAAAATGTATTACCATAATTATTATCCTAAATATTGGAACACCTGAACTCTTTACCACGCATCACGAAAACATACCTATATAATTATCACCCCCTTAAACCCCACTTTGATATAGTAATACTTGGGATTTACAGGGGTCTACATTGTTTTTCTTATTTCTGCTCAAAAACATAGATTGTGGGTACAGGTTAGAACCGCCTCGGCGAGGCAGTTCTAATGAGTACCCACAATCTATGTTTTGAGCAGAAAAATTAAAACTACCAGAATTTTTTTTATCTGAAAATTTTCATTTTTTGGTGGCAAAATTTTCAATATATTTGAATAGGTTTGTTTTTGTAATGTTGTCCTCAAATTTCAACAAGTGTGTTTTACTATCTGTTTTACTGGCTCTTGATGTGTCTAAAAACTGCAGAACTGAATGGTAAATGGTGTAGACCCTGATTGCAGTGTCTGATCTGGGTCTTCACTGTTTGCTTTGGCCTGTCTGTCCCAGTACTTAGGATTGTTACAGTATGTGATTTTTATGTTCACAATTTTCCCAGTATTTGAGAGAAAAAAAATGCATTTTCAATGGTTTGTCTCCTTAACTCTTTCGGTGCCAAATTTCAGACAACATTTGTCGTCTGCTTTTTATATTTTAACAAACTATCGTTAGAAGACGTTCATATGTAAAGTTGAAAGACTGAATGTCAAACAGCGTAGATCCAGATGAGACGGCTATGAGCCGTCTCATCTGGATCTATGCTGTTTGCAAAAGCCTATTATTATCGCCTATGTCAGTGAAAGAGTTAAGCCACCGAAGTTTTAGAATATTCTGTAATATAAATGGAATAATTCAGAAGGATTTGTAAACTGCTATGTTGAAACTATTAGTCAGTAACATTTTCAGATATATTTACTTTTCCTTGAAGCTGTGGCTTGGAATTTCAAATGGAACTTCCTTTTCTTTTTTTTTTTTTTTTTTTTTTTAAATAAAACTAAGTATTGAATTCAGATAATATTATATAAGAACTGAGTCATAGTGGTAGAAAATATACCATCTGAATGTGTACTCTTGAAATATTCATTTCCACTTGTACATCCACACAGTCTGATTAGAGTCTTTAGTGCATCTTCAAGGATCCAAGTTTTCTTTAGGCGGACAGCAAAGAAGGATCAAAGCCCACAGATGTTCTAAAATATAGCTCATTACCATAAGTATTCAAACAGCTAAGTTCCTTTGAGGCGCTTCTAATGAGTACCCACAACACATGTTTTCGTGGAGAAACAGGGTTGATACCCCCTCTTATCTGGAGCTATGCACAGCCTATATTTATAGGGAGATATAAAAAAAGAAATATTTATGTAAATTCCCCTTATATGATACAGATGAATATATCATGGAGCAACAGCCGGCCTTGGTGCCTCAGTTGAATGCACCGTCCGACTGGAGACCAGGAGGTCGCGGTTTCAACCCCCGCCAAGGTAGGCAACATTCTTTTTTGGAGATTGATCATGAAATATTTTCTATGGTCATTCTCTCTCTTCCCCTGATTCAAGAAAGGGCAGTTGTCAGTTTTTGGCAAAAGAATGGGCACAATACTGGTTAACCGCTCAGAGGACTAAGCCTGCCCAGTAAACGTGTGGTTAGGTAAACTGACCGTGTTCGACATGACCCCATTGGGTTGACTGGGTCGTAAAACCTCAACACTGTACTGTATATCATGGAGCAGAGAAGGCCCTAATTAGACTGTTCAAATACTCAAGCTGATCTGGGCCTTTGCTGTTCATGTTAACCCACAAAGCGCCAAGCAAAATTTGTAGCAGACAACATTCTAATTTTTTTTTTTTTTTTCAGAGAAAATGTTTTGACATTTCATGTGAATCATCTGCTTGGCAGATGATTCACATGAAATGTCAGTACTTGTTTTCTCTGAAATTAATAAAAAAGAAAATCAAAATGTCATCTGTTGCAGTTGTGATTGGCTTTTTTTAGAGTTTATGCATCATTTGTGGAGATATCCAAAGATTCTATAAGTTGAAGGTAAAGACTCTGATTAGGCTGTGCATGTGATGGGTTCTTTTCTTGACATTAATTTAATATTGCTGTTGTGATTGTTACAGCTCATGCAGAGGTTGTGACGGATGATGAGGATAATCGTTACCATGCTGGTACTATAGGAACTTACCATCCTGAGGTGAAGAAGAAAAAAGGTTTACTCAGGTTCTTTGGAAGGTATAGTTTTCGAAGCTTTTCAAAGCTATAGCATGAACAATAATTTATCGACACATCTTCATAGAAAAATGCTTTGGGCTAAAATTATTTGCCTCACTTTCAGAAAGTTACTATTTATGGATGCTGGCTTTTGTGGCTCATTTGGATGCATATCCGTCTGGTGATCAGGAGGGTGTAGGTTCGACCACCGCCAGTTTGGCAACGTTCTTTTGTGGAGAGTGAAATATTTTTTATTGTCATTCTCTCCCTTCTGCTTAGAGGACTAAGCCTGCCTAGTAAAAGTGTGGTTAGGTAAACTGACCACTCTAAACATGGCCCCAGTGGATTGTAAAACCTCAACACAAAAACACTTTGTGGAAAGAATTTGCTTCTTCTGTGAGCAAATTCTTTCCTTTAAGAAAAATCCAAGTTTGTGAATGGATTCGTATTGAGGATGTTGGGGAGCAGCAGTTCTCCTGGAGAAGTGTATAAAAGATAGGCATGAACTGTCAGCAGGAGAGTGTTTTTCTAAGTGTGTATTTACTTTAAAAGTGACAGAAAGTAATACATGTTAAATACTATTGCTTAGTAATATCATAAAATATTAGTTTAGTAGTATTAAACATCATAAAATGGTACAAATTATTGATCAGCATAAAACTGAAAAAAGGAAGAACAAAACAAAAAGACTTGCAGGCATTTTTATTTTTTAAAATTCTTGGTCTGTATGTATTTGATTTGTGTATATGTACAGGTTAAAACGAAGTGGATCTCAAGATTTTCATGAGCGGGAAAGAAGTGAAGAATTCCGACGTGGCGGCATTAGAGCAACGGCAACAGCACGCCTTGGCTGGTCCAGGGATGCTAGAATTGAACAGTAAGTTTTTTTTCTGTTTTGCCTTAGTTCTAGATAAGATAAGGGTACCCACTGGGCCACTTTCTGCTATTATTTTGACACCTTAAGGGGAATAGATACTTGTTCAGTGGGGAGGCAACTCTTGTTGAAATGTTTTTGTCCCAATCTGAAAAAGGGTCTACTCTAAAAGGAAAGAATTTGTTCCCTTCCTGGAGCAAATTCTTTACATTTAGAGTGGACCCCTTTCAGAAGGGTCCAGTGGTGTTCAGACAGGCAAGCAGGAAGTCACAAAAGTTGTCTCCCTTTTACAGAATGGTGGAAAATCTACAAAGTGTATCCATTCCCCTCAAATCATTACTGTACTTGTCTGAAAATTTTGAACAAGTCCATTGTATTACCAGTAATTGTTTATTAACCTTTGTGCTGCTGAATAAATTCAGACGCCACACCCCTAATTGCCAGCCAAACAGATCTTGATCCAGGTTGTTGATACAAATTTAAATACTGAATGGCACACAGTGCAGATCCAGATCAGTTGGCTTCTTCAGGTTCAGAAGCCAACTGATCTGGATCTACACTGTTTGCAAAAGCAAGACATATCCGGGTTCAGCAGGACAAGGGTTAAAACTTGATGGCTGGGTGGCAGCAAACAGTGTAGACTCAGTTGGATCAGATGCCACATTTTATGGCATCTGATCTGGGCCTACACTGTTTGTTCAGGCCTTTCTGTCATCCCCCTTCCACTTACTCGTGAAGGGCAGTTGTCAGTTTCTGTCAAGTACCTTTTAACTGTTTAAAGAACTAAGCCTGTCCAGGGAAAAGTGTGGTTAGGTAAATTGTGCACTCGACATGACCCTGATGGGTTGACTGGGTGTTAAACCTCAGCACAAACAAAGGTCTTTCTGTCTGAATACTTGGGGTAAATATGGTTCTTCTCCTTGAGAACATATTTTGATGGCTTACATGGTGGTAAAACAGAGTACGTACTCTCTGGGCCTTGTATTTGGCATGTGTATGCTCCAGGAAACAAAACAGGTAGCTGTAAAATGCTAATTTGAAAAGATTGTTTGGGTGATCTCCCTTATATAGTTACACTATAACCTCTTTATAACAAGGTTCATTATTACACGGTTTTGGATATAATGCAGTTCAAAGATGGATCCCAAAAATGTATAGATTATATTGAAAAATGACCATAAATGGTCATGTTTCAATATAATCTATACATTTTTGTTTGGATATAACACAATTGTTTAACTAACATGGTTTATGTTATGGACCCCAACAATAGTGTTATAAAGAGGTTGTGGTGTATCCCTTGCTATATGAAAGTTTGCAGATGCTAACAAGTTCAGGCACTGGCACTAATTTCTATGATGTATTAATTTTATGAAATATTAAAGTTAATTTTTTGGGTCTAAAATCAGTTGACAGTTCTGTAGTATTTTTGTATCTGATTCAGTTTTAACCAATGGCATTCTAATTTTCTTTGTTATTTTTTCAGAGAATATAACGTTTCACATCTCAAATAAATTGTCTTCTTGAACAATAAAATATGAATTAAAAATAATGATTTCTGATTGGTGCTTTAAGGATTAACTCTTCACACTCTGAGGGCCTATGGAGGAAATGACAAAATATATTTTTCTTTTCACAAGTTAGACAATTTTTCATTTAAATTTTCTCCAAAAGAAGACAGTTTGAATGAAAGGTCAGGCCTCGTCTTTTAATAAAAAAGAAAGAAAGAATCTTAAAATGTTGTTTGCTGCTATTTAAAGACTTAAGGTGGTTAATGTGTTTGAATATTGCAGTGACTCAAGTATACCATTCTCTCGCTGGGATCGAGAGAGGATTGTGGCGTGGATGAATGAAATTGGTCTCAATATGTACCTGGCCGAGTGTCGGCGCTGGGTCAGAAATGGCGAGCATTTACTCAAAGCATCACCTCATGATTTAGAAAAGGTAAGAGCTTGCTGTAGTGGGGTTCATCTTGAGTCAGTGGTGAAGAAGGGTTTTACTCATACCCGATGGTGTCTTGAATATGTTTGATGAATGTAAGGGAAAATTTGGAATTTTGTATGGTCATATGATAAAATTATTAGCCACTTCAAAATAATTTCACGTTCTTTGTAAAAATTCTGCAATATGGAAGGAAAGCTCATAAAAATTATATGAGACAAAAGCATATTGAAATACTGACTAGGATGTTAAACCTTAACTCTCTTAACTCGGCTAATTAGCCACTTCAAAATAATTTTAATTATTTTAATCAATTTTAATCATTGTTTTAAATAACTTGTTGTATGTATTTGTATGTATGTAGTTTTGTTGAGGGCCCCAAGGAAGACTGGTAAAACCAATTGGGCTACCCTCGTAAAATAAAGAATTTACTTGCTTACTTAACTTGCACTTGCACAACATTCCCACGTGCAGTTAAGGTAAATGTCCTAAAATTTTGTACACCAATGTGTCTGACAAAATTGCTTAAGCAAACAGTGTAGACCCAGATTAGACTGCTTCAGGAGCAGTCTGATAAGAGTCTACACTCTTTGCCATTCCACTAAGTGTTTTTAGAAACAGCTGCACAAAAAGCAAAAATTAGGCCAAAATAGGATGGAATAAAGTGTTAAAAATTTTAGGACAGTTACCGTAAAAATAAAGAACAGTGCCTTGATTATTGCCTTGCCTGGAGCTAAGGAAAGGCAGGTTTCTTCCTAACACTACACATACAAAATTCATAGCTCCAGATACCTTTGTAGCTCATCTGTACAAAAGTCCAGGAAGAGCTATTGCTCTACATCCAGTGTCGGCATTGGAGTTGGCATTGGCAGCGGCGTTAACAAAAATGTTAAAAGTTTTACATCAAAGTTTTTAAGACCTTATATTTTCTAAATCCTCAGATGGACTTAGTATATATTTGGTATGATTATAGATGTTGGTTCAAGATTTTATTGAGCACTGTCCGTACCTCTGCTCATGATCTATAGGTCAAGGTCACAGAAATTTTATATTAAATTTTTCTGTCAAAGTTTTTAAGATCTGATAGATAAGTGGAAGGTCAGCTGTCCTGCGACAGGTCTTGTTTCAATAAAAACATAGCAATATTTCTCTTATTTCTCCATGAAAACCTATGTTTTGGGTACTCATATGAAATGCCTTTTTAAGGCATTTCTAATGATTACCCACAACATATGTTTTTGTGGAGAAATAAGAAAAAATATGTGTATACCCCCTCTTCCCTGGAGCTCTGATTTAAATTCCATGAATCTTATTCCTTTTTCCCCCTAGGAACTGTGTATTAGACACCCACTGCACAGAAAGAAGTTACAGTTGGCAATACAGGATATGAATTTAGGACCACAGAGCAAGGCGAGCATATTGGACCACACATGGGTGATGCGCTGGTTAGACGATATTGGGCTTCCACAGTATAAAGATAATTTCTTTGATGCAAGAATAGATGGGCGTATGTTACACACTATGACAGTGGTAAGTAAAATAGTCAAGTCTGTCTCTCTCTGCAAAACAGTTTGATATGTCGGAAATACTGTTGACAGGATCGTTAAAGCTGGGCTCAGACAAACTTAAACAGGACTCGAGTTCTTGATTCTTCTGAGGTCAGGGTAAAGATTCCGCAAATTCAGAGCCAGCATCTGGGCATGATGAAAGTATTACTGGCTGTGATATTAATCCTCAATGCAGTCAAAAGAGCACAATCATAAGTTACTTAATAAGTTTCAGGTTTTGATCTTCATGTGTGTAAAAAGAAAAGTGGCCAAATGCATGTTGTTGTGTGACTTTAGGACTCTACTAGTTTATCAGGGCCCGGTTGTTCAAAGCGTCGTTAGCTTAACGAGCTCGTTAAGGGTCATTTCGTTAACTGTTTTAGCGGATTCAATATACAATATTCTGATAGTTTTTGCTGAAAAAATGTGAGTAGCTTTTGCACTGCAAAAGCTACTCACATTTTTTCAGCAAAAAATATCAGAATATTTGCGTATCACTCGATGTAAATTTTAACGAATCGTTAACTAACGACATCGTTAGCTTTGAACAACTGGGCCCTGATGTCTTGTGCAGTAACCAGTTCTCAATAGCAAGTAGAATCTGTATTTAAATTTCCATACTAAATTATCCCATGCTGTTTTCGTTTATCACCAAAATTGTACTTAACATTTTATCAATCATCTCCAAGTGCCAGACCTTATTTTCATAGAAAAAAATCAAAAATGCTATAAGATTTTAGCGGAAGCCATAAATCATAGGCATAGCTCCATATACATATTTTTTTCTTATTTCTCCGAGGTGCTTCTAGTGACTACCCACAACGTAAGTTTGCTTGGAGAAATAAGAAAAAACAGCTTTACTTTTTGGGTTGAAATAATTTATCAAGAGGCAAGGTAGCTATATATAGATAAGGAGCTTTTATCAGTCAAAAAAACTTGATCCTTAAAATGCCAGGAAAACCTGCCTCTGAAAATGTCGTCTGCTGAATATTCTTGCAAACTTTTCAAACCTATCTTTGCATACAGGCAAACAGTGTGGACCCTGATCAGACTGCTCCTAGAGGAGCAGTCTGATCTGGGTCCACACTGTTTGCAAAAAATGACTAGAAGTGCCTCAGAAGTACAGTGATAACCCTAAGTATTGGGATAGATAGGCCTATGCAAACAGTGTAGACCCACATCAGATGCGGCAGAATGCAGCGTCAGGGTCTACACTGTTTACCATACATACAGCAATATTTTAGACACATCATGAGGTAGTAGAATAGACTATTTCAAATTTTAGGACAATTATGGTAAGTAGGTTAGCATACATGCCATACCTCACACTGTGAGACAAAATCTCACAGAATTTTGGCCCTTCTGGACCTCGTTTCCCATAAGATTTTCAAATCTCACAGAATTTTCATACCATTTAATAAGCTATTTTTTGAAGAACTAGAAATAAATCACACATTAGCATAGCTACACCAAGCTTAATTCATTAAAATAATTACTTTTAACTTACTTCTGTAAGCTTGAAAGTGACTTTCATAAAAAACTCACAGAATTTTATCAAATCTCCCCTAAAAATTTGCAAAATCTCACAGATTTCTGTCAACAGCTAATAGCATGTATGGGTTAGGTGTCTTAATACTCGGGGTTATTACGGTATTTTCAGCACACCTTTTTGTGGAGAAAGAAGAAAGATGGTTATCTGGCTTCCGTCTTATTTATACGTATGTAAAATGCTGTCTGTTAGTCATAGCTGCAGATAGGAGAGGGTATCCACATAATATTTTTCTTATTTATCTACGAAAACATATATTGTGGGTACTCATTAGAAGTGCCTCAGTGAGGCACTTCTAATAAGTACCCACAACATATTTTTGGGTGGGTTTTTTATGGATTAAATTTCGTCCATTAAAAGAGCAATGTCCGTACGGGTGGATGGGCATCGTACGTGTGTCATTTTGTTCTTGTGTTTTTCAGTCCTTTTAGTATTGCGATTACCTCGCTTGGGGAAGAGAGAGCTAATCTTAGTGCTTTTCGTACGTTTGTTTGGTTTGTGCTTGTTTAGATTTGTCGGTTTCCTCTTCCTCTTGGGGTCTGGGAAGGGCTGCGGTTTGTGATTGTGGCACTCCCTGGACTTTTCTCTTACCTTTTTTATCTTTTGGTTAACTTTTTTTCAAAGTGATGTGTTACCTTTATTCTTCAGTTATTAAACCTGTCCATAATGCCGTTGGACATTTTTCTTGTTTGAGGAGAAATAAGAAAAATATCAGCATTTTTCAAATGAAAAAAGTGCCTTATCTGGAGCTGTGCAATTTATGTCAAATTAAAGTTTGAAAACTGTCCTATTTTTTCACAGGATGATTTGTTAACCTTAAAAGTGAGCAATGAACTACACCACATCAGTATCAAAAGAGGCATTCAGATTTTACGGTTAAATGACTATAACTCGGCGTGCCTCAGAAGACGACCGTCCATTGATGAGGTAAGACTTCTGGATATTACTTCTGCATATTATTTGACCATTTGCAACAGAAATTGCAGGCTTTGGTGTCTCAGTCTGATGTGCATCTGATTGGTGATCAGAGTTGTTCCATCCCAACCGGGTCCGGCAACATTCATTTAGATTGATCGTGAAATACTTTCTATGGTCATTCTCTCCCTTCCACTGATTCAAGAAGGACAGTTGTCAGTTTTTATCAAAAGAATGCTCACAAGTACTGGTTAACTGCTTAGAAGACTAAGCCTGCCCAGAAAAAGTGTGATTAGGTAGACTGACTAGCTCAACATGACCATAACAATGTTGCCTGAGCAGTTAAACTCTATTACAAACCAAAGCAAAACAACAGAATTTCTCATTTAAATACTCCTTGTTACCTGGAAACTTGCAGTAGATTTTGTGTAACATGATTGAAAGAAATACGAGTGATCACAACCAAGAAATCTTGTCTTGTAAAAAAAAAAAAAAAAAAAAAATCAACATATTTATTTCCTGGAATCACAGCAGTACAGAATCATGAAATATTTTCCATGGTCATTCTCTCCCTTCCATTGATTCAAGAAGGGCAGTTGTCAGTTAAAAGAATGTGCACAATACTGGTTAACCGCTTATGAGGACTAAGCCTGCCCAGTAAAAGTGTGTTTAGGTAAACTGACCTTGTTCGACATGACCCCTTTGGTTGACTGTGCCGTAGAACCTCAACACAAACAAACGGCAGTACAGGTTAATTTAGATCTGCAGGTTTTGCATGTGATAGCCTGGCTGGACGGCTCCAGCTAAGAAGGGGGTATTAGGTAAATATTTTTCTTAATTCTCCATGAAAACATAAGCTGTGGGTACTCATTAGAAGTGCCTCAACGAGGCACTTCTAATGAGTACCCGCAACATATGTTTTCATGGAGATGTAAGAAAAATATCAAATCTTTCTGGTTGAAAAAAAAAGCATCTTATCTGGAGCGGTGGATAGGTCACTTTTTCTATAGCAATGTGTTCACAGACTAAGTTTATGTTTCATATTTTCAATTATGAACTTGACATTTTCTTGCAATTTTGCAGAATCAGCACTGTTTATGGCTGTTTTTATTTTTATTTATTTCTATTGCTTGTTTTTCTTTAATGTGGCGAAACAAGATCTGTTTGACATTTTGCTCAAACATTTGAAACATTGGTGTTGTATAGCTATACATTGTGGTCATAGGAATTATAAATAAGAAAATAAATAAATAAATTAATAATAAAGAAGAAAAGAAATATGCAAGAATGATAGGAAAGGTCTTCTAAGACATAAATGATATACAGTGGGTTCTAGGAAGGATAAAGAGGTTTACTCTCAACATTTAGGGTACTATGGGCAAATTCAGCAGATGACAGATTGATGATATTTTTCTCAGAAAACAGGAGTTTATATTTCTCCTAAGGAGGCACTTTGCATGAAATGTCAAATCCTGTTTTGTGGAAAAACATATTTTCCAAATGCCGTCTGCTGAAAATTTACCCTGCATACTAAGGGTTAAAGTGCCAAGCAAAATTTGTAGCAGACGACAAATCTTATTGCTTGGCAGATGAGTCACATGAATGTCAAGACTTGTTTTCTATGTAGAATGAAAAAACGTTTTCTTTCACTTCAGGGCAACCTGTATAATGTCCCAGGTGATGTTGTGTTATGGACGAACCATCGAGTGATGGAGTGGTTACGAACAATAGATCTATCAGAATATGCCCCTAATCTGAGAGGCAGCGGTGTACATGGTGCTCTGATGGTAAGATATTATTTACAGAGGGTTGTTAAGGAGGAAAATTCGGTGATAATTCTGGGATAATTTTTCTTATTTCACCATAAAAAGATACGTTGTGGGCGCTTCTAATGAGTACCCACAACATATACACTTCAACCTCTTATAACACGGTTCGTTATAACACGGTTTTGGATATAACACGGTTCAAAGATGGATCCCAAAAATGTATAGATTATATTGAAAAAATGACCATAAATGGTCATTTTTCAATATAATCTATACATTTTTGTTTGGATATAACACGGTTGTTTGACTAACACGGTTTATGCTATGGACCCCAACAATAGTGTTATAAAGAGGTTGTGGTGTATTTAGATTATACAGAAAAATGACCATAAATGGTTCATTTTTCTGTAGAGTCTGTTCATTTCTGTTTGGATACAACAAGGTTTTTTATTTTATCTTATATGGTTTTTGCTTTGGATTCCAACAAAAAATGTTTTAAAGAGTTTGTGCCATGTACCAGGCTTCATTGTGCAGTCGATAGCATGTCTGACTGCAGATCCAGGGTTTGTGAGTTCAAACCCTGGTAAGGCCGCATAACATCAGTGGAAATTAATCATTACAAGCACCTCACTAAGGTGCTTCTGATAAGTACCACAACTTGTTTTGTGAAGAAGTAAGAAAAATAGCAGTAATACATTTAACCCATTTTAGTCAGTGAACCCCTTAAAGGGTACTTGGCAAACAGTGCAGACCAGGATCAGATGCCACAAAAATGTGGCCTCTGATCTAGGTCCACACCGTTTGTGTTAAATACAAGAATTTTTAAAAAAAAAAATAGTAGTAATAATAACTAACCAGACACCCTGTTATTGTATATAGACCAGTCTAAAGAGTTGTGGTAGAAGACTCCACTTGATATAATTGGGTTGAAAAAAACACACCAAAAAACACAATATCTAGAGCTGTGGTAAAAAGTTACATGTTGTAATATTTAGTGTACTGTATTCAAGCTAACTACCCCGTAGCCTAGTGGATAAGAGAGTTGACTCTTAATCCATTAGGCTTCTCACTGCTGTGGTTCGAGCCCAGCTCGGGACATATGTGGGAAAGCCAAGTTCTGCTTACGGATGGTCAGGTGGTTTTTCTCCGGGTACTCCGGTTTTCGCCCACCTTAGATGAACGATCGGCTCGATATAAGTGAAATATTCTTGAAAGGGCCGTTAAACCCAAATCAAAAAAAAACTGCACATACACCTATAAGCACACAGTCAAGCAATTTCATAGTCTTCAGATTACAGCCGCTGTAATTTTTGTCTACTTCTTTATAAAGGCATATGTTACGGGTACTCATTTGAATTGCATCGACTTGTTGATGCAATTCAAATGAGTACCCACAACATAATGCTTTTATAAAGAAAATCAGAAGAAAAATAAATAACACAGAAACATCGCACAAGCATCATTTGATACGTTCTTCACTGATATACATGTTTTACCACAAATTTTCCCAGTATTTTTAAAAAACTTAAGCACACAGTGTGGTAATTAGGTTGAATACAGTAGGTCATGTTGTCTGTGTCTGGATTTGCATTCATTTTGTTTTGTATCTCTAGGTATTGGAGAGCCGGTTCAATGCTGAATTGTTTGCCCAGTTGTTATCAATACCAAACAGTAAAACATTGTTGCGGCGGCATCTCAGTACACACTTCGTCTCATTAATTGGCAACGAAATACAGCATAAGAAGAGAGAGCAGGAAGCTACCCCGGGAAATATACCATTAGTGCCAAATGCAAAAATAAAGGTAAGAATATTGGTGATTAGAGACCGGTGTAATTGTTTTTTAATATTGTAGGGTTTCAGAGATGTTTTTACGTACTTGTTTATTTTAATCAATTGTTTTGGTTATGTTTTTATTTCACCTGTATGAAAGTACATGAAGAGCTTTAGCAGTTACTATAGCAATGGTCTTCACGTTGGTTAAAGTATTTTGTCAAAGATTTTAAAAGGCTATATTTCTGAAATCTCTGGATGGAAGTAGTTCATACTTGCCCTGATGTTACATACTGGTCTTAAATTCTATGCTGCACCATCCCAACCCACATGAGTGACCTTGATGTCCAGGTCATAGACTTAGAAAAATTCTATGTTAATTTATGTTAAAATGTTTGGTAAATGCATTTAGAGGCAAAGTGCGATTCAGGTGAACTATGCTGTTCTGTGACAGCACTTATTTTTGTTTTTGTTTTGTCATTTTTGTATGGAAGATGTAATTGTTTAATATTAATCGTATATATGGAGGTGATTATTTTGAGTTATCAGATTATTTTCAGGTTTTTTGGTTTGTTTGTTTTTTTTTTGCATCTTTTTCATATATTTGAATTGAACATGCTAATTGTTAAGGTGTTTGGTTACACATTCAGGGGTGGCAACTCCATTGAAATGTTTTTACCTCCCTTCTGAAAAGGGGTCTACTCTAAAAGGAAGAATTTACTCTCAAGTTCTGGAAAGGACTCAACTCTGCTGTAGACACTTTGGAAGAAAATTCTTACTTTCTAGAATAGATGCCTTTACAGAAAAACTTGGTGTGCTGGAAAGCAAACAGAAAGTTACAAAAGTTCTTGCCCTTGTAAAAAACATGGCAGAAAATCTTCCAAGTGTAACAAGTCTCCTTAAATGCTGATTTATTTTTCAGAAAGGGAAGTTTGGAATATTTGGTCACAAACGAAGCAAGTCAGAGACCGAAGCAGATTCCTTCATTTGTCCACTGGATCTGGCCTTACCATTGGATAAACTGAAAAGTAGTGCCTTATCCTATCAAAATAAAGAGGTAAGGAAGGTAACTATGGTGATCAAAATGTGTACAAAAAAAATAAATGTATACAGATAAATAAAGGTGGGCTGGGGTGGGGATGGGTACGATGGGAGTAAGAATGCTAAATTGGGCTTGAGTTTGCACATATGCTACAGGAAGGTACGTGCCTGACTCAAGTTCAGAGGTTGGTGCCTTTTTCACGTCTCTTATTCTCTTTTTTCCCCCTTTTTCCCTCTCTCTGGGAGACAGCACAACATGACTAAAATATTGCTTACAGGGCTGTTAAACATTATTCTTCAAGTTAACCCATTTTAGTCTGGTGACCCCCCCCCCCCCCCACCCCCAAAAAAGGGTTATTATTGTCAAATAATGCAGAACCCTATCAGATGCCACTGAATGCTGCTTCTGATCAGGCCTCCACTGTTTGCAAATTGTTTATTCTTTTTTCTGGAGAAATGTCTAAATCACATAGCCATTTATACCTAAAATTGAAATTGGACTCTTCCAATATATAGTGTGGGGGAGTTTATTCATTCAAAAATGGGTTAGTACTTCTTTGCATTTTATTGATGCTTTTGTTTTTTGATATTATTATTCTGTCTCTGTTCCTGTTTCCTTTGTTTGAAATTTGAACAAGGGCATGAGAAATCTAGACTTACCACTTAGCACTCTGGGTAAAAATTTCAGCAAGCGACATTTTGAAATATTTTTCTTATTTTTCCCAGAAAACAGGTTTTGACATTTCATGCAAACTGTCTCCAATGGAGACAATTTGCATGAAATGTCAAATCCTGTTTTCTGGGAAGAATAAGAAAAATATCATCAATTTGTCGTCTGCTGAATATGCCCAGAGAGTGGGACTGATATGCCTGGGCAAGCAGTGTAAACCCAGATCAGAACACTACTTCTGATCAAGCTGTACTCTATTTGCCACTCGTACAACAGTTTTTCAACACATCATCTGGTAGTAAAATGGACTTGTTGAAAGTTTAGGACAGGTAGGTGCATAGCTCTGAATAAGGCATTTTTTACAGCCGAAAAGTATTGATACAGTTTAGACCCTGATGAGACCCTGCAGATCAGGTCTCATCTGGGTTTACACTGTTTGCTCAGGCCTGTCTGTCCGAATACATACGGTAAATACGGTAAGGTGTCAGAATATTTAGAATAAATAAGGTATGCCATATTCTGATTTTGAACACTCAGACCAGCTACAGTCCCCACGATCTGTTCTGGAGTTTGAACCTTAGTAAAGAAAAGTAAAATGGTATAGATGGATTTTCTCATGTCCAGACTTCTATGTTGATTGATATTTGGGCCAGGGAGTGGCAAAACCTCCTCCAAGTATTGTTTACTGTATAGCCTAGCCCTGGATTTAAGGGGGTACAAGGTCAATATTTTTCTTTCCGCACGAAAACATATTTTGTGGGTATTCATTAGAAGTGCCTCTCAGATACCCACAAAATATGTTTTCATGGAGAAATATGAAAAGTATTGGTAATTTTGGTTGAAAAAATGCCTTATCTGGAAGTATGGGCCATGCCATGCGAAAACGTGTCTTTGGGCATACATCCGTGAAGTCTAATCAGGGCTTTCACTGTTCTCTGACAGAATCATTGCGTACTACATGAATTGAGAGGAAAAGTCTGGGCCCTGTTGTTCAAAGCGTGGTTAGCTTAACGAGCTCTTTAAGGGTCATTTTGTTAACTGTTTTAGCTGTTTCAACATGCAATATTCTGATATTCTTTGCTGAAAAAATGTGAGTAGCTTTTGCACTGCAAAAGCTACTCACATTTTTTCAGCAAAAAATTTCAGCATATTTGCGTATCACTCAAAGTAAATTTTAACGAATCGTTAACTAACGACATCGTTAGCTTTGAACAACTGGGTCCAGGATGATACTTTGTGCATGCACTGGATGCGCATGTTCAAAGGCACTTTTTCACTTGACTTGGCCCATATAATAAAGACCTTAACAAATGGCATGAACGTGAAGACTGGTCTGTGACCCCAGTGTTTAATTCTGGCTTTATTGCGGTTTTGCCATTTCAGCTCAGATTTGTTCTTTGATTTGCTGTTAAAGTGCATTCTGTCGCAACTTGAAAGAATTTTGATCCTTTGACTTGGGATTTTTCTGCATGATGGTTTGCTTTGCAGCAGATGATTTTATTTAAAATATGCTATCAGCTTACCTGCTGGGAAAAAAAAAAATATTGCTCTATTAATGTCACTATACATGAGCTCTTCCAAATAGAAATCAGCTTTATGACATATGTGACCAGTATAAACCCAGATCATCCTGCATGGTTGCACAGTCTGATCAGGATCTATGCTGTTCACTAGTAGAATGCTTATTTCTCAATTTTCACAACAATCCTCATAGGAAAAATACAAGTATTTACCCAAAAATTATGGATGTCAGCATACTTATCCTCAAAGTTTAACAAGTCTATTTGACTGCTTGATTATCTAAACAAGTGTTGGATGTAAGGCAAATAGTACAAATCCAGATTACAGTAATAACCTTAAATATTGGGACAGATAGGCCTGAGCTAACAGTGTAGACCCAGATCAGACGTGCAGAAAAGGGCATCTGATTAGTGTCTATATTGTTTGCCCCTCATCCAGCACTATTTTAAAAGTATCAACAGGTAGTAAAATGGACTTTTTCAAATTTTAGGACAAGTATGATAAGTAGTTAAGATGTTCCAGGGTAAATACGGTAGATGCATTTCTTCTGCATTGTCTGGTCTGGGTTTACACTGTTCACACATAAGTATCCAAATATTGAGGGTAAATCTGATAAATGGATACATTAAATACTGTAAAACACCTAACTCGAAATTTAAATGCCACACCCACTTCTAATTTTTAGCCAGTCAGATTACTTGATCCAGGTTGTTGATACAAATTCACATACTTAATGTCAAACAGTGCAGATCCAGATCAGTTGGCTTCTTAAAAAGCCAACTGATCTAGGTTTACACTGTTTGCAGAGGCAGGGCATATCTAGGTTCAGCAAGACCAGGGTTTACATCTGTGGCATCAAAAGGCAGTTTGATGGGAAGGGCTTATTTGCTTTTATTTTTTTTTTTTAATTTTTGTGTATTTATACTTACAGATGTATGCCACATTATATACATGAAAATTAAACATCGGCAGAGTTTTATACTGGCAGTCTTTGCCTAGATCACTAATAGTGTCAAAATAAACTGAAGCCCAATATAAGTGTTTTACAGTTGATAAATAAAAAATAAAGAAAAAGAATAAAATTTGGAAGAGTTCTGACGTGGATTTGTACCTGACAGTATGCCCTTTTCTTGAAATTTTAGAAATAATGTAGATTTCATTGATCATGTTTGTAGAACTGAGCTTGTCTTGAAGTATTGAGATTTACTGTTGAACCTGAGCAGGCCTGCTGTTACTTTGAACACACCTGATATCTATTTTCAAACCTGCATGAAACTTTATTATTGCCTAAAAAGCAGTGTCGCACGTTATTAACAGCCGTGCATTAACTAGCGAAAAGCCGTGTATTAAAAAGGCTATTCACGGGCTGTTAATGCACGGCTATGCAACTTTCAGTATGATCATACCTGGGCCACAGATTTGCTGCCGTTACAAGATGTGTACTGCCCAGCCCTAGAATGAGCATAGTCTGTGGAAATTGCATCTGCTAGATATTGGTGAAAAGGTGAAACAAAATAGTGCAATAAATAACGCAAAATGTAGCAAATGTTTTCAGTTTTTATGCAATAATAGCGATCGAACATGGTTTTTCAATGCATTAACATTCGCCAGGTCCCTTGGGAGGTGTTGAAAACCGGGGCCTTTGGTAGCATCTTATTTGAGTCTGCTTTGAGTCTGCACTTTTAGCTCTGGCCTTTTAGCTCTGGCGGGAGTAAATACAGTAAATACTCTTTGGATGCTATATCCCAGAATGATCACCAAATACATAAACTCCTTTTTAACAAGCCCTTTAACCAGTCCTTTGGTCTGCAGTGTTTTCCATTCAGTTGGCACTTTTTGGGACATATTACTAGACTTGTCGAATGGACTTTTTCAAATTTTAGGATACATGTGGTGGTTGGGTGGTGCGAAGGTGTCATGTATCTTTTGTCACCGGGGCGTCCAGCTGATATTGGCTTATAGTTGGGCAAGGCCTGCTATCCTTGTAGCAGGTAAGGGTAGGGAGGTGATGTTTTTATTTCTTCTGTTTCTTCACTTTCATTCCTGTTCCTCTTTCTTCCCTGTCCCTCTCTTTCATCTCTTCTGCTATCTCTTCTGTCTCTTTTCTCCCTTTCTCTGGGAGACGACACAAAATGACCCACAAGGGTTGACGTGTCGTTAAACCCCAACTCAATCAAAAACATGTGGTAGGAAGTTAAGATGTCCAAATATTTAGGGTAATACTGTCAGCTTACAGTGAAGTGTATACTGAACGTATCCTTTAAAGTACCAAGCAAAATTTGTTGCAGGCAAAGTTGTATTTTTTTTATATATATAGAAAATAAATATTGATATGTCATGTGAGTCTTCTGCTTTGGCAGACAATTCACATGAAACGTCTAGACTTGTTTTCTATGAAAAAATTTGAAAAAAAAAAAAATAAATAAATAAAATATCATCTGCACAGTTTTGATTGGGGCTTTAAAGGTTAATTATCAGATAATTTACAAATAAATCAACATTACAGGAAAATTTAACTGTCTAAAGATTCCTAAGTGCAAGACAATAAATTTTAGTTCGGTCAAGGCAGTGTTCATGGCCTTAGACAGTCAAGGCAGTGTTGATGGCCTTGGAAGTTTGGATTCAACTTACCAGACCAAGTTAGCTGCAACCTTTGAACCTGCACCCAGCGAAGATTCTAATCGAGCCTCTGATCAGACTCTTCACTTGCTGCATTTAGGATAGCCAAGAGTGCAAAGTTTCTTCATGCAGACAACAAAGACTGGTCAGACGCACAGGCTGATTTGAATCTTAGTTTGAGGCATATGTCAGAAGGTACGTTTTTGTCATGTGGCGGATCAAGTATGTACGTGTTGTAATGTTACCTGGTAAAGAATATATTTGAATATAATCAAAACAATAATAAGCTTAACTAGTACTGATGTCATACACGTGAGTTTGATTGACAGCTGCTTATTTTAGAATTCAAACATGTTAATCATTCACCTTACAGTGCAGGTACAAGCATTGATCAATGAAATTTACATTAGACTGTTTTAGTGTCTTCCTGTGTTTATTTTTATTTTTATTTGTTTTTTTCTTTCTATACTTTACTCTTCCTTATTGTTTGCAGCAAGATGCAAAAGCCGCTCAAGAGATTGGAGCGTACTCGAAAGAGATAACATCGCTCACAGTAAGCATATTTTACAGCGTAGCATACTTTAACACTTAGCACTCTGGGTAAAATTTTCAGCAGACGACATGTGAAATATTTTTTCTATTTTTCCTAGAAAACAGGTTTTGACATATCATGCAAATTGTCTCCAAAATGTCAAATCCTGTTTTCTTGGAACAAAAAAACATCATCAATTTGTCCTCTGCTGAATTTGCCCATAGAGTGTTAAGGTAAAAATAAAGGAAAATTATCGCTAACATAGGGTAGTTCGATAGTAGTACTAATGCAGAATTAGAATTCACCCTTAGCCCTTGTCATGCTGAATAAATTAAAATTCCATGCCTGTTTGTAACTGTCTGCCAATCAGATTATTTAACCCAGGTTGTTGATATAAATTCACATACTGAATCACAAGCCAGCGTCAGTGGCTCCGTCCATTGCATGTCAGACTGGTGATCAGGAGGTTGAGGGTTTTCTACGGTCATTCTTTCCCTTCCGCTGATTCAAGAAGGGCAGTTGTCAGTTTCTGATGAAAGAATGTGCACTAATACTGGTTAACTGCTTAGAGGACTAAGCCTGCTCAGTAAAAGTGTGGTTAGGTAAACTGACCACGCTCAACATGACCTCATTGAGTTGACTGGTGAAATCTCAACACAAGCAAACTGAATGACAGACAGTGCAGATCCAGATCATTTGGCATCTGAAGCCAACTGATCTGGATCTACACTGTTTGCAAGGGCAGGGTATATCCAGGTTCAACAGGACAAGGGTTAATGGTGCCATTCACAACAACAGCAGCAGAAGATATTCTTCATATTTTTTTTTTATTTTTTAGAGAAAATAAGGCTTAACATTTCATGTGAATCGTTTGCTCACATGAAATGTTAAGCCTTATTTTCAGTGAATTTCAAAAAAAAAAAAAAAAAAAAATCCAGTTTCAAATGCTACAGTTTAAATGGTGCTTTAAGGGTAAAGATAATTAGCCTGGGAATAACAAAACAACAAAATGCTATGGGGTTATTGAACAAAAAGATGTCTATTGAGCATATGTGAATTTAGCATGTTTAACACATAACACTCGGGGGAAAATTTCAGCCGACAACATTTTGAAATCTTTTTCTTTTTTTTCTCAGGAAACACGATGTGACATTTCATGCAAATTGTCTCCAGTGGAGACAATTTGCATGAAATGTCAAGTCCTGTTTTCTGGGAAAAATATGAAAAATATCATCAGTCATCAATTTGTCATTTGCTGAATTACCCCCAGAAAGTGGTAAAGGTTATGTCATCATGCTCACTTCCATGGTCTCATCAGGAAGTTTTCCACAGGCTGAAACGGGGCTGTTTCTATTCCCATATGCACACACATTTTCCCTGAATCCTGTATTATACAAACTGCTTGGGCCAACATCTGACCGTCTGTCTGCCAATCTGGGCCTTCACTGCCCAAATATACACAGAATACACTTGTTTGATGGGTTTGGCTCGTGTGGCAGTTCGTAGATTTTTCCATAGCGCTTGATAAGGCGCTTTTTTCAACCAAAAAGTATCTATATTTTTCTTATTTCTAGACAAAAACATATGTTGTGGGTACACATTAGAAGTGCCTCACAGAGTTGCTTCTAATGAGTACCTACAACATGTTCCATTGAGAAATAAGAAAACTGTTTATCTGATACCCACTCTTATCTAGACCTATGTTTGGCCATACCAAATTATTAAATTAAATGGATCATGCTGGGAGCAAGTACCAACATATACACTGTATTTACCCTAAGTATTCAGAGATAGGCCAGAGCAAACTGTAGACCCTGATCAAACACCACATTGTGCTGCATCTGATCAGGGTCTGCACCCATCCAGCAGTGTGTAGGACATATCAAAATGTACCAACATCAACTTGTTCCTAATTTAGGAGATGTGTTATAAGGAGATATCTGGTTAGGCGATGTATTATTAGGAGATATCTGATTTGGAGATGTTGTATAAGGAGATATCTGGTTAGGAGACGTATTATAAATCTTATTTGGAGATGTAGTGTAAGGAGATATCTGATTTGGAGATGTATTATAAAGGAGATATCAGATTTGGAGATGTAGTATAAGGAGATATCTGGTTAAGAGATGTATTATTAGGAGATATCTGATTTGGAGATGTATCATAAGGAGATATCTGATTTAGAGAGGTATTATAAAGGAGATATCAGATTTGGAGATGTAGTATAAGGAGATATCTGGTTAGGAGATGTAGTATAAGGAGATATCTGATTTAGAGATGTATTATAAGGAGATATCTGATTTAGAGATGTATTATATCAGATTTGGAAATGTAGTATAAGGAGATATCTGGTTAGGAGATGTAGTATAAGGAGATATCTGATTTAGAGATGTATTATAAGGAGATATCTGATCTAGAGATGTATTATAAAGAGATATCTGATTTAGAGATGTATTATAAGGCGATACTGATATGGAGATGTATTATAAGGGGATATCTGATTGGAAGATGTATTATAAAGGAGATATCAGATTTAGAGATGTATTATAAAGGAGATATCTGATTTGGAGATGTAGTATATCTGATTTGGAGATGTATTATAAGGAGATATCTGATTTAGAGATGTATTATAAGGAGATACCTGATATGGAGATGTATTATAAGGGGATATCTGATATGAAGATGTATTATCAGGAGGTATCTGATTTTAAGATGTGTCATAAGGAGATATCTGATTAGGTAATGTATTATAGGAAGATATTTAATTAGATGTCAGAAAACCCGGGGTAAAAATCGTATAGAAACAGGAAACATTCACACCATGGCTGAGATGACAGGGATGTCCATATAAACAATCTTATTTTCTCTCAGTCAAAACGAATGTTATGGGTACTCATTAGAAATGCCTCAGCAAGGCACTTCTGTTGAGTAGCCAAAACAGTTTTTCATTTTATGTTGTTGTTGTTGTTTTTTTTTTTTGTATTTTTTTTTTTTAAAAATAAGAAAAGTATTAAACAGGATACCCTCTCATCTAGAGTTATAGACATTTTTTTTTTGGCTACTGCTGCTGCTGCTTACTGGCTGATTATTGTTTGCATGGAAAATGCATATATATACAGCTTAATTGCCTAGCATGAATGGCTATGTACAAAGATTTGAACCACACTCATCCTCATGAGGTGTCTTAGGGTGTATCATAATAAGCAGATAGGCTTGAGCAAACAGTGTAGACCCAGATCAGATGCCACATTCAGTTGCATCTGATCAGGGTCTGCACTATTTGTCACTCATCCAGCAGTTTTTAGACACATTCAACAGGTAGGAAAATGGACTTGTTCAAATGTTAGGGCAGAAGTGATAAGGAGTTATAGTGTTGCAATATTTACAATAAATAAGGTTTTGTATACAAGATACACAGGTTCAAATCAGGGCCGTCTCAATTCATACATTCTGTAATGGCTAGTGATGCTGTAATTGGATAGCAAAGGCCCAAATGGGACTGCACTGATGTGAAGGCTGAATATGGCCTTTGCTGTCATTATGTGCTAGAACACAATTTTTAGCATGGCCTAGATAATAAAGGTGATACTTTCTCTTTTTTCTCCATGTCCTTAAAGAAAACAATTTTAATATAAGGACAAACTAAAAAAATATTTTTGGCAGTGACAGGCACTGGCCTTTTGGAGTTACGGCTGTATGTCCAAACCCAGGGAAAATTTGGGAAAGTTATTCAGATGGTTAGATTATTGTTCTATTAATTTTATGCATGCCATGGACAGTTACCATTAATTATGCACTTGACAAGTGTGTGCACCTCGCCCAAATGTGTAACTGATTACCGATAATATATAGAACATCTTGTTGAATAAATGAAAGACTTTTGTGAATTGCACTGAAACAGAAATTGTTTATGTGATTTAAAATAGTCCCTGAATATGCATGTATGTTGATTTAGGATATAAATTTATTAGAATGAAGTGATAATAAAGCTTCACAGCTCCAGACAAGGCATTTTTGCAGCAGAACAGTACTGATATTTTTCTTATTTTTCCATGAAAACATGAATTATGGGTACTCAGTACAAGCCCCTCCGAGAGTCACTTCTACTGAGTACCCACAGCATATGTTTTCATGGAGAAATAAGAAAAATCTTATGTGGATACACCATTGATCTGGAGGTATGAATATTGTAATTTATATTATTTTTGTAGACGCTGCTTGAAGGAGAGCAAACGTCAGAGGTTTGACAGTAAAAGACAATATAAAAGTAAAATCGTATAAACCCTAGTCTGTTACTAATGATTTGCTGTACATTTTCACTTAATTTGATGTCTTTCTGGTGTGCGGGAATTCTAGGGTCACAGTTGGGCAGGACAGTTAGATAAATTATTTTTCTTTCCACAAAAGTGGACAATTTATTACCCTCTACAAAAGTGTCAGGGTGGTCGAGTTGTTAGTACTCGTGACCTGCTGGAGATAGAATTCAGCTCATGAATGTTCAGTGCCTTATTATTGCATAGAGCCTCTCATTATCACCCTTACATCACCTCAATATGACTTAAATTATGATGAAAGAGACATAAAACACCAAATCATCATTATCATCCATAAAACTCTCGGTCTATGAATCTCTGTCATCTCACAGAGACAGTAATACCGAATTTACCCTAAAATATTCAGACACCTTCACCCTGGTCCTGCTGAACCTGTATATGCCCTGCCTTTGCAAACAGTGCAGATCCAGATCAGTTGGCTTCTTCAGAAGCCAACTGTTCTGGATCTGCACTGTTTGTCATTCAGTATCTGAACTTGTAGCAACAGCCTAGATAAAGTAATCTGATTGGCTGACAATTTGAAGTGGGCATGGCATCTTAATTTATTCAGCATGACAAGGGATAACTCCTTTTAATTTGTGCTATAAAATTTGAACAAGTCTATTTTACTACCTGTTGATGTGTCTAAAATTGACTGGATGAGTGGCAAACAGTGTAGACCTTGATCAGATACCACATTTTGTTGCTGTTTGCTACTCATCCAGGAGTTTTTCGACCCATCACTAAATGTCAAATGAACATCTTCAAATTTTAAACAAGTAATGTAAAATGTTAAAGGGGAACGCAGCCTTTAAAGATATTGCACTTTAAAGTGAAGAACTTTACAAACAATGAATTTTGACACAAATTTGACCAAAATCTGTGGAAAATTAGGTAAGTTATAGGCAAGTGAATATTTTAACATTGGTGGAATGGGCGCCGCCATTTTTGAATATTTAATGAGGTTTCATAAAAATTAAAATTTGTTCCATTAAGGTAGTTATTCTCATAAAATTGGTTTATTTTAGGGGAAATGATTGCTTGTCACTAGAATTAAAAGATTATAAAAAATCTGTAGCAAAATTATTCCTAAAAAACCTTTCTAATTTGATTTTGCATATTTAATTTGGGCTGTGTGACGTCACAAAGCCTGCAATATGGTGGCATCTATGACAGCCATTTTAAATATATTCAAACCACCATAACTTCCTTATTTCAAGGCCGATTTTGAAAACTCTTGCATCAAAATGAATGGCTTGTTAAGCACTTTACTCCAAGATATACTTACAACCTTTATTGCGTTCTCCTGTAAGTTGTCTGAATATGTATAGTAAATACAGTACCCAGGACCATATGTCTAGATAAGAGTGGGTATCAGGGGTTTTTTTTGTTTTGTTTTTTTATTTCTCAACAAAAACATATATTGTGGGTACTCATAAAAGCGCCTTGCCAAGACTCTTCTAATGAGTACCTGCAACATATGTTTCTGTGGAGAAGTAAGAAAAATATCAATAGTTTTGGATTAAAACAAAAAGATCTTATTAAGAGTTATGACAGAACATATGCTTTATGGAGCATTACATATAGCTTCAGTTAAGAGGGTATCCAGATGAATATTTTTCTTATTTCTCCAAAAAGAACCTATGTTGTGGGTACTCACTAGAAGTGCCTACTTCTAATGATTACCCAGAACATATATTATTGTGGAGAAATAAGCAATTTATCAACATTTATTGGACAAAAAAAAGCTTTATATAAAGTGTGGTATTATGAGAATCCCGATTTTTATTGACAAAAAAAAAAAAAATAAAAAAATAAATAAATAAAATAAACAAACAAAGAAAAAACATTTATCTGAAGTCCTGACCAAGTAACTTCCCTGGAGACTCAGTGGCCTTGCTTGTTTTCAAACTGTCATTTCCGATTCTGATGCTTGTACTTATTTTGACAGATACTCTGTAACATTCAGTCATTGCCTTTATTAAATTGTTTAGTGTCTATTTTTGAATACATCATTCCGAATTTACTAGAATTTAGTTGGAGTTATTACCAAATATGGTAACAGACAATATGCTAATTTCAGTTTATTTGGGTTGTGCCATGCGAAAACATGTCTTGGAGCATATGCAGACAGTGAAGGCCCAGATCAGCCTGCGCATTCGCGCAGTCTGATCAGAGCCTTCACTGTCCGCTAACAGAATCATTGATTGGATACTACAGAATGTAAGAATGGAGAGCAAAGGCCTGATGTATTTTGCACATGTGCAGGATGATCTGAATCTACACATTTTGGGCATGTTCAAAGGCACTTTTTCACTTCATGCAACCCATATGTATAATGATGCATTAGCACTAGAAACCTTCCTTCATGACATAATGTTTCTGACTTCAGATCATGAGGTTAAGGGTTGAATCCCACTGGAGATAGAATTCTGCTCATGACTCAAAGGTGCTTCATTGAACATAGCCTTTCATTATCACACTTCCATCTTCTCCCTATGACTTAAATACATGTAATGTTGAAAGGAACATAAAACACCAAATCATCATCATCATCATCCTGCATAATAATCTATACCATTCTCTTTGGTTTATTTGTACCAGAGGACTTTTTAAGGAAGAGTATTAGATGATAATTCTGGGATATTTTTTTCTTATTTCTCTATAAAGAAAACATTCTAATGAGTACCCACAACATATGATTTTATGAAGAACTGGTATCCCAGTATTATCACCAAATTTTTCTCCTTAACAAGTCTTCTGTATTCACTTATAACAATCGGCCATTCCATGAACCCCAGCCATAGTATTATAAAGGGATTTTCCTGTATATTAATTTCTGACCATCTTTTGTTTTTATCCAAGAAAGTATGAGATCTTGTAGTGAATGTGTTTATCCAAACTTTCTTAACCGCTACCATTCTGATAATTTAAGATGCCATGCCCTCTTCTAATTTTCAACCAGTCAGATCACTTGATCCAGGTTGTTTATACAAATTCACATACTCAAAAAAAAAAGAAATGTACCGGTAGCTATCTACTTTTCTGGTCTGTGACTTTTTTTCCTGCAACTTTTTTTATGACTTTTTTTCCTTTGACTTCTTTTCTAAGCACATATATAGGGGTCAGGGCCCAGTTGTTCAAAACTAACGATGTCGTTAGTTAAAGATTTGTTAAAATTTACATCGAATGATATGCAAATATGCTGAAAGTTTTTGCTGAAAAAATGTGAGTAGCTTTTGCAGTGCAAAAGCTACTCACATTTTTTCAGCAAAAAATATCAGAATATTGTATATTGAATCCGCTAAAACAGTTAACGAAATGACCCTTAACGAGCTTGTTAAGCTAACGATGCTTTGAACAACTGGGCCCTGGTTTTCAATCTGTCTGTTCATTATGTTCATCTTACTTGGTATACACTTTCTTCATAACATGGACACAAACAGCGTGGTTTTTTTGACAACCATGACCAATTGTATTGAGTCCCCACCAAATATGTTTTTGTGGATATTTTTCATATTTCTTCACAAAAAACATATGTTACAGGTACCCATTTGAAGTACATCAGCAATACTTTGTCTTATTTCTTCGCAAAAATATATGTCATGGGTACTCATTAGAAGTGCCTCAGAAAGTACTAATGATTATCAATAACAAGTGTTTTTGTGGGGAATTAAAAAAATAGCTTTCTGGATATTCCTCTTATCTGGAGTGATTTAATGGGGGATTTTCTTATGATGGCTTATTTATTGCACCATTTATTAATTAACCCTTGTCCTGCGGAATAAATTAAGATGCCACACCCTTTTCAAATTTTTAGCAAATTTTTATATCCAGATTGTTGATATAAATTCACATACTGAATGGCAAACAGTGCAGATCCAGATCAGTTGGCTTCTCAGAAGCAAACTGATCTGGATCTACACTGTTTGCAAAGGCAGGTTATATCAGGGTTCAGCAGGACAAGGGTTAGTAATTATCATTGCTTCTGTAAGTAATAAATAACACTATTATTATCCTATCTACATATGAAATGATGTCACCTCATTTAACCCAGGAAGTGCCAAGTAACAGTAAAGCAGAGGACATTTGTTGTTTTTTTTTTAGCTCACCTGAGCAAAAGCTCAGGGTGAGCTATTGTCATCACCCTATCTCCGTCGTTCGTCGTCAACAATTAGTTTGTTAACACTCTAGAGGTCACAGTTTTGACCCAATCTTGATGAAACTTGGTCAGAACGTTTGCCTCAATGAAATCTAGGTCAAGTTCGATACTGGGTTACTTGGGGTCAAAAACTAGGTCATCAGGTCAAATCAAAGGAAAACTTGTTAACACTCTAGTGGTCATAGTTTTGATCCAATCTTGATAAAACTTGCTCAAAATATTTGCCTCTATTAAATCTAGGTCAAGTTCAAAACTGGGTCACTTGGGGTCAAAAACTAGGTCACCGGGCCAGATCAGCAGCAAATCTTGTTAACACTCTAGCGGTCACACTTTTGAAGCAATCATCATGAATCTTGCTCAATATGTTTGTCTTGATGATTTTGAGGTCAAGTTCGAAACTGGGTTACTTGGGGTCAAAAACTAGGTCACTGGGCCAAATCAGCAGAAAACCTTGTTAACACTCAAGTGGTCACATTTTTGAAGCAATCATCATGAATCTTGCTCAAAATATTTGTCTTGATGATTTCTAGGTCAAGTTTGAAACTGGGTCACGTGGTATCAAAAACTAGGCCAAACCAGCAGAAGTTAACACTCTAGCGGTCACATTTTTGAAGCAATAATCATGAATCTTGCTCAAAATGTTTGTCTTGACGAGTTCTAGGATATGTTTGAAACTGGGTCATGTGGGGTCAAAAACTAGGTCACCAGGCCAAATCAGCAGAAAACCTTGTTAACACTCTAGCTGTCACATTTTTGAAGCAATCCTCATGAATCTGGCTGAAAATGTTTGTCTTGATGATTTCTAGGCCGTTCGAAACTGGAACACCTGGGGTCAAAAACTGGGTCACCTGGCCAAATCAGCGTAAAATCTTCTTATCACTCTAGCGGTCACATTTTTCAAGCAATCATCATGAATCTGTCTCAAAATGTTTGTCTTGATGAGTTCTAGGTCAGGTTTGAAACTGGGTCACTTGGAGTCAAAAACTAGATCACTGGGCCAAATCAGCAGAAAACTTTGTTAACACTCACATTTTTTAAGCAGTTATCATGAATCTTGCTCAAAATGTTTGTCTTGATGATTTTTAGGTCCGGTTCAAAAGCAGGGTCACCTGGGGTCAAAAACTAGGTCACCTGGCCAGATCAGCAGAAAACCTTGTTAACACTCTAGTGGTCACATTTTTCAAGCAATCATCATGAATCTTGCTCAACATGTTTGTCTTGATGATTTCTAGGTCAAGTTTGAAATTGGGTCACTTGGGGTAAAAAACTAGGTCACCTGGCCAGATCAGCAGAAAACCTTGTTAACACTCTAGCGGTCACATTTTTCAAGCAGTCATCATGAATCTTGCTCAAAATGTTTGTCTTGATGATTTCTAGGTCAAGTTTGAAACTGGGTCACATGGGGTCAAAAACTAGGTGACCTGGCCAAATCAGCAGAAAACTGTTAACACTCCAGAGGTCACATTTTTGAAATAATCATCATAAATATTGCTCAAAATGTTTGTCTTGATGATTTCTAGGTCTAGTTTAAAACTGGGTCACTTGATATCAAAAACTAGTTCACCTGGCCAAATCAAAGGAAAACCTTGTTGATACTCTAGAGGTCACATTTTTGAAATGATCATCATGAATCTTGCTCAAAATGTTTGTCTTGATAATTTCAAAGTGATGTATAGTTTTCTGTCCAGTGACTCTCTTAAGTTTTTCCACTTAGGTCAGTTTCTCAGTAATTATTGGTCCAACAGAGTGATATTTGGTACTTGTGAAGTGTTTGTGTTCAAGTCAGTTTCTCAGTAACTATTGCTCCTACAGCCAGTGATACTTAGTACATGCATACATCTTAGCATGGCCTCTTGAGTGCAGTCATCCATATTTGACCTTGACCTTTATTTCACAGTCCATTAGACATGCTACATTTTCTTACTTGTTACTATAATCATTTTGAACTTTTATCAGAATGTTTGCCTTGATCAGTTCTAGATCAGGCTCTCAAAGTGCTATGTTGCTCAGGTGAGCGTTACAGGGCCATTATGGCCCTCTTGTTGTTGTTTTTTTTTTTTAGGGGGGGGGGGGGGGTGAGGGTGGGGGAGGGGGGGGTGGAGGGGCCTTGACATTCCATGTAAATCATCTGCCATGCAGATGATTCATATAAAATGCCAAGTGTTAATTTCTCTGAAAAATAATAAAAAAATATAGAGTGTCGTCTGCTACAGTTTTGCTTAGTTCTTTAAGGATTACCTGTAGCAAATAACAGATGAATGATATTTCCTTATTTTCATTAGAAAACGCTTAACATTTTATACATATTGTCTCTGTAGGACGCTACTTGCACTAAATGCCAGTTCCCTATTTCTGGGAAAATTTAAACATAGTAACAAAGTAACAAATTTTCATCTGCTAAAATTTAAATTCATTAACCTCATCATCTTCATCAGAGAATGCTTCAACGCTAAGCAATCTGGGTTAAAATTTCAGCAAACCGCATTTTGAAATACTGGTACATGTATTTTCCTTTTTTCCAGAAAACAGGTTTGACATTTCGTGCAAATTGTCCCCAATGAAATCATGCATTCTGGGAAAAATAAAAAAAATATCTCATCAATTTATCATCTGCTTAATTTGCTATTCTCTAAAGAGTCTTCAGAATCCATACATTAAGTTAGTGAACAGTGTAGACCCTGATTGGGCTGATCTAGGTCATGGCTGGTCATGTGTGTCATAAGGTTTTCTATATGAATTGGCTGAAGTGTATTATGGTATCATAAAAAATGTCAAAGCAGATTTATTAGTGTGAATACTTCTGGTAGAGGGCACTGAAGAGGGTACGGAATGTTAACTGGCAGGTAACCCTGAGGTTGAATATCGGTTAATTAGACAAAATAGCATAATATAGCTAATTATTGAGACAGTTTAACTCCTTACATTCTTGTCCTAAACCTAAAATTTGGACAGATTGATTTGTCTACCTGTGGATGTGTCTAAAACTTTGGGCCCAGTTGTTCAAAGCTAACTACATCGTTAGTTAACGACTCGTTAAAATTTACATCGAGTAATACGCAAATATGCTGAAATTTTTTGCTGAAAAAAAGGTAAGCTACTCACATTTTTTCAGCAAAAAATATCAGAATATTGTATATTGAATCCGCTAAAACAGTTAACGAAATGACCCTTAACGAGCTCGTTAAGCTAACAATGCTTTGAACAACTGGGCCCTGAACAAGTGGCACATAATATAGACCATGATCCTTCTCATAGCATTTAGTCAGCATCTTCACTGTTTGCTCGAGCGTGTTTGTCTCATTATAAGTTGACCCTAAGAATGACATTCAGTACTGTAGCAGATGACACTCTAAAGTACATTTGTCTTTTATGTTTAGGCTAAATAAGGCAGATGATTCGTATGAAATGTCAAGCTTTTTTTTATTTTTCTTGGGAAAAAATACAGTCGACTCTCGTTATCTCGAACTTCACGGGACCTGATAAAAATGTTCGAGTTATCAGTAGTTCGAGACAACCAAACTGTGACGTCATAGGTACATGTATGACGACTGTTCGCCTCTGTTCGCCAAAACGTGGCTGGAAGGCACATGTATATGGCAATTTAAATAATATACGCGTTCTTCAGTTTGCATTGTTACTGTTTGTTTTAGGAGATGCAATAGTTCTCTTGGAATAATATCATCAATAAATGTTAATAATAATAAATTTCAAACGTCTCTTGTTGTCTTTTAATACTCCTGCAAATTTGGATTTCCATGTGAGCTATAAATAAATTACTTGTTTCCGGGTTGTGTTAGCTATACGTTATGAACTGGTTTGGATTAGCTCCCTTCGCATAGACGACTCGATAAAGAGTTGACTGGTTTCCGCTTTTGCATAAAACGCTTACAATGTTAAGCGGCAGCTGTAAGCTAGTTTGGATTATCTCCCCTGGCATAAACGAACCCTCTCAGCGCGGCAAACTGTAGATCCTGTAGAGAAAGCTCGTTATGAACCGTCTCATCTGGACCTACACTATTTGTGCGGGTATCCGTATCAGTCTACAGGGTCGGAAGGGTTAACATCGGTACCCACGTGTGATTCGTCTATTTGAGGCCGTGCACGACAACTCCTATTAGAAGACTGTGCGACTGTCAAAGACTCAGATCAGCCTGCACGCCCACGAATTTTCCATTATACGCATGAGCCTTATCTGGGCTTACCAAAGAGCACCACCTGACCAAAGAGTAACAAGCGAAGATTCAGACTGAGCTAGTATGTTCAATACAGGCTGATCTGAGTCGGAACCTGTCGCGCACTGACTTTTCTTGAAGACGCTATATCATTCAGACGGACAGTACTCAAAAGTGAAGAGCATATCTAAACAATAAATTAAAGAAACTTCGTTGATTAATCTTCCATAACACTATTCTGAGCTGCTTTTTATCTTACAAATCAATGACACGAGACGGTGTTGAGCGCCGCGTGTCAAACCCGACTCGACACGCACGTGATTTCATAATTACGGATTTTAGACATTGTTTGTGTTGTTTGTAATTACCTGGACAAAGGGGAAAATTAAGATATTGATTTATTTATCAATGGCCTATTATGACTTTCATTAACTGAGAGACCGGCAGCGCCGCATCTTACATTTTGTTTTCCTTCGTCATGGTCCGAGTTCGAGATACGCGGTAGTAAAAACTGTGAAAAATATATTCAGGGACTGAAAATGATGGACGAGATAGCCGAAGTGTCGACATAAAAGTAGTTCGACATACGCGAAGCTGAAATACAATAAATATATAAGGAAAATAATCGGGACTTAGAAATCAGTTCGACATAAGTGATAGGATCGAGATAAGAGGGGTCGAGATAACGAGAGTCAACTGTATATACATTATGATTACTGAGGTCTGTATCCCAGACTGGTTTCTATGGTCTGTGTTCCAGACTGGTTACTTAGGTCTGTATTCCAGATTGGGTTCCTTAGGTCTGTGTCCCTGACTGGTTACTGAGGTCTGTGTTCGAGACTGGTTACTGAGGTGTGAGTCACAGACTGTTTGCTGAGATAGCTTGCCTTGAACAAGTTTATGTAAAATTTGGTTTTGTATCTTTCCAGCACCAACTTGGTCATGAGAACTTCTTCGACAGTGTGCCTTCATCCAATGTATGATAGAAGACGTGGGCGGAAGTAATTCTGTACAGCTATCCATACCTGGTTTATATGGCGAAGATGTACAAGTGATAGAGTTAGGACTTCTTAAGAGAAGTATTTGGTGATAATTCTGGGATTTTTTTTTTCTTATTTTCTATAAATATATATGCTGTGGGTACTCATTAGAATGCCTGTCCGACGTGCTTCAAATGAACTCTCACAACATATGTTTTTATGAAGACTTGAAGAAAATTATTCCATAATTGTCATCAGATATTTCTCCTTATCGGGTCCTCTGGGAGTCCAGGAAGGGTACTTGGAGAAAAAAGAATATTTTCATAGAGACATACACTATAACCTCTTGTAATTCAGTTAATGAGATTCAAAGCAAAAATCTTGTTAGTTAAGCAACTGTGTTGTATCTTAACCCTTGTCATGCTGAATAAATTAGATTGCCACGCCCACTTCCTAAATTTCAGCCCATCAGATTGAGTCAGGTTGTTAATATAAATTTAAATACTGAATGGCAAACAGTGCAGATCCAGATCAGTTGGCTTCTTCAGATCTGCACTGTTTGCAAAGGCAGGGCATATCCGTGTTAAGCAGGACAAGGGTTAACAAAAATGTATAGATTATATAGAAAAAAGACTACTGTATTTACAGCAAGTGTTTGGTCACCTTAAAGTACTTGTCATAAAATTTGAAATACTTCCTTTTACTTCCTGTTGATGTGTTTTAACCCTTGTCCTGCTGAATAAATTTAAGATGCCACACCCACTTCTAATTTTGATCCTGATTTTTGCTATAAATTCACAAACTTAATGGCGAACAGTGCAGATCCAGATCAGTTGGCCAACTGATCTGGATCTACACTGTTGGCAAAGGCAGGGTATGTCCAGGTTCAGCAGGACAAGGATTAAAATTGCTTGATGAGTGACAAACAGTGTAGAACTTGATCAGATGCCACATTCTGTGTGTGATGCCTGTCCTCTGAAAACTTGGGGTAATACATAAACTTTTTTCTGTATGATCTGTACATTTTGGGGGGATACATTTTTGGGGTCCATTTTTATTAGCTGACACTTTGTGAAGCAAGGGAGTACTTACGCTAGACCCCTTGCATGAGCATGTGTATTAACATCAGCGTGAGTGTTAGTGTGGACACAATGTTCACCTTGTATGCTAAGGTCAGTTTCTCAGTAACCTTAAGACTTGGGCTCTTCATACTTGGCGAGGACTTCTCAGATAGTGATTTTTTTGCCCCCAACTTCCAAGAAGTTGAGGGGGCATATTGATTTGGGCCTGTCCATCTGTCCGTCCATCTGTCCATCCATCTGTCTGTCTGTTACACTTGCACACTGTCAGGAATGGTTAGAGCTAGGATCTTGAAATTTTATTAATAACATCAGCATGAAAAATAAGGGGACATGTATGTTTTTCATTTTTTTGTCGGGTTCTCCTTGTGGAGTTATTCTCCTTTTTCGACTTAGGTATTTGACAGCAGATGGTGGGTATCTTGTGTGAACAACTCCTCATACAGTTATATACCCATCAATTTGAAACTTTTCAGGCTCTTTTGCCATGGTCTGTAGATGTTCATATGGTTTTGGCATTATGGTCAATTTAATTTTTGTCATTTTTTTTTAGACTTTTGAAATTAGCCATTTCAGTCCATCTATCTGCTACGCTTTGCATACAGTCAAGAATGGTTAGAGCTAGGAGCCTGAAATATTATATATAGCATCAGCATGAAAAATAAGCGGACCATTATTTTTTCATTTTTTAGTTGGAGTTCTCCTTTCAGAGTTATTCCTCTTTTTTCAACAGGCATTTGATGACAGACGGTGGTGACCTTGTGTGCACAACTTCAAATACAGTTTTATACCAATCAGTTTGAAACTTTGCAGGTTCTTATTGTCATGGTCTGTAGATGTGCATGTGGTTTTGGCATTATCAACAATTTAAATTTTGTCTTTTTTTTTGACTCTTGAATATCCCCATTTTTGGGGCTTAAATACTATTAAAGTGCATTTCTGTGGGTACCTTGTGTGTGCAACTCCTACAGTTTTATACCGATCAGTCTGAAACTTTGCAAGCCCTTTTGTGATGGTCTGTAGATGAGCATGTGGTTTGGCATTATCAATTTAATTTGTCACCTTTTTTTTACTTTTGAACTTAGCCATTTTTGGTGCTTAATATTACAGTCAGTGCATGTTTAAGGGAAAGTGTATAGTTCGGGGCATAGTGTTTTACAAACAAATTTTCTAGTTCTCATCAGATTTCATATTCTGTACACACAAAATAATTTAATTGCCATTTAAATATAATCTTATGTTGCTTCTTTATGGTTGTTCTTTTCTGCACAAATTGTTCATTTAATTAAAGAAAATGTTCATTTAAATTATGTTCTTTTAATTAAAGAAAATGTTCATTTAATTAAAAACTGTTGGCTCCCAGTTATGCCTAGAAGGGTCCAGAGATTGTTTCACTTTAGGTAGCTTCCCTTTTCCAGAGTGTTGCATGTCTCTTGCTTGATTGTAGATAAAATGCTTTTGACCTCTTGCCATCACCCCCATCCATCCAAACACCCACACTCACACCCACAAAACACACAGTTTCAATAAATTTTCTTAGGGCAAATCCAAAACTTTTAAAAAAGTTCTGCTTAGGAAATTTACTCCTGGCTTTTAGCAGAATACCTCATGAAGATGAAATAGTTTCAAACAAGAGGGGGTTTGATTGAACTCAATAAACTCTTCTGGGTCCATGAGTACCTTAATAACCCTAAATATTGGGACACACAGGCCTAAGCAAACATTGTAGACCAAGATCAGACACTGCAGAATGTTGCATCTGATCAGGGTCTGCACTGTTTGCCGTTCATTCAGCATTTTTCAGACACATCAACTGGCAATCTACCGGTAATTGACTTGTTCAAATTTTAGGAGGAGTTTGGTAATGATTAAGGTGTCCCTGTATTTAGGGTAAATATAGTTTCTTTTTGCCTTGACCTGTGTTTGAATCCCACTAGAGGCAGAATACAGCTTATGACTGATGGCGCTTTGTTGCACATAGCCTTCCATTATCACCCCTTCATTACCTCATTATGACTTAAATTATGTTGAAAGAGATAAAAAATGCCAAATCATTATCCTTTTGATACCCCTCATGATCATGTTGGCAGCTGCCCCTTGAACTTGGATAATCACCTCATGAATGTGACTAGAAAAGTAAGTTCAGGATGAGATTGGGTTGGATTGGTGTTAAAGTCTCACAGGGAATGAATACACTTTCAAAGGAGGCAACTCACTCACTCAAAATTGTTTGCCTCCCTTCTGAAAAGAGGTCTACTCTGAAAGGAAAGAATTTGCTCCCTCAGGGAGCAAATTCTTTCCTTTTAGAGTAGACCCCTTTTAGGAAATGACTTGGTGTGCTAAAGTGCAAACAGTAAGTGCTAAAGTACAAACAGGAAGTCACTGTAGTTGTCTCCCTTGTAAAAATGGTGGAAAATCTACCAAGTATATTCAGTCCCATGAATATTTGTTGTTAATAATCAAAATGACTTTGAATACTGTTAGAGAATAATTATGGAATGACGTAGATTAGTTCATGGTGCCTTGAGAATGAATTGATGTAAATATCTTGTGTATAATATTCACTGTATATGTATTTTATTTTTTCATCTGTAAATAAATATGAATGTCATTTTTAGTTTGAACTTTTTGATGGCTTTTCCATCACATGTATATTTGGAGTGTATGTAAGATTAAAACACAGCAAAATTGAATAACCTCGAGAGCTATTTTTAGAGTATGGATGAAGTCAAGTTTGTATTTGATAAAGCTCAAAATGAGCAGGCTAGCCATGTAAACGCTTTTCATATTCCCAAATTCTGAAAGGAGGTATATAGTCACTGACTCTCCTCACATATGCTGTGGATACTCATTAGAATTGCCCCCGAAAATGTATTGTGGGTACTTAATAGAAGTGCCTGGTTGAAGCACTTCTAATGGTATCCACAACATGTTTTTTATACCCCGGCACAGGATAGTTGCTGGGTATTATGGTTTCAAGTTGGTCGTCCGTGTGGCCATCTGTGTGTCCCACCTGTCGTACGTCCGTCCATCCGTATTTTCATTTCTAGACGATAACTTGAGTGAGTGTCAATGGATTTTCACCCAACTTGGTATGTGTATTGATATTGTAGAGATCTATTTTGGGATTTGCTAATGGGCAAATTTCGTCAATTTTTGACAAAGTATGCCCGTGACATGTCTGATTTTTTCGTTTCAGGACAATAATTTTAGTAAATTTCAGTGGATTTTCACTAAACTTGGTGTGTACTCTGATATTGTAGAGATCTGGTTTGGGATTGCTAATGAGCAAATTTCATCAGTTTTTGACAGTTATCTGCTCACAACATGTCAATATTTTTGTTTCCACACGATAACTTAAGTAAATGTCAGTGGATTTTTACCAAACTTGGTATGTGCATTGCTATTTTGGAGATCTGGTTCAGGATTGCTAATTGGCAAATTTCTCCAATTTTCGACAGTGTTATCTGCCCGCGACACATCCATATTTTCATTTCTGGACAATAAGTTGAGTAAATCTCAATGGATTTTCACCCAATTTGGTATATGCAGTTATATTGTGAAGATCTAGTGTAGGATTGCTATTGGATACAGTTCATCAGTTTTTGACAGTTATCTCCCCATGACATATTAATGGCGGAGTATTATCATTTCATATTTTTATTTGTAAGAAATTAGGAAAATATCAATTCATTTTGGAGGGAAAATGCACCTTATTTATAGCTGTGCAAACTGATCATGGCCTTTGTTTTATCTGTAAATTTTACAGTATCCTATGATTCTGTTAACACTTGTCATGCTGAATAAATTAAGATGCCACACCCACTTCTAATTTACAGCCAATCAGATTACTTGAGCCAGGTTTTTGATAGAAATTCACATATTTAATGACAAACAGTGCAGATCCAGATCAGTTGGCTTCTTCAGAAGCCAACTGATATGGATCTACACTGTTTGCGAAGACGGGGCATGTCGAGTTCAGCAAGAGAAGGGTTGAGGAACAGTGATGGTACTGATTGGAATAATTGTATCATAGATCCAGAATTGGTGTGGTAATTCATAACTCAAGATAAAACGGGTTTCTAGCAAAAAATACTGATATCATGAAAACCTTTGTTGTGGGAACTCATCAGAAGCACCATGCTGAGGCTCTTCAGGTGAGTACCCACATCATATGTTTACAGTGAATCACTTCCAATGAGTACCCACAACATATGCTTTTGTGGAGAAATAAGAAAAAAAATGAATCTGGATAGCCCTCTTATATTGAGCTATGGTAATCTTGGGAATAATTTAGAATAATTTTCTTAATTTTGCACCCAAACATACCTTGTGGATATTCAGTTGGAATTGACTTGATGAGACATTTCTTGTACAGTCAACCCTCTTTATACCGACACTCGATAAAACGACAAAATTCGATATATTGACAATTTGAATGTCACAAAACCTTCGCTCAAGAGGTGACAGTTAATGAGAAATTATGCAAGAATATTGCATTAGAATTTCAAGCGACATATGTTTTGGATATTTGTTAGAATTGCCTCACTGAGGCAATTCTAACAAATATCCAAAACATGTTCTATGAGGAAATAAGAATAAAGCAAGGTTTATCTAACATACCATTCTGTCCATTAAGGATTCTTTACAACAGCAACAGCAAATTCATTATAATGGCAACATCTTCAGGAACAATACTGTTGTTGTAACGAGGGTTCACTGTATGCACAAGATACGTTTTGGTGCAAAAATAACATAAATTAGGCCATGCAAAAATGTGTTTTTCAGGCATATATTGTCAGCAAAAACCCAGATCAACCTGGATGTCCAAGTTCTCTGATCAGGGCCTTCACTGTCCACTAAACAGAACTATTTGAATCTGTGGATTTTGCACATGTTCAAAGGCATTTTTTCGCTAGACATGGCCCAGAATATCTTCTGAATATTCTTGACCTACCATAGTTATCCTGAATATATCTTAAATATATGGACATCTTAACTCCTTACCGTTGTTCTTAACTTTGAACAAATCTGTTTTACTATCTTTTGATAGTTTGAAATACAGCTGGATGAGTTGTAAACAGTGTAAACCCAGATCAGATGCTGCAGTATGCAGCATCTGATCTGGGTCTTCACTGTTTGCTCAGGACTGTCTTTCTGTATAATTCTGGTAAATACTGTATGTCATATGTACAAAATCTAGATCTCGGATTGCAGTATTGGCATTATGTATTAAGGTCCTTTATGTTTTACAAGGACTATATTCAGAGCCTTAGGAGTTGACCTCTACATTTCTGAAAAAAAAAAAAAAAAAAAAATATTGGTCCTTCTTGAGTAGAAATCTGTGGTAATTATAGACCAGTATCAGCCCATGCAAACTGATCAGGGCATATACTGTGCATTTCTAGGATCTTATACCTATAAGGCTATTGTTCAGGTAAATTCAGACAGCAGACAACAAATTGATATTTTTCACACAAAAAAAAGGTTTCCTGTCTAGTTTGCATGAAATGTCAAATCCCATTTTCTGGGAAAAATAAAACAAAAAAACTATTTCAGAATGTTGTCTGCTGAAATTTTTTACCAGCATGCTAAATGTTAAGGTCCCCACTTTATAAGTGATCAGAGTAGGCCTGATCAGTCTCTTCACATGCACAGACCGATATTGGTTACAGCTGATCACATCTGTCTTTATCATTATGAAAACATGCATATTCAGATATACTGAAAATTTTCCCACCAAAAAATGAAAATTTTTAGATGAAAAATTCTGATATTTTTCATATTTCTGCTCAAAATATAAATTGTGGGTACTCGTTAGAACTGCCTGAACGAGGCAGTTCTAACGAGTACCCACAATCTATGATTTAAGTAGAAATAAGAACGTATATCCCTGTAAACCCTAGTTTACTATATAAAAGTGGGGTATAAGGGGGTCAAAGTTATATAGGCATGAGCCAGTCTCGGTGGCTCAGTTGGATGCGCCATCCGACTGGAGACCAGGAGGTCGCGAGTTCAACCCCAGCCGAGGTCGGCAACATTCTTTCGTGGAGATTGATCGTGAAATATTTTCTACGGTCATTCTCTCCCTTTCGCTGATTCAAGAAGGGCAGTTGTCAGTTTCTGGCGAAAGAATGTGCACAATACTGGTTAACCGCTTAGAGGACTAAGCCTGCCCAGTAAATGTGTGGTTAGGTAAACTGACCACGCTCGACATGACCCTATTGGGTTGACTGGGCCCCCGTAAAACCTCAACACAAAAATATATAGGCATGTTTTCGTGATGTTGATTTTTGTTTGGAAGGTCTAGTAACATGTCATATCAGGTAAAAATGTGTCTTCTAGGAGTTATGTTTATATATTCTATGATCTCTGATCCTGTAAGCCAACAGCCAAGGCCCAGAGTTAATCTGGGTCTTTGCTCATCTGCATACCTTATTTACCCTATATATTTGGACTCCCTAACTCCTTACCATACTTGTCTTAAATTTTTAACATCCATTTTACTACCGTATTTACCAAAATATTGGGACACCTTAACTCCTTACCATACTTGTCCTAAAATTTAAAAAAAGAATACTTAACTACTTATTGATTGATGTGTTAAAAAAATAGTGCTAGATGAGTGGCAAACAGTGTAGACACAGATCAGACGCTGCTGAATGCAGCATCTGATCTGGGTCTACACCGTTTGCTTAGGCCTGTCCCAATACTTAGGGTTATCTTTAACTGTAATGTGTCTAAAAATTGCTAGATGAATGGCAGCAGTACAGACCTTGTTCATTTGTTGCAGAATCCAGCATCTGATCTGGGTCTACTATATTAGCGCAAGCCTGCTTGTCTGAATACTTAGGGTAAATATGTATTCCTTGAACAGACATCTTTCACTTGACTCGGCTCATTTCATGAAGACAGTATTATATGAGCCAGTGCACGACAAACCTACAATAAGGCGTGTGTAACCAGCAAAGACTCAGATCAGCCTATACATGTACCTAGTAAGGCAAGGGTTCTTGTTTATCCCTCTTTGGATAGCCCGGAGGCTGTAGAAGGTACATGGGATCAGCAAAGACTCTGATCAGACTGCTTGGATGCACATGCTGTTCTGAGTCTTTGCTTGTCGTACAAGTCTTATGGAAGGTTTTGTTGTGCCCTGGCTCATATATAACATAAGTATTTGGATAAACAGGCTTTAGCAAACAGTGTAGACCCATATCAGAAAAAGTGGCATCTGATCAATGTCTACACTTTGCCACTTATCTAGCAGGGATTAGTTGTTCAAAGCATCATCAGCTAAACGAACTCGTTAGTGGTCAAAATGTTAACTGTTCTAGTAAGTAAAATATCTAATTCACAGGTATTTTTGCTGAAAAAATGTGAGTAGCTTTTGCAAATATTAGCGTATATGCCATATTTAATGATCAAAGTTTTAACAATATGTTAACTAATGACATCGTTAGTTTTGAACAACTGGGCCCAGATTTTTAGGTACAAGAACTTGTAGTAAAATAAACTTGTTCAAATTTTAGAATAAAGATGGTGAGGAGTTCAGGTGTCTGAATATTTAGGGTAGATACGATATATATTTTATCTATATAAAGTGTACAAAAATGCTTATGTATAAAATCTGATGAGCTTTTACCCTTAAAGGCATTAAGCAAAATGGTAGCCGACAACATTCTATTTTTTAATATTTTGTTTTTAACTTTTAGAGGGTTGGCCCTGCCATAATTGTTTTTGTTGTTGTTGTTTTTTTGCAAGAATGGTCTTATCTCACTTTAACCCATTGTAGTCTAGAGACCCCTGAAAGGGTAATTGGCAAACAGTGCAGACTGAGAGCAGATGCTGTAGAATGTGGGGTCTGATCAGGGTCTCCACTGTTTGCAAATAGTTTGGCCATTTTTCTTAAGGAATATCTAGATCTCATAGATGGATGTACCTAAAATTGAAATTGGACTCTTCCAATATATAGTGTGGGGGAGTCTATTCAGTCTACAATGGGTTAAGCAAGATCAGGATTTTGGGCCTTTTTCTCGTCTATCCCATTCTTCTTGTCTTTTTCCAGATGACAGAAATATTGTTGACAGGGCCGTTAAACCTTAAACAAACGAAAACATCTATCATTTTTCAGAGAAAATAAGACTTGACTTTTTGTGTGAATCATCTGCCTAGTAGATTACTCTTACAAAAAGTCTAGTCTTATTTTCTCTGAAAAATGAAAAAGATCAGGGCCCAGTTGTTCAAAGCGTCGTTAGCTTAACAAGCTCGTTAAGGGTCATTTCGTTGACTGTTTTAGCGGATTCAATACACAATATTCTGATATTTTTTGCTGAAAAAATGTGAGTAGCTTTTGCACTGCAAAAGCTACTCACATTTTTCAGCAAAAAATTTCAGCATAATTGCGTATCACTCGTAAATTTTAACGAATCGTTAACTAACGACATCGTTAGTTTTGAACAACTGGGCCCAGAATATCATCTGATGCAGTTGTGATTAGTGCTTTAACATTTATCACTCTCTGGGCTAATTCAGCAGACAACAAATTGGTGATAATATATATGCTGTCTGCTGAAAATTTTACCCAACATGTTAAGTGTTAATTTCAAGGGCTACTGCTGTATAATCTGATACAAGCTCATCAAATTACTTTTAAAACATGGTATTTTGTGTTTTATGCAAGAAATATATTACCAAATGCTTGTTGACTTGTTCTTCAAATTCCATTGTAGTTGGGAGTAAGTGAGATTTTGGTTTCAGGCTCGGGGAAAATTCTGATATACTATATTTACCTTAACCCTTAGCGCCAAGCAAAATTTATAGCAGACGACTTTCTAATTTTTAATTTTTATTTTTCAGAGAAGATAGGCCTTTGACATTTCATATGATTCACATGGAATGTCAAGATTGATTTTATGGGGGTGGTCGGGTGGTGCGAAGGTGTCGTGTATCTTATGTCACTGGGGCGTCCAACTGATATTGGCTTACATTTGGGCAAGGCCTGCTATCCTTGTAGCAGGAAAGGGTAGAGGGGGAATGTTTTTATTTCTTCTGTTTCTTCACTTTCATTACTGTTCCTCTTTCTTCCCTGTTCCTCTCTTTCATCTCTTCGACTATCTATTCTATCACTCTTCTCCCTTTCTCTGGGAGACGACACAAAATGACCCACAAGGGTTGATGTGTCGTTAAACCCCAACACAATCATTCAGATTGATTTTATGCATAAAATGAATAAAAAACTCTTCTTCAAAATGTTGTCTGCTGCAGTTGTGATTGGTGCTGTCAAGGATAGGAAAACTTCAGGATTTATCCTGATTTCAGGATTGAGCTTTCATTATAAACATGAAATTTCACTTTTACACTTGTTCACAAGACCGTCCTTTTGTGTCAAAAGTAGTTATTTGGGACAATATACCGGCACAGTGGCTCAGTGGTAGAGCTTCCACTTTGTGACTGGGAGGTTGCGGGTTCGATCCCCGGCCAGGTCATACCAAAGACTTTGAAAATGGTACTAGCTGCTCTTTCGCTTGGCGCTCAGCATTAAGAAAGTAGAGCTAGGAATCGGAACTGGTCAGCTCAGTGTCAGTATAATGTGACTGGGTGGAATATCATGTCAAAGTGTCTGGGGCATGATATTTCAGTGAGGCAGCACTCTAAAAGTGAGCATTGAACTCCCTGTCACATCCAGACACATCGCGATATGACTGAAAGATTGTTGAAAGCGACGTTAAGCCCAAATCAAACAAATTTGGGTTAATATATTCCTGAAATAACAAAAACTAATTAAAACTAATTATTAATTGTACAGCTCCAGATAAGAGGGAGTATCCACATAATAATTTTCCTATTTCTCAATAAAAAACATGGTAACTCATTAGAAGCACCTCCTCTGGACACTTCTAATGAATACCCACAACATATTTTTTATTGAGAAATGAGAAAAATAGTATTAGTTTTTGGACTGAATTTTTAGATTTCAGGATTGATGATTAGCGACTGGTTTAGTATTTGAATAGGCAGGCCTCAGCAAACAATGCAATCTGCAGCATCAGATCAGAGTCTGCACTGTTTACTAGTGATACAGCAGTTTTTAGACTCCTCAACAGTTTGTAAAATGAGCTTGTTATAATTTGAAGTATGGTAATGAGTTAAAATTTCTGAATAATATTTAGGGTTGATATAATAAGCTGATGCCACATAAATCACATTTGCGTACCGGTATACCCTCTGGCTCTGGGGTACTAATATGAGGGGTGTTCAAATATGAATGCAACTGGGTTAATTTTTAGAAGCGCTTAACAAACAATGCCAAAATCTTTATCTCAATCCTTCAAAATACTCGCCACCATGTGATACACAAAGTTTCAGTCTTTTAATCCAGTTTTCAAATGCGTTTTCATAATATTTTTGAGGTATACTGTTCAGACACTGAAAAAAAGCCGAACCGAGATTTTTGCATGTTTAATATTTTCTTCCAGCGAGGTGTTTTTTGAGCCTCGAGAATAGGAAAAGTCGCAAGGGGCAAGACCTGGCAAATAAGGAGGGTGCGGAAGCTCGACAACCTTTTCCTGTTTCAGATATTCGCGTACAATGGCCGCTTTGTTTCATTAAATATCTCTTTCGCCTGTATACCAAGAATACAGCGGTTCTTGATATAGGACCGTATTTGGTCAGTGATTGGAGACCTTTTCCCAACCATTTTAGCTTTAGTGTACACGAGTAGACATTGTTAATCGAGCAATTATCAAAGCCAGACTGAACGTATTTACACATGTATTGTATCAATGGAGAGCTTACACAACCATCTATACGATACATGTACCTATTTCGTGCAAATCGTGGTTAAAAGCGAGATATTGGCCTACAAATGTAGTTGCATTCATATTTGAACACCCCTCGTATTCAGGCAACCAATAGTTTCTGAGCAATATTTGCTAGTAGGTACCAAACTACAATAATGTTCTGCCATTTTGGTTAGTCAAAATCCCCATTCTCTCAAAAAATTCTGTAAATAACAGAAAAAACGCACAAATGCTAGATGTATTTTTTAGTTGACCCTAAGCACCCATTGTACTCCAATGCAAAATGGTTTTTATTGTGTTGCATTTTAACTCTGAATGCTGTGTACCAGCATATTTTGCAGTTACAGTTTCAAAAAAAAGTCACAATTCCTTGACTACAGCCAAAAATGAACTTTTTTCAAGAGCTTAAACGTAGCGTTCTTCTCACAATAAAGGAAATTTCAGACACAGAACCTTGTTATTTATGACGTGGATTACGATCTGTAAGGGGATGAAGCAGATATTTGTCACCTACAGGATGCAGTAACCTAGACGATCAAATGTGTTGTTGTTTTGGGGTTTTTTTTTTTCTTTATTTTGCAGTTTCTTAAAAAAACCTACTTAACATAATAGTTGCATGATTAAATGACATGGTTAGGGTATGATAACTGGTGTATTTTAGTAAATGGAAAAAAGCAATAAAAGTTTGCTTAGAATATCAGGTGTATTTTGGTGAATGGGAGAAAGCAATAAAGGCTTTCTTAGAATATCATTCTGATGAATTTTGGTGAATGGGAGAAAGCATTAAAAGTTTGCTTAGAATATCGGGAATATTTTGATGATTGATAGAAAGCAATAAAAGTTTACTTTGATTTTGTTTGTGTTGAGGTTTTACGGGGGCCCAGTCAACCCAATGGGGTCATGTCAAGTGCGGTCAGTTTACCTAGCCACACGTTTACTGGACAGGCTTAGTCCTGTAAGCAGTTTACCAATATTGTGCACATTCTTTTGTCAGAAACTGACAAATGCCCTTCTTGAATCAGTGGAAGGGAGAGAATGACTAGAAAATATTTCATTATCAATCTCCACGAAAGAATGTTGCCGACCTCGGCAGGGGTTGAACCCGCGACCTCCTGGTCTCCAGTCGGACAGCGCATCCAACTGAGCCACCGAGGCCGACAAAGTTTACTTAGAATACCCAGTGTAATTTTGTGGGAGAAAGTAATAAAAGCTTGCTTAGAATATCAGGTGTAATTTGGTGAATAGGAGAAAGAAATGAAAGTTTTCTTAGAATATCCAGTGTATTTTGGTGAATGGGAGAAAGCAATGAAAGTTTGCTTGGACTATCCAGTGTATTTTGGTGAATGGGAGAAAGTAATAAAAGTTTGCTAATAGAATATCATGTATTTTGGTGAATGGGAGAAAGTAATAAAAACTTGCTAAGAATACCATGTGAGAGAAAGCAATAAAAGCTTGCTTTTATTGCTTTTTCCCATTCACCAAATAAACCGGCTATGCCATGCTATCAACCATGTAATTTCTATTAACAGCAACCACTTAATACCTAAACAAATGTTTTAAAACTTAAGTGACTTCTTGTTATTATTCGGTCTGAATACTTGCACCAGGATGCAATTAGAATTGGAAAAGTATTACCAATTAGCATAAAAAGCAGACAGAAGTCAGATTGATGAATTTCAGTTTACACTGAAAAGAGGTGACAAATGTTGAAGTCAATAGTCCTAATGACAATTGTAATGAAGTCTACTTGCAAATCGTAATGAAAAAAAAAAAAGAAAGAAAGAAAATCCCCAATATTACTTCTACCAATATTACTTAAAAGTATTAAGTGTATTCCACTGTTACAGGGAAAACCAGACTAATGCTCAGTATTCAGCTTCTAAAACCAAGCATCTTGGCACAAATTTTATCAAAATCGTTCACCAAGGCTTCTAGGTTAATGAAACATTATAAACATTCGCCATGATGCACCCCACCCACTGCCCACAAATGTTACTGACCTTGACCTACTTTTGACTGAACAATGTTTAGTCTGCATTAAGCTCCATTTCTTGAATACCAGCAGTCGCGACAGCCATTCCTCACATTTCTTATGATAAAAGATTAGCAGCAGTCTCACTGCAAGTGTAACTGAAATTGTTTCATCCAAACATTTACTGGCCTCACAATCCCATGGTGGCGAGTTTGAGCCCCACTGGTGGTTCATAATTTTCCTGCATTTGTTTCTTTCTCATATGGACCATCCAGGCTTACTTGCCTTCTATACCATATTCATGATAAATTTCAAACACTCTAACCGTACCTCTAAAATTTTAACCATTAAAGAGCTTAGCAAATTTGTAACTAATGGTTTTGTTATTTTTCAGAGAAAATAAGACTTGATATTTCATTGCCAGATGATTCACATTAAACTTCAAGCCTTATTTTCTCTGAAAAAAAAAAAAAAAAAAAAAAAGATATTTCAAGATGTCTGTTGTAGTTGTGATAAATGCCTAAAGGGTTAAGAAGATCCACTTGACTACCTGGGCCCAGTTGTTCAAAGCTAACGATGTCGTTAGTTAACGATTCGTTAAAATTTACATCGAGTGATATGCAAATATGCTGAAATTTTTTGCTGAAAAAATGTGAGTAGCTTTTGCATTGCAAAAGCTACTTACATTTTTTCAGCAAAAAATATCAGAATATTGTATACGGTATTGAATTCGCTAAAACAGTTAACGAAATGACCCTTAACGAGCTTGTTAAGCTAACGATGCTTTGAACAACTGGGCCCTGGTGATGTATCTAAAAATTGCTGGTTGAATGGCAGTGTAGTACCTGATCAGATACTGATACCACCTTCTGATGCTTCTGATCTGGGTCTACACTGTTTGCTCAGACCTGTTTGTCCAAATACTTTACTCTGAAAGCACCAATCACAACTGCAGCAGATGACATTCTGGGCCCAGTTGTTCAAAGCGTCGTTAGCTTAACAAGCTCGTTAAGGGTCATTTCGTTAACTGTTTTAGCGGATTCATTATACAATATTCTGATATTTTTTGCTGAAAAAATGTGAGTAGCTTTTGCACTGCAAAAGCTACTCACATTTTTTCAGCAAAAAATTTCAGCATATTTGCGTATAACTTGATGTAAATTTTAACGAATCGTTAACTAACGACATCGTTAGCTTTGAACAACTGGGCCCTGATTTTTTTTTTTCAACTAAAGTCTTGACATTTGATGTGAAGCATTTCCCAAGTAGATAATTCACATGAAATGCCAACTTACTTTCTCTGAATATTAAAAAAAATAAAAGTCATCCTAACACTAGGGTAAATATGGTAACTGAAATACTGTTTAAGAAGTCATAAAACCCCAAACAACATCCATCCATTCATACATCGAATCTGCAGCTTTTATTGTTTTGCACTGTAGGTCAAATTTTAAGCAGATTACATATTGAAATATTGTTCTTACTTTTAACAAGAAAACAAGTTGAAGTTTTAACATTTCATGCAAATTGTCTGCAGTTTGCATGAAATGTCAAAACCTGTTTTGTGGGAAAAATAAGAAAAATGTCATCAGTGTGTTGTCTACTTAATTAGCCAGAGAGAATAAAAGGTTAAACAAGAATGTCTGAAAATTTTAAGGATTTGCAGGACTGGAAGGTACACACTGCTGTTTCAGAAGCCACTGGCTTGAGCAAATTGTGTAGATTCAGATTAGATGCTATAGAATTGTTTGCCAGCAGTTTCAAACGCATCAGTAGGTAGTAAACTAGACTTTTGTTCAAATACTAGGACAAGTATAGTAAGGAGTTATACCGAATATTTAAATATCACAAGATCTTGGTTGCATTCAGTCATAGATTTGAAGGTTAAACTAGACGTGTCTAAAATACACAAATGCTCTCGTACTTTGCTCTTTGCCCATATGGTAACTACTATTTCCCAAAATTGTTCAGTCTGACCTGTTATACATTCATACCCCTAGCCTTACCCAAGGGCATGGTCCAATGGTAACTCTTAAACAGAGTTGAAGGTTCAACTTTTTAGCAGTAAAGGTACCCAAGTTATGACCTCCAAGGGAAACTTGACATGCATATACCGACGTAACATCATGGCGAAACATTACATGTATATGCCCCACTGCTGCCTTAGGCAGCTCATACCCTAATCAGGAACTTTGGTGTATATACACGAAGTACTTTTCAAGATATAAGGCAAAATCACTGGACTGTGAAATACAGGTCACTGTGACCTACATTTTTTAACGTCAAATGGGTCATACCAAGTCAAAATCGAAAAGTATAATGCTAAAACACCAAATATTCTTCAAGATAAAAGGTAAAATCACTGGACCTTGAAATATGGGTCAATGTGACCTACATTTATTTTGACGTCAAACTTAAGGTCATATGATTCATAATCAGAAAGTAGGATGTTAAAACATGAAGTGCACATGATGTAAGGCAAAAAATGCTGGACTGTGAAATATAGGTTACTGTGACCTACATATATTTTGAAGTCAAACTTCGGGTCATACTGACTCCTAATGCAAAAGTATGATGTTTATACACCAAATACTCTGCAGAATACAAGGCAAAAATAACTGGACTGAAATATAGGTCACTGTGACCTATTAGTTTAAGGTCAAATATCAGGCAATACTGAAGGATAACCTGAAAGTATGATGTTTAGACTCCTAATTGGAAAGTATGGTTTTTATAAATTCTCTTCAAGACAACAGCAAAATCACTTTTATCCTGAAATATAGGTCACTGTGACTTACATTTATTTTGGCGTCAAACCTAGGGTCATACCAACTCGCGATCCATAAGTATGATGTGAACAGATCAAGAACTCTTTAAGGTATAAGGCAACATCACCGGACTGTAAAATGTAGACCACTATGACCTACATTTACTTTGAGGTTGTACTGATTCATAATCTATAAGTATGATACTTGTACATCAAATACTCTTCAAAGTATAAGGCAAAATTAATGGACCATGAAATATAGTCACTGTGACCCACATTTATTTCAAACTTGGGATAATAACTGACTCATGATCCAAAAGTATGATGTTTATTCATCTAATACCCTTCAAGATGTAAGGCAAAATTACTGGAATGTGAAAACTCTTCAGGATATAAGGCAAAATTACTGGACCATGAAATATAGGTATCGCTGACCTTCACTTGATAACCTACAAGTCAATGTCACAAAACTGACCAATGTCTGACACACACACACACACTCACATTTTTTCAGGTATCTTGGATTTTGACCTTTAGCTCCACCTCAGGGCATAGACCCTGGTGTCTATGTCATGGAATGAAAGCTGATCCTCCTGAGTACTTATGGTCCAAATACGAGAGTGGGTCAATAAGTAACCAGCCTAACTTATTTCTGGTTGAGATCCACCTCTTCTTTTTTGATGTAATTGCCCTCTAGTGTGATGCACTTAGACCAACGGTATTCAAGTGCCATCAGCCCAGAAATGAAAAAGTCAGGGTCCTTTCCATTGACCCACTCCTCAACTGCCATCACGACTTCTTCATCAGACTGGAAATGAAGTCCACGGATATCCCTTTTCAAGTTTGGGAATAGGAAGAAGTCGCTAGGAGCTAGGTCAGGCAAATAGGCAGGATGTGGTATTAATTCATACCTGCTTCGCTCTACAGCATCCATTGCAACTTTGCAAGTGTGGACTCTCGCGTTGTCCTGTTGCAGCAAAACACCTTTAGAGAGTACTTGGGCGTTTTTCATGGATGGTGGTTCTCAGCTGGTCTAACAAGTTTGCATAGTATACTCCAGTTATTGTACTTCTCTTGGGTAAAAAGTCCAACATAATAATGCCTTTTGCGTCCCAAAATACTGTGGCCATCACCTTGCCAGCAGATGGTTGCGTCGTGAACTTCTTTGGCCTCGGCAGACCCAGGCCCTACCCACTGAAGACTCTGAGGTTTCTTCTCTGGCTCATAATAATGAACCCAAGTCTCATCTACAGTCACCAGATGCAAAAGAAAATCATCTTTTGACCTAAAACGCTTCAACAAGGCGTTGCATACTGATGCTCTGGTTGCCATTTGCTCATCTCTAAGGGATCTGGGGACCCAATGGGCTGTTAGCTTGCACATACCTAAACGATCATGTAAGATTGTTGAAACGCTACCATGTGAAATGCCTAATGCCTGCGCTATTTCTTCCACCTGAATTCGCCTATCAGTGTATACCAGACCCCAAACTTTCTTACACATTTCTTCGTCGGTGGCATCCAGTGGGCGTTCATACCTGGCTTCATCTTCTAAAGACGTTCTACCGCATTTGAATTTCCCTACCAAGAATTTAACCTGAGCATAAGATGGTGCAGAAGACCCATAAACATCGGCTAACTCGCAGTGTATTTCCTTGCCTGTTTTACCTTTTAAATACAAGTACCAAATTACAGCACGGTACTCAACTTTAGATGAAAAACATTCAATATCTTATTTAAGAATGACTCGATACACATGCAATTTTGTACCCATGTATAAAACATTTATTGAAACAAAGCATGAAAATCGTGACCCTCTCGGTCCATTGGAGATGGGATAGGCTGGTTATTTATTGACACGCTTCCTGATAAGCAGTTGTTAATTATGATCTTTTGAAAAACTTGAGCATAATTTGTCCAAAAGTACACAAATTAGTCTGCCCCTTGGACCCCTAGCCCCACCCAGGGGCAACTCTAGCACAGTGTTGAAGGTTTAGGTATGGATAAGTAACATAAAATTTCAACTTTCTAGCATAAAAGGTACCCAAGTTATGACTGCCAACAGGAACACAGATATAAATGTTGATGTAAAATCAAACTTGTACATTTTGACCCCTAGCCATATCCCAGGGCATGACCCAGGGCAACTCTTGCACAAAATTGTAAGCTTTAGTTCTGGGTGTAAGTAGGCTAGCATACCAAACTTCAACTTCCTAGCATTAAACGTACCTAAGTTTGACATGTTATACATTTTAACCCTTATCCCCACCCTAAGGCATGAGCCAGGGGCAACTATATCACAGAGTTGAAGGTTTAGGTCTGGGTAAGTAGCATACCAACTTTCAAATTCTTAGCTTAAAAGTACCACGTTAAGACCTAAACTTCCTAGCATAAAAGGTAGTCAAATTTGATCTGCTATACATTTTGAACCCTAACCTCACCCCTAGGCCACGACTCGGGGGCTACAGCATATAACTGAAGAGTTGGATCTGGCAAGTTGCAAACCAAATTTTGTCTTCCTAGCATAAAAGGTACCCAACATCCAAGAGAAACGGGAATGTAAATGTCAATATAAACTTTAATGTAAAATTAAAACATTAAAAATATTTGTATACGTTTTGCCCCTAGTCCCACCCCAGGCATGACCCAGGGGCAAACAGAGTTGAAGGCTTATGTCTGGGTAAATAGCATACTAAATTTCAACTTCTTAACATAAAAGGTATCCAAGTTGTGACCTCCAAGAGAAACGTGACATTAATATTGGCTTGTACACACGTATGGGCGTAACATCACGGCAAAACGCTATATGTCCTGCTCCTGCCTTAAGCGGGCAGGGACATAAAATTTATTAGTTGATGAATCATGTACAGTTAGGTTAATCCTTAGAAGACACCAATCACAAACTGCAGCAGACCGACTTTCGCAGGGACATATAGCAGCGTTTAAGGGCCGTGATTTAATGACCTCCGATGTGTCTTGGCAGCGCCGTAGATGTGACGGGGGTATTAATTTCCCGCCAAAATATGGTTGCCGCCAAAATGCTTTGTATGCATAAATTAAAGCCACATCAATCTCGACATCAGCCTCAAACTCTAGTTTTCTTCTAACCCAGTTCATAGTCAATGATACTTTACCTTTGAATTTAGCTGTATTGAGTAAATTAAACTTTTACCATGAAAAAGATACGGGTTGATTTTTTTGCAACAGAGAGCAAACTGTTCCAGGAAACAAAAACTAGTCCCAGGGTGGAGGAGCTTTTAGCAGGGATTGTAACATAAATTTGTCCCCGCAGTGCAGGGCATTTAGCAGGGCCTTAAAAATGAAAAATTATAAGCCTCGCTATTGCCCTGCCCCGTAGGGACTACGAATGACTAGTGCATAATTCTTGAAACAGACTTGTATAATTTGTTTTGTAATTTTACTATTAATTTTAATATTTTGGGTGCTCCTTTAACCCATTTATGCCATGTGAACTCTTCTAACTTAACATTTTGAACCAGTCCATTTCTGATAGAAGGGGTGTCTGGTTTTATTATTATTATTATTATTATTATTATTATTATTATTATTATTATTACCATGTTTTGTAGAAATTTTTGTATTTAATGAAGTGTAGACCGGGTCAGACGCCACATTCTAGGGCGTCTGATCTGGGTCTACACTGTTTGCCAATGTCCTTTTTATGGGACACTAGGCATAAATGGATTAATATTGCATGCAAATATGATTACACCTTTACAGAACATAAAAAGCCACAAAGAAAATGTACTTAATACATGAGCTCAGTGGAGACTCAAATCAGCCTGTTCAGTCCTCAGAGGTTCAGTCACACAGTCCAATCAGTCTTTGCTGTCTGCCTGAAGAAGTTTTGGACCCTTTATTGTCAACAGAGTGCACTGCAAAGATGGTTCAGACTCTATGCATGTCCAGGCTGATCTGAGTCTTTGCTGGCAGCACATGTCCATAGGAAAGTATTGTCATATTGCAGCTCAAATTGTACCCTGCCTTCAGCGCAGTTGTAAATTTTATCACACCAAAAGGTGAGTTTACTTTTAACCTTTTCCCTCGGGGGAGTGTGTGTGTGTGTGTGGGGGGGGGGGGGGGGGGGGGGCGTAATTGTGGCACGGGTGTGCGAGCCAGTGTTTCAAAACCGACCCCATTCATATACCTGGCCTTTGAGAAAACGGACCCATTCATATACTTGATCATCCGAAATGTTGACCTATTCATATACTGCCCTTTGATTTTTTGTACCCATTTATTGTTGATAGTTAGACAAATATCGCAGTCAATTCATTTAATACCAAGAGAACAAGCAGCCTCGAAAAATCTCTGAGCGAAAATTTTGACCAGGATGTCAGAAAAGTGGGGCCTTTCACATAGGAATCCAGAAAAATCGGGTCATTCATATACATTTTGTTGAAAAAAGGGGGCCAATCATATACCTGGCAGCGCTGAAAAAGGGGGCCATTCGGCACGCACATCCGCACTATGCCATATATAGCAATTTAGTCGCCCCCTCCCCCACCCCCCGCACCCCTCAAAAAAAAAAAAAAAACAAACAAAAAAAAAAAAAAAAAAAAAAAAAACACACACACGCACACACTCTCACAAGACCTCCGATAAACCTCGAAAGATTCCGTACACAAGGTCGGTACGTTCCGATTGGCGAAGGACGACAACTGCGACGGATGAAATTCTCGGCCAATCAGATAACAGAAAGGTTTGTTTTCATTCTGTCAAGACTGAAACAGATGATTTTTAGAAACAAGCTAAATTAATGTTTTCTCTGCTAGGTAAGACTAAACAATAAAAGAAATTTATCTCTTTTTATAGATAGACAGACTGTTTAAGGCAAATGGTTGGTAAAATCTCGGAAAAGCTAAACCGTTTCCGGTTCATTCTGCGGTCAAACCACACGTTTGACATAGTTTGCATTTCGGTGTCAATAAGTGGGTCAGACACGTGAATCCTCGGCAGCATTTCCAAATTGCATGGTTCAAGAAAACTAAAGGCCTTGCATAGGTAAATAGAAATGTGTATTTGTAATGTGAATTGACTTTCAAATAGCCATTGTCACAACGGCTGACAGATCCAGTAATCGCTCTGAATAAATTATCAAAACAACTCGGACCCTGACCGACTCGGCCTAGCCTGGACCCCAGGAGTACTCATTTTCTGGACGGCTAGAACCTACTTTCCATATTGAAATAACATTGAACAATGGTAAGTTTTGCATATAGACAAACAGAACTAGATTTCACCCTGCAGAAATCTCTGGTTGTTCCAAGTTACATAATAGTTTTTTTGTTGTTTTTTTTTTTACTTATGTAACTACTAACTAAAGTGGCTAGGTCTCAAGCATGCTGGACATTGTTGGTATAAGCTGGGACCCCTTTTCTATCTGGCCTTGTACTACAGATCTTCTGAAAATGTTACATGTGTATTCTTGCAATAATACCCTGTTTTGACAGCTTATAGGAAGTCTTTTTTTTTTTATTTTTTTTTTATTTTTTTTTTTTTGCATGGCACATTACTCAGAATAAGTAAATTAGCAAAGTTTTATGCGATGATTTTTGATAGTAACTAACTATGTGCAAACAATTTTTTCCTCTTCATTGGTTTTCAAAAATTATGAAAAATTCCATTTTTTTTTCCCCATAAAAATGGCTGCAAATTCAGCAAAAATCAGTAGGGTAAGTATAAGTTTAGATGTAGGTTCCAACCGGTTCCTTTTTGTTCAAATTTTAACTGATGAAATTTTTAGAATATTGTTATGGAACCTCAATAATTCAAAATCAATGAAGAAAAGCAAAAATAATTTCTGATAGAAAAATTCTGAATTTCCAGTTTACTGGTACTGTAGAAATTGCATCAATCCTTACTGTTAGACCTAATTTTGGCGGTGAAATTTATTATACAGTATATGATAACAAACTGCAGAAACAGAAAAGACAAATGGTTCCTGATAGGATATGTTCAGTCAGAACAAAACATTTTCATTTGGAATAAAAATACCAAGCGAAAATGTCTTTCCAATTTCCAAAGGATGTTGAAAGGACAGTAAGTAGTCCAGTAACATCGGGCACCCTGAATGGACAGGATGCCTTTTAGAATATCTCTGTTTTCAGTATTATCATTTCTAAAACAGGCTTTTCGTTTATCTTAACATAGAAAAAAAAACCCACATGTATTCCAAATCAAGTTTCAAAGACTTTCAAACGTTCAGTAGAATGCTCTACCAGAATAAGCTGTCAGCTTGCCAATGTAAGCCTTGACCGATGGCAAGTTGCAGCATGTGAAGTCCTAAGATCCAACGCAATCTGTTTTTAACCTGATTTTAGCAATGTATTCTATACTGTTTAAACTATCACCTTTCATTCCCTTCTCTGTCATATTACTTATTGTCATATTTTTATACCCCGCCACACAAAAGTGGCGGGTATCGTATTATGGTTTCACGTTGGACATCTGTGTGTCAGTCCGTCATACATCCTTCTGTCCATCCGTTTTTCATTTCCAGATGATAACTTGAGTAAACATCAATGGATTTTCACCAAACTTGGTATGTGCATTGATATTGTGGAGATCTGGTTTGGGATTGTTAATGGGCAAATTTCGTCAAATTTGTACGGAGTTATCTGCCCGCGACATGCCCATATTTTCGTTTCCAGATGATAACTTGAGTAAATAACAAGGGATTTTAACCAAACTTGCTATATGCATTGACATTAAGGAGATCTGGTTTGGAATTGCTAATGGGCAAATTTCGTCTAATTTTTACGGAGTTATCTGCCTGAGTCACACCCATATTATCGTTTCCAGACGATAATTTATGTAAATAACAAGGCCTTTTAACCAGGCTTGTTATGCATTGATATTATCAAGATCTGGTTTAAGATTGTTATCTGTCCATTGATATTATCAAGGTCTGGTTTAGAATTTTTATCTGTTCCTCCGTCATTTTCTTTCCAGGCATTTTTGCACGGATAACTTTTATACATAAACAAATAATTGCTATGGCGGTGTATTATGCTTGCGGTGCTTTTGTTTTACTACTTTTTATCTTTGTCTACGAACACACTTGGAGTTGCTTGACAGCTTAGCATGCCTAAAGTTGAATTTTTATCTTTTTCAAATTGAATTTTCATGGTAACTTTTTAAAGATTTATCCCCACGCTTAAGCGATGGGGATATTGTCAAAGCATCTATTAGTCATGCTAAGTCCTCCTAAACTACCAGGTAGACTTTTATCAAACTTGCAACATGACTTCCCCTCTTGATAAGGGTGTGCGAGAGTGAGTCCATTCGTCACATTAGCACAGAGCATGTGGATTTTGTGATGACGTGCCATGGAATGCACATTCTAGTTGAGTTTTTCTATAAAACCTATCCAAAATAAAAGTTGTAGAGGAAATGGGCATTGACATCTCCAAAAAATTCCATGGACATTACACAGTTGCAGTTTTGTTGTACACTGATGAAAATCTTCATCAGTATAAAATTCTTCAGATTTTCTAAGTTCCTGTCTATACTACTGATATCCAGGCATCACTTAATGCATGCAATAACATTGGTGTGTAGTGGCATTCAGTCAACCATGGCTTTGGTTTTATAAACTACATGTATTCAAGGCAGTAGATTAGCAGAGCATTATTTAGCTATGGTTTCTCTTTTATTCTTTAAAAAAAGCAACATACTATGATCATGTTAGAATCATCTCAGACAATTTTCTGATGATGTTCAAGAAGGTCTGTTTCTGCAAATGTAATAAAAAATAAATATTTCATCTTTGCAATTGTATATCTGATCTTTCTGTGTTCTGACAATCATTGAGGAGTAGAGGGGTCTTCTCCAACATCATCCACGAAAGTTTAAAAACATCTATTTAAAAAGTTGTCATGAAATTTCAGCTTGAAAAAGAAAAAAAAAGAATGAATTTAGAATGTTCTCATGGGCAAATGATATTATTCAAGAAAGAGTAAAGAGTAAAAACTTCTGAATGAATGTCTGACAATATCACCTGTCCTATGTGTGGCAGTTTTCTGTTTAAAATGTCTGAAATATCTCTTGAGAAACTCAATGTATAATAATAAGGCATACATATGTTACATGTACATTGGATACACTGCTGTCGGCCTATTCAGCGCACCTAAGGATTTGAGCTGAATTTAAAAACTGTTCACTAGATCAGTTTTATTTTCTTAATGTACTAGAACAATGAATAATTTATTATAAATAAAACAAGTTTATTTTCATTTAATTTCTTCTTCAAATTTAGCAGATAATAATCCCTCGACTTCATCACCCTCATGTTTGTGTGTCATAAAAAATGTCTGGCAATGTTGCGCACCTGTTAGAATTTTGCCTCTTGCCTTGGACATAAAGAATGTTTTTAGATTAAAGATGCATTTCTATGATCACTAATCAGTTTAGAATATATTTGTGCCATTGGCATTGTTCACATTGACAAAACCACCTTTTAAATCTCATGTTCAGGGAAAAGGGTCCTTTTGTTTTAGTGAAAACGTTTTCCTCATTATTTTGAAATAAACTCCTGATTCCCCATGCAAATTGTAATGACCATGTACCTTTTGATAAGTTTCATCACATACGCCCATAAAAAGCATTTTGGGATATTTGGAAGAAAATATTTGAGTGAGCAGCATTGGCAGATGCGCCACATTAGGCTACACAGCTGTATACCACACATGTATTATAAGGTGGTGAATTTACATGTGTCTCTCACAGAAAGGTGCAGGTTGTTGAGAAGTTAGGGCTTCTGACTTTGCATCACAAGGTATTTATCTCAGCGCTCCTGACTTAACATCACAAGGTATTTATCTCAGCACTCCTGACTTTGCATCACAAGGTATTTATCTCAGCACTCCTGACTTTGCATCACGAGGTATTTATCTCAGCGCTCCTGACTTTGCATCATGAGGTATTCACCTCATTGTATGGCACTTCATTGTGCAGAGCCTTTTATTATCATCCTTCGGTCGTCTCCGTATGTCTTAAATAATGTTGAAAGGGATGTAAAATGCAAAACCATCTTCATTATCCCTGTGCAATGTCAGTTGACAAAACTGTCTTACATTTCAATAGAGAAGACTTCTGCGGTTCAATCCTTTTTCGGTGCAAATAACAACAGATGTACATGTTTGTCCTAAACTTTGTTTGAATGATAACAACTAGTTTCTTTCACAGTTAAAAATTAGATCTTGCAGTCTAAGGCATGTAATCATTAAAAATCCACACTGTGTGCTAATGTTGTTAATAATGTAATTACCATGAGGATAAGTCATGTAGCAAGTTTTGTTAAATTCCGCCCAGAGGTTTAGGAGGAGATAGCATGGTGGACAGACAGACAGATGGACCAGTGTTGCACTAATGTATCATAATCCTGTAAGAATATAACTGAAAGATTGAAAGAATTGGCAGCCCTTGTGTCAAGTGCAGTCTCCTGGAAGCATGTGCCATTTTCACCATTAGTTACAGAAAGACTGTGACAGAAAGTGTTTCATGTAAATTTGTATTCATCACATTCAAGACGGGATTCTTATATAATTTAACATTAGGGTCCCACATTTTTTACCATTCAAACTGAATTCTATTCTATTTTTATTGAAGTGACAGTATTCCCATCCAGCAGGGTTGAGCCTAGGGGTACTTAGGAAGAAAGACTGTCTCTAAACTGGCTGACTTCTCCCTAGTTTGAGTTGAGGGAGAAGTTTGAATGTATCTAGCTTATAGGGTAATACAAAATTTGGTTAAACATTTCCCTGAAATTCTGAAAATGTTGCCAAATTTCACCCTATCTGAAAGCTCAAGGCTGATCCTAGCACAGTTAGGATTTTCCTAGTACTCTGAATTTTGAGAGTTTAACCATCTCCACAGAAATGTTTTTGAAATACTATTCATATAATAATCATGGATAATGTCATATTTATACAAATACATGTATTAACTGGAATAACAGGTTAACAGTTTTCAATATCTTCAATCAGCAATATGTATGATAAATGTAATGTACAAGTAAGTCTATTGAACAACATATTTGTATTACCATGTTGATTTTGGAACTCAAAGGTTATTGATGCATATCACTTTTCCCATGGTTTTGTCTGTGAGCTAGATTCCAGTGGCATTTAATTTGAAACTCTGGTTTTAGTGCAAATATTTTACAGATGTCCATGTGCGAAGGTGTCATGTATCTTATGTCACCGGGGCGTCCAGCTGATATTGGCTTACAGTTGGGCAAGGCCTGCTATCCTTGTAGCAGGTAAGGGTAGGGAGGTGATGTTTTTATTTCTTCTGTTTCTTCACTTTCATTCCTGTTCCTCTTTTTCCTGTCCCTCTCTTTCATCTCTTTTCTGCTATCTCTTCTGTCTCTTTTCTCCCTTTCTCTGGTAGACGACACAAAATGACCCATAAGGGTTGACGTGTCGTTAAACCCCAACACAATTACAGATGTCCATTGCTTAATATGCAACAGTTTAAGGATACATTGTGTAAAATTCAATATAGGTCTGAATGTAAGCATGCCAAAGGAGAATAGTGGTTTAAAGGTACATGTATGTAGTCAATAGATAGCAAATGAAAAGAAAGAAAAAAAGTAAATCGACCCAGTTGTTGAAAATGAACGATGTCATTAGTAAATGTATTGTTAAAATTTTGACTATTTAATATGGCATATACACTAATAATATTTTTTTGCTGAAAAAATGTGAGTAGTTTTTTGTGAATTAGATGTTGTACTTACTAGAACAGTAAACATTTTGACAACTAACGAGCTTGTTAAACTAACAATGCTTTGAACAACTGGGCCTAAATGTTTTTATGCATTACTGAAAATCAAGTTTAAAGGAGGAATCGAATGGCACTAGGGTAGGTTGAAGGCCGTAAGGTTTTGGCAAATTTGAAAACTGTTATCAGGTCAGGGAAAAGTCAGGGAATTTGAATTGGCTGATTGGTGGGAGCCCTGATCAAGGGAGACTTGAATTCTTTTCCAGCTTCATTAGTGTCCTCAGCTGAATGTGAGGGTAGTGTCTCAAGATTTGTGACATTGGTTAGAATTTGATAATATTTTTCTTGTTTTTCACAGAAAATATGTTTTGACATTTCATGCAAATTGTCCCCAGAGGAGACAATTTGAATAAAGTGGCAAAGTATTTTCTGGAAACTATAAGAAAAAGATATTTAAAAAAAAAATGAGTACCCACAACATATGTTTTCATGGAGAAATAAAAAAAAAATATTTATCTGGAGATCTCTTTCTGGAGCTATAGGTATGATTCACTGCAGAACCATTGTTCATTTAGATGCTAGGTCAGTATTAGACTACTCTTGATAAGGTGCTTTTTTCAGTCTAAATAATGTATTGACATTTTTCTTATTTCCCGCAAAAAAAACGTGTTGTGGGTACTCAATAAAAGCACCTCAGTGAGGCGCTTATAATGATTACCCACAACATATGTTTTCATGGAGAAATAAGAAAAATATTTACTTGATAACCACTCTTACCTAGACCTGTGGGCTATAAGGCGACTCACACCACCAAAAATCACAAGAACTACCACAGCCTACCTCAAGCCCCTACACAAACCTCAACACAAACTACCAAAAACCCCACCACAACAACTGCCACTAACTACCTCAAACTACCACATGCCCCAGCACATACTACCACAAACACCACCACATGCCCCAGCACATACTACCACAAACACCACCACATGCCCCAGCACATACTACCACAAACACCACCACATGCCACACCAATTGCCACATACATGTATTACCAAAGACTAATTTAACCCTTGTCCTGCTGAACCCGGATATGCCCTGTCTTTGCAAACAGTGTAGATCCAGATCAGTTGGCTTCTGAAGAAGCCAACTGATCTGAATCTGCACTGTTTGCCATCAAGTATGTGAATTTATAGCAACAATCTGGATCAAGCAATCTGATTGGCTGAAAGTTAGAAGTAGGCGTGGTATCTAAATTTATTCAGCATGACAAGGGTTAAACCCCACCACAGACCACCACAAACTACCACAAACTTAACTCTTGTAATGCTGAATAAATTAAGATGCCACACCCACTTCTAATTTCAGGTAATCAGATTCCGTGATCCAGATTATTGATATACATTTGCTTAGTAAATGGCAAGCAGTATAGATCCAGATCAGTTAGCTTCTTCAGAAGCCAACTGATCTGGATCTACTCTGTTTGCAAAGGCAAGGTAATATCCGGGTTCAGCAGGACAAGGTTTAATACAAACCCAGTGGCAGATTTAGAGCTAGGGGGTTCATTGGAAATTATTTAATTTTTGTGGGGAATTTTTAGAAAATATTGGTAAAATGGTCAAATCTAACTCCCACTCAGGAAATTTGAACCCCTTGTCCAAAAATCCTGGATCTGCCCTTGAAACCCCTTCCCAAACTGCCGCAATTCTTCATAAAACCATTTTTAATGTTAAACCCTTGAAGTGCCAATTAAAATTGCAGCAGACATCTATGATTTGAAAGAAATGAAGCCACAGTAAGGCACTTCTAATGAGTAGTACCCGCAGCATGTTTTCATAAGAAAATATCAGTCTTCTTTAGAAAAAAGTGCCTTATCTGGAGCTATGCTTCAGATAGTTCTGTGAAGAACTTCTGTATGTTTTGTTGGCACTTTTGTCTCTGGTCCGATGTTCAGGTTATGTAAAAAATACTGAAGATATTTTTTTTCTGTTTTGAACAGTGAATCACACAAAGGAAAGTCTGATGGCAGTAATATACTTGCTTAACAAAATTTACAGGATTATTCTATTTTAACCTTAACCACTCTCTGGGCAAATTCAGCAGATGACAAATTGATGATATTTTTCTTATTTTTCCCAGAAAACAGGATTTGACATACATGAAATACAGCAGAGACAGTTTGCATGAAATGTCAAATTGTTATCTGGGGAAAATAAGAAAAATATTCCGATATATTGTCTGCAGAAAATTTTAGCTGCAAACAAAATTTACAGGATTATGCCATTTTAAGGGACTCTTATGTAAACAAAGGCATTCTTATAATAATGAGACAGACAGATGTGATAATGAGTAATTATGTAAAACTGAATAATATAAGGCATGGTGAGAAATCTCTGAAAAGTAAGAAGTTGATTGCTGAAAATACTGGCTACACTTACTCTTTCAGCAACTGTCCTTATACATGATTGACATAGTCCAAGAAAGATTCATATACAGTAATTGCAGTTTTGATATAATTAAAACACCTTCAATATTTCAAGGAGACATAAGAAGTCTTGAGTATGAGGCTGTTTTCTGATTTGTATGCACAGATTGTTTCTTACAATACTTAGTGGTAGAATTGCAGGCAGTGTAGACCTGGATCTGACTGCTCCTTTAGGAAGAATCTGGTCTGTGTCTGCACTGTTTGCATATGCGATTTTATCAGACCAGTTTGTATAAAAAATTTTAGGACATTTAATCTAAACTTATTTTTGTTTGGTACATGTATATTAATACTAATGAGATAGAGAAAATGAAGCCCTGATCAGACTGTATGCATGTGTAAGCTGATCTGATCTTTATTGATAACTCTTGTCATGCTGAATAAATTAAGATGCCACACCCACTTCCAATTTTTAGCCAGTCAAATTACTTGATTCAGGTTGTTGATATAAATTCATGTACCGAATGACAAACAGTGCAGATCCAGATCAGTTGGCTTTTGCCAACTGATCTGGATCAACACTGTTTGCAAAGACAGAGCAAATCAGGTTCCACAGGACCAGGGTTAAGTTCTGGGACACCTTAACTCTTTACCATACTTGTCCATACTGCTGATGTTTTTAAAATAGTGCTGGATGAGTGGCAATTAATGTAGACCCTGATCGGACATCACAATCTGTGGCATCTGATCTGGGTGTACTCTGTTTGCTCAGGTCTGTCTGTCCAAATATTTAGGGTTATTATGGTAAATAAGGCTAATCATTATCTGAGTCATGCAGAAGTCTTGGCAGGAGTGGCAGATCTAAATTGGGAGAATTATTTAATTGGAAGAAGATTTGTTTTAATAGGATTTCAGTTATAAATAGTCTGAGAAATAGTCATGTATGGGCATAAATAGCTTAATTATAGTTTACAGGGCTGTATTTAGGTAAAGTAGATATTATTCTACAATATTGTTTTGTTATTTGGCGGCAAACTGAAAGTTACTTTGTCAAGGTTTGAAATCTACATCTACTTCTATCTGGCATTGACATTAAAAAAAATAAACAAAAACAAAAAGCAACAAAAACAACCAAACAAAAATGGACAATTGGGACAAAACAAAGAACCCATTAGAATTGGTGACCTTGACCCAATTTTCAAGGTCACAGCAGTAGAAAAAAGCTGAAAAATCACAGTTGGGGGGACATCTGTTTTCTCTGAAAACACTGATACCGTTGTACAAGTTTTAGGATAACTAAGGTAAGGAGTTCAGTTGTCTGAATATTAACCCTTAAAGCGCCAATCACAACTATTGTCATCTGCTTTGTCTTCTTCCGGTTACATTAAAAGTCATTGTTGCAAACAGTGTGGACCCAGATCAGACTGCTCCTTTAGGAGCAGTCTGATCTGGGTCCACACTGTTTGCCTATATGCAAAATGTAAGTTTGAAAAGTTTGCAAGAAGATGCAGCAGACGACATAAGCAGATGACCTTTTCAGATGCAGTTTTTCTTGGCGCTTTAAGGGTTAAGAATGAATATGGTGCATTAAAAATTGTAAGCATGTATTACATAGGATCTTTCAACTATTCATTTGTCAGTTTGTCTGTCTGCATTTGCAACAACCCTAGAATTTAGCTCCATTATTAGTTCTGATAAAAGCATTTACCCTATTTATTAAGACACTCATCTCCTTACCATACATGTCCTATTATTAGAACAAGTCCATCTTTACTAACTTGATTTTTTTTCTGAAATACTGAAGTATGTGTGCAAAATGCAGCATCTAGATCTGGTCTAAACTGTTTGTTCAGACATGAACTTCCCAATTCTTAAGGTACATTTGACAGTTATAAAAGCAAAATGATCAAAGCTGGTCATCTAAATCTGGTATGTAGCTCCTCTTCAGCATAACTCTGGAGCAAGTGTTTTATGTCCTTGACCTGTCTTTCACAGTAATTATTTTCAACAAAGAGTACAAAAACTTCATATACCAAATAACCTGTCATATGGGAGTGATGTAGGAATGTTTTCACATTTGATTTTCATCCACTGTCTGTTCGATTGATTAGACACATAAATATCAAAATGTGAAAATGTGTGTCCACTCATCATATGTACAGGCATCCTAAATTCATTTTTGTATGCAAACAGATTGTGCTGATAGGTGATAAAACTTCATGAGGTTTCATATAGGATTATATTATACCTGATTTAAATAAAATACATTAAAGGGTCCAGTGGTAGGATGGGTTAAATCTCCCAACTCTGGATCACAAGGTCCTGGGTTTAAATCCCACTGGAGGCGGAATCCAGCTCATGCCTGTTTGCTGCTTTGTTACACAGAGCCTTTGATTATCACCTTTCTATTGTCTTGATATGACTAAAATAATGTTACAAGGGATGTAAAACACCAAATCATCATCATCATCGTTGTCATTATCATCAAGTGAAATTCATTAAAAATTTATTTCTAATCTATCTAGATCGTTACACTAAGCTGTCACACTTGACAATTCTTTAGTGGTGCGCTAGAAAGAAAGAGAAAAAATAGTAAAGAAAGAAGTAATGAATCAGACCATTAAAGTATTTTGAAGAATGCCAAAAAAAAAAGTATAAGAAAAGTTTCCTTGTTGTAACTTGGTCTTTTTCATTATTCATATACTGATTTTAGCACAGGATTAGTTTGAAAATGACATTTACATGTTCATTCAAACATGACTTCCAGGCACTCATTAACTTTAAAAATTGCTATCCATATGATTACTTTCTTTTGTCTAAATCAGATGATTTTGATATACTGACTTAACCTTTATCACTCTCTTGACAAATTCAGCAGATGACAAATTGATGTTATTTTTTCTTATTTTTCCCAGAAAATAGACTTTGAGGTTTCCAAGGAGACAATTTGAAAGAAATGTTAATGTCTGTTTTGTGGAAAAAATAAAAAAATATCAGGTTGTCATCTGCTGAATATACCTAGAGAGTGTTAAAGGTTAAAATGTAGGTGAAAGCAGTCACTATATGCACATGGAGTTAAGTAATAAATAATAATGAAATATCAGAATAGGAATAACATATTAACCCTGGTTCTGATAAACCTGGATAATGCCCTGCCTTTACAAATGGTGTAGATTCAGATCAGTTGGAAGCCAAGTGATCTGGATCTGCATTCTTTATCATTAAGTATGTTTTGAATCAACAACCTGGATCAAGTAATCTGATTGGCTGAAAACTAGAAGTGGGCATGGCATTATAATTTATTCAGAGAGACAAGGGTAATGCTCCAGATAAGGTGATAATTGAGGTGAAAAAAAAAATAACAACTTAATTTTGCTCAGATTATATCTTGTGGGCATTCATTAGAATTGCCTCACATGGTACTCACAAGATTATTTTCTGTAGGTGCCAAAACAACAAATATAATCTTATAGCTTCAGATAACAGGATCATCTGAATTAATATTTGTTTTTACTTATTTTTCCACAAAAACATAATGTTGTTCGTATTTTTTAGATGTGTACCTACAACATACAACAGAAATAAAAACATTCATTTTTTCATGGCATTTTTGTTCATCAGAAAAGTAATGATATTTTTCTTAATACTCGACAAACCAATGTTTTTGTGAAGAAATAAGAAAAAAAAAGAAACAAAAAAAAACCTAGATGCCCATCTCATCTTGAGCAATACTAAAGTCATTTTTGAACTTTGATGGACAAGAATTGCTATAGTAGTGACAGAAGTATTGCTCAGTGATGAACTATAAAACACCTCCAAATCATTAAATTTAATAATACAACCACTGAATTAATTATTATACTGAGCTGGTCAGTTGTCATGGTCAAGTTCACACATGAAGCATTAATTGCACAAAGAAGGTAATACAGAGGTAATATAAACAAATGAACGACAATTTTCTTGTTTTTTTGGTCCATCTTTTCAGTTATAGCTCTACTGGATTCTCATGATTCAAGAAGGGCAGTTGTGAAAGAATGTGTGCAAGTACTGGTTAACTGCTTAGAGGACTTAGTCTGCCCAGGAAAAGTGTGGTTACTTGTAAGTTAACTGACAGGCTCAACATGACCTACTTAGTATTGACTGGGCCATTAAACCTCAACTCAAAACACAAACTGACAAAAAAACTCACTTGTACAGCACTCTTGTTCCCCAAGTAATGTGTCAGCCAGTCTATCTCTAAACATTTATGATGCACCTGCAAGCAGTTGTGATATAAGCATCTGGTTTTCCATCCATCCATAACATTTTTATGGCCATCTGAATGTTCAGGTCCATTTCTGAATGATTATTACACATACATGTATAATCATCTATAATCATCTATATACGCCTTCCAATAATGAGAACACAAGGGAGGAGGCATTGTTATATGGCATGACCTATTTTTTATGGTCTAACATCAGTGCCATTTTTTGTCAACCCCAGTGTTCAGCACTATTTTGGATTAACTATAACAGCAACAATTATCTGATATGAATTTTACATTTATCTTTACATGTACGGTAAATGTCCTAACATTTCGAACACTTTATTCTCTACTATTCTGGCATAAATTATGCTTCATATGCACTTGTTTCTTAAAATAGTTAGTGGAATGGCAAACAGTGCAGACCCTGATCAGACTGCTCCTTCAGGAGCAGTCTGATCTGGGTCTGCACTGTTTGCATATGTCATTTTATCAGAAACTTTGGTGTTTGAATTTTTAGGACATTTACCGTACCCAAATGCTGTAGGCAGAGCCATTTCATGACCCTGACCTAATGACTCAATTTTTATGTTAATCCTAACGTTAGCTCCATTTCTGATAAATGTATGACCTAAAATCATCAAACTTGACATACACTTCCTTTCTAATAGGTACTCAAACATTTGTTACGGCCTAGCACTCCTACCTTCGATTATCTGCCTTGGCAGATTACGCATAGCTTCTAAGTATATATACAATTTCTGACAATTGCATCAGGGAGTCAACTCTTTGGCTCAGTGGTTAGAGCATTGGATTTTTAACCGGGAGGACCGGGTTCGATTCCCATGGCAGGCGTGGAAATTTTTTCAGCTATGCTTTATTCCTTTGTTACGACTTTCATGTCGTAAGACATTGCAGTATCATTTTGTGACCTATATAGCTCAAAGCCTGGTGACTGTCATTTAGCTCCATGGCTGATTAACCATATGACCTACAGTCATCAAAACTGGCATATTAAACTTCCTCCCTAACATTAGGACTTTCTTTTGAGCACAGCATTTCCTACAAGGTTGCATGTGCCTTAGTGAAGACTCAGATCAGACTGCACAGATCTGCATCTTCACTGGAGGCATATCCGTGTAGTCTGATCTGAGTCTTCACTGGAGGCAGATCCTTGCAGTCTGATCAGATTCTTCACTGGAGGCACATTCATGCAGTCTGATCTGAGTCTTCACTGGAGGCACATCCGTGCAGTCTGATCAGATTCTTCACTGGAGGCACATCCATGCAGTCTGATCTGAGTCTTCACTGGAGGCACATCCGTGCAGTCTGATCTGAGTCTTCACTGGAGGCACATCCATGCAGTCTGATCAGATTCTTCACTGGAGGCACATCCGTGCAGTCTGATCTGAGTCTTCACTGGAGGCACATCTGTGCAGTCTGATCAGAGTCTTCACTGGAGGCACATCCGTGCAGTCTGATCAGTATTGTTACAGGGCACTTTTTGGTAGCCAAGGATCCAAAGCATCTTGAGGTTGACAGCAAAGACTTATCAGCCTGTGCAGGCTGATCTGAGTCTTTGCTGGGCACACATAGTCTTGAAGGAAATGCTGTGCCGGGACTCTTTTTTTGACCATGACCCCTAAACTATAACAATCACAATCCAATGACTGTCATTATTCATATTAATTTCTGACTCATTTATTATACTGACAGGCTCTGGCAGGTGTGGTACCACCTTCTGCAGAAGGTGCTGTACCACCCTCCACAGAATTCTTGTTGTCATTCTTGTATCTCCTGTGAGATTACTGGATGCGTCATCATTTAAAGCTACAGATAAGACCCTTTTTGCAACAGAAAAATACTGATGTTTTTCTTATTTTTCCATGAAAACATGGAGGTACTCATCAGAAATGCTCAGATAAGAAAAATATTACATGTATGTGGCTACATCTCTTATCTGAAGCTAATATGAATTTTCTTGAAACTTGCCAGAACTGCTCTCATGGTCTGATTATGTCTAAATGAAGACGATTCTGGTGTTTCGACCAGTTCAGCTTCAAATGGCCATCTTTTCTTTTTAATCATTCCTCTAGTGATCCTTTAGGGGATGAGGTGTCTTTCAGTTATAAGATGGCCATCTGGGATGGTCAGTTGGAATAATTTTCATTTAGACACTACTGGACCAACAGAAGACAGTATGTGCAAAATTTCAATAAAATTTCAGCTTTTGTTCCAGAGGAGATGTGATAACAAGAAAAATCAAAGCTAACAGAGTATATCCTTATTGTACCCAAACAAAAGTGTATAGATTTGATAGAAAAATGACCATAAATGGTAGTTTTTTGTCTGTATACAAGTTATGCTATTTGTTGTTACAACTATTTTTTGGGTCTATCATTAAACTGTATTATGGTAAATGTCCTAAAATTTAGAACACTTTATTCCATGCTGACCTTGGTGGCTCAGTAGGATGTGCGTCCGACTGGAGACCAGGAGGTTGCAGGGTCGATCCCCGCCAAGGTCGGCAACATTCTTTCATGGAGATTGATCATGAAATATTTTCTATGGTCATTCTCTCCCATTATGCTGATTCAAAAAAGGCAGTTGTCAGTTTCTGGCGAAAGAATGTGCACAATACTGGTTAACCACTTAGAGGACTAAGCCTGCCCAGTAAACGTGTGGTTAGGTAAACTGACAATGCTCGACATGACCACATTTTTTTTTTGCCTATTTTTTACTTTTTATGCAGCGGTTTCTTAAAATTCTTAGTGGAATGACAAACCCTGTAGACCCTGATCAAACTGCTTCTTCAGGAATAGTCTGATCTGCATCTACACTGTTTCATTATGCCCATTTTGTCAAAAACTTTGTGGTGTGTAAAATTTTAGGACATTTACTATATATCTGAAACTATGTTATAATGAACTGTGTTGTAAAAAGCTTGTTGGGTACTTTTCAGTTGAAAAAGAACTTTGGCATCTTACAAACATTTCTGGTTTTGTTTTGTAGGTGAGCTAATAACAGAAGCTGCTGTAGTTCATGATTTGATGTATTTTTCTTCAGAATAAGGTAAGTAAAGTCAACTCCTTAGTCCAAAATCAGTATTTATTCTAAATATACCCTTTACATACCTGTCTTATCTGTCCATTTTACTAGATGCTGATGTGCCTGAAATTACTGAATGAGTGGCAAACAGTGTATACCTCAAATAACTGAATGAGTGGCAAACAGTGTATACCTCAAATTACTGAATGAGTGGCAAACTGTGTATACCTCAAATTACTGAATGAGTGGCAAACAGTGTATACCTCAAATTACTGAATGAGTGGCAAACAGTGTATACCTCAAATTACTGAATGAGTGGCAACATGTACCTCAAATAATTGAATGAGTGGCAAACAGTGTATACCTCAAATTATTGAATGGGTGGCAAACAGTGTATACCTCAAATTACTGAGAGTGGCAAACTGTATACCTCAAATTACTGAGTGAGTGGCAAACAGTGTATACCTCAAATAACTGAATGGGTGGCAAACAGTGTATACCTCAAACAGTGTTTACCTCAAATTACTGAATGAGTGGCAAACAGTGTATACCTCAAATAACTGAATGGGTGGCAAACAGTGTATACCTCAAATTACTGAATGAGTGGCAAACATTGTAGATCTCAAATTACTGAATGGGTTGCAAACAGTGTAAATCTCAAATTACCGAATGAGTGACAAACTGTTGTGAATGAGTGGCAAACACTGTAGTGAATGAGTGGCAAACAGTGTAGACCAAGTTACTGAATGAGTGGCAAACTGTAGTGAATGAGTGGCAAACAAAGTTGACCTCTAATTGGGGGTGGTTGGGTGAGGCAAAGGTGCCATGTACATGTATCTTAGGTCTCCGGGGCGTCCAATTGATATTGGCTTACAGTTGGGCAAGGCCTGCTATCCTTGCAGCAGGTAAGAGTAGAGGGGGAATGTTTTTATTTTTTCTGTTCCTTCACTTTTGTTCATTTTCCATTCTACCCTGTCCCTTTCTTTCATCCCCTCTACTATCTCTTCTGTCTCTCTTCTCCCTTTCTCTGGGAGATGACACAAAATGACCCACAAGGGTTGACGCGTCGTTAAACCCCAACTCAATAAAAGACCACAAATTACTGAATGAGTGGCAAACAGTGTAGTGAATGAGTGACAAACAGTGTATACCTCAAATTACTGAATGAGTGGCAAAAGGTGTAGTGAATGAGTGGCAAATAGTGTAGACCTCAATTTATTGAATGAATGGCAAACAGTGGAGACCTCAAATTACTGAATGAATGGCAAACAGTACAAACATCAAATTACTGAATGAGTGGCAGACAGTGTAGTGATTGAGTGGCACAGTGGCCTCAAATTACTGAAGAGTGGCAAACAATATATACCTCAAATTACTGAATACATGGCAAACTGTGTGGTGAATGAGTGGCAAACAGTGCAGTGAATGAGTAGCAAACATTGTAGTGAATGAGTAGCAAACAGTGTAGACTCCATGAGTGGCAAACAGTATAGTGAATGAGTGTTAAACAGTGTAGACCTCAAATTACTGAATGTGTGGCAAACAGTGTAGTGAATGAGTGGTAAATAGTGTAGTGAATGAGTGGCAGACAATGCAGTAAATGAGTGACAAAAAGTGTAGACCTCAAATTACTGATTGAGTGGCAAACAGTAAAGTGAATGAGTGAATGAGTGGTAGACAGTGAAGTGAGGCAAACAATGAAGGCTTCAGATTACTGAATTAGTGGCAAACAGTGCAGTAAATGAGTGACAAACAGTGCAGTCCACAAATTACAGATAGAATAGCAAGTAGTGTACTGAATGAGTGGCAAACAGTGCAGTGAATGAGTGGCAAATGGTGTAGACCTCAGATTACTGAATGAGTGGCAAACAGTGAAGTTAATGAGTGGCAAACAGTGTAGACCTCAAATTACTGAATGAGTGAAAACAGTGTAGACCTCAATTTACAGGTAGAGTGGCAAACAGTGTAAACCTCAAATTGCTGAAGGAGTGGCAAGTAGTATAGACCTCAAAGTAATGAATGAGGGGCAAACAGTGTAGGCCTCAAATTACTGAATGAGTGGCAAAAAGTATAGACCTCAAATTACTGAATGAGTGGCGAACAGTATACTCCTCAAATTTCTGAATGAGTGGCATACAGTGTATACCTCAAATTACTGAATGAGTGGCAAACAGTGCAGTTAATAAGTGGCAAACAATGTAAACCTTAAATTACTGAAGAGTAGCAAACAGTATAGACCTCAAATTACTGAATAAGTGGCAAATAGTGTAGTGAATGAGTGGCAAACAGTGTAGTGAATGGGTGGCAAACAGTGCAGTACATGAGTGGCAAACAGTGTAAACTTCAAATAACTGAAGAGTAGTAAACAGTATAGACCTCAAATTACTGAATGGGTGGCAAACAGTGTAGTGAATGAGTGGCAAACAGTGTAGACCTCAAATTACTGAATGAGTGGCAAACAGTGCAGTGAATGAGTGGCAAACAGTGAAGACCTCAAATTACTGAATGAGCGGCAAACAGTGCAGTGAATGAGTGGCAAACAGTAGACCTGAAATTACTGTGTGGCAAACAGAGCAAACCTCAAATAACTTATTTAGTGGCAAACTGTGTAGACCTTAAATCACTGAATGAGAGGCAAACAGTGTAGACCCTGATCAGATATACTGTTTGCTCAGGTCTGTCTGCCTAGGATACAGGGTAAATATGATAAATTGAGAATTTTGGCAGAATTTTGTTTTGGGATATATTTTAGCTCTCCTGAGCAATAATTGCTCAGGGTGAGCTGTTGTGATCACCCTCTGTCCTTCATCTGCTGTCAACAGTTAGTTTGTTAACCCACTAGAAGTCACTGTTTTGACCCAATCTTAATGAAACTTGCTCAGAATGTTTGCCTCTAATAAGTCAAAAAGTAGGTCACCAGGCTAAATCAAAGTTAAACCTTCCGACTGGTGAACAGGAGGTTGCAGGTTAGAGTTAGACCCTCTGCTGGGTTGGCAACATTCTTTAGTGGACATTAATCATGAAATATATTCTGTGGTTATTCTCTCCCTTCTGCTGATTCAAGAAGGGCAGTTGTCTGTTTCTGGCAAAAGAATGTGCACAATACTGGTCAACAGCTTAGAGGACTAAACCTGTCCAGTTAAAGTATGGTTTGGTAAACTGACTGTGCTCGACATGACCCCATAGGGTTGACTCAGTAGGAAAACCTCAACACAAACAAAACAAAGGAAAACCTTGTTAACTCTCTTGAGGTCACATTTTAAGTTATCGTCATCAATCTTGCTCAAAATGTTTGTTTTGATGTTTTCTAGGTCAAGTTGGAAACTGGTGACTTGGGGTCAAAAATTAGGTCACAGGCCAAATCAAAGGAAAACCTTGTTAACACTCTAGTTGTTATTTTATACCAAAACAGTATATCTTGTGGATCTCATTGAAATTGCCACAGCAAGTAAACTCAAGAGAGTGCCCACAAAGTTATAACACAAAAACTGTGCCCACAAGATCTTTTTGTTGAAAATAATAAAAAGTATCTTCTAAATGCTCAGTATGAAAATATTATAAATTGTATCATATGTAATAAGTTTTACTTACTATAGTATGGATACAGGTCAGTTGACAGCTTATTGCTGCTGCTCCTGACCAAAGATCAAAGCCATAGACTTAGAAATTTTGCATTCGCTTTGGTAGTAGCATCATCCGAGGAGGTTTATGTGACCCCCTGGTCACTTGCTCTTGTTAGAATTGCTTCAGTAAAATTCGGGCAGTTACAATGAGTATCCATAATATGCTTTTGTGGAGAAAATTTGCATTGGCTTTGTTGAGTGACCTTGGGCCTTGGCCACTTGCTCCAGATAGATGCTTCAACCATGCTGATGCAGTTCTAATGAATAACCATAACATGATTTTATGCAGAACTGGATAAAATTCCAGAGCAGTTGGTATCGTCACTGCAAATGAGGCACCTTTATCTGTCAAAAAGTACTCATTTATTTCTTATTTCTCCGCAAAAATCTATGTTGTGGTACTCATTAGAAGTGCCTCACTGAGGCACTTCTAATGAATAACCACAATATGTTTTTGTGGAGAAACAAGAAAAATATTTACTGAATACCTCTTACCTGAAGCTATGGCCTCTTACCTGAAGCTATGATGGTAACCTGAAGACTTATAAATTGCCTGCCTTTGCACTTTAAGCAGCATGTGTGGTAATTAGGTTGAATGTGGTCTTCTAAATTACTGCAACAATTAGCCTCCTATCTGGAGCTATGTTCTAGTTATTGTTTTGATATAGAATAAGGTCTGAAAATTCAGAGGACTTGGTAAAGACTCCATATTCCTCACAAATAGACATTTTATTATCCAGGAAGAAAGGTTTAATAAATTGATATTTGGTATTAATACAATCATAAATGGGGCACCTGACAGCCTGTGAAATTTCAGTTAGTCTCTCTTTCTTGAAATAAAATGATTTTTTTATCGTATCTCTGAATTAATGTTGCCAACATTAATTCAGAGATACGATAAAAAATCAATTTCAATTTTGATCCAGTTCAAAACGAGAGGCTAACTGAAATTTTCAGGCTGTCAGATGCCACATTTTTTGATACTACATATCAATTCATTAAAACTTTCCTGTATAAAAAATGTCTATTTTTGAGGGATATGGAGCCTTGAAGGATGAGTATTTGATGATAATTCTGGGGTAATTTTCTCAAGATCTCCATAAAATCATACGTTGTGGGGAATCCTTTAGAGGTGCTTCTAATGAGTACCTACAACATAATGTTTTTATGAAGGAATAAGAAAAATTATCCCAGAATTATCATCAAATACTCCTTTTTAACAAGTCTTCTGTGAAATACTTTAACAGAGGAATCTAAGGGGAATGGATATGCTTTCATGGGAGACAACTCTTTTAAAATTGATTTGTTTCCCTTCAAAAAAGTGATCTACTCTAAAAGAAAAGGCTTTGCTCCCAAACATTCTGAAAAGTGGTCTGCTCTAAAAGGAAAGAATTTGCTCCCCTTGGGAGCAAATTCTTTCCTTCTAGAGCAGACCCCTTTCTCAGAAGGGGCTCAGTGTGCTGAAAAGCAAACAGGAAGTCACGAAAGTTGTCTTACTTGTACCAAATTGTGCAAAATCGACTAAGCATATCAAGTAACCTTAACCCATTGTAGACTGAATAGACTCTCCCACACTATATATTGGAAGAGTCCAATTTAAATTTTAGGTATGTCTGGCTATGAGATTTACATATTCCTAGAGCAAAATGGATAAACTATTTGCAACCAGTGGAGACCTTGATCAGACACTGCATTCTGCGGTATCTGATCTGGGTCTGCACTGTTTGACAGTTACCCGACTACAATGGGTTAAACAAGCATATTTACCCTGAATAAATAGTAAAGACCAGATCAATTTAGCCGGCCTCGGTGGCTCAGTTGGATGCTCCATCCGACTGGAGACCAGGAGGTCAAGGGTTCAACCCCCGCCAAGGTCGGCAACATTCTTTCGTGGAGATTGATCATGAAATATTTTCTACGGTCATTCTCTCCCTTCCGCTGATTCAAGAAGGGCAGTTGTCAGTTTCTGGCGAAAGAATGTGCACAATACTGGTTAACCGCTTAGAGGACTAAGCCTGGCCAGTAAACGTGTGGTTAGGTAAACTGACCGCGCTCGACATGACCCCATTGGGTTGACTGGGCCGTAAAACCTCAACACAAATAAAGACCAGATCAAACTGAGCTGTATGAGGTGCTAGCAATGTCCAGGAGTCAGAGACTCCTATATTAAACTGCTCTGGGGCTTCCAAATATGATGCTTGGAAGTCAGGACCTCTAACTTTAAAACCTATATTGTCATTTGTAAAGCAGACTTACCCTGAACTCCCATTTTATTTAGCATTTACTTGAATTGCTTCACATGCTGGGTAAAATTTTCAGGTTAAAGTTCCGGTCACAAATAGGAAAGCAGGTGTGGAGTCAGTTAGCATGAAATATCAAATTCTGTTTTCTGGGATTAGATTTACATCAGTTTTTCAGTTTGCCCTGAGAGAGCTAAAAGTGTTCTGAAACCCCTTGCATTATACCTAGTGTATTTTTAAAAAAAAAAAAAAAAATGTCCTTTAAAATAGCGATGTCTGGACGGGAGGGCGTCTGGTGTCGGGTGTCGGGTGTCGTCCCAGGTTTACTTTTTGGTTAACCTTTTTTCAAAGTTGTATGTTACCGTTATTCTTCAGCAGATTGCTTTCATATTTGGCAGGGATGAAGAGGAAGACCAGCAGGTGTGTCATGTACAAGAGAGACAACTCTCACATTGTTCGTTATGTACTTATCTCCCCTGATGTCCAAGGTTTACCTTGTGGCTAACCTTTTTACAAAATTATTCTTAATCAGATTGCTTTCATATTTGGTGGAGATGAAGATGAGGACCAGTAGGCATGTGATGTGCAAGAGAGACAACTCTCACTATCTCTGTTATGTACTGATCTCCCTTGACATCTGAGGTTTACCTTTTGGTTAACCTTTTTATAAAGTTGTATGTTACCTTTACTCTTCAGTGGATTGCTTTCATATTTGATAGGGATAAAGAGGAGGACCAGTAGGTGTGTAGGGTGTAATAGAGACAACTCTCACTTTCTTTGTTATGTACTTATCCCCCCCCTGAAGTCGAAATCTTGTGCAGGCCATAACTCCTATACTGTTTGAGATAATTTGATAATATTTGGTAGGAACATATATCAGCTCAAGTAGAAGTGTTGCATGCAGGAAGGACAACTCTTGCTTTATGTACTTATCTCCCCTGAAACCAAAATCTTGTGCAGGCCATAACTCCCATACTGTTTGAGATAATCATAGCAACAGATAAGGCGCTTTTTTCATCTGAAAAATGCTGATATCTTTCTTATTTCTCGACGAAAACATTTTGTGGGTACTCATTTGAAGCGCCGTGGTGAGGTGCTTCTAATGAGTACCCACAACATATGTTTTCATCGAGAAATAAGAAAAATACTATGTGGATACCCCCTCTTATCTGTAGCTATGGATAATTTGATAATATTTGGTGGGGACATATATCAGGTCAAGTAAGAGTGTCACATGCAAGAAGGACAATATCTTTGTTCTTTTTTCAAGTTAACTCCCCTGAATGAATTTCTTAGCCAAAGTCTTGTGCACTTCATAACTTCTAAATGGTTTGAAATATTTTGATAATATTTGGTAGAGGCATAGATAAGGACCAGTAGGCATGCCCTGTATAAGACAGACAACTCTGACTTTCTTTGTTAGTTACTTATCACCCCTGAAGCCAAAAGCTTGTGCAGCCAAAATTAAATTTTGGACCGATTTTTAAAAAATCTGTCCTTTAAAATAGCAATGTCATGGCCGGCCGGAATTGGGTCTCCCGAGGTTTACCTTTTCATTGAACTTTTGAAAAACCCGTCCATAATGCCGTTACTCATTTTTCTTGTCTTAAAATTTGAACAAATCCATTTAGCTGCCGACTGACATGTCTAAATATCTGCTGCTACACAAGAGTAGTCTGTCTGAATATTCAGAGTAAAGGAAGAAATATGATCCAGCCCCTGACAAAAACCAACAAAATGGCATGTGCTCCCAGCAAAGACTCAGATCAGCCCGGGCATCCCCTATGTGCTCAATGGGCAGCTAAGAACCGAAGCTTTCTTCATGCAGACAGTGCAGGCTCTGATCAGATTGATCTGAAGAAGCCAACTGATCTGGATCTGCACTGTTTGCCATTGCATATGTGAATTTATAGCAACAGCCCGGATCAAGTAATCTGACTGGCTGAAAATTAGAAATGCACATGGCATCTTAATTTATTCAGCATGACAAGGGTTAATTTACACTCACACACACGTTGTGTACCAATGGACAGGCTGTCTATTAGCAGTTCAACAGCTGACCATCACATAAAAGCCAGCCATGTGATAAACAAAGGTTTGTTTAAGATGCTTAAATTAAAAAAAAGAACTTTAAGGGATTAGCATACTGTATTGGCATTGTAGGAAGGATCTGATTAGTTGATTTAGCTACCGTTTTGTGCTCATTTATCTTTTGAATGCTTAGCAGTCTTGGTAAAGATTTCAACAGACAACATTTTAAAATATTTTTATTGTTTTTCCCAGATTACAGGTTTTGATATTTCTTGGAGAGAACTTGCACGAAAGGTCAAAACCAGAAAACAGAAAATAAGAAAAATATCATTACATGTAGTTTGTCATGTGCTGAATTAGTCAAGAGAGGGTTTAGCCGGCCTCGGTGGCTCAGTTGGATGCGCCGTCCGACTGGAGACCAGGAGGTCGCGGGTTCAACACCGGCCGAGGTCGGCAACATTCTTTTGTGGAGATTGATCATGAAATATTTTCTACGGTCATTCTCTCCCTTCCGCTGATTCAAGAAGGGCAGTTGTCAGTTTCTGGCAAAAGAATGTGCACAATACTGGTTAACCGCTTAGAGGACTAAGCCTGCCCAGTAAATGTGTGGCTAGGTAAACTGACTGCACTCAACATGACCCCATTGGGTTGACTGGGCTGTAAAACCTCAACACAAACAAACAAGAGAGGGTTAACGGTTAACCCTTGAGGTGCCAGTCACAACTGCAGCAAATGACTTGCCATTATCTTTTTGCATGCTGAATAATTTTGCATTCTTTTTTCCTCTGTGGATTTTTAGCTCGCAGGGACTATGTCCCTGGAGAGCTTATGTTGTCACCCAGTCGTTGGCGTTGGCATCTGTTGGCATCCGCGTCCGCGTTAGCACAATGTTTAAGTTTTCAAAGGTTTGCATAGTTTTTTAATTGTTTATTTCATATTTGGCCTACACCTACTTTAGGGTTAGCTTGCCGGGACTTTGTCCCTGGAGAGCTTATGTTGTCACCCAGTTGTTAGCGTCGGCATCTGTTGATGTCCGCGTCTGCGTTAGCACAATCTTTTTCAAAGATGTGCATAGTTTTTAGCTCACCTGAGCACGAAGTGCTCATGGTGAGCTATTGTGGTCAGTCAATGTCCGTCATGTGTCATGCGGCGTCAACAATTGCTTTAAAAGCCTACTCCTCCTACACCCCTGGGCCAGTTGACTTGATACTTGGTAGGAAGCATCGGGGTGACTTGTAGATCAAAAATAGCTAAAATCGTTCAGATTGGAAATCCAAGATGGCCGCCATGGCCGCCATCTTGAAAATCTATTTTTCGCTTCTTCTCCTGAACCAAAAGGCCAGTTGACTCCAAACTTGCTAGGAACCATCAGGGTGACTTGTAGATCAAAAATAGCTAAAATCGTGCCAATCGGAAATCCAAGATGGCCGACATGGCCGCCATCTTGAAAATCTATTTATCGCTTCTTCTCCTGAACCGAAAGGCCAGTTGACTCCAAACTTGCTAGGAAGCATCAGGGTGACTTGTAGATCAAAAATAGCTAAAATCGTGCCGATCGGAAATCTAAGATGGCCGCCATGGCCGCCGTCTTGAAAATCTATTTTTCGCTTCTTCTCCTGAACCGAAAGGCCAATTGACTCCAAACTTGCTAGGAAGCATCAGGGTGACTTGTAGATCAAAAGTAGCTAAAATCGTGCCGATTGGAAATCCAAGATGGCCGCCATGGTGGACATCTTGAAAATCTACTTTTTGCTTCTTCTCTTGAACCGAAAGGCCAATTGACTCCAAACTTGCTAGGAAGCATCAGGATGACTTGTAGATCAAAAATAGCTAAAATCGTGACGATTGGAAATCCAAGATGGCCGCCATGGCCGCCATCTTGAAAATCTATTTTTCGCTTCTACTCATAAACCCAAAAGCCAATTGACTCCAAACTTGGTAGGAGGCATTGGGGTGACTTATAGATCAAAAATAGCTAAAATCATGCCTATCTGAAATCCAAGATGGCCGCCATGGCAGCCATCTTGAAAATCTATTTTTTGCTTCTTTTCCTGAACCGAAAGGCCAGTTGACTCGAAACTTGGTAGGAAGCATTGGGGTGACTTGTAGATCAAAAATAGCTAAAATCATGCTGATCGTAAAACCAGGATGGGCGCCATGGCAGCCATCTTGAAAATCTATTTTTCGCTTCTTCTCCTGAACCGAAAGGCCAGTTGACTCGAAACTTGGTAGGAAGCATTTGGGTGACTTGTAGATCAAAAATAGCTAAAATCATGCCGATCGGAAATCCAAGATGGCCGCCATGGCGGCTATCTTGAAAATCTATTTTTCGCTTCTTCTCCTAAACCCAAAAGTCACTTGACTCGAAATTTAGTAGGAAGCATCAGGGTTACTTGTTGATCAAATGTAGCTAAAATCGTTCTGATCAGAAATCCCAGATGACCACCATGGCCGCCATCTTGAAAATCTATATTTAGCTTCTTCTCCTGCACCGAAAGGCCAACTGACTCCAAACTTCGTAGGAGACATTGGGGTGACTTGTAGATCAAAAATAGCTAAAATCGTGCCAATCGGAAATCCAAGATGGCCGCCATGGCAGCCATCTTGAAAATCTATTTTTTGCCTCTTCTCCTGAACTGAAAGGCCAGTTGACTCGAAACTTGGTAGGAAGCATTGGGGTGACTCGTAGATCAAAAATAGCTAAAATCGTGCCGATCGTAAATCCAAGCTGGCTGCCATTTAGAGTTTGTTCATATGATCACGCTCAATTGACTGGCATGCCATATATCTTCTTCTTTAAAATAAAGAACTGCTTAAATGATGATCTTTTCATTAGTTGCGATGACAGGATTGGAAAAATGTTGCATAACATCTGCATATCTGCAGTGGCTATGTCACTCAGGTGAGCGACCCGTGGCCCGTGGGCCTCTTGTTTAATTGTTTAAGGTACTGCTTTCATATTAGGCCTACACCTACCATAGGTATAAGACCTTTCAGTAGCATACACCTCCATCCTCAAATTAGACCCTTTATGTAGGTGAAGGTCAGTTCTTACTTTGTCATTTACACCCCTGTTTAAGTTTTGCGTTTAATTTTTGAAAGTGTACATAACTGCTGAAGTATTCAAGATAGAGCTTTAATATTTGGCCCACACCAGCCTTAGGTTACACCTTTTAATAGCACACACCCCTTCCTCAGTTTTATCATCTGCCTAGGTCAAGGTCAGGTTCACCCTTTAGATACTAATCATAACAGAAGCTGACTAAATTAGCTCTGCGAGGAGCTTATAGGATAGGCAGTGATCCGTCATCCAAAGTCGGCATTGATGTCGGCATCCACATTGGTGTTGGCATTGATGTCAGCTTTTTCAAATGACATCTCTTCTGAAATCGTTAGGCCAATTAAAACCAAATTAAAAGTGGAGACTTCATGGAGTGAGGGAACACAAAATTGTTCATAATGTCTGGTCATATGATCAAGATGGCCGCATTTCCCATTTGTGGTAAGAACCTTGGAAAATCTTCTTCTCAGGAACTGAATGGCCAATGACCTTGAAACTTTATATGCTCTATGATGACCCTTGGTTGACCTTGACCTATTTTACAGTAATGTCAACTTCAGTCCCGTGGGTTTCTTATGGGAAAACGGCAAACAGTTTCTATGACATACAAAGTTGATTATATATGCAATCACGTAAACAATTTTTTTATGAATACCAAAGGTCAAGGTCATTTATAGCCCTTTGTCCTGGATGCCTCAGATTCAGTATTTTTGTCTTCTTCTCTAAAACTGCTGGGCTGATTTAAACCAAATTACATGTGGAACCTCAGTTGGGTTGGGGGATGAAAATTTGTTCATGGGATTTGGATCACATAATCAAGATGGCCACCAAGCCCATATAATTATGGTAAAAACCTATGAAAATCTTCTTTTCAGGAACCAAATGGCCAATAACCTTGTAACTAGGTATTCACCATTGGATACTTGGGCTCTATCAAATTTTTTCAGATAGTGACCCTTGGCTGACCTTGACCTTTTTATGGCAAGGTCAAATTTGGACTCTTAGGCTTTTGTATGGGAAAAAGGCAAAACTGTGGATTTATGTGAAGCTATTGTAGCCTATAACATTCAAAGTTGATATATGCAATCAACTAAAACTTTTTAACTACCAAAGGTCAAGGTCATTTACTGTTTTATGCAAATGATGACCATTGGTTGACCTTGACGTATTTTAAATATGAAAATAAGCAACTTATATCAAACTTTTAATACTGAAAAACAGAACTTTGAAAGTACAAAGTGCAAGTTCTGAGTGCAAAAGGGTTAAGGTTGCAGAAGTGGTCTTGCTCACCCACGTGAGCCATGGTGAGGGTAGTGGCTCTGCTACAATTTTGAATGCAGCTTTAAGGGTTAAATTCAATATGATATAAATTGACCTTCACCTTGCAGGTAATTATCACATTTTTAGTTATAGTACAATGTACTTGAGTGGGTTATAACAGTTTGAAGCTGGAATTATGTGAGATTTGGCATAGTTTGGCATGAATTTCTCTGACAATTAGTCTTTTGCTATCTAAGGGCTAAATCAACAAACAACAAATTGATATTTTTCTTATTTTCCACAGAAAATAAGGTTTGCTATTACATGCACATTAGTAGTCACAGTTTGTATGAATATCAAACCCTGTTTCCTGGAAAATGAGAAATAGCTTTCAGAGTGTCATCTGTTAAAATATTTACCTGACATGCAAAGCATTAACCAGAATTTACCACTCTCTGGGTTAATTCAGCTGGCCATATATATCTTATTTTTCCCAGAAAACAGGATTTGACATTACATGGAAATTGTCTCCATTGGAAACAATTTACATGAAGTGTCTAAATCTGTTTCCTGGGGAAAATATGAAAAATATTCAAAAATGTCACATGTTGAAAATTTTACCCAGACTGCAAAGCATTAATTACAACACTGCAGCTGATGCTATACCCTATAAACTTAGCAGCAGATAGTTAACCCTTGTCCTGCTGAACCCGAATATACCCTGCCTTTACAAACACTGCAGATCCAGATCAGTTGGCTTCTGAAGAAGCCAACTGATCTGGATCTTCACTGTTTGTCATTAAGTATGTGAATTTATATCAACAATCTGGATCAAGTAATCTGAATAGCTGAAAATTAGAAATGGGTGTTGCTTCTTAATTTATTCAGCAGGACAAGGGTTAAGGAGCATTTTTGTTATTTCTCAGCTACAAATCACCTCACCTTGTTAACCATTAACACTTTCTAGGCAAATTCAGCAAACAATAAATTGATGAATTTTTATACGCCCGTTTGAAAAACGGGACGTATTATGTTACGGGGTATGTCATCCGTCCGTCTGTCCGTCCGTAAACTTTTTCGTTTCCGGCTACCTCCTACAGTTTACATCCGATCAAACTGAAACTTCATGTAAATTTAGACCATGATGTGGAGCAGCGCATATTATTTCGAGGTTACAGTCCACCAAATATTAGCAGAGTTATACTTCATTGAAAATTTCGATTAATTTTTAGTTTATGGCTAAATCCTCCTACAGTTTACATCCAATCAAGCTGAAACTTCATGTACAGTTAGACCATGATGTGGAGCAGCGCATATTGTTTCAAGGTTACAGTCCACCAAATATTAGCAGAGTTAAACCCCTTCGAAAATGTCTTAATTTTTTGTTTCCGGCTAAATCCTCCTACAGTTTACATCCGATCAAGCTGAAACTTGATTTGTAGTAAGACCATGATGTGGAGCAGCGCATATTGTTTCAAGGTTACAGTCCAACAAATATTAGCAGAGTTAAACCCCTTTGAAAATTTCTATTAATTTTTTGTTTCCGGCTAAATCCTCCTACAGTTTACATCCGATCAAGCTGAAACTTCATAAATACTTACATGATGATGTGGAGCAGCACATATTATTTTTAGGTTACAGTGCACCAAATATTTGCAGATTTATGCCCCTTTGAAAGTTTTTGTAAACTTTTCACAGCATATTGTTTAGAGGTAATAGTGTGCCAAAGGCTCATATGAGCTTATAATATAGCCATGCTTCTGTGGTGTGTCCTCCGTCAGAAAGCACTTCTCCCTAGAAGCAGCAAACTTCTCCCTTAATTTCTTGGCCAGCTTGGACCCTTAGGTTACAGTTCACCAAATATCAGCAGAGATTATGCCCAATGAATTTTTTTTACATTTTTTTTTTTTTTTTTTGTAATTCCACTTACAGTTTATATCCGGAGCACTGAATTATACAGGAGCCAGTTAATGTGCTGCATCTTATTACTTGCCACGGGCGTATAATGCCCCGCTTGGCGTAGCTCTTGTTTCATAATTTCCTGGGGGTTGTTGGGTTTGGCGAAGGTGTCGTGTATCTTACATCACTGGGGTGTCCAACTGATATTGGCTTACAGTTTGGCAAGGCTTGCTATCCTTGTAGCAGGTAAGGGTAGAGGGGAATGTTTTTATTCCTGTTTCTTCCCTTTCATTCCTGTTCCTCCTTCTTCCCTGTCCCTCTTTTTCTTTCATCTCCTCTACTACTTCTTCTATCTGTTTTTCTCCCTTTCTCTGGGAGATTACACAAAATGACCCACAAGGGTTGACGTGTCATTAAACCCCAACACAACCAGTCAGTTTCATACTTTCTTAGAAAGCAAGATTTGGCCACTTGCTTATTCCTCTTTCTTCACTGTCCCTCTCTTTCATCTCCTCTACTATCTCTTTTATCTGTTTTCTCCCTTTCTCTGGGAGATGACACAAAATGACCCACAAGGGTTGACATGTCATTAAACCACAACACAGTCAGTCAATTTTATATTTTCCTAGAAAGCAGGATTTGGCATTTTATACAAATTGTCAATTTGCTCTCTAGGAGACAGTTTGCATGAAATGTCAAATCCTGTTTTGTGGGATAAATAAGGAAAATATTTCAAAATGTCTGCTGAAAATTTTACCCAGCATGCTAAGCATTAAGTTGATGGAATTTAATACTCATAAGATACCAGAATTTTTTTCATTTTAAAGAGACATGTGTTTTGCTGTACTTTAAACAGAAAAACACAAACTAGAATTTCTGGAGATCCTGTCTGAATTGTGCATGAGCACTAATTTGTCTGAGGTTGTAATTTTATATAGTATCTGAGCTTTAACTTGTCTTCAAGGTAATATTTTGGAAGTGCATGAGCACTAGTCTGAGAGCTAATATTTTATATGGTACATGTGTACTAGTCTGAAAGGTAATATTTTACACAGGGCATGGGCACTACATTGTCTGAGGTAATATTTTATATAATACATGAACACTGCTTTGTCTGAGTGGTAATATTTTATGTAGTACATGAACACTAACTTGTCTGAGGTAATATTTTATATAGTGCATGAGCACTAATTTGTCTTAGTGGTAATATTTTATATAGTACATGAGGACTTAATTGTCTGAGAGATAATATTTTAAATAGTGCATGAACACTGTCTGAGAGGTATTTTTTTATATAGTGCATTAGCTTTAACTTGCTGGAGAGGTAGAATTTTATATAAGGTAGTGCATGAGAGGTAATATTTTGTATAGTGCATGAGCACTTGTTTGAGAGGTTATATTTTACATAGTGCATGAGCACTAACTTGTCTGAGGTAATATTTTATATAGTGCAAGAGTAATAATTTGTCTGAGAGGAGCCAGTCTTGGTAGCTCAGTCCGATGTGTGTCAGACTGCTGATCAGGAGGTTGCAAGATTGATCCCCACTGGGTCCAGCAAAACTGCATGGAGAGTGATCATGAAATATTTTCAACAGTCATCCTCTCCCTTCTGCTGATTCAAGAAGGGCAGTTGTAGTTTTCTAGTGAAAGAACTTGCACAAGTTCTGATTAACAGCTTAGAGGATGGAGCCTGCCCAGAAAAAAGTGTGGTTAGGTAAACTGACTGCGCTCAACATGATCTTAATTGGTTGACTGGGCCATAAAAATCTCAACACAAACAATTGTCTGAGAGGTAATATTTTATATAGTACTCCAGGAGGACTAATTTGTGTGAGAGGTAATATTTTATAGAGTGCATGAGCACTAACTTATCTGAGGGGTAATATTTATAAGGAACAAATGCTGTCCTTGTAACAATGGTTCACTATTGTGAGCCAGCACATGACATAACCTACAATAATACTTTTGCGACCAGAGAAGACTCAGATCAGCCTATGTGTCCACCCAGTCTGATCAGAGTCTCAGCTGATAGCATGTGCCTTCTACAGCCTCCAGGCTATCCAAAGAGCGATAAACCAGAACCCTTGCCATACTGGGTGGATGTACAGGCTGATCTGTCTTTGCTGGTCATACAGGTCTTATTGTAGGTTTTGTTGTGCGCAGGCTCTTATATCAGTCTGTAGTTGCATGCATGTACAAGTACCTGGTACCTTATTTTCCCTAATTATTCAGAGACCCTTATCATGCTCAGTAAATTAAGATGCCATGCCCATTTCTGTGTTTTTTCCCTGGGTTCTCCGGTTTTCCCCCACCTTTGACGAAGATCGGTCGATATAAGTGAAATATTCTTGAAAGGGCAGTAAAACTCAAATAAAAGAAAAAAAACCCAAAAAAACCTTCATTTATTTTTCTGGCAAAAGAATGTGCACAATACTGGTTAGCCGCTTAGAGGACTAAGCCTGTCCAGTACAAGTGTGGTTAGGTAAACTGACTGCGCTTGACATGACCTCAGAGTTGATTCTAGGGTGTAGGATTCGGGATTTCCGCACTTTTTAAGGCCTTGGCACTAAATCTGCATCCCAGTGCGTAGTACAATACGCGTTTTGGCGAAATGTGGAACATTATGGTTCATTCAATACGTATTTCGGTTTGTAAACTTCTGATGTCCGGCTTTGTCATTCGTTGAATATTGATGAAATTTGGTCTTTTCCAGACCATTTATGATGCAAGAAAGCCAGTTGATTGGATGATGATTAGTACCGAGAATGTTTAGGTCATATTCTCACTGAACTCTCATGAAAACGGTACCAAGAATACTTTATGTCATCCACATGTTAGAATAATGGCGGACAAAAAGTGATGTTTGCAAACTTACTTTGCAGTCAAAGATAACTACATCGTTATAGCTATCAGGAGCTGTACAAATATTTGAAAGGTAAAATTAGCATATATATTTAGCTGTACAAATATTTGAAAGGTAAAATTAGCATATATATTTAGGCTAAGTGAATTAGCGAGTGTATATTAAAAAACGAAATCTTTGGTGTAACCAGTTTTCGCGACTTCCCATTAGTTTACAAGTTGGCGAGTTTCTGACGGCAAAAATTTTATGCACATTGTAAATGAGTTGGCGCATTTTCAGAGATGCAATGTGGGCATTGGCCCCATTTTGAAAGTTCCTATAAGCAACTCTGTGACCTCATAGGGTTGACTGGGCCATAAAACCTCAACACAAACAAAGGCTTCATTTACTATTTTGCCATATTCACATTGCATAGTGGAACGTCTTCAGTTATCTTGATTGTGGTTTGAAACTTGCCTTATGAAAAGGTTAAGTTAACCCTTGTCCTGCTGAATAAATTAAGATGCCATGCCAACTTCTAGTTTTCAGGCAATCAGATTACTTGATTCGAATTGTTAATATAAATTCACACACTTAATGGCAAACAGTGCAGATCCAGATCAGTTGGCTTCTTCAGAAGCCAACTGATCTGGATCTACACTGTTTGGAAAGGCAGGGTATATCCAGGTTCAGCAGGACAAGGGTTAAGCATATGCATAAAGGTCAGAGAAACTGATCAAACTATTATTGCAAGAGTTACTTGCCCTTGATTTAATAATTTTGACCATACCATAGCATGTGACTTATAACCATACCATGTGTCTGCAACTCTTCTTACAGATTTCAAGGAAGAATCTACTAAGCCAAACTGGCTGTTGGGCAGGATCTTCTAGTTTTTCTCCAACACATCTAGTCTTTGTTGTGGTACTCTTTATAACTGCTCCAAAGGATATATTTTTGTGGAGAAATCCCCAACATGCATTTCTGTAGATTAATACAAGAAATACAAAACATTTTGGTTGGAAAAGAAAGCGTCTCATCCAGGGCCCAGTTGTTCAAAGCATTGTTAGCTTAACAAGCTCATCAGTGGTGAAAATGTTAACTGTTATAGTAAGTACAATACCAAATTCACAAGTATTTTTGCTGAAAAAAAAATGTGAGTAGCTTTTACAAATGCAAAAGCTACTCACATTTTTTCAGCAAAATTATTAGTGTCTATGCTATATTTTATGATCAAAGTTTTAACGATTACGATAGTTAACTAACGACATAGTTAGTTTTGAATAACTGGGCCCAGATAATTTGCTAAGTTATCTGGCTCATTATGACTGATTAGTTTTTGAGAGCTTAATTGCATGAGACAGTTAAGCCATGTCACACATAAAGGGCTGTACTTTATTATGGCTTTGTTAAACAAAAAGTTGAGCATATCAAAATACACAAATTCAGATAATCCTGTGGAATCCCAACCCCGAAATCCACTCATTGGGTCCTGTGAAATAAATGGGTAGCCCAGTGCCTCTGAGGCAAAGCTGCTAATAACTTTAGGTAGGATATGAGTTTTTGTCATTTGACAAAGACAGGTAAAAGTCCCACAGATTCAATGGCAGTCTCAACATGACTAAAGTATTGTTGACAGGGATGTCAAGCCTTTAATCCGCATAGTTACACTCAGAGCTCCAAATAAGAGGGGATATACAGATAAATATTTTCTTATTTCTCCATGAAAACATGTTTTCATGGAGAAATAAGAAAAATATTAACTCTCTTTTGTTGAAGAAAGAACCTTTTCTGGAGAGATTACTGCTTTGCATGCTGGGTAATTTGGTATGCTTTTTGTCCTCTGTGGATTTTTTTTTTTTTTTTTTTAATTAATTTTTTCAAAAAACTCTTTCAGGAATACCATCAGTTTTAAACAGTTTGGATCCAGATTAGGCCTGATGTTTTGTCGGGCCTGATCTGGGTCCAAACTGTTTGCAAAGGTTATCAACAGACAACAAAAGTTGCCACAAGCTAGGAAAGATTTAACACTTTTCCGCCGTTGTGGCCTTTGCTGTTGGTTATATTCTTCAGTGGCGTGTAATTCTGTAAATGGACAACGAAGTGACCTAATCAGAATATATGGATGCTGAGACTGAGGCTGATCAAGATCATCTGGACACTTGCTGTCTGCACATATCAGAATTCTCCTAAGCAAGAACAAGCACTCGAGCGATTCTGATGGGCATGATCAGATATGATGCAAGAGGCAGTCATCATAAACAACAATACCTTTTTTAATGACATGGTTTATTTATAATATATGGAAATTGGATACTGTATTACCTTATATTGGGACAGTTTTACTCTGTACTGTAATTGTCATAAAACTTGGACAAACCCATTTTCTACTTGTGGATGTGTCCAAACACTGCTGAATAAGTGGCAAACAGTGTGGTACCAGGTCAGATGCTACATTCCTTGGCAGCTGATCTTGGACTACTTTACTTGTGCAGGCCTCTCCCGATACTTAGTGTAAATATGATAACATTACGAGTCCTCCTGATTTAACTCTTTCCAAGCTAATGACGACTTTTGTAGTCTGCTGATACATAACGTTGGCAAACAGTTTGGACCCAGATCAGGCCCGACAAATTGTCGGGCCTGATCTGGATCCAAACTGTTTGACACTCCGATGATATTGCTGAAAGATTTTTTTTTTAAAAAAGGTAACTTAAAAAAAATCCACAGACAAAAATGCATGCAAAATTACCCAGCATACAAAGAGTTGATGTAATTATGATCCACTTTATTAGGCTTCACATATATGTACAGTACGGCTCAGGTAAAAGAACCAATTTTTTTTTTCATTTCGCGGACCAATTTTACAATCCGCGATTTTCCGCGGAGTGGTTTGGAGTAAACCATTCCGAGTGAAAAAAATTTACTCGAACTTATGCGCTCGATATTCTGAGGACATTCAGCGGACCTCAGTGTACCCATGATATTCGGAGTGTTTGCGAGTATTTGCGAGTGGCGACAGATTATTCTGTACAGGTAAGTTTGACCACTCAGATCATTCTCTCACACGACGATAATCAAACAAAAATTGTTACAACTGGCGGCAGCAGGATCAGACTGCAATATCCACTTACACAAAATGCTTCCGACAACCAACTCTGCGACTGATTTTTTTATGTTTCAGCTGCGGAATGTCAAAGGGTATGGCCGAACAACAGCTGGTAGCTCCAATGCGCAAGGTCGGCGACGTATTTGGCCCAAAGCCTCGGATGATTTCTAATCGCCCAGTTTTAGTTTTGGATTAAGGGTGGTGGTCGCCTGAATCTTCCTACATTCATTTTCATGTGACAAGCACTTTTATCCAGGCTGGCCCATTTTTCCCGTGTCACTTTGCACGTGCTGCGGCTGCCAAGAAAATAGTTGAACCCCTGAAGCACTGCTGAAAATTCTAGAGGAGACGTCGATCTAACTGTTTTAGTATTTTACAGTGAAAATAAGGCTGAACATTTCATGTGAATCGTCTGTCTAGCAGATGATTCACATGTTACGCCACGCTTAATTTACACAGGAAAATAAGAAGAAAAAGAAAATGAAAATGCCGTCTGCTGAATATGCTAAGCGCTTCGAGGGTTAAAGTAGGGATACATTTCATTTGACAAGGGAGACAGAAACGAACACGCTGGAATGTATCTACACTGCTCGGATCGAGGGCTGGACGGTTGATGACTGGACCAGGATTAGGACTGTCCATTCAAATCACCACTTAATGATGACGGTGACTTGATGTCTTATGTCTCTTTCAACAATTACAAAAAATAAAATAAAAGAAATTCTTTGTCATATTGAGATGATAGAACGCGGCGTCTGGTCAGGGTATTTACTGTTTGCAAAAACAGTTTAGCCATTTTTCTCTAGGAATATCTAAATCTCATAGCCGGATGTACCTAAAATGGACGAGCCAGAATCTTACAAGTTTTGCGAACTCTCTCTCTCTCTCTCTCTCTCTCTCTCTCTCTCTCTCTCTCTCTCTCTCTCTGGAAAGCTCTTTCTTTTGCTTTCTTTTACCCTCTTGCAAATATGACATGACTCCTTTCGAGGTAGAAGTTGTTTGCACTGACTTTATTGGAAAAATGATATCGCACCGGCGGGAATCGAACGCGATTCGATCCCCACTTATCATGAAACACATGTATTTGCTACGGTCATTCGCTCCTTCCACTGCTTCAAGATTGGCAGTTTCAAGTTTCTGGCGGAATGGGGTTCAGTGTACTGGTTAACCGCTTATTGTATAAGCATGCCCCCCATCTTTACTGGCGCGATTCATAAAAAAAATGCTGTTCACAATCTCATTTCGCATGGTCCATACTCGTAAAGCAATTGCAGTTAACTCCCTTCTGATAGTCAGTTGCAGTTAGCTCCCTTAAAAGAGTAAAAACATGCGGTGTGAAGATATTACCCGGCATTTATCAGAGTACAAATGATTATTATGTTATGTTATTCTCTTACAGTATATACATTAATAACATTATCTTTATTCGTTTATAGAGCAATCTTCAAAACTTTTGTTTCCATTTAAAGTGTTCTGTTTTTGTGTCTTCAACATGCGATATGCAAAACCAAGTCCGTAATTTATTAAACGACTAAAAGAGACGCATGTATAAACCTAGCATCAGCGGGAAATAATCTTCAAAATGACATTTGTCCATAATATTTTCATATGCCCTCGCGGACATTCTAGGCAGAGTCTTCCTGGTTATAAACCAATCTTAAGTTATAACACTTGGTGCTCGCGGGTATCGAATTACCACTATCTGGGCTAATTCAGCAGACGACAAAAAAAAAAATCTTTTTTTTTTTTTTATTACCAAGAAAACAGGGTTTGACAGTCATGCAATGGAGACAATTTGCATGAAATGCAAATCCTGTTTTCTTGGAAGAATGAGAAAAATGTTTCAAAATGTCGTCAGTTGAAAATTTTACCCAGAGTGTTAGGCGTTATGGTTTGCACAAACAAATCGCGCATTGATCTGTACATGGCAAAACCTACAATAAAACTTGTACGAAGAGACGGATCAGCCCACACACTCTGAGCCTGCACATCAGTAGTCTGATCTGAGCCTTCGCTAATCGTATGTACCTCCTACAATCTCTAGGTTTAACAAAACGTCTTGTGCGACGAGCGAAGACTCGTGTCAACCTGCCAACCGCACATTCTGATAAAAGCATTCACTGGTCGTATTTACCTCCGATAGCCAGGCTATCCAAAGCGGGATAAACAGTGCGACTGCAACAGCAAATTCTGATCAGACCCTTCGCTGATCGTACAGTATGCACCTTCTTTGGACTCCGAGTTATCCAAGAAGCTTGTTTTATCTAGTGGGTCGATGCAGAGACCGACCCGAGTCTTTGCTGGTCGCACGTACATTGTAGTATTGTACGTTTTGTCCGATTCAGTGAAAGTACATTGTAAATCATACTTCAGACATGAGAACTTAGTACCGACGTAATTTTGGTTTGAACTGCAGTTAAACGGCACAGTCTACACTATTTCGGTCTTGTCGAGCACGCACACTTTTCCAGGGTTGGCTTATTCATAAGCTGTTAATCATTTCAGCAGAAACTGATAACGGCCCTTCTTTTCTTTCATTTTGACGATAGAGCTTACTTTTGGAGTTATGGCCCTTTGAAAACGGAAACTATTTTAGTGGTTTCTGTAATATTTCTTTTTTTTTTTTTTTTTTTTGTCCGCTCTGTAACTTGAAAACTATTTGAGATGTTTTCTTGAAACGTTATTAGTTTATTAACAGTCATGGCACTTGCTTGATTTAAGTGCAGTGGCAGGGCATGGTGAAATGTCTGCAGCCCTTTTATTAGATATTATCAGTATGAAATATTGGGAAATTGTGTCTCGGTGGTGTAGTGTGAAGCTTCTCGTCTTGTCACCCAGGGGTCACGAGTTCGATCCCAGGCTTCTCAAGCCTTTCATATTGGACTTTAAACCAACGTCCACATCTCCGTATGACCTAGCTATTAGTAGGACGTAATAAACTCACTCACTCGTTTGAATTGTCATTAGCCTCGTGTGCGTAAAGTGTGTTTTTTGTGTGACAGACACTCTTTTCACATGTGCTGTCTTGTTGATTCAATGCCTCTTTGATAGCAGAAGTGCCCCTTTAAGTAAATTCATATTGACACGTGCGGCTGCTGCACGCGAGTGAGAATTTCCCGGTCTTTTTCAACAGTACGTCATTTATATTGAGCGCGTGCGGTTGTTTTATGGGAAAAGGTCGTTACAGGAATACCAAATATAAATACGTAATTCGTCGATTGGGGGAAGATGTTTGATTGTCTTTGTGATTTTTGTGTGTTTGTTTTGTTTTCTACGGCACATTAAATAAAAATGACCATGCCGGACCCACTTGTGTGGCCGGACTAGACTAAGCCAAAGAATCCGGTACATTTTCATATGGAGCTTTGTTGAGGCCCATGTTACGTGCTCGAACAATGAAGGGGGCTACCGGGGTTATCTTTGGACCTAGGGAGCACCCAAATATATTCAGCGAACAAGGCAACATTGGTTGATATTTTAAGAAAACAAGGGAATGGACCTAATTTTGGGGGATCGGAATGCGGAAATTTGGAAAACACTTTTGGGACAATAAGACCTTTGTGATCAGTGCACACTCAGATCAACCTGCGCATCCGCATGAGCGCGGACAATATAACCTTCACGCAGATTGTACTATATGATGGAAAAATAAAGATAAAAATAAATAAAAATATTTTTATTAAAGAAATATCTAAATAACTTTATTAAATAAATAAATAAATATATAAAAATCGGACAGGTATTTAGTCAAATTACTCCGAGGAATTTCGCATCGCTTCGCGAGAAATATTGCCTCCGGGGTATAATATTACCATTCCGAGTAACTTCGCATAACTTCGCATCACGCATACATTCGGCGGACTTGCGAGTGGTGTCCGCCGAATATAACGTTTACTCGGTTTGATTCCGAGTGTTTTTGGCAAGTTCGCGAAACGCCGATATTCGGAATAAAGAGTTTTTTGGTTCTTTTACCTGAGCTGTACTGTACTTATATGCCCCAATATTAACCAAAAGGTAAAATCAAGATCAGTGCTGTGGAGTAAGAGGAAGCATTCAGAAGCTTGTTTGTTCAGACAGTTCTTTATTTTCTTTACAAACAATGGTTGCTGAGTTTTCTGGGAAATGTGTATTTATTAGTAGAGGACCAGGAAAATCTACAGCCAGTGGTGCCTCAGACCCAGATCAAAGACAATTCTTGTCTTTATGGACAAGAATTGCAGAACATTCTGATAATGGTCCTGTTCGAGAATTAAATGAATTTTGTGGGATCTGAACTATCACTGACATGCTCTCTTTGTGGATGACTTAGGAAATGAAGTATTGCTGATACAACTTGTGTGGATGTGGATCATGATTATTGATATACACTCAGTAGAAAATTGTGGAAATATAAGAAAAAATGAACTTTGGATAGTTTTGCATATTTTCTGTAAACTGTTGACACAAATTTGTGACTTGCATAGGTTTCACTTTATAGCCCTGGTACAATTCCCTTATCCTATTTTTGGCTTTGTTTTTAGACCCTAATCATATGAAAATTTTGATGATTTTAGCATCCTTGAAATGTGGTGTCCATCAGGATAATATATATAATCTTGCATAAAACATACTTGTAGTCCAAATTAACCAATTTTATTTTGGGAAGCCTCAAAAGGGTAATTGGCAAACAGTGCAGATCCAGAATACATTTAGATGCCTTAGAATGCAGCATCTGATCAGGGTCTACGCTGTTTGTATTAAATACAGGGACGGCTACTAAATGTTATAATGAAAACTAGCCAGATACCCTGTTATTAGAAATAGACTTGTTTAACCCATTGTAGTCGGGAGACCCGTAAAAGGGTAATTGGTAAACAGTGCAGACCCAGATCAGACGCCACAGAATGTGGCGTCTGATCAGGGTCTCCACTGTTTGCAAATAGTTTAGCCATTTTTCTCTAGGAATATGTAAATCTCATAGCCGGACGTACCTAAAATTGAAATTGGACTCTTTCAATTTATAATGTGAGAGAGTCTATTCAGTCTACAATGGGTTAAAGAGTTGTGGTAGAAGAGTCCACCTGACATTGGTAGATTAAACAGTCTATAAATCACGGTTAAAAGTCTCATTCAGTACTAAGTGACTACAAGAAAATAGAATTTCTTAACCCTTATCTTGCTGAATAAATTAAGATTCCATGCCCACTTCTAATTTTCAGCCAATCAGATTGCTTGATCCTGATTGTTGATATAAGTTTACATACTTAATGGCAGTGCAGATCCAGATCAGTTGGCTTCTTCAGAAGCCAACTGATTTGGATCTACACTGTTTGCAAAGGCATGGTATATCCGGGTTCAGCAGGACCAGGGTTAAAAGATGATGTATGAAGAAGTGTATACATAGACGGTATAAAACCTTGATAAACTTTTTAAATATTAAATGAACCTTAAAATTTAAAAGTAGAATCACAAGACCTTATCTAAATAAAAAAAAAAGGAATAATTGCGCATTATTTCACCAGTGACCATATCCAGGCAGTACAAATAAAGGATTATCAAACCTTGTGTACTCCTGCACCCATAGATATATTTTGATAGTACACCACAACCTCCTTATAACACTATTGCTGGAATCCAAAGCAAAAACCATGTTGGCTAAACAACAGTGTTTTATCCAAACAAAAATGTATAGATTATGTTGCAAAATGACAATTTATGGTAAAAAAAATTCAGATTCTATAGAAAAATGACCAATATAGTCTGTATATTTTTTTTTTTTGATACAAAATTTATGGGGTCCAACCTTGTTATAACAAAAATGGTGCTATAATGATTTGTGTTATAGAGAGGTTCCTATGTACTTGGTGGAAACAGAGACGGGATTAAGGATACCCTCCCTGTGACATTAAGGTCAATGTCATAAAAAAATTTTTACATTAAAATGTTTAGGAAATTATGATTGCACCATTGACTGTCAAAGTCTCTGCACCACTGACAGTCAAAATCCCATAAAGACATGCTGTACTGACAGACCATAGCTTTAGTTAGTCCCATTGATGATCTGTTACACCTATACATATATTAATCTTTACCACTCTCTGAGCTAATTCAGCAGATGGCAAATTGATGCTATTTTTCTTATTTTTCCCAGAAAATGGGATTTGACACTTCATGCATATTGTCTCCAAAGTTATGAGACATTTGCATGTAATGTTGATTTCTGTTTTCTTGGAAAAATAAAAAAAGATAAGAAAAAATATCATCAATTTGTTGTCTGCTGATTACCCAGAGAATGGTTAAAGCAAAGGGACCAGCAGACTGCCTTGAATCAGTTTTGAGTTTTGACCTTCTGAGGTGAATCCTCTCCCCAAGCAGACAGTGCACTTGAAATGTTCATTCATGTTTTCTCTGAAAAATAATAATAATAGTCTTAATAAAAATAAATAAATGAATAAAAAACTAAAAAACAGATTGGCCAGTTAAGGTTAATAATTTTATTTCACTCAGTCCATATACAATATAGCATAAGAGGTGTACAGAGAAACACCAGTTTGAAATGTATGCCTGAAATTGGCAATTAAAACTAAATATAATATACACTACACTGCCATACAATATAGTTTATACCATATTTACTGTATGTATTCGGACAGACAGGCCAGGCCAAACAGTGTAGACCCAGATGAGATGTGGCAGAATGCAGTATCTCATCAGGGTCCACATTGTTTCCCAGACAAACATCAGGCAGTAAACTGCACCTGCTCAAACTTTAGAGATGGTATTTTAAAGGAGCCGAGGTGTCTGGATACCTAGGGTAAACATGGTACACATTTTTTTTTAATTGGCTGAAAATTATATGTGTGTTCATGTATACACATATACACTTATACCTACTTAAACTTATATACACATATATACAGATATATACATAGGTCAATTATCAGTTATATAAGTAATAATGAGCTGTCCTTGCCCACTTACCAGAGGTTTGTTGCACCTGAATGCGCTTAAGCTGTCAGCTAATTGGCCTTGTTTTATTTTCTATCAACTGTGCCATTGTGTCAGTGGATGGAAAATGCTTAACCCTTAATGCTTAGCACTCTGGGTACAAATTCAGGAGACAACATTTTAAAATATTTTTCCCAGAAAACTGATGTTGTCATTTTATGCAAATTGTCTCTGTCAGAGACAATATGCATGAAATGTCGAAACCTATTTTGTGGGAAAAAATAAGAAAAATATCATCACTTTGTCGTCTGCTGATGATCCGAGAGAGTGTTAAAGTGCTAGTCTCAACTACAGCAGACATCATTTTTGATATTTGATTTTATATTTTCAGAGAAAATAAGGCTTGACATTTCAAGTGAATTGGCTGCCAAGTCTTATAGTCTCTGAAAATAGATACTAATAAAAGAAATAGAATGTTGTCTGCTACAGTTTTTGCTTTGTGCTTTAAGGGTTAACATTAAAATAAGGGTAAATAATTTATATTCAAAAAAGGGGTGGAAAGAGGTATAGATTTTCATATTTTGTTCAAGTATAACTGATGATAACTTTTAATAATTTTATATAGTCACTTGGCTAGTGACTTTTCATTTCTTCTCAGTTGCAAAAAAAAAAAGACCAAAAAAAAAAAAAAAATACAGGTTTGATTTTACTATGCAGTGAAATGTTATATTCCTTACCTTCTCTATGACTGGTGGATAATTGGAAAGTGTATGGATCAGTTGGAGATTATGTGACTGTTTCATGAAACTGTAAGCTGGAAATACTTTAGCATGAAATTATAAGATGGAGAGTTACCTTAGCATAAAACTGTAAGTTGGAAATACTTTAACATGAAAAACTGTAAGTTGGTAATACCTTAACATGAATCTCAAATTTTGAGGTACTTTTACTTGAAACTGTAATTTGGAGATGCCACAACATGAATCTTGGTTCGTGATACTTTAACATGAAACTGTAAGTTGGGGATGCCTTAAAATGAAACTAAGTTGGAGATTACTTAAAATGAAACTGTAAGTTGGAGATTACTTAAAATGAAACTGTAATTTTTTGTGTCGCCTGCGGAATATGGCAGACACATAGGGATCATGTTGTCAGTCCATGTCATCGGCGCGGCATCGTCAAGTAGGCGTCATCGTCCCACTTTTCGTTTCCATTCAACAACTTTTGAACGGATGTATGGATTTCATTCAAATTTTGCAGAACTTTATACCACTATAAAATACAGATCAGATTTGATATTGGTAATCATCGGCCAAATTTTGGCTGTGTTATGGCCCTTTTTCGACTTAGTGTTTGTTGTTTGTTTCTGCTCAATAAATTTTGAAGGGATGCATTGATTTTATTCAAACTTTGCAGAACTTTATATCAACATAAATTACAGGTCAAGTTGGATATTGGTAATCATCAGCCAAATTTTTACTGAGTTATGGCCCTTTTTTAGACTTAGATCTTGTTGGTGTGTTGATATTGGTTTCCGATCAATAACTTTTGCAGGGATGCTTTGATTTTATTGAAAGTTTGCAGAAGGATATATCATTGTAAAATACAGGTCAGGTTCAATATTGGTAATCATCCGCAAAATTTTGGCCAAGTTATGGCCCTTTTTCAACTTAATTTTTGTTGGTGTCTTGATATTGGTTTCTGTTCAATAACTTTTGCAGGTATGCATTGATTTTATTGAAAGTTTGCAGATGGATATATCATTGTAAAATACAAGTCAAGTTCGTTATTAGTAATCATCCGCAAAATTTTAGCTGAGTTATGGCGCTTTTTTGACATACTTTTTGTTGGTGTGTTGGTATTGGTTTTTGCTCTATAACTTTTGCAGGGATGCTTTTATTTTATTGAAAGTTTGCAGATGGATATATCATTGTAATATACAGGTCAAGTTCAATATTGGTAATTATCATCCGCAAAATTTTGGCCAATTTATGGCCCTTTTTCGACTTAGTTTTTGTTGTTGGGGTAAATACAAGATAAAGATATTGTTTCCCCTCAATAACTTTTGAAGGGATGCATTGATTTCATTCAAAGTTTGTAGTGAGGGGTTGCCTTAATGGATAGGAGTGATTATAAGGACCAGTGTTTTTTTTCTTTTACATATCAAATGGTTGGTGCTTTAAGCAGGCCACACATCCGATTCTCGGAATTGTAGTTGAGATATCTTAACATGACTGTCATTTGGAGATTACATGACATAACATGACACTGTAAGATAGAGATACCTGAACATGAAACTAAGTTTTTTAGATATATTAACCCTTGTCCTGCTGAACCCAGGTATACCCTGCCTTTGCAAACAGTGTAGATCCAGATCAGTTGGCTTCTGTAGAAGCCAACTGATCTGGATCTTCACTGTTTGCCATTAAGTATTTGAATTTAAAGCAGTAATCTGGATCAAGTAATCTGATTGGCTGAAAATTAGAAGAGGGTGTGGCGTCTTAATTTATTCAGCAGGACAAGGGTTAACATAAATCTGTAATTTGGAGATTACTTAACATGAAACTGTAAGTTTGAGATACCTGAACTTGAAACTGTAATTTGTAGATATCTTAACATGAAAGTGTGAGTTTTGAGATATCTTAACATGAAACTGAAAGCTGGAGATACCTTAACATGAAACTGCAAGTTGTAGAGACCTTAACATGAAAAACTGTAAGTTCCAGAAACCATAACACATACAGTAAATGTTTTTCTCAGCAACTTGATAGCGATATTTTGCTTGTGGACAAAAGGTGCTATATATGTATGACGTTATTAAAACAATAGTGGATTTGTGATATGATGGCACAGACAAACACGGGCTGGGAACAAATGCATTATAAATGCAGTAACTTCAGCTTCACCAGTGAGCTCATGGCTGCATGTCCTTACCCAAACATGTATGAAGGTATGTTTGATTTTCTCTATGGTAATTTTTTAAAAAAAAAACTATACACTAGCCTTAAGGCAGAGTGACATAATATACAGCGCAGACCCAGATCAGACTGCAAATCAGTCTAGAATTTAATGATAGAATTGCACAAAAAAAAAAAGATGGGCAAAAAGGCTGGAATAAAGTGGTTTCAGAACCTATTTTCTAGGACAAATAAGAAAAAATATAAAGTTGTCTGCCTTTGAATTAGCCCAGAGGTTGGTCAAGGTTAGAAAATGAAATATTTTAATAATTCTTATAGTAATAATGGTTGCAAATTTGCAAAAATAGAGGATAGGTATATTGGTGGCAGTTATTAAATTCAACAATTCACACTTGTTCATTTTTACAATGTTGTTATGAAACATTAACGGTGAATGCTTAGCATGCAGGGTGAAATTTTCAGCAGGCTTTGAAAAGCAAATTGTCTTCAACAGAGACAATTTGCATGAAATGTCAAATCCTTTTAAATGGGAAAATGAGAAAAATATAATGATATTTTTTTTCTTCAGAAAATTGATTTACTATAGAAATTTTATGGGTCAGACCAATGTTTCATTAAAGTTACTATTTAATATGCTGGGGGAAACTCGGCTGACAAAACACTACAACCTATAACATGGTTTTGGCTATACCACGGTTCAAAGTTGGATCCCAGAAATGTATAGATTTTATTCATTTTCAATATAATTTATACATTTTGTTTGGATATAACACGGTTGTTTAACTTACACGGTTTATGCTATGGACCCCAACAATAGTGTTATAAAGAGGTTGTGGTGTATTTTCAAATATTTTTCTTTTTTTTTTTCCAGAAAATAGTGTTTGATATTGCAATTTTTTAGCAATGTCAAACACTACTTACTGGGAGAAGTAAGAAGATTTGTTTGTTTGTGTTGAGGTTTTACGGCCCAGTCACCCACTGGGGTCATGTCGAGCATGGTCAGTTTACCTAACCACATGTTTTACTGGGCAGGCTTAATCCTCTAAGCGGTTAACCAGTATTGTGCACATTCTTTCACCAGAAACTGACAACTGCCCTTCTTGAATCAGCAGAAGGGAGAGAATGACCGTAGAAAATATTTCATGATCAATCTCCATGAAAGAATGTTGCGACCTCCTGGTCTCCAGTCGGATGGCGCATCCAACTGAGCCACCAAGGCCGGCAGAAGTAAGAAGATATATCACCAGTTGGTCATCTGCTGAATTTGTCCAGAGAGTGGTAATGGTTAATTTGTAATAGCAGTATTGACTTGAGATGACAGGGCGTAGCACTAGTTAAGGCGCTTTTTTCAATCCAAAAGTATTGATATTTTTCTTATTTCTCCACGAAAACATATGTTGTGGTACTCATTAGAAGTGCCTTGCTGAGGCGCTTAAATGAGTACCAACAACATATGTTTTCGTGGAGAAATAAGAAAAATATTTCTCCATGAAAACATGTTGTGGTACTCGTTAGAAGTGCCTCGCTGAGGCGTTTCTAATGAGTACCCACAACATATGTTTTCATAGAGAAATAAGAAAAATATTTACCGGATACCCTCTAGAACGTCAGAGTCCATCAGTCTGACCCTTGTCTTCTGAAGGAGCTTGCCACCAAAAACACAAAACAAAAATCTGTTGAAAGCACAGGCTAAATAGGGTAGACAGAAAGCAAAGTGGGCCACAGTTGAGGGTGGTGACCGCAATGCTAATTGCTGTACATGAAGAGAGACACAAAATAGACACAAGACATGACAACAGTATGCAGGAGGCAGCCTTGAACCTTTAACCAGGTGACAACCATACTATAGTATGAACCCTTGTCCTGCTGAACCTGGATATACCCTGCTTTTACAAACAGTGTTTGCACTGTTTGCCATTAAGTATGTGAATTTATAGCAATAATCCAGATCAAGTAATCTGATTGGCTGAAAATTAGATGTAGGTGTGGCATCTTAATTTATTAGCAGGACAAGGGTTAACAAAGGGATGCGTAGATCCAGATTATGTGCTTTTTACAAAAAAAGTATTGCTCATATTTTTTCTTATTTCTCCACAAAAAATATATTTTTGGTACTCATTAGAAGTGCCTCTATGAGGCGCTTTTAATGAGTACCCACAACATATGTTTTTATGGAGAAATGAGAAAAAATATTTTCCTGGTATCCCCTCTTATCTGCAACTAGGAGTAGCCTAATTAGTGACACAAATATGGCTCCAGATAAAAGGGGTGTGTGGGGGAAATGTTTTGAATATTCTTATAATTTTGCCATGGAAACATATGGGGCACTTCTAATGAGGAATCAATACATACGTTTTCATGGAGAAATATGAAAATATCATCAGTTTTTGGTTGAAAAAAAAAAAGCACCTTTTCTGGAGATATTTATATAAACTGCCAATAATAACACGACCTGCTACGTTAGAAAATGTATCTTTTGACGTGCGCCGGATTGAGACTCAAATCTGCCTGCGCATTGGCACAATGTGATCAGTGTTGTCTGCATGAAGAAACTTAGCATCCTTGGCTATACAAACTGCCTAGTGAATATTCTGATCAGACTATGCAAATACATAGGCTGAACTGAATCTTTGCAAGGCATATATGTCTAAAGGTATGTTTTCTGACAATGTGGCTTGTATGTATTGTTTGTATTCAATATACTGGCTCTTGACCAAGATGTGTACCTGTGACTAGATGGTCAAAAACTTGGGCCCAGTTGTTCAAAGCATCATTAGCTTAACAAGCTCGTAAGCGGTCAAAATTTTAAATGTTCTAGTAAATACAGTATCTAATTCACAGGTATTTTTGCTGAAAAAATGTGAGTAACTTTTGCAAATGCATATGGTACATAAAAAAGTATTTAAATTTGTTATACAATAAAACTTTTATCATTACGAAAACACGCCAATTAACTCTATTGAAAATTTTACCACAAAAAAAAATGAAAATTTTCAGATAAAAAATTCTGATATTTTTCATATTTCTGCACAAAACATAGATTGTGGGTACTCGTTAGAACTGCCTAGACGCGGCAGTTCTAACGAGTACCCACAATCTATGTTTTTGAGCAGAAATAAGAAAAATAATGTATACCCCTGTAAACCCCAGTTTTACTATATAAAAGTGGGGTTTAAGGGGGTCAAGATTATATAGGCATGTTTTCGTGATGTTTTTTTTTTTCTTAGCCAGCCTTGGTGGCTGAGTTGGATTGTGTGTCTGCCTGGTAATCAGTAGGTCGTGGAATCGATCCCCACTGGGTGCTGCAACATTCTTTCATAGAAACTTAAATATTTTCTACAATCATTCTCTCCCTTATGCCAAGTCAAGAAGAGCACTTGTCAGTTTCTGGCGAAAGAATGTGCACAGGCACTGGTTAAACACTTAGAAGACTAAGCCTGCCCAGGAAAAGTGTTGTTAGGTAAACAGACTGGCTCGACATGACCTTAACAGTACTGATGGGGCTGTTTTAAGTCCAAGCCAACCAATCAACAACTTTTTCTTCAGTAAAATTGTATTTACCCTAAATACTGAGACAGCTTAACTCATTGCCGTATTGGAAATTTTGCATATCTTGATATGACTTCTGTACTGTTGAAACACCCAGTCATCATTGCCTAATTTACCAGTATGGTTAGTAGATAAGGAGTCCCAATACTTAGGGTAAATACGGAAGGACAAGCATGATTAGTAGATAAGGAGTCCCAATACATAGGGTAAATGCGGTAGGGCAAGTATGCTTAGTAGATAAGGAGTCCCAATACTTAAGGTAAATACGGTAGGACAAGTATAGTTAGTAGATAAGGTGTCCCAATACTTAAGGTAAATGCCGGCTTCGGTGGCTCAGTTGGATGCACCATCTGACTGGAGACCAGGAGGTCACGGGTTCAACCCCTGCCGAGGTCAGCAACATTCTTTCGTGGAGATTGATCATGAAATAGTTTCTACGGTCATTCTCTCCCTTCCGCTGGTTCAAGAAGGGCAGTTGTCAGTTTCTGGCGAAAGAATGTGCACAATACTGGCTAACTGCTTGGAGGACTAAGCCTGCCCAGTAAACGTATGGTTAGGTAAACTGATCGCGCTCGACATGGCCCCATTGGGTTGACTGGACTGTAAAACCTCAACACAAACAAACTTAAGGTAAATACATTAGGACAAGTATAGTAAGTAGATAAGGAGTCCCAATACTTAAGGTAATTATGGTAGGACAAGTATGGTAAGTAGATAAGGAGTCCCAATACTTAAGGTAATTATGGTAGGACAAGTATGGTAAGTAGATAAGGTGTCCCAATACTTAAGGTAATTATGGTAGGACAAGTATAGTAAGTAGATAAGGAGTCCCAATACTTAAGGTAAATACATTAGGACAAGTATAGTAAGTAGATAAGGAGTCCCAATACTTAAGGTAATTATGGTAGGACAAGTATGGTAAGTAGATAAGGAGTCCCAATACTTAAGGTAATTATGGTAGGACAAGTATGGTAAGTAGATAAGGAGTCCCAGTACTTAAGGTAATTATGGTAGGACAAGTATGGTAAGTAGATAAGGAGTCCCAATACTTAAGGTAATTATGGTAGGACAAGTATGGTAAGTAGATAAGGAGTCCCAATACTTAAGGTAATTATGGTAGGACAAGTATAGTAAGTAGATAAGGAGTCCCAATACTTAAGGTAATTATGGTAGGACAAGTATAGTAAGTAGATAAGGAGTCCCGATACTTAACGTTAATACGGTAGGACAAGTATGGTAAGTAGATAAGGAGTCCCAATACTTAACGTTAATAGGGTAGGACAGGTATGGTAAGTAGATAAGATGACCCAATACTTAAGGTAAATACAGTAGGACACAAATATGGTCAGTAGATAAGATGACCCAATACTTAAGGTAAATATGATTCATAAAACACTAAATCATTATCTTCTACTGTCTGAACAAGTCCATTTTACTACCCTTCGATGTGTCTAAAATTTGATGAGTATCGAACAGGATAGACCCTGATCAGATGCCACTTTCTGTGCCATCTCATCTTTGTCAACACTGTTTGCTATGTAGTGTTGGTCCAGATACTGACAGTATATACGGTACTTTGATATGCAATTCTGAATGTTTTATATCAAACAAGGAGTAGCTGCATTTCATCTTCTGACAAGAAAAAGGAAGATTATATCAAAATTTCTGCATACAAATCATGCAACACTTATCCCACATATTCCTGTTCATCAGGAAGAAAGTCCATAGATCCAGACGAGGAATATCCAGATAAATATTTTTCATATTTCTTCATGAAAGCATATGTTGTGGGTACTCGTTAGAAGTGCCTCAGTGAGGCACTTCTAATGAGTACCCATAACATATATTTTCATGGAGAAATAAGAAAAATATCAATACTCTTTGGTTGAAAAATCACCTTACCTGCAGTTGGTGAAAGCTGTAACAAAATGATACCATCACTAAAATTTTGTTGATGTCATTCATTTTACTTATGGTAAAATATCAATGTTAACCCTTGTCATGCTGAATAAATTAAGAAGCCACACCCTTTTCAAATTTTCAGCCAATCAGATGACTTGATCCAGATTGTTGATATAAATTCACATACTGAATGGCAAACAGTGTAGATCCAGATCAGTTGGCTTCTTCAGATCAGTTGGCTTCTTCAGAAGCCAACTGATCTGGATCTACACTGTTTGCAAAAGCAGCATATATCCGGGATCAGCAGGACAAGGGTCTTAAAATGGATTTTCAGTCCAGCCTGTCTTACATGAAGAATATTAGCAGGAGCCAAATTGAACAGCATCAGAATTTAAGGGTGAGGTTTTGCATAAGGAAAAATTGGTTTAAGCCTCCCCCAACCCACTCATCCCTACTGTGCTTTCAACATCTTTCAGAAAGTCGTTTTTTGCTTGGCTCTTTACACAGAAGAAGTAAATTTGCAGACTTTTGTCATGATTTAATGCAAAACCATTTGTCGTTTAAACTATCTATGCACAAAAAGTTTTATTCTAGTCACTGGTTTTAAAAAAATCAAATATTTTCACTTTTTCCCCATTGTAAGAATGAATGCAAATTATACAGAAATCAGTAGGGTAGGTAATTTGGAGGCAGATTTTCAACAAGTTCTGCTTTATTCAATTTGTCTAAAATTTTCACAATATTGTTATGAAACATCAATAATTTCAATTTAGCAAAGGAAAATAAAAAATATTTTCTTAGACAAAAATTCCAAAAAATCACTTTACTATAGAAATTGCATAGGTCAGACCAATTTTAGGCCGTAACTTTAATTTTAGGGTAAATATTTGAGAACAAAACAGAAACAGAAAAGACAAATGGTTTCTGATAAGATATGGCCAATCAAAACAAAATATTTTCATTTAACCCTTGTCATGCTGAATAATCAAGGTGCCACGCCCACTTCTAATTTTCAACCGATCATATTGCTTGATTCGGATTGTTGCTATAAAGTCACATACTTAATGACAAACAGTGCAGATCCAGATCAGTTGGCTTCTTCAGAAGCCAACTGATCTGGATCTGCACTGTTTGCAAAGGCAGGGCATATCCGGAGTCAGCATGATAAGGGTTAAGATAAAACACCAAGCAAAAAAACGTCTTTCCGAGTGATGTGGAAAGGACAGTAGTAATTTTTCTACAGACCATTCCAAGGCAGTTCCTCTGTTGCAGTTCTTTTTTGTTTGTGTGTCAATGGTTTCATATGTGGTTTATAGTTTGTCATTATTAATTTTGTTCCTCATCTCTCCTTCTTTTGATGCCACAGGAAGGCTGTGCTTAGTGATAGTACCGGTATATCTTGGCATATAATAGTAAATAAAAATATTCAGTCACGGTATCCACTTCCTTCTCATAGCTCTAGTTAACCCTTGTCCTGCTGAATAAATTAAGATGCCACACCCATTTCTGATTTTCAGCCAATCAGATTACTTGATCCAAGGTGTTGGTATTAATTCACATACTTAATGACAAACAGTGCAGATCCAGATCAGAAGCCAACTGATCTGGATCTACACTGTTTGCAAAGGCAGGGTATATCCGGGTTCAGCACGACAAGGGTTAAGGTGCTTTTTTTCAGTCCAAAAGTTTTGATATTTTTCTTATTTCTCCACAAAAACATCTGTTATGGGTACTTCTAATGAGTACCCATAACATGTTTTCGTGAAGAAATAAGAAAAATATTAACCTGATACCCACCCTTATCTAGACCTTTTCTTCTCCCTAAATTTAAGGATGATGTGTCAAAAATGCTGAGTGCTGACAGGAAGGCAAACATTTCAGACCCTGAACGAAGTGCTCCCTGGAACAATTTGGTCTTCATCTTCTCTGTCTTCTCAGACTTGTCTATCCAAATACTTACATATTTGAACAAGTTCATTTTACTGCCTGTAGATAAATCTAAAAGATTATTCGCAAACAGTGTGGAGCTTGTTCAGCAACTACCTTCAGCAACATCTGATCAGGGTCTATGGTAAATATCCTAAAATTTCGCACACCAAAGTGTCTGACAAAATGGCATGTGCAAACAGTGCAAACCCAGATCAGACTGCTCCTTCAGGAGCAGTCTGATCAGGGTCTGCAGTATTTGCCATTCCACTAAGTATTGTGAGAAACAACTGCATTAAAAGCAAAATTTAGTCTAAAAACATATGGAATAAAGTGTTCAAAATTTTAGGACATTTACCATACAGTTTTTGCATGTTTTTTTTTGTTTTTTTTTTATCTTAATGAAAGTGTTCTTTGTTTTAGAAAAGTACACAAATGAGTAATGATGTCTAAATATTAAGAGCAAGTGCAGTTATGATAAATATGTCCTGAAATACCTTTCAGTGTCAGAATAAGGAAACAAATTAAGGCCTATTCAGGGAAAACCAACTCATAAGTTGCAGATAAATAGTAATTGAAGCAATCATTTCATACAAATATATCTACCGTTGAGATGTAGTCTTTTATATAGCTTTATTAGCTGAAAGTACAGCATAGCAGTTTATCACGAGATATCCCTCCATCCACTCATGCACCCACCCATCCAAAACCCACCCATCCATCCGTTCATTCATCCATTCATTCATTCATTCACTCATTCATCCATCCATCCATCCATCCAGCCAGCCAACCTGCCAGCCAACCAGCCAGCCATCCATCATCCATCCATCCGTCCGTCCGTCCATCTGTCCGCTCTTACCAGACCTACATTTTGGGATGGTCGGTGAGAAATCATGCTTGTTTAATCCACTTTAAAGGTACCCCACCAAGCTTACTTCTACACACCTCAATCATTACTATATAGTGGGGTGTAAGTCTTCAACAAATGGACACTTCCAAAAAATTATGGGATGCAAACTTTGTGGGTTGCAAATTATCCTTTGGGATGCAAATTACACCCCACAGTGGGCTATATATATATATATATTTTATAAAATCCTGGAATGGGATGCTCAACAATAACAAATGCCCAGAAGATATGAAATGTACTTTAATGAAGAATAGGGAGATGTTTTATGAGTCACTGAGATGGAAAAATGAACGACAAGGGTTGATTGCAACATGCCTATATAATTATGACCCCACTTTTTTTTTTTTATAGTAAAACGGGTTTACAGGGGTATACATTATTTTTCTTAATTCTGCTCATAAACATAGATTATGGGTACTCGTTTGCACCGCCTCGCCTGTTTTTAGCAGAAAATATGAAAAATATCAGAATTTTTTATCTGAAGATTTCATTTTTTAGGTGGTAAAATTTTCAGTACTGTATCCGACCTAATTACTGCACTGTGCGCTTAGGTTTTTCAAAATTACTGGAAAACACTTGTGGTAAAATATGTATCTACCTACTAAAAGGTACACTTAAAAAAAAGATCAGCAAAGAACTTATTAGATGATGTTTATGCCATATTTTTCTGATTTTCTTTATATAAGCATATGTTGTGGGTACTCATTTGAATTGCATCGACAGGTCGATGCAATTCAATTGGGTACCCACAGCATATGCCTGTAAAAAAAAGTAGCCAAACAGTACACTAGCTGTAATCCGAAGAGTATGGAATTGCTTGACTGTGCGTTTATAGGGGTATGTGTGGTAATTAGATCGAATACGGTATATATGAATAGGCATGTTTTCGTAATTAAAAATTTTACTAGACTAGGCTGGTATAGATTACTGTTGATATGGGAAACCCCCATCATTTCCCCTCTGTGTGCTTCAGTTCTGTGAGAAAGTCCATAGTTCCAGACAAGAGGAATATCCTACAAATAGTTTTGCATATTTCCATGAAAATCTATGTTGTGGGTACTTATTAGAAGCATCTCAGCAAGGCAGTTCTAATAAATGACCTTAACCCTTGTCCTGCTGAATAAATTAAGATGTCATGCCCACTTCTAATTTTCGGCCAATCTGGTTACTTGATCCAGATTGTTGCTATAAATTTGCATACTTGATGGCAAACAGTGCAGATCCAGATCAGTTGGCTTCTTCAGAAGCCAACTGATCTGGATCTACACTGTTTGCAAAACAGGGTATATCCGAGTGCAGCAGGACAAGGGTTAACATATATTTTTCCTGGAGAAATAAGAAAAATATTGACCCTTAAACTGCCAATCACAACAAGTCGTCTGCTTTGTCATCTGCTTGTGATTTTAAAAGACATTTTATCAAACAGTATGGACCCAGATCAGACTAGTAGCAGTCTGATCAGGGTCCACATTATTTGCCTGTATGCAAAAATAGGTTTGAAAACTCTGCAAGAATATTCAGCAGACGACATAAACAGAAGACATTTTCAGATGCAGGTTTTCTTGGCATTTTAAGGGTTAATACTTTTCGATTGAAAAAGGTGCTATAGCGAGAGCCATGGAAATAATGCACTTGACATTGAATTCATGGCATAAACAACCAGTATTGTACTATTGTTAGCCCACGTTTGTATTATTAAATGTAATGGCCCACAATTAATTCTTCCCTGCCTCCGCAATTTCTTAATTGTCAGACAATTCAGTGTTCCAAATTTGTAAACTTCCATAAGCTTCCAGCTGTGAAACAAAGGTTTGTTTTGTGTTTATTATTTATTTTTTTCTGTTTAATTAACCTCAATTTAAGAGGAATGGTTACAGATGGTAAATTTTTCAACAATTTTATAAGGGAAACAGCTTTTGTGAATTCATGTTTGCTTTACTGTATGCCAACAGCCTTCTGAAAAAAAGATCTTCTCTAGAAGGAAAGAATTTGATCCCTCTGGGATCAAATTCTTTCCTCAAAGAGTAGACCCTTTTCAGAGTGGGACAAAAGGAAAATTTGACTGTTGCCTCTCCAGAAAGTGTATCTGTCCCCTTAAATTGGTTCCTGCCACAGATTTTGTTTGTGTTGAGGTTTTACAGCCCAGTCAACCCAATGGGGTCATGTCGAGCGCAGTCAGTTTACCTAACCACACGTTTACTGGGCAGGCTTAGTCCTGTAAGCGGTTAACCAGTATTGTGCACATTCTTTCGCCAGAAACTGACAACTGCCCTTCTTGAATCAGCGGAAGGGAGAGAATGACCATAGAAAATATTTCATGGTCAATCTCCATGAAAGAATGTTGCCGACCTCGGCGGGAGTTGAACCTGCGACCTCCTGGTCTCCTGAGTCGGATAGCGCATCCAACTGTGTCACCGAGGCCAGCCAGATAGAACTTAATGAGATATTTATTTTTTATCCATGCTGTAATTGCATGGCCTAAATATTGAGACACTTTAAATTCTTACAGGTCCTTTTTGAACAAATCCATTTTATTACTGGGGATGTAGCTAAGAACTTCCTGGGTAAGATGGCACACAGAAAACTCATTTTGTGGCATCTTGGCCTGGGTCTACACTGTTCCCAGTACTAGGATTAATATAGTATATTATGTTGAAAATAGGGCTTAGCATGTTGTACAGGTCATCTCAAAATATTGTTTAAATGTTTTTTTTTCCTTTGAACTCAAAATGGAGGAAATATTCCCCCCAGAGAGAATTACAAATCTTGTTCAGGATTTGAAAATTGCAAATCCTGTTCAGTATTTGAAAATTGCAAATCCTGTTCAGTATTTGAAAATTGCAAATCCAATGAGAAGTATAAATCCTGTGAGAATTGCAAATCTTGTGAGAATTGCAAATCCTGTGAGAATTGCAAATCTTGATTGCTGTAATACTTTCCTTGAGTTTTAGGTGAATAGATTCACCTTCAAGGGAGATCAGTCTGATCTGAAATTACATATATTTGCCTCTCTTTCAAAGGGAGCTACTCTTAAAGGAAAGAGTATGCTCCCTGTATGAGCGATTTTTTTTTTTCTTTTAAGATTAGCTCCCTTTTAGGTGTTCATACACCAGGTAAACAATTTTTTTTTCTGCTGGAGTTCTAACCCTTTGGAAGGGAAGTAATTGTTACAGCACAGAGTGCTTTCTCTTCGAATATCCATTCATCATAATGTGAGGCATTTTTCTTATTCCTAGAAAATGAATTACATGAACTTTCAAGCTCTTTTTGGGGGAAAACAAGAAAAAAAATCTGTTACTACATATAGGGCCTTGTGGCTGATTCGGATGATCGTCCGACTGGTGATCAGCAGATTGTGGGTTTGATCCCCGCCAGGTCCGACAACATTCTTTTGTGGGTATTGATCATGAAATATTTTCTGTAGTCATTCTCTCCTTTCAGCTGATTCAAGAAGGGCATTTACAGTTTCTGGTGAAAGAATGTGCACCTGTACTGGTTAAAGGCCTAGAGGACTAAGCCTGCTCAGGAAAATTGTGTAGGTACTAGAAAAGGACCCGCGCAAGCGCGGTTATTATATTAAATTTTGATTCATCGAACAGATTACAGTCTAAAAATAAATAAATAAATAAAAAGATTTTTTATTTTTATTTTTTTTTTAAAATTCTACTTGTGTTCAACGTCACGATCTTTTAGTGATATCACGACAATGTCTTTATATGACAGGGAGCTCAATATTCACCTTTAGAGTGCTGCCTTACTAAAATATCTAGCGCCAGACACATGATGTAACATGCCACCCAGTCATACCAGGCTGACCATTTCCGTTTTCTCAAAGCTGATATCCAAGCTAAAGAACAGCTACAGTAATATCATGTTTAAATTCTTTGGTATGGCTTGGCCGAGCACAAAACCTTCCGAATGCAAGGTGGACGTTCTAGCAACTTAGCCACTGCGGCAGTAGATTTGTAGGTAATCTCCCTGCTGATTTTAGATGGTTTAACCATGTGAGACAGCGCATGACAAACCCAACAAAATGACTTGGCGCCTAGGGGAAAGTCAGGTCAACATAGATATTTGCCATTTGATCAGTCTGGCTGCACACTCGATGGGTTGCTAATGGTCCAAGGTTTCTACGTGCGGACAGTGAAGACAGATCAGACTGGGCAGATACACAGATCACTGTGCATGGTTCACACGTCATTTTGTTGATTTTGCCATGCGTCGGCTCATATATGCAGAGTTGCCACTAGAACCTATTACAGTTGAACCACAAAAGCTCGAATCTGATGGTGATCAGATTGGGTTCGGACTGACCCAGTAGTGTTTGTGAGGGTTCGAAAAATGAGTGCTTATACAGCAATTCATCTATATTGATCACAGAGGACAGTAATAACTGACCAAAATTAAAATATTTATTGGGTAGATTTTTCAATGCAGTTTGAATAAATATTTTTTTCAGAAGAAAAAAAAAAAAAAAAGATTCTTAATTACGTATGCTATTACGTTCTCGTACTTTCTTGTTCTTTCATTCGGTTCACACCTTTGTCATTTTCAGAAGCATAGCTGCAATGTATAAATTGGCTATTACGCCACACGGGGATATGGAACGTTCAGTCATATAAATATGCACCTGTCTAGGCTTAGATGAGGCAATGTACATTTTATCTATTTATAGGTGGTACTTTTGAATAAAGTATTGTCTGTTTCCCCACAAAAGACTGGAAAAATGAATAAAATTCCGGAAAATAAATATAAAATTTATTAATAAGAACTATATCGTTATTGATTTAAACCAACCAACGGTAGTAGGTTTTTACCGTTTTCTTGTTTTTTAGGCTAATTCGTTCTTTTAGTAGTATAGAAACTGACCAGCTCGACATGACCTTAACCCTTGTCCTGCTGAATAAATTAAGATGCCACATCCACTTCTAATTTTCAGCCAATCAGATTACTTGATCCAAATTGTTGCTATAAATTTGCATACATAATGGCAAACAGTGCAGATCCAGATCAGTTAGCTTCTTCAGAAGCCAGCTGAACTGGATCAACACTGTTTGCAAAGGCAGGGTATATCCGGGTTCAGCAGGACAAGGGTTAATAATGTTGCCTAGAATATTAAACCCCAAACCAACCAAATACATAAATTTTGCAATTTTAGGGCTAATTGTAATTTAAAGTCTGCAATTGGATTATGGTGAAAGCAGGCATTATTATATTGTAGGTAGGTAAATGTCTTAAAATTTCAAACACTTCATTCCTTAGTACTTCTTGTGCCTAAATTGTACTTTTTATACAGGTATTTGTATATCTACTTAGTGGAATGGCAAACAGAGTAGACCCTGATCAGACTGCATCAGACTTTGAAGGAGCAGTCTGATCTGGGTCTACACTGTTTGCATATACCATTTTGTCAGAAACTTTGCTATATGAAATCTTTGACGTTTAAAAAATAATTATGTTCTAAATTTGGTCTTGTATTGTTTTACTAATGAACTATTTCCTAGTAATTGAATATCCCTGTTTACGTATGATGTCATCAGCATTAGACTAAGGAGGCAATATTCCAAAACAACAAAATGGTGTCCAAGAAGACTACAGTGTTGAAAATGTCTCCATATATGATTAATCTAGTTGGCGATTTTCCAACTGTAGCCAGAAAATTATGATGAAATAATAGGTGTACAAAAATATATATGTATATATTTTTATGCCTCCCCCTCCGCCATTCGAAGAATAGTGGAAAGGGTATATAGTGTAACCCCTGTCCGTCCGTTCCCATCCATGTCTGGCATTAGCAATTTGCATTTAAGTTTTTCAGGCGGGGGCGTCCGTGTCTTTGGACGCATGTCTAGTCTTTTCTTAAAGTGTATATTCGTGGTAAAAATTTTATTGAGAACAGCATATTTTTGCACAAGGAACTGAAATCATGTCCACAAAAATGGTGAATTAGTTTGGTAATTATGTGTATCAAACACTGTAACTTCCTAAATTGGAACATGTCCCTCAATCATACTTCCAGGTAAGGCAATTTTTTTTTTTCAACCAATGCTTCTAATGAGTACACACAGTATATGGATTTGTGGAGAAATAAGAAAAAAATTATGTGGAAACCCCTTCTTATCTGTAAATATGCATTTGTCTACTTGGTGATAAGTTCAAAATACTGTAAAACATTTATATTTGTAGGTCATTTTATTTTGGCTCTGTTTGCAGTCAAGGAAAAAAGTGCCAAAATAAAAAAAAATAATAATAAAATGCTAATAAAGATCCAAGAGCACAAGAGAAGAATAATAAACTGGCAGAAATTATATTCCCAGCACACATCACAAGTATGATGTAACATCAATCAGTCAAGGGCATTATGCATGACAAAAGATCAAGTGCATTTACTTCTTCAGCACTTGTTTAGCACCTGAAAATAAAGGTAACAATCTAGCCATAAGCTGCTGAACAGGGCTGAATAAAAGCAAATACACATTGGCAGTAATTGTCAAAAATTGCTGGTATAGTTGGTAGCTGATTGATGGCTTTACCAAGAAAAAAAGTACAACTAATAATAACTCAAAATATATTTCATTGAGCAATTAAATAAAAATAGAACTGATTTGTATTCACTCACACACCAAGAACAATGATGGAAAAAGTTGCAAATCTTGGTGTAGAACCCATATACATGAGACACACAGGTCTTTGTCAGAAATTACGGAATTTTTTTATTTTGAAATTGAAAATCTGCCAAAATATAAATCTGCCAAAAGGTCCACTCATAAAAAATGTAACAATTTGCTGCAGCCAAAATTAACCCTTCTCTTGCTGAACACGGCATGCCATGTCTCATTAAAAATCTTCTTCTTCAGAACCAAATAAGCTTTGAGGCTGAATCTTTATATACAGCATCTTGGACCTAATAATACCTGGACTTGTCACTGACGGAACTGCCAAAATATGTTGTCTTTGCTTAATTTTAGCACTATTTTACTGTACTATGGTCATTAAAAAAAGATTTTGGATCATAACTGAAGTTGTAATAAATTGTTTTTAATAGGTTTGGTTGAAAAATGTTTATTCACAATTAATGAAATTGAAGTTATACCATCATTTTTTGGTGAATTTCTGATGATTTTCTGCTAAAAGTGCCAAATATAGCTAAAATGCATCTAGGTTTCTTGTTGATGTTTTCAAAAAAATGTTTGATTTTCCTTAAATATAATGCTGCAGTCTTAAAGGTAATATATTGAACTATTGCTTTTTGATAAATCTCAGATATTTGGGGAAATAAATGAAATACGAGCATTTAAACATCATCATACAAAATTATGAAAACTTAGCCACGACATTTCCAATAAATACAATACCTGTACCATAGTTACTAGTCCAGTGTATATTGGGTCCAAGATAGCATCATGGTCTCAAGGTCTACCAAGTTTGTTCAGACGATGATCCTAGGATGACCTTTGACCATTTTATGGCTAGGTCAAATTTGCGTCTCCATGCAAAATGTATTCAAGAATTATGGCTTAAACTTTCTAGGTATGATTGAATCAGTAAAACATTTTAGTTACAATCAAAATTTTTTATCCCCTGGGCATTATCTGCCCTTGCCCCTGGGCTATATATATATGTATAAAATCTTGTAATCTTTAAATGTCTTCTCTGAAAGTGCTTGACCAATTTTCACCATATTTCATTTGGGGCCTTCTGTCAAAGGGTATTGTCAATTTGTTCAAATGGTTCAGCACAATTGAACAAGATGTCCGCCATGCCCACATATGGTAAAAAAAAACACTTAAAATCTTCTCCAGAACCAAGAAAGCTTTGAGACTGAGCATCAGGGATGTGATGTCTACCAAGTTTGTTCAAATGATGATCCTAGGATGACATTTGACCTTTTTACAGCAAGGTCAAATTTCTGTCCCATTTGCTGTGGCAGTTCTGAAAGAATGTTGCATGGCATCTGCAGATATGCAATGGTTGTTTTACTCAGGTGAGCAAATTGTTGCCCATAGGCCTCTTGTTTCTTATTTCTCCACAAAGACATATGTTGTGGGTACTCATTATAAGTGTCTCACTGATGTGATTCTAATGAGTACCAATTGGAAAAAAAAAATTTGGTTGAAAAAAAGTGACTTATAACCAAAGTTATTGCATAAAAAGCAGTGTCGCACGTTATAAACAGCCCTGCATTAACCGGCGAAAAGCCGTGCATTAACAAGGCAATTCACGCGCTGTTAATGCACAGCTATGCAAGGTTCAATATGTTCGTACTGGGGCCATAGATTTGCCGCCTTTACGAGATGTGTACTGCCCGGCCCTAGACTGAGCATAGTCCGTGGAATTTGCGTTCGCGAGACATCGGTGAAAAGGCGAAACAAAATAGTGCAAGAAATAATGCGAAATGTAGCAAATGTTTTGAGTTTTTATGCAATAATAGTGATCAAACATTGTTTTTCAATGCATTAACATTCGCCAGGTGCCTTGGGAGGTGTTGAAAACCGCAGCCTCCAGCCTCGGTTTTCAACACCTCTCACGGGACCTGGCAAATGTTAATGCATGAAAAACCACGTTTGATCCCTATATTGGGAGGAGTACCCAGGTAAATATTTTTTCTTATTTCTCCAAGAAAACATGTTGCGAGTACTCATTAGAATCACCTCAGTGAGGCATTTTTAATGAGTACCCACAACAAACGTTTTTGCAGACAAATGAGAAAATTATTAACTCTTGTCCTGCTGAATAAATTAAGACGCCATGCCCATTTCTAATTTTCAGCCAGTCAGATTACTTGATATGGATTGTTGCTATAAATTCACATACTTAATGGCAAACATTGCAAATCAAGATCAGTTGGCTTCTTCAGAAGCCAACTGAACTGGATCTGCACTGTTTGCAAAGTCAGGGTATATCCGGGTTCAGCAGGACAAGGGTTAACATTTTTCAGTCAAAAAAGTGACTTATCTGGAGTATAGCCGCATTTCTGTTGAAGTGTCCAATTCCTGTTGGAATTGTTAGCAGATCCCAATAGTTTACCTGTCCTCAACAGGTAGTATTCTAGTATTGATCAGCATCAGCTGTTTAACTTAGGGAATATATAAAGTGTGAACTTGCCATTGAAACTGTTTGACATTGAATTTCATGGAGTTTTAGAAGCATTCTGTGCGCATCGTGGAATCATGAATAATGTTCCTACGAACAGCTTGGATCAGTGTATGAGTTATCTTTCCTTTTTTGGTTAAACCATAAAATGTCATGCAGAATTGTAGCAGATGACATTCTGAAATATTTAAGATATATTTTTAGAGAAAAGAAGGCTTGATATGTCATGTGAATTGTCAAGTCTTATTTTTTTATGAAAACATATCAATGATAATGTATTTCAAAATGTCTGCTGCAGTTTTGATTGGCACATTAAGGGTTACTCTTTACCCTGTAATAGGCAAAAAAACAGTGGACTATATTTTATGGCTTTTTTTTTTTTCAAGTTTTCCCTGAAAATAGGGCTAGTTGTTTCGTTAGAGTCATCTCCCCTGAAACTTTTGAATTATCTGGTATTGATGGGAAACCCCCAGACTAAAAATTGAATTTGTGATTTTTTTTTTTTTTTTTTCTGTTTTTTTTTTTTTTTTTTGTTTGTTTGTTTGTTTTTTTGTTTTCCAAAAAAAAAAAAAAAAAAAAAAAAGATGGGCTTGAAGTATCAGCCCCTATTATTCTCAGAAAAATAAGGGAAGTGTTTGACTGCTAGCATTGGATATCTAATCTTTACCACTTTCTGGGCAAATTCACCAGATAACAAATTGATATTATTCTTATTTTATTAGAAACTAGGCTTTGACATTTCATGCAGATTGCCTCCAAATTAGACAGTTTGTATGAAATATCAAAGCCTATTTTCATGGAGTTTAGGAGACAACTTGCATGAAATGTTAAAGCCTGTTTTCTGGGAAAAGTAAAAAAAAATAATCAGAATGTCTGATGAAATTTAGACCCAGCATGCAAAGTGTTGTCTTAATGTCTATAACAGGATACATGTAGATAATATTCTGTTTTACAAGTGTAGATTGTATTTCCAGAAGTTTTGTAAATTTAAAACAAATGGACAGACAAACAAACATGTTGAAGTACGCTCATTGTCATTTCATTAAATGACAAATTTTAACCCTTAAAGCACCAAGAAAATCTGCATCTGAAAATGTCGTCTGCTTATGTCGTCTGCTGTATCTTCTTGCAAACTTTTTAAACTTACATTTTGCATATAGGCAAACAGTATGGACCCAGATTAGACTACTCCTAAAGGAGCAGTCTGATCTGGGTCCACAATGTTTGCAACAATGACTTTTAAAATCACAAGCAGATGACAAAGCAGACAACAATTGTTGTGGTTGGTGCTTTAAGGGTTAACATGGCAATAAAGATCCCTGCCACTGGATAAAAAATGCTTTGATAGTAAAAGTGTATAGTTGTGACAGTTTTATAGCGTCTCACCACTGGGCTATAAGTTTACATAAAGCCAGGGCCCAGTTGTTCAAAGCTAACGATGTCGTTAGTTAATGATTCGTTAAAATTTACATCGAGTGATACGCAAATATGCTGAAATTTTTTGCTGAAAAAATGTGAGTAGCTTTTGCAGTGCAAAAGCTACTCACATTTTTTCAACAAAAAATATCAGAATATTGTATATTGAATCTGCTAAAACAGTTAACGAAATGACCCTTAACGAGCTCATTAAGCTAACAACGCTTTGAACAACTGGGCCCAGATTTTTTTTTAATATCTGATTCTTTGGAAATTTCTGCCTAGACCTAGGGTAGGAGGAGGAAATAAAAATATAATGTTGATTACCTCTGTGTCAGAGAAACAAAAGTAACATATGATCGTCAAAAATTTTTATTTTTCTACAACATTGAAATTTTTAGCTTCATGACATTTTTAAAGGAAAAAAAGGTAAAAAAATAAATGGGCTTTCTTATAAGGGACTGAATAGTGTTTAGCATAAATTATGATTAAATGTTGCCACTCAGGTCTGATTTAACACATTTAAACTGTTTATTTTATGAGAATAATTTAATAATACTTGACTCGAACAGCTATTTTATTTCATTTTGACAGAAAAATATATGGTTGGAGGAAATTAAAAAAAAACAAACTTACTGAATGCACTTTTATTTTTATTTGGATTTTGGAAAAAAAAGGTAGGGCTCTCTCAAGAACCAGATAATAATAATAAAAAAAAATCTGCCCCCTAAGTAGTCAAATGCCAAGACTAGTGAGGTTATAATTTGTTTTGATAGTAACATGCCAGTTACTGATGGTACCTTACCATTGGACTGAAAGTTATAGTAGTCAAGTGCTAGGCTAGTTATATTAAAATTTGTTTTGATAGTAAAGTGCACAGCCATTGGATTAAAAGTATGTAAGTAGTCAAGTGTCAAATTAGTTAAGGAAACATTTGTATTAATAAGTGCAAAGTTATTGATTGTTTATAAGGCCTAACCATTGCACTAAAAGTTGTGGTAGTCGAGTGCCAGACTAGTTAGCTCTATCGTAGGCACAGCTTATCCCACAAGGGGACTGTCTGTACGTCTCCATAAACAATTCCTCGTTATCGCATCTCCTCTGAGACCACTGGTCCCCAGGTGGTCTTGTTGGTTGTACGTGCCCAAATTTGGTTCCGGTCCATCAGCAAATATGGCTGCTGTTGGCCATCTAGGATTTTTACAGTTATCGCACTTCAACGTAACCAGAGAAAGAATTTTGTGGAAACTTTGCATATGGATTCTTCTCAATATGTTTCCTCTAAAATATGAAAATGCCAGCAATAGTTGGCATTTTCATATCTATTAGCAGAGAAATTTCCATGCTCAGCTGTGTTTAGCAAGAAAGAATTTGCAATTGTTTGTAATTTCACATTTATTAGCAAGACAAATTTCGTGCTCAGCTGAGTTGAGCATGAAAGATTTTTTATGATCTCGGGTCCTGTTCTTGATTGGCCGAGCATGGTCTGACTGACACTGGCAGTGACAGAAACATATATTTTGTGTTTAGAACATTATACCATTCACATCGACAGGTAGGCTTGTTTGGCCACTCATATCCTGCGACAAATTGTTTTTTGATATATATTGCATGCGCAACAACATGTATTTCGAACAGAAATTGCATCTACCACTACGCCAGTCATGTGATGTAAATGGGTACAATGAAATAATAATGTTCTAATTCCTAGATGCAAAATAAGTGACTTTGTCACTCTCAGCATGACTGCATCTGTATATATATTTCTACAGAAATCTTCTCTAAAAGTTATTTATTCGAAACATTTACTCCAACATTGCCCATCTTATTGTGGGATTGTACATTGAAACCAACATACATGTGATCAAAGATACACTTTATACTAGGGGGTGGTCGGGTGGTGCGAAGGTGTCATGTATCTTACGTCACCGGGGCGTCCAACTAATATTGGCTTACAGTTGGGCAAGGCCTGCTATCCTTGTAGCAGGTAAGTGTAGAGGGGGAATGTAATTATTTCTTCTGTTTCTTCACTTTCATTCCTGTTCCTCTTTCTTCCCTGTTCCTCTCTTTCATCTCTTCTACTATCTCTTCTTTTTCTTTTCTCCCTTTCTCTGGGAGATGACACAAAATGACCCACAAGGGTTGACATGTCGTTAAACCCCAACACAATCAAAAACACTTTATACTATTACCTTTCTCAATTCTAGTCAATTAAATCTGTCTTTAACCCTTAAACTGCCAATCACAACAATTGTCATCTGCTTTGTCATCTGCTTGCAATTTTAAAAGTCATTTCTGCAAACAGTGTGGACCCAGATCAGACTGCTCCTCTAGGAGCAGTCTGATCTGGGTCCACACTGTTTGCCTGTATGCAAAAATAGGTTTGAAAAGTTTGCAAGAATATTCAGCAGACGACATAAACAGACTACATTTTCAGATGCAGGTTTTCTTGGCGTTTTAAGGGTTAATCATTTTCAAAGCAGATTGAATTCTTGTTTATTTGGTGTCAGTGTCATGATTTGGAGATCTTAACACTACTGTAATTAAAACTGCTTCCCGACTATCTGTGTCAGAGTGCAGTAGATTAGACATGGGTCATCCATACCAGCACTAGGAGTAGTATAGGCTGGCACAGCCTATACTACTAGTAGGCTATTTAGGGAGCATGGTAGAATTTTCAAATTACCGATCCATTTAAATTATTCATGTGTGTCCCATATCAAACTGCATGACGATGTGTCCCATATCAAACTGCATGACGATGTGTCCCATATCAAACTGCATGACGATGTGTCCCATATGAATTTTTCGATTTTACATTCATAAGGGCCATGAAAAACATTCGTATAAAACTTGTTTAAAAAGCAGGTCTGGACATCTGCAGGTCTTGAATTTGGACCAATTCCCATTTTACACAGCCTTAGTTTGTTCAGTCTGGTCAACTCTGGACTCACTGGTGAGCATTCGTGTGTTCCATATTATATTCATGAAAAATTTGGTTTTCTGAAGTATTCTGGTAACTGGCTGGATTGCATGAACAGATGAAACATACAAACAAAACTAGAAATTAATGCCTGGTAGCTGCTTTTTACCATATTTAACCCATTGTATACTGAATAGACTCGCCCACACTATATATTGGAAGAGTCCAATTTCAATTTTAGGTACGTCCAGCTATGAGATTTACATATTCCTAGAGAAAAGTGGCTAAACTATTTGCAAACAGTGGAAACGCTGATCAGATGCCATGTTCTGCGGCGTCTGATCTGAGTCTGCAGTGTTTGCCAATTACCCTTTTATGGGTCTCCTGACTACAATGGGTTAAATCTGTAAGGTATGACAGGAGCTAGATCAAATTTTCTTCAATGAAGCGAAGACTCATGTGTAAAAGTATGTGCATGTTATGATCAAAATCACATGACTGTGACTTACGTTGTCCACCCTGTTACTTGTGCTTTCCTTTGTTAGCACAACAAAAGGGAAGTAAAAAGGTCGTGTTTTTATTTAAGTGAATAATGGATTAATAGACCTGTTCTGTCAAATTAGTTTGTCTGTATATATGTACAATAATTACCGGTATAATGTGCACAGACAGGTAAGACCTGTAGCAGTTGGTTGAGGGTCTGCACTGTTTTCCGTTCAGCCAGAACATTTTAGATACATCACCAGGTAGTTAAATGGACATGTTAACCCTTGTCATGTAAATTAAGATGCCACATCCATTACTAAGTTTCAGCCAATCAGATTACTTGATCCAGATTATTGATATAAATTCACACACTTAATGGCAAACAGTGCTGGCTTCTTCAGAAGCCAACTGATCTGGATCTGTACTGTTTGCTAAGACAGGGCATGTCATATTCAGCTTGAGAAGGGTTAAAATGTTAGGAGCAGATTTGGTGTATGAATATAGTCGAATCTCAATGGCTTGAACATCATTAGGACCATTGAAATTTGTTCAAGACATGGGTAGTTCCAGCCTCTGAGGGTTAATCATGGGGCCATGTCAGTAAGCAAATGGCGATAATTTAGGGAAGTCTTTTCTATCTTCTGTACAATAATGGTATGTTGAGTGTATTCATTAGAATGGCCTCTGGGACAATTCTGACACAACATACCATTTCATGATAAAATAAGAAACTTTCCTTAAATATTTGTTTTGTGGAGCTATCGGAAGAATTTCATAGGGTCCTCAAAAACAAGTTCATATTAGCCATAATAAATGAGTCATCAGTTCGAGTTACTGAGGTTTTACTGTATTAAGAATATAAAATATGGTATTTGTCTTTTTGCATAGGGCTGTCTATTGACCTTTTGGCTTCTAAATATATAAACTAGGAGGGAGTTTTAACCTATTAAGCACCAAGCAAATCTTTTTTAATAATTTTCAGATAAAATAAATTTTGACATTTCCTGTGAATCATCTGCCATATATTTTCTTTGAAAGAAAAAAAAAAAAAAAAAAAAAAATGAAGTCTGCTGTAGTTGTAATTGGTGCTTTATGCCTGGATTACATTTGCCCCGAACTACATACGATTTATTTGTCTATGATTTTCCGTACAATTTTTAGGCATCTTATGTGGCTACCGACTGCGGTGTATGTGTTTACATTGTATATGAGCAAAGTGGCATTTCTTGTACCGGCTTTAGACGACGGACCGGTCCAAAGCCATACAGAGACCATGTGGAGATTGTACAATCTCAGCAGGCTCCACACAGAAATCGTAGGGAGCCCATGCGGCATCCATATGGAGGCAGCGTGGAGATGGTACGGTGACTGTGCAATCGTCGTGTAGTTTGCGCATTCGTGTACCAAAAGTGTACAACTTCACATATCTGCTACATCACTGGGGCGTCCAACTGATATTGGCTTACAGTTGGGCAAGGCCTGCTATCCTTGTAGTGGGTAAGGGTAGAGGAGGAATGTTTTTATTTCTTCTGTTTCTTCACTTTCATTCCTGTTCCTCTTTCTTCCCTGTCCCTCTCTTTCATCTCCTCTACTCTCTCTTCTATCTCTTTTCTCCCTTTCTCTGGGAGACGACACAAAATGACCCTCAAGGGTTGACGTGTCGTTAAACCCCAACACAATCAATCAATCACATATCTGCATGTGTTGTTGGTTGAGATGGCATCTAAAACAAAAGACAGGGAGGGAAAGAGGTCCAAGAAGGACCTGCAGCCTGAGCCAGAGATAGGTGCTGCCGGACTTCTCTGGTTTCTTGGTATGTATGTGCATGTGGTCAATGGGCCTCAGGCAATGATTGTAGTTCCACCATCTGGACAAGTGGCTTGCTACCTACCTTCAGCCACCAGGAGTCGTCTGCATCATCTACGATGTCAAGGCACACTTCAGGAACAAGCAAGGATATGGTGCTGTGTGAAGCTGAAAGCCAAACTGCGGTAGGAGTCACTGATGGCAAGGAACCTCACTGTGATTGCCAGTCTCAGGCCAGCAGGCAAACCTGGCTGACAGTCCTGGTGCTTGGAGATTCTGGGGGTCAGTCTTTCTACCATCTCCCCAAACATGGGTGGCTCAATTCTGAGGAAGGCTTTGAAGTCCCCAGGCGACTTTAGCATCAGCTCCTGCATCAGTGAGTCGTAGTGACAAGGGTGACCCGTCTCAGCAGCCATGGCTTCACCCAAACTGGGTCCCTATCTGGCCTGCTGCTGTTCCAGGACGGCCAGGGCTGCAATAATCTCCTGCTTCCTTCTCTTTTACCTTTGATTGTAATCACAAGTGTGCCACTCTTGGCCTGAGTGATGGTATCAATGCCATCTTTTTTTTTCACTTGTCTGAAGACAACTGCTGAAATAAAAGGAACAGCTGGAGATGACCATATATACTCATCTGGAAAATCTGGAAAATGTTGACCCATTGCAAGGCGACTGCACAGTCATGGTGTGGTCACTGTGGGATCGTGGCAAGATAACAGCTTTATATCCATGTGATGTTATGAGCACTGCATACAGCAATCTTGCTGTAGCTGTGCAGGGGTCATATGATTATCCCAAAAGCCTACAATCATCGTATGATTTTTTTTTGCCCAATGACCATCTAAAATCTTGCATTGTCCGTATGATCAGCACGTGGCCTCTGTGCAGTGCTCATGCGGGGATCGTGCGATGCTACCTATGATGTGTCCCTATTATATGCTTGCGTTATTTTTAAATTTGTCATAGTTTGGAGTTAAACAAAATCGTAGAGGTAATGGCGCCCATGAATCTGTACGATAATCATATGGCCGCCGGCTGCCTCCGTACTGAGGCCACACAGGAAGGGAGATATGGGCATCTTACAGATGCAGTAAGCTTATTGCAGGCCAAATGTAAACTAGGCATTAAGGGTTAACACAGACAGAACCATAAATGTAAAGTTTTATTAGTTGTATCATTTAGAAGATTATAAACACGAAATGAAAAATATTTACATTGTTTTAATTGAAAATACTTATGCATTACTTTTCTAAATAATGGGAAAGAATGAGCAAAAATTATAAACCCAGATCAGATGCAGCAGAATATGGCTTCTGATCAGGCATTTGCACTGTTTGTCACTCATCCAGCAGTTTTTTAGATGAATCTTTAAGTAGTGAAATGTACTTTTACCACATTACGAAAACACGCCTGTTCAAATATAACGAAAATTTCACCTCCACAAACTGAAAAAATTTAGGTAAAAAACTGATACTTTTCATATTTCTGCTCAAAACATAGATTGTGGGTACTCGTTAGAACTGCCTCACTGAGGCAGTTCTAATGAGTACCCACAATCTATGTTTGCGAGCAAAAATAAGAAAAATAATGTATACCCCTGTAAACCTCAGTTTTAATGTATAAAAGTGGGGTTTAAGGGGGTCAAAATTATATAGGCGTGTTTTCGTGATGAATTTTAGGATAAGTATGGTAATAAGGGGTTAAGGTGTCCCAATATTTAGGGTTGGTACGGTTGTGTGAAATGGACAGGCTCAGATTTCAGTACTGAAATTGACCTTTTTCTGAGTTTAGGACATGTATCATAAGGAGTTAAGGTGCTGTTGTTAAATGGACAGACTCAGATTTCAGTACTGAAATAGACATTTTTCTAAGTTGAGGACATGTATGGTAAGGAGTTAAGGTGTTTACTATATATAGGGAAGATACAGTTGTCAAATGAATGGGCTCAGATTTTAAGATAGAAGTTGTATTATTTGAATATTTACAGTAAATATGGATGTCAATTTTTTTTTAGAAACTATATATTCACCCATTACCTTCTAAATTTTGATATTACTATAGACAGTTTGAAGAACCTGCTTGTGTACAAGTTTATTGTCTGTGTAGAGAATAAACTTTTACACTATTGTGTCTTTTTACCATGGGCATTGATATTCTTAGGTTTTGTCATTGCCCCAGAAGCTCTGTAGGAAAGGTCATGGAAAGGGTCCAATGCTATTTTTCATGGACTACTCAACGTTTTTATAGCCAAGTATTAGCTTTCACAAAAGATGGTCTATGCTTAACACTGACCAAGCTTTTTATTAAAGCTAATACTTGTTAGTCATACTGTTTAGGAGATAATGGACAGGAAATGAAAAAAATATCTACAGCATTTTTCTTTTATTAATGCTTAGCATGCTGGGAAATAATTTCGGCAGACTACATTTTGAAATGGTTTTTTTCCTTATTTTTCCCAGAAAACCGGCTTTGAGATTTTATGCAAACTGTCTCCTAAAGAAATGTCAGAGTCTATTTTCTTGGAAAAGTTAGAGAAATGTTACCAATTTGTTGTCTGCTGATTTTGCCTAGAGAGAGGGTAAACATGAAAGAATACCCATAGTATTAACCCTTAAAGCGCCAATCACAACAATTGTCGTTTGCTTTGTCTTCTGCCGGTTACTTTAAAAGTCATTGTTGCAAACAGTGTGGACCCAGATCAGACTGCTCCTTTAGGAGCAGTCTGATCTGGGTCCACACTGTTTGCCTATATGCAAAATGTAAGTTTGAAAAGTTTGCAAGAAGATGCAGCAGATGACATAAGCAGACGACATTTTTAGATGCAGATTTTCTTGGCCCTTTAAGGGTTAAGACAGATAGGAGTGAACAAACAGGGTGGCATTTGTTAAAATCATTGCATTTACAGGAAGTATTCTGACAGACCTAAGCAAACAGTGTAACTTAATGCTTAGCATACTGGGCAAACATTTCAGCAGACATTTTAACATACTTTTCTTATTTTCCCAGAAAATAGGTTTTGACATTTCATGTCAAAGCCTTTTTTTCTGGTAAAAATAAGAAAAAAATGTCATCAATTTGTCATCTACTGAATTATCCAAGAGAGGGGTAAAAGTTAAGTGCCATTCAAAACTAGAGCTAACAAAATTCTCAAATGATATATTTTTTTACATGTTTTAGTTTTCAGAGAAAACAAGTCACAATATTTCCTGCAAATGGATTTGTATGAAATGTCTAGCTTTATTTTCTCTGAAAAAAAAAAGAAGAAAAAAAAGAAAATACAAAAAAATACAGAATGTCAGAACACCGTTAGAATCTGTCAGCATTTAATCTTACCCTAATACTGTTTGTAAAGATTCCAGATATAGTTACAAGAATATGATCTCTGAACTACCCTAACCTAACCCTAGCCAAAACCATCAGTGAGACAGCTTCAGTGACTCAGTTGGATGTGCATTCCCTGGTGATCAGGAGGTTGCAGGTTCGACCCCTGCTGGGTTGGCAACATTCTTTCGTGGCGATTGATCATGAAAATATTTTCTATGGTCATTCTCTCCCTTCCGCTGATTTAAGAACGGCAGATGTCAGTTTCTGCTGAAAGAATGTGCACAATACTGGTAAACCCCTAAGAGGACTAAGCCTGCCCAGTAAAAATGTTAACTGACCATGCAGTTAGATAAACTAACCGTGCTCGACATGACCCCATTGGGTTGACTAGGCCATAAAACCTCAGCACAAGCAAAACCGTCAGTGAACTAGCTCTGCCTTATCCTTAACTCTCTGCCTTATCCTTAACTATGCAGTCAATGGATGTGCAGACTCACATGTTGAAGTCAGTAACTAGTGTGGACAGATTCTAAAGTCTAGCCTCAGGTCCTCTGATGTGGCTGTAACTGGTGCTTAGAGATAAATTCTACATGTTATGGGCTAATGTCAAGGATGTTAGTTTTACAATGATATCTTGACATGGTCAAGGTTACTAATTTAAGACTGATATTGCTCTAACATCTATTAGGTTATATATTTTTTTGTGTCATTAATTTTCTGTCTCAGCCTTTGGTATTTAACAAGGAAGAATAAAACAGATCTTCTGTCTCAGGTTACAGAAAATATTTGGAATTCTGCAATAACGAAACCACAGAATATGATTTTTTGCTCACCTGAGCCAAAGGCTCAGGATGAGCTATTGTGATCACTCCCCGTCCGTCGTCTGTCTGTCTGTCCAGACCTTTGAACGACTTTTCCTCTAAAACGGCTGGGCCAATTTTCTTCAAACTTCATGTGGAACTGGGAATGAAAATTTGTACAAATGGTCACAGTCTGTTAAGTAAGATGGCCCCCATGGCCGTATATGGTAAAAGCATATAAAAATCTTCTTCTCCAGAACCAAGACAGCTTTGAAGCTGAATCTTGGTCCCCTAGGGTTATCTGCCCTTGTCTCTGGGCTGTATACATAAATAAAATCATATTATCTTCAAAGGTCTGTTTCTCAGAAACTGCATGACCAATTGTCTCCAGATTTCACGTGAGGCCTTCTGTCAAAGGGGTATTGTCAGTTTCTTCAAATGGTTCTACACCATTGATTAAGATGACCACCATGCCCATACACCACAACCTCTTTATAACATTATTGTTGGGGACCATAGCATAAACAGTGTTAGTTAAACAACCGTGTTATATCCAAACAAAAATGTATAGGTTGTATTGAAAAATGACCATTTATGGTCATTTTTCAATATAATTTATACATTTTTGGGATCCATCTTTGAACTGTGTTGTATCAAAAACCCTGTTATAATGAACCGTGTTATATAGAGGTTCAAGTGGATATGGTAAAAAAAACAAATCTTCCCCTCCAGAGCCAAGAAAGCTTTGAGGCTGAATCTTGGTATATAGCATTGGAGACTCAGGGTCAACCAAGTTTGTTCAAATGATGATCCTGTGATGACCGTTGACCTTTTTACAGCAAGGTCAAATTTTCATCCCTTTTCTTTTGTATGGGGAAAATGTTGAAAAATGATTTTCTCAAAATGTATTAATTGAAGACTAATGGCTGAAACTTACAATGTATAATTAAAGTAGTAAAGTGTTTTAGTTAGCTAAACAATCAAAATGTTGTCCCCTGGGGGTTTGTGTAATCTTTAATTTAAAAGTCTTTTCTGAAAGAGCTTGACCACCAATTTTCACCAGATTTCACATGGGGACTTCTGTTGAAGGGATATTGACAGTTTGTTCAAATGGGTCCATACCACTGAACAAGATGGCCGCTATGCCCAAATATGGTAAAAACACTTAAAAACCTTCTTCTCCAGAACCAAAAAAGCTTCAAGGCTAAATCTTCCTATATAGCATTGGGCAATCAAGGACTACCAAGTTCAGATGATGGTCCTAGGATGGATGGCCTTTGACCGTTTCATAGCAAGTTCAAATTTGTGTTCCTTTACAAAATTTAAGACTTTTGGCTGAAACTTACAATGTATGATTAAAGTTGTAAATCAAAATGTCCCTTGGGGGTTATCTGCCCTTGCCCTTACATATATAAAAAAGTGTAATTGTTAAGTCTTCTTCTCGGAAACCACTTGACCCATTTTCACCAGATAACACACTGGGCTTAACTTTGAAGGGGTATTGTCAATTTGTTCAAATGGTTCTGCACTATTGAACAAGAGGCCACCATACCCGTATATGATAAAAAAAAAAAAAGCTTAAAAATCTCCTACTCCATAACCAAGAAAGCATTGAGGTTGAATCTTGGTACATGTATATAGCATCTGGGATGCAAAGTCTACCAAGTTTGTTCAAATGATGATCCAAGGATGACCTTTGACCTTTTCACGGCATGATCAAATTCTATCCTAGTTGCTGTGACATACTGGAAGAATGTTGCATGGCATCTGCAGATATGCAGTGGCTGTTTTAATCAGGTGAGCAAATTGTGGCCCATAGCCCTCTTGTTAAAATTCTGCTATGAGAAAAAGGAAATATCATACTTGTCTGGGGCTAAAAGTTCTGGATATGAAAAGTGAAAGCTCATTCAGTCATATTTCAAACAATATTTATTCTTTCAAAGAAATATCAAGACATGTTTATACATACAAATGTGAGAGGATATGAACGTAAGCCATTGGCTTATCTAGTTCATTTCCTCATAATATTTGGAGGTATACAGCTATTATCTATCCGTCTGTCTTGGACTAAACTCTTGTACTGACTGTCTGCAGATTAATATTTGGTGATAAGCTTTGGATATTTTTTTCTTATTTCTCCATAAAAACACATTAGAAGTGCCTCATGTTTGTGGGTACTCATTGGAAGCACCTCACCTCTAATTTATACCCACAACATATGTTTTTATGGAGAAATAGAAAAAATTATCCTGGAATTATCATCAGATACTCTGCAACTGAACTCCTTTGTTGAAAGCATATGCACTAAAAGCCTTTTTTCGTTGACCTGTATAGTTTGTAGATTTCTGACATGTTTTCAGTGTATCGTTCACCTGAGGTGAGCGATATGGGGACATCTAATGGCCATCTTGTTTTCTATCTCATTGGAAATATTTTGACAAAAGTTGTACAGAAATGTTTCTTGAGCAGTCCGCTATGTTGCATATGAACTTTGTCCTAACTGATTACATGTATTGTGAGTTGTCCACCTTATTACATTAAATTTTGTCCAAACCACTGAATTTGACTAGTTGCCATGGCAACCAAAACATTAAATTTGCAAAAAAAGATATTCAAAAATCTTCTCCGTTAAAGCCAAAAGGGGGATGAAGCGGAAACTTTCAGAAGTTTCCATTGACTTATAATAGGAAAAGTGAAAGTAGTTTTTTTTCTTCTCATTCTGATATTTTGACAATAATTTTAGAGAAATGTTCTTTGAGTAGTCCTCTACCAAACATGAATTTTGTCCAAGTGGCTGAATTGGACTGGTTGCCATGGTAACCAAAAGCACAAATAAAAATGAAAAATATAAAAAAAAAATGTTTGTATCCTCTGAAGCTAAAAGGATGATGAAGCTGATTCTTTACAGAACCCTTGTCCTGCTGAATAAATAAAGATGCCATGCCCTTTTCAACTTTTCAGCCAATCAGATTATTTGATCCAGATTGTTGAAATAAATTCTCATACTGATTGGCAAACAGTGTAGATTCTTTGAAGCCAACTGATCTGGATTTACACTGTTTGCAAAGGCAGGGTATATCCGAGTTCAGCAGGACAAGGGTTAATAATATCTGCCTCTACAAAAATAGTGTTTTGCATTGCCATTGCTAATGTGCTTTCTTTGCTCTGGCAATGAAATTTCCATACACATATAATGGGTTTTACTGCAAAAATTTGGAAAAAATCTTTACAGAAAGATTCCTTAATTAGTCCTCTACCAAAGACATGAATTCTGTCCAAGTGGTTGAATTTGATTGGTTGCCATGACAACCAAAATTTGTGAAAAAAAAATGAGATTAAACTTTGCAGAATAGTTTAAAAAAAAATAGCTTTTACAGCAGTTCACTCAGGTGGGCATTGTGGCTCATGGGCCTCTGGTTTATGTTTCTATGTTTTTACTCTGAAGCAATTAAAGATATTGTAATCTGAGAATTTTGTTATACATTATTATACACTATTAATCTATACTACAGGTATTGCTAGATGAATGGAAATAAAAGAAGACAAAAAATGATCTTTATGTTAGGGATTTTTTGCTTGATTTTACTATGAAGCTATAAAAACTTGCATGCTGGGTAAAAACTTCAGCAGATGGCATTTTGAAATATTTTTTTGTTTATTTTTTGAAAAAAAATTAAGATTTGACATTTGTCTCCAGGAGACAATTTGCATGAAATGTCATATCTCATTTTCTGGGAAAAATAAGAAAAATATATCATCAATATTTCATCTGCTGAATTTGCACTTAAGGTGCTAAAGTTTAAAAGGTTAGTAGTATATTTACCCTAAGTTTGGGACTGACAAGCCTGCACAAACAAAGTAGACCCATGTCAGACACTGCAAAATGCAGCATTTGATCAGGATCTGTACAGCTAATTTATGATCAGTTTATGTTGTTTGAGACTGGAAACTTGCATTTCAAAATCTTTCTGAAGAGGCATATCCATTTTGTTTTGTCAAAGGAACCAAAATGTCCTTAACCAGAAAAATAAAAATAAAAATCTTTCTGGCAAAAGACTGTGCACAAGTACTGGTTAACTGCTTAGAGGACTAAACCTGTCCAGGAAAAGTGTTGTTAGGTAAACAGTAATACTGACCGACTTGACATGACCTTAATAGTTTTAAATGAGCCCTTCAACCAACCAAAAAAATAAAAATCCACTTGCACACATCTATTTTTCTGAATGTGTCTGAGAGCCTTAAGATTTTTTTTGGTGTTCAGGTGAATACTGCAGTCATTATAATAGACCTTTACCTGACAGCGAATCTTTTTCAGTGAAAGTTAATAAAAGAAATTAATTTGTACCAGGTTTGTGCTATAATAGGATTTATAAGGATAATTTTAAGTTTGGAAGAGGAGGAAATTGCAATACTTGCATGTATTTTAGGATTTTCTCCAGTTTATGAGGGAGGCTTGGTTTAAGCAGAACAGAACAGCTTAGTTTGTTTTTTTTCTCATGGCATTTGATGCATTTATGTGTTGTTTTTTTTGTTTGTTTTTTTTTTTTTTTTTGTTATTTTTCCTCTCTACATATGTCTTAGACTATTGATAAAAGCCAATAGTTATTTCTTTGGAGGCTGTAAATATTATAGTGAAATGCATTGACCTGTTTATCTTTTTGGTTTGGAAAACTGTACCAACTTTCCATTCAAAGCTTCTGATTCATTTTCTTTTTCTAGCCATCTTTACTTTTTCCTAATTCTTTTACTCAGGCTTAACACTTTGCATGGTGGGTAAAACTTTCAGCAGACAATGTTTAGAAATATTTTTCTTATTTTTCCTAGAAAATAGGGTCTGACACTTCATGCAATTAGGAGACAATTTGCATGAAGTGTCAGACTCTATTTTCTAGGAAAAATAAGAAGACAATCTGCATGAAGTGTCAGACTCTATTTTCTAGGAAAAATAAGAAAAATATTTCAAAACGTCATCTGCTGAATCTGCCTATAGTGTGATAAGTATTAAATTACATTTTCTGCTGCATTAACCATCTACTTTATCCAGGATTTCTCCCTTTTTCACCACCTTTGTTTCATCAATTTCTTCATGCATTCTCCTTTAATTCTTCTTTTGTACAATATCAGTCTTACCAGTTCTATTGGCAACCCACCTCTCAAATTTCCTCTACAATCTCTTGACTATTAGCCACACTAGATGGTTTTGCCTACACCCAGTCAGCCACTCATGTTCCCATTACATTTTTTATACCCTACCACACAATAGTGCAGGGTATTATGGTTTCACGTTGGACATCTGTGTATCTGTCTGACCCTCTTTATTTATTTTCATGATGAGAACTTGGGTAAGCATCAATGGATTTTCACCAAACTTGGTATGTGCATTGATATTGTGGAGATCTGGTTTGGGATTGCTAATAGACAAATTTTGTCAAATTTTGACAGAGTTATTTGCCTGAGACATGCCCATATTTTGGTTTCCAGGCGATAACTTGAGTAAATGTGAAGGGATTTTAACCAAACTTGGTACATGCATTGATATAAAGGAGATCTGGTTTGGGATTGCTAATGGGCACACTTCATCAATTTTTGAGTTTATCAGTCCACGACAAAATAATGGCAGAGTAAATTATTGTTTTACATTTTTATTTCCCTTGTCACTTGCTCTTGTTGCATACATACTCTCTCTATGTCGGCCGGCCTCGGTGGCTCAGTTGGATGCGCCGTCCGACTGGAGACCAGGAGGTCGCGGGTTCAACCCCCGCCGAGGTCGGCAACATTCTTTCATGGAGATTGATCATGAAATATTTTCTACGGTCATTCTCTCCTTTCCGCTGATTCAAGAAGGGCAGTTGTCAGTTTCTGGCGAAAGAATGTACACAATACTGGTTAACCGCTTAGAGGACTAAGCCTGCCCAGTAAACGTGTGGTTAGGTAAACTGACCGCGCTCGACATGACCCCATTGGGTTGACTGGGCCGTAAAACCTCAACACACACACACTCTCTCTATGTCATCCACTTCTATTTCATCCACATGTTCTCTTGTACTGGTCACACTCATTTCATCTACAGTTTCTTCCATAATCTGCCACTCCTATTCCATCCATAATTTCTCTTATATCATTCACTAATGATGTCTTCAACTTGTTCCATATCAAACATTACTGTTTCTCACAGTTTTTTTCTTACTGTATTTACCCTAAGTATTGGGACACCTTAACTCCTTGCCAGCCTCAGTCAGATGCTTTTCCGACTGGTGATCAGGAGATCATGGGTTGGATCCCCGCTGGGTCCGGCAACATCTTTCATGTAGATTGATCATGAAATATTTTCTATGATCAATCTCTCCCTACTGCTGATTCAAGAAGGGTATTTGTCAGTTTCTGGCAAAAGAATTTGTACAAGAACTGGTCAACTGCTTAGAGAACTAAGCCATTTTAGATTTTCTTATCAACCACTCCTGTTCCATCCACAGTGCCTCTCATATATACATGTTAGTCAAACTGGTTTTGTCCACAATCTTTTCCATATCAGGCACTTCGCGGGCCCCCGTAGCCTAGTGGATAAGAGAGTTGACTCTTAATCCATTAGGTTTCTCACCGCTGTGGTTCGAGCCTAGCTCGGGTCATATGTGGGAAAGCCAAGTTCTGCTTACGGATGGTCAGGTGGTTTTTCTCCGGGTACTCCGGTTTTCGCCCACCTTCGATGAACGATCGGCTCGATATAAGTGAAATATTCTTGAAAGGGCCGTAAAACCCAAATCAAAAAAAAAAAAAAAAAAAAAAATATCAGGCACTTCAATTTCATCAGTGGTATCTTATATCAGCCACTGTAGTTCCATCCATTAATTCTCACCTATCAGCCCCTTCTAGATATTATTGTTATAGGGACAAAGATCCTGGAAGAAGGTCAATATACCCAAGCTATTTCAATATAAACTTACATTTCGGTATAAAAAAATACTATATAGAAATGAAATGCTATATTAACCCTTGTCCTGCTGAACCTGGAAGCCAACTGATCTGGATCTGCACTGTTTGCCATTAAGTATTTGAATTTATAACAACAATCTGAATCAAGTTATCTGATTTGCTAAAAATTGGAAGTGGGTGTGGCATCTTAATTTATTCAGCAGGACAAGGGTTAACTACTCCTTTGCTGTTAGAGTAGTATTGGAGAAAATGTGTCTAAATACATGTAGGTAGTTTGTGAAATAGGCTATGTAAATAAGTTAGTTCATGGGAGATAATTTTATCAGTTGAATTTTTAGCTCATTTGAGCCCCTGAGCAGAAGGCTCAGGATGAGCTATTGTGATCACATGCCATCCATCTTCATCCATCTGTTCGTCTGTCATCATACATCTGACCACACCTTTGAACGACTTTGGCTTAGGATGAGCTGTTGGGATCACTTGCTGTCCGTCGTCTGTCTGTCATCCAATCACACCTTTGAACAACTCCTGTGAAACCCCTGGGCCAATTTTCTTCAAACTTAATGTAGAACCTTCTGTTGACCAGGGATTGAAAATTTGTACAAATTAGTCACAGTCCATTTATCGAGCTGGCGGCCATGCCCATATATGGTAAAAACACTTAGAAATATTCTTCTCCAGAACTAAGAAAGCTTTGGGCCTGAACCTTAGTATATAGCATTAAGGACTACCAAATTTGTTCAGATGATGACCATAGGCTGACCTTTGACCTTTTACAGCAAAGTTAAATTTGTGTCCCTATACATTTATATGGGGAAAATGCTGAAAAGTCATTTCCTTAACATATATTAAAGACAAATAGCTGAAAATTACAATGTATTTATAAAGTAGTAAAACGTTTTAGTTACAATCAAAATTTTGTCCCCTGGGGATTATCTGGCCTTGCCCCTGGGCTATATATATACATATATATAAAATTGTGTAATTTTTAAATGTCTTTCTGAAACTGCAAGACCAATTTTCACCAGATTTCACATGGGGCCTTCTGTCGAAAAGGTATTGATAATTTGTTCGAATGATTCCATGCCATTGAACAAGATGGCTGCCGTGCCCATATATGGTAAAAACACTTAAAAGTCTTCTTCTCCAGAACAAAGAAAACTTTTAGGCTGAATCTTGATATATAGCATCAGAGACTCAAGGTTTACCAAATCTATTCAATTGATGATTGTAGGTTGACCTTTGACCTTTTTACGGCAAGGTCAAATTTGAGCCTTCATATATTTATATGGGGAAAATATTGAAAAGTCGTTTTCTCAAAATGTATTAAAGACTAATGGCTAAAATTTTCATTGTATGAATAAAGTAGTAAAACTACTGGGGGTTATATACATGTATAAAATTGTGTAATTATTTAATGTCTTCTTCTCTGAAACCTCTTAAGCAATTTTCACCAGAGCTCTTATGGGGCCTTCTGTCAAAAGGGCATTGACAATTTGTTCGAATGGTTTCGCGCTGTTGAATAAGATAGCTGCCATGCCGATATAAGGTGAAAGCACTTTAAAATCTTCTTCTCTAGAACCAAGAAAGCGTTGAGGCTAAATCTTGGTATACAGCATCGGGAATTCAGGATCTGCTAAGTTTGTTCAAATGATGGTCATAGGTTGACCTTTGACCTTTGTACGGCAAGGTCAAATTTGCGCCCCCATAAATTTGTATGGGGAAAATGTTGAAAATCATTTTCTTAATATGTATTAAAGACTCATGGCTAAAACTTACAACATATGATTAAAGAAGTAAAACAGGTTAGCCACTGTCAAAATTTTTTGGGTTATCTGCCCTTGCCCCTGGGCAATATACATGTATAAAATTGTGAAATCTTTAAACTTCTTCTTCTCTGAAACCTCTTAAACAATTTTTACCAGATTTCACATGAAGCCTTCTGTCAAAAGGATGTTGATAATTTGGTCAAATGGTTGTGTGCCATTGAACAAGATGTTTGCCATGCCCATATATGGTAAAACACTTCTCCAGAACTAAGAAAGCTTTGAAGCTGAATCTTGGTATACAGCAATGGAGACTCAAACTCTACTAAGTTTGTTCAAATGATGATACTAGGATGACCTTTGACCTTTTTACAGTATGGTCAAATTTGTGTGCTAGTTGCTGTGCAATACTTGAAGAAGTTGCATGGAATTTGCAGTTTTTATCAGGTGAGTGAATTGTGGCCCATGGGCCTCTTGTTATGTTAATGCTTAGCACTTTTGGTAAAAATTTTAGCATAATGACTTTTTGAAATATTTTTATTTAGTTTCTTCAGAAATTAGGCATTTACACTTCATGCTAATTATCTCCTTAGGAGACAATTTGCATGAAGTTTCAAAAACTAAATAAAAAGAATATCATCAGTTTGTTGTCTGATGAGCTGGCCTCGGTGGCTCAGTTGGATGCGCCGTCCGACTGGAGACCAGGAGGTCACTGGTTCAACCCCCGCCGAGGCCGGCAACATTCTTTCGTGGAGATTGATCATGAAATATTTTCTACGGTCATTCTCTACCTTCCGCTGATTCAAGAAGGGCAGTTGTCAGTTTCTGGCAAAAGAATGTGCACAATACTGGCGAACCGTTTAGAGGACTAAGTCTGCCCAGTAAATGTGTGGTTAGGTAAACTGACAGCGCTCGACATGACCCCATTGGGTTGACTGGGCCGTAAAACCTCAACACAAACAAATTGTTGTCTGATGAATTTGCACAGATAGTGGTAAAGGTTAATATTAAAGGGTTTATAAACTTTGTGTTATGTTTATATTTTTATCACATGACCTTCAAATTATTTAGTGAAATAACCCATATCGTAAGAATCATATGACCACACAGGTAATAACACCTTCAAGGCTTCGCAAATTCTTATTGAGTTACAGCCCTTTGAACATTGTAAATACAATGTAGTAATTTCTGTGATATACTCATGTCCACTCTTCAACTTGAAAACCCTTTGGCATATTCTCATGTAAGTTTACACAAATGAGACAATGTGCAGAACACAAGAACCATAACTCTTGTTTTCCTACTTTTAGAGTTATGGCCCGTTGGCCATTTCACTAGTGCTAAGTTGATCTGCTTGCTTATTAATCCTGACTAACTGTACAAAGTAGAATGGGGGAGATATCTGTTTTCATGTAGAAAACAAATTCTAGTTGAGGTTCATGTGAACTGCAAAAGCCCAGATCAGCCTGCACAGCTGTGGAGACTGATCAGGGCCTTCACTGTCTGCTTATAGAATCATTGGATACTGTATAGTTTATTGTGCAGCTTTGGTGAAATGCATTTTATCCCTTAAAGTGCTGTTCCAACTGCAGTAGATGACATTTTTTTTTGAGAAAATAAGACTGGACATTTCTTGCCTACCAGACAATTCACCTGAAATGCCAAGAATTATTTTCTCTAAAAAAAGAAATGCGGTCTGCTACAATTTTGCTTGGAGCTTTAAAGGTTAATTGAGACTTTTTTAACCCATCTCTTGCTGAACACGACATGCCTGTCTTAGCAAACAGTGTAGATCCAGATCAGTTGGCTTCTGAAGAAGTATGTGAATTTATATCAACAATCTGGATCAAGTAATCTGATTGGCTGAAAATTAGAAATGGGTGTGGCATCTTAATTTATTGAGCATGACAAGGGTTAAGAAGTTCAGATAACCGCACATGCATGCAGTCTGGTGAAGCCCTAATTGTTTCAGCACAGAATTTGGTAATTGAAAAGACAAATGAACCCAGACTAGACTGGTCTAATGTTTTACTGCATATACATTAGATATTTTGGCTATACTTCTTACCACATTTATCCTAAAATATGAGCACCTCCATTGTGCTTCATTCCATCTTGCACAGTTCTAGAATAGTTCTTGAATGATAAAGGATTTTGTGGGACATTTGTTGAAGAACAGTTCCAAAACATTTTCCCACAAATTTTCTAGAACAGTGCTGAAACTTTAGTTATTGAACAGTTCTAGAAGTGTAGAATTTGTCACCTGTAATAAGTTTTTTCCTCTATAAGTGTCTTAACCATTCTCCTTGTGAATTGATTTAGCCACATGTAGTCTCACTGCAGAAGTGTTTTTTTTTTTGTTGTTTTTTTTTTGTTTTGTTTTACATAATTGCGAAAAGATATAGATAGATAATCGTGTACTCATGATAGAACAGTAAACTTATGTTTCCAGTACTAATGTCACCAGAATATGATGAGATTTGATACAATGACCCAGTATACATAGTAACCATATAACAACGGTAAGTTGTTACTTTTACTAACAACCGAAAGTTTTACATGCTTATTTTTTGATATTGGGTTCGATTTTAAGCTGGAAAACACACCCACAGATAGAAAATCAACTTGTTCAAATTTTAGGACAAGTATGGTGATGAGTTAAGTTATCCAAATTTTTAGGGTAAATACATTACTCCCCAGCTAAAATCAGGTGTGAACAATACCTAATTATCTGTAATGTGGTGACACAACCCTGTAAAATAGATTAATAGCTCCAGATAAGGTGCATTTGTCAATAAAAAAAGAACTAATGAATTTATCATTTCTTCACGAAAATATATGTTGTGGGTACTCATTAGAAGCGCCTCATTGAGGCGCTTCTAACGAGTACCAACAACATATATTTTCGTGCAGAAATAAGAAAATATTAACTTGATACCCCTTCTTATTTATAGCTAAGTGGCATGTACCAATATTGATTTTCAAACTGAGCGGATGTGAAAAAGTAACAGCTTTATTTCCCTTTTTTGTGTTTCTGTCATTTCAAATCCCTCTTGTTACTGTGGATCTTTTATGAAAACAACTGAATATGAGTATATTGTTTGTGTGTCTGCAAGAGCCATTGTTTCTGTGCTTTTGTGCAGGAGCCATTCCTGAGTTGGAATATATATAAATAATTAGGAGAGGCTGTCTCAATAAAGGTAAACTTGACCGAAATTAACTCTTAAAGCAACAAGCAAAATTTGTTGCAGACAACATTCTTTTTTTTTTTTTCTTTTTTTTTCCCATAGATAATAAGACTTCATTGATCTTCCATGTTAAATGTCTGCTAAGCAAAATTTTTAGGAATTGACTTTCTATTTTTTTTTTTTTTTTTTTCATAGATAATAAGTCTTTGCATTTCATGTAAATCAAAGATTCGCATGAAATATCAAGACATTTTCTATGAAAAATAAAAAAAAAATATATGTAAAAATGTCTGCTGCAGTTGTGATTGGCGCTTTGAGGGTTAAAGTGCCAAGCGAAATTGTAGAAGACAACAGTCTAATTTTTAGCCATTTTTTTTTTTTTTTTTTTGCGGAAAAATTCTGTCCTATGAAATAGTGATGTCTGGGGACGCATCTGGCATCTGGTGTCAGGCGTTGTCCGAGGTTTACCTTTTGGTTAACCTTTTTTCAAAGTGATATCATGACTTTTAGTTGAAAAAAGGTACCTTATCTGAATCAATACCTATTTCAGGTTGTTTTTATTAAACTTCAGCTTTATCCACCACAGATCTAAAATGACCCAAATAGGCAGCTTAGTATCACATTTTTTACAGCTTGTATTTTAAAATAAAAAGTGAGAAAAAATATATATCTAAAAATAGAATTTTTTGATTACTGAACTATAAAAATTCTTCAGATCATCAGTCACAAGAGGAATAATAATAATAATAATAATAGAGTTTATTTTTAGAAGGTGACACATTTAGCAATACAAGCTAATCTTCCATGAGGCCCTCTATTATGTACATTACAAGCAAAGCATAAAACAAAACAAAACTAAACACACACACACACACACACACACACACACACACACACACACACACACACACACACACACACACACACACACACACACACACACACACACACGAGAGAGAGAGAGAGAGAGAGAATATGTACAGGTACAACCTGTGCAACATTGACCTGTGTGTGTCATTTCATTAGACTGTAAAGCCTAATTTCTGATCTTGTGTTTCGTTTCGGCAAGTCAGTTTGTGGCTTTATGTACTTTCATTAGTTATCCATTGCACAACTGGTGTTAGTAACTGATCTTGTTTGTTAATAATCAATCATTGGTACAGTACTACAGAATGCCATACAGTAATGGCCCAGATCCAACTGCTTCTTAGGCCTTCATGATGTGTGCAGGTACCTTCTCATAATATGTACTGAAATGTAGTATTTTGCCATTTTTATGCCCCCACATCGGAAGATGCCAGGGGCATATATATAGTTTTTAGGTTTACTATACGTACATACGTACGTATGTGATCCTGTTAGACTCAGGTTAAGGCATTTGTACCAGGTAGAATTTTGCAGTTTTATAGTCAGGTACCCCACAGTGGGGGCATCCGTGTACTATGGACACATTTCTAGTTCACACTCTTTTAGTGTTGTATCGTCATCATCAGCATCATCATCATCACAAGACTAGAAAACCCAAGTTTGCTCTACAGTCTGGGCACGTGTTTGTTTGTGTTGAGGTTTTAAGGCCCAGTCAACCCAATGTCGAGTGCGGTCAGTTTACCTAACCACACGTTTACTGGGCAGGCTTAGTCATCCTTGTGGTTAACCAGTATTGTGCACATTCTTTTGCCAGAAACTGACAACTGCCCATCTCGATTCAGTGGAAGGTAGAGAATGACCATAGAAAGTATTTCATGATCAATCTCCATGAAAGAATGTTGCCGACCTTGGCAGGGGTCGAACCCGTGACCTCCTGGTCTCCAGTCTGACGCGTATCCAACTGCACCACCAAGGCTGGCTCTGGGCATGTGTAAATTACATGATTACCATTTTAACCCAAAATATTTGGACACCTTAACTCCTAGACTGGCTCCAGTCCTTTCTGCATTTTTTTATTTTTTTTGGGTCATTCTTATCACTTCCTTTACCTGTATTTGTCTCTTTAATCCCGTTTCACTATTTTACGCTATCTTTTCCAGTAAGAGGCATAACTTATCAAATCATTATAATCTGTACTAGATTGTATATGTTTGAATAGAAAAAAGAAAGTAGAAAAGATAGAGTCTGGAGATAGACTACATAACTCCTTACCACACTTGACATAAAAATTGAACAAGCTCATTTTATTACCGTATTCGCCCCATTTAGCGCCCCGGGCGCTAAAAAAATTGGAAAGAGGGGGCGCCTATTAGGAACAACAATGTTGCAAGAACGGCGATTTCTTAAATCCAGTACACGCGGTAGCTTCATCATCAGAATATGTGTAAAGGTATACTGTGTACACACGGTGTAGTAAACACCGTCATAGTAGTTATTTATAGATCAGGGGGTGCTGACGCATATTGTAAAAAAAGAAGTTGATTAAACACGCGGCCACTATTGCAACTGGGGTCTGTAAACAGCCTGCAACCATCCGGTCGCAGGTATCGTTGATAGAGTTTATAGGCTGATCGGGCATGTCGCTGTCTGCAACAGTTTACTGATGCGAGGGACTTTTTTTTTTTTTCTTCTGGGTACGTTATTTACCCTTCCGAGAGCCCCATTTGTAAAACAGTCAGTTTTGGACGAATCCAAATTCGGAAGGGTTGACAGCGTCCGTTTCTTTTCTTTTCTTTCTCTTTTTTTTAAAGTAACTAACTGGGCTGTGCGAAGTGAAATATCATGAAAAGTAGTTTTAATTTTGAGGCTTGCTAAAGAATTATTAGCGCAATATCGTTCGGCAGCAACGCTCTCTGTTGTGAAAGTGGGAAGTCTGCTTCCACAATGTGGGAAGCTGATTGTTTTGACCGTGAATTTTGGATACACAAAAGTTGTGACATTATAAAAGACGTTTGGACCCAAGTGGAAGGAGAAATTCTTTACACTGCCAGGAAACTTAATAACCGACATGATAAATATGCAGGGGAAAAATGGATATGTACCGCGTGAAATTAGTAAAACTGTTGCTTTTTTTCTTGAAACATAGTGGAAGCGTAAACGTGTAAAGTGACAAGCAGTCAACACAGATGCATTGAGATAGTGGAGGGCTTTAAAATGCCTTTTGTGTTTAGCTTTACAGCAGATCCGGCAATGACTGGAAGGCTGAAATCTTTACTTTCGGTAAGTGAAAAATATTTTTCTCTGACTGCAGAAGGGGGCGCTTATAACATTTTTTTTGGAAAAACCGTGAGGGGGCACTTATAGGGGCAGGGGCGCTAAATGGGATGAATACGGTACCTATTACTGCATCAAATACCTGCTGGACCAAGTGGCAAATAGTGTTGACTTGATCAGATGCAGAGCGTGGCATCTGATCAGTGTCAACACAGTGTTTGCTTAGGTCTGTCTGTCCCAATACATAGGGTTATTAAGATACCAAAGCTGGTTTTATCATCACATGTCTGACTTTTATTATTTCAGGGTTATTTTGCAATCAGTCACCATGTGATTGGATCCCAGCAATCCCTGAGATTCCCTCGGTGAGCGGGGTCCAGCAGCAGAAGAAGATGGACCCGGCCATGGTCAGAAAGAGGAAATGCTCTTCCATAGAGTAAGTCACTATATTTACCTTAACCCTTAACTATTTCCGTGTTGAATAAATTCAGAAGTCGCATCCTTTTGTAACTGTCAGCCAGTCAGATTTCTTGATCCAGATTTGTTGATAGAAATTTACATACTGAATGACAAACAATGCAGATCCAGATCAGTTGGCGTTTGAAAATGCCAACTGATCTGGATCTACACTGTTTGCGAAGGCAGGGCATATCTGGGTTCAGCAGGACCAGGGTTGAACCACTGATCACACATACAGTAGACAACACTTTGATTTTTGATTTTCAGAGAAAATAAAGACATTTCATGTGAATCATCCACCTAGCAGGCATATTTACACTATACCCAGGAAATGCCACAATCATAAAGCACAGCCCTCTTCAGGCACCAAAAGAAGAAGAGATAAGGAACAAAATAAGTAAGCACAGAACAAACGCCACATACGAAACCTCAGACACATAGAACTTCTCAGAAAATTGAAAAAAAAAAAATAAAGAATTAAAAAAAAAAATTGTTAAACTGTGGTCTGCTGCACTTTTGAATGGCACTTTCAGGTGTTAATGAATGCTTATTTAAAGTGAATTTTAACCCTTAAAGCGCCAAGAAAAACTGCATCTGAAAATGTCGTCTGTTTATGTCGTCTGCTGAATATTCTTGCAAACTTCTCAAAGCTATTTTTTGCATACTGGCAAACAGTGTGGACCCAGATCAGACTGCTCCTAAAAGAGCAGTCTGATCTGGGTCCACACTGTTTGCAAAAATGACTTTTAAAATCACAAGCAGATGACAAAGCAGACCACAATAGTTGTGACTGGCGCTTTAAGGGTTAACCCTTGTCCTGCAGATTAAATTAAAATGTCACACCCACTTCTAATTTTCAGCCAATCAGATTACTTGATCTGGATTGTTGCTTTAAATTCACATACTTAATGGCAAACAGTGCAGATCCAGATCAGTTGGCTTCTTCAGAAGCCAACTGATCTGGATCTACACTGTTTGCAATGGCAGGGTATATCCGGGTTCAGCAGGACAAGAGTTAATTAATGTGTGACAATTTTATTCAAACAATTTCTGATAGATGTCTGTTGCAGACATTGAACTGGTATGAGTTAGCATGCTGGGTAAATATTTCAGCTGGTGATATTTTGAAATATTTTTCTTATTTCCAAAAAGTAGGCTTTGACATTTCATGCAGTTTGACACCTAAAGAGACAATTTGCATGAAACATCAAGCCTTTTTTCTGCAAAAAAAAAAAAGAAAAAAGAAAAAGAAAAGTATCATCAGTTTGTCGTCTGCAGAATAAGTCCAGAGAGTGGTAAAGGACAAAGTGCCAATCACATCTGCAACTAACAGCATTTTGATTTTTTTTTTGATTTTTCGGAGAAAGTAATTTGTAATTTTTCATATGAGTTGTTTGCTACAATTTTGCATAGGTTTACTGGGAAAAAATGCAAAATTTTAACCCTGAAGGTGGGGAGGCAACTGTGATAGAGGGCACAACCTCACATTCCCACACTCATGTTGAGTGTCACAGCTGGATGCAGTTTTATGTCATACCCAGGACTCAAGTGCTAATCACATCTGCAACAAACAGCATTTTGATTTTTTTTAATTTTTCGGAGAAAGTATTGTGTAATTTTTCATAAGAGTTGTTTACTACAATTTTGCTTAGGTTTACTGGGAAAAAATGCAAAATTTTAATTGTCCATTTGTGGGGCAGTGACAGAGCATTATGGTCTCTCTTAACATGTTGTATGCTAGGTAAAAAATTCAGCATACAATAGTTTGAAATATTTTTCTTATTTTTCCCAGAAAATAGGATTTGACATTGCATGCAAATTGTCTCCTTAGGAGACAATTTGCATGAAGTGTCAGATCCTATTTTCTGGGAAAAATAAGACTTTGCATGGAATGTCCAATTATATTTTCTGGGAGATATATCATCATTTTGTCTACTGCTGAATATTCCCATAGCATGCAAAGTGTTAGTAATTGCTTGCAATGAAAGATGGTGTTTAATTTAGTTTCTTTTGTAGCCAGAGGATTGTGTTTGATGATAATTCTGGGACATTTTTCTCCATTTCTCTATAAAGCATATGTTGTGGGTAATCATTAGAAGTGTCTCGGCCAGGTGCTTCTAATGCTTATCTACAACATAATGTTTTTATGGAAAAATAAGAAAAAAATATCCCAGAATTATCATCAAATACTCCTCCATAACAAGTCCTATGGAAGCAGTTTAACCCATTGTATACTGAATAGACTCTCCCACACTATATACATATATTGGAAGAGACCAATTTCAATTTATGTCCGGCTATCAGATTCACATATTCCCAGAGAAAAATGGCTAAACTATTTGCAAACAGTGCAGACCCTGATCAGACTGTGGCCTCTGATCTGGGTCTGCACTGTTTGCCATTTATCCTTTTACGGGTCTCCCGACTACAATGGGTTAATGTTTCTTTTTATTTTGTTACAGCTCTTTTGATATTGGTGATGATGATGATGATATCGGAGACAGTGAGGACAATGTCAAGAAATTTGCACGGTATGGCAAGTGCTGCTGATAAAATGTTTGCTTTATATTGAAACTGCTGTGTTTTTTTTTGTGTTTTTTTTTTTGTTTCACAATGAAAGTTTATGTTTTTATAATTGTCCCAGAATTATCACCAATTACTCCTCCTTAACAAGTCCTATGAATTTATCTTTTATTTTCAGCCTAAAGACAAAATGTCTAAACTCCTAAATTATAAAGATAATGTATGTCAGCTTTAAGCTCTTTATATGTGACTGCACTTGTTTATCTTAACTTAAATGGTTTCTTTTACTGCAATTTCCTATTTCAAGATGAATCTATTTTTGATGAGTCTAAAAATGTTTCTGATATACAATCTGTCATCCCAGTTATCTCAGGTAAAAGTACCTTGTACAAGACTTCAGACTACTGCACTTACCTTAACCTTGGTCCTGCTGAATCTGGTTATGCCCTGCCTTTGCGAACAGTGTAGATCCAGATGAGTTGGCTTCTTCATGAGCCAGCTGATCTGGATCTGCACTGTTTGCCATTCAAAATGTGAATGTGTGTATCAACAACCTGGATCAAGCTACCTGATTGGCTGACAGTTAGAAGGGATGTGGCATTTTAATTTATTCAGCATGACAAGGGTTAATTATTGGGACAGTATGCAGCAGTTGATCAGGGTCTACACTTTTGCTACTCATCCACTAGTTTTAGATACATCATTAGGTAGCTACTTGTCCACATATCGGAAGTATGGTAAGGCATTAAGGTGTCTCAATATTTTGCATAAATGTAGCAAACTGTGATCTCTAGGATAAGTATATTGATATTTGAACCACCTCCCCTTCCCCACAGTTCACTCCCCTAGCCCCCCTCCCCCCTCACTCTCCTACCCCTACACCTCCTGGTCAAGCAACACACTAACCTGCACAGTGTTATCCTGGCCTCTCTGGTTAATATAGTAATTGCCACAAAATTTCATCCTTTAACTTTTTGGACAAATTTCATATACAGACAGTGTAGTGTCAACCAAGATCAGGGTCTACACTGTTTGCCATTCCACTATTGTTTTCTGAGACAAGTGCATTAAAAATGAAAATTTAGGCAAAAAAGTATGGGGTTCTCTATCTCATCAGTGAACCATCACAGTGGAATACACATAATCGCAAAAACTAAGATGCAACAAAGCAAAAGTCTTAACCCTTATCCTGCTGAACCCTGATATACCCTGCCTTTGCAAATAGTGTAGATCCAGATCAGTTGGCTTCTTCAGAAGCCAACTGATCTGGATCTGCACTGTTTTTCATTAAGTATGTGAATTTGTATCAACAACCTGAATCAAGTTATCTGATTGGCTGAAAATTAGAAGCGGGTGTGGCATCTTAATTTATTCAGCATGGCAAGGTTTAATGGCAATCTGAAGCCAGTACTCAAGAAAACCTGAAGCAGGACCATTATGGTCCCGACTAGACATTAAAGCACCACTCTTTATCAGTGGCAGATAACATTCTAATTTTTTTAATGATTATTATAATTCATAATAAATATGTTTTCCAGAAAACAAAGAATACTGTTACATAATCCTCATCTGCCTTGCAGATGATTCAAATTAATAGTTAAGCCTTATCTGTGAAAGAAAAAAAAAAAAAAAATTGAATGTTGTCCATGTAAACATGCCTATATAATTTTGACCAAATTAAACCCCACTTTTATATAGTAAAACTGGGGTTTACAGGGGTATACATTATTTTTCTTTTTTCTGTTTCCTCTTTGAGGCAGTTCTAACGAGTACCCACACAGTCCATGTTTTGAGCAGAAATATGGAAAATTTCAGATTTTTTTTATCTGAAAATTTTCATTTTTCGGTGGTAAAATTTTCAGTATATTTGAATAGGCATGTTTTCGTAATGTTCACAGAAAAATAAAAAGAATTGAATGTTGTCCACTGTAGTTTTGAGTTAATGTATTGTGACATGATACATGCCAACAACATCGCACTATTGCATGAAAATATATTTTGTTGGTACTCACTGGAATCACCTCATCTTTGTGTTGAGATGATACCAAGAGTACCCAGAACATACATTTTCATGAAGAAATAAGAAAAAAAAAAATCCTCTGGATGCCCTTCTTATCTATAGCTATATTGTCCCATTTTGTTGAAACAAATCATTTTCCATTTCCCCACTAGAGGCCAGAACTGGAAATAAGCATGGCTGTATGTAAGAGGGGGTATAAGATAAATAGTTTTCTTATCTCTACAAAAACATATGTTGTGGGTACTCATTAGAAGTGTCTCACTGAGGCACTTCTAATGAATACCCAAAACATATGTTTTTGTGTAGAAATAAGAAAAATATTAGCATTTTTTCAGTTGAAAAAGTGCGTTATCTGGAGCTGTGACGAAGTTCTATAAGTATAAATGGAAGTGGATAAAAATAAATGTGTTTAAATTTAGGATGACCCGCGGCAAATGAAAAGGTGTTTGGGTACCTGAGAATGAAAAAGGCTCAGATTAGCCTGCACGTACCATATTTTCCTTAAGTAGTCGGACAGACAGGACTGAGTAAACCATGTAGATCAGATGTGCAGCACTCAGCATCTGGTCAGGGTCTACCGTGTTTGGCCACTCATCTGGTAGTTTTTAGAAACAGGGATAGATAGTCAGATGGATTTGTCCAAACTTTAGGACTAGTATGGTAGGAATTAAGATATTTTGGGTAAGAATGGCATATACAATCTGATCAAGATTTTTTCTGGGCCCTTTACAGAATCATTAGAAATGGTAGAATTCACATTGTTCCAGAGAGGAATAGTCTGATAATTATTTTTCTCATTTCTCCATGAAAACATATGTTGTGGGTATTCATTAGAAGTGCCTCACTGAGATGCTTCTAATGAGTACCACAATGTTGTTTTCGTGGAGAAATTAGAAAAATATCAACATAACATATTTTTGCTGAAAAATAACAAAAGCACCTTTTTTTCGGATCTTTGATATATCAGCAAAGGGAAGGATGAGCTGACTAGCATATGCTTGAAGAAACCTTTTTCTTTGCAATAACCAGGATATGTGTCAAGTTCATGATCGGTACAATAGGGAATCTTCTATCTAGTGATCATGATTAATTGAAAATTGTCTTAACGCTTACCATGCTGGGTAAAAATTTTAGCTGACAACATTTCAAAATATTTTTTCTTCTAATATTTTACAGAAAATGTGATTTGACATTTCATGCAAACTGTAGACAATTTCCATGAAATATCTCAGATCCTATTATCTTGGTAAAATAAGAAAAATCATCAATTTGCAGTCTGCTGAATTTACTAATAGGGTGTTAAGTATTAAACAGCAAAGATTTTTAATACCTTGACCACTCACTGAGCCAATTTAGCAGACAACAAATTGATGATATATTTTTTTTCCTCAAAAAATAGACCCTGATGTCTCATGCAAAGGAGACAGTTCGCATGAAATGTCAATTCTTTTTTTTTCTGGGGAAAATAAGAAAAATATTTCAAGCGTTGTCTGCTGAAATTTTTACCCAGGATGCTAAGCATTAAAGATAAGTCTTTACAAAAGCAGTCTTATGCCTTTACCTTTCTGACAGAAATGCATGATTTGATTTATTCTGGTCTGTCCTAGGCTTTGATAGTTGTTATATTTATTGGGGCTGAGTAATAGAATACCTGATTAACTTTGAAAAAAAAAATCAGATTAATTTTATGAGAGTTATGTCCCTTTTCAAGTTTGACATTATAAAAAAATCCCTTATACTTGTGTAGGGACAAGCATATACAATGGGGAGAACCTACATCATAGAAAACTGAAAAAAACTGTAGATATTTGTGAAAAGGGCCTGTTCAAATAGTTTAGTCATTTTTAGCTGGCCTGGATGAACTCCAGGAAGAGCTATCGCACTAGCCCGGCGTCAGCATCGGAGTTGGCGTCGGCGTCCATATTTACGTTAAAGTTTTTTAAGAGCTTATATTTTCCAGACCATTGGATAGATTTGATTCATATTTGGTATGATGATAGATATAGTTCCAAAGTTTTATTCAGCAATACCCCAGCCCATAACCTCAAGGTCAAGGTCATGGACTTAGAAATTTTTAATGTTAAAGATTTTTAAGAGCTCATATTTTTGAAACTATACAATGGATTTTGTTCATATTTGGTATGATAATAGATACAGTTTCAAAGTTTTATTCAGCAATACTCACTGCCCTTGCCCATGGCCTCAAGGTCAAAGTTAAGAACTTAGAAATTTTATATTAAAGTGTTTTAAGAGCTCATATTTTCCAAACCATATGATAGATTTGGTTCATATTTGGAATGATAATAGATACGGGTCCAAAGTTTTAGTCTTCATCACCCCCACCCATGCCTATGACCTCAAGGTCTAGATCACAGAAATTTTATAATTGATCCCTGATAATGTCAAATTCATGACAACAAATGATCAAACCATAGCACAAGAAATCCTATCAAGAGCTAAAATGCCATAACATTTCCTCTTACCGTAATGATTCTTAGTATTGGGACAGATAGCCCTAAGCAAACATTGCAGACCCAGATCAGACTGGTCCTAAAGAGCACCCTGACACTCCAGTATCACCCCAGTTCCAGGCAAGCTATGCTGTCTGCTGACAGCTCATGTTATTATTATTTTTGTCGATTTGATGAAAAATAGAATAAGCTCAGAGTATGTACCAAGGATGAAAGTACTTATATTTGCAGATTTTATGTACTACCATAGAGTTATCGTTGAGAACACTCAGGCTTAATATGTTGATAGCCTTATAAGTAAATTGTGCCCGAGTATTCTCAACATTAAACATCAAATTAGCCAATATAATACCCTGTTTCTTGCTACATTCTCTGAGCCTATCCTGGTTTTTGTCTGAACAACGAACAACAGCAATTTACCGATTTGAAAAGGTGCTTTTCACTTTTATAGTCTTTTTCATTCTAATCTGTGTCTGCACTGTTTGCATATGCCATTTTGTGAACAACATATATTTTTTCTTATTTCTCCATAAAAACATATGCTGTGGTACTCATTAGAAGTGCCTCATCAGTAGGGTCAGGGTCAGTAGCAGAACTACATGAGGGCTATTACACCACGGACGGATATGAGCAAACAGAGCAGACCCTCATTTGATGCTGCATTCAGTGGCATCTGATCAGGGTCTACACTGTTTGGCACTCATTTGGCAGTTTTTACACACATCAGCAGCTAGCTACTAAAATGGATTTGTTCGATTGTTAGGACAGTTAGGGGAAGGGATCAAGGTGTCCCAAGCCGGCTTAGGTGGCTCAGTCAGATGCCGTGCGACTGGTGATCAGGAGGTAACAGGTTCGATCCCTGCTTGTTCCGGCAACATTTTTCATGGAGATTAATCATGAAATATTTTCTATGGTCATTCTTTCACCTCTGCTGATTCAAGAAGAGCAGTTGTCAGTTTCTAGTGTGAGAACAAATACTTGTTAACCACTTAGAGGACTAAGCCTGCCCAGGATAAGTATGGTTAGTTAAACTGACTGGATCAATATGACCCAAATAGGTTGACCGGGCTGTAAAACCTCAACTCATTCAGTCAAAATAAGATGTCCCAATATTTAAAGTGAATATATAGTAGCAGTTGGAATTTTACTATGGGAGGGTACTGGAGGTTAGCTTTGTTTTATTTCACTCTAACATTGAGGTGTGGTATTGGCAGATTCATCACATTTCAGGTCAAATGTGTAGATTTATCACATTTCATGGTGACACTTAGCATGCTCTGGGTAAGAATTTCAACAGACAACATATTGATTTAACCCTTAAAGCACCAAGGAAAATAAGAAACAGACAACATTCTAAATTTTATATATTTTTTTTGTTTTCAGAGAAAACAAGTTTTGAGTTTTCATGTGAATCGTCTGCCCAGCAGACTATTCACATGAAAAGTCAAGACTTGTTTTCTCTGAAAAATAAGAAAAAATCAAAACGTCGTCTGTCGCAGTTGTGATTGCCGCTTCAAGGGTTAAGCTACCATGTTCCATACATGTGTCGCATGTTAACAGGGAAATAATTTCCACTGAGCATAATTAGAGTCTAAAAGCAATGACCCAAGAGACAATGATTGCAGGAGAATAAAAATAGCTGAAGGGTCACTGTTTTCGAGGCCAAACAACCCAGCTAGCATTCTTTATAAATCTATAGCGGGCCGTAATCGGCCCGTCAGCTACCCTGACGGGCCAATAACAGCCTGCTGTAGATTTATAAAGAATGCTTACTGGGAAGCTAATTTCAGAAATTAGGCCTTATCAGTGACTTCCATATAAGTTTTCAAAAATCCTGCAGTAAACCCAATGATCACAGAGAACCAGAAATATATATACACCAGGGCCCAGTTGTTCAAAGCTAACGAAGTCGTTAGTTCACGATTCGTTAAAATTTACATTGAGCGATACGCAAATATTCTGAAATTTTTTGCTGAAAAAATGTGAGTAGCTTTTGCAGTGCAAAAGCTACTCACATTTTTTCAGCAAAAAATATCAGAATATTGTATATGGAATCTACTAGAACAGTTAACGAAATGACCCTTAACGAGCTCGTTAAGCTAACGACGCTTTGAACAACTGGGCCCAGATGCTGGTGTCTCTCCTAATTCACAATAAATCTATTCTCATTTGGTTTCTTTATTACATAAAAACCAAAAACAAAACAAAGAAACAAAAACACACACACACACACACACATGCACACGCACACACACAGTTTTTAAGTCCTATGGGCAGATTCAGCAGATGACAAATTGAAGATATTTTTCTTATTTTTCCCAGAAAATAAGATCTGACACTTCATGCAGATTGTCTCTCCTATGGAGGCAATTTGCATGAAATGTCAGATTCTGTTTTCTAGGAAAAGTAAGAAAAATATTTCAAAATGTCGTCTGCTGTAATTTAACCCAGCATGCAAAGTGTTAATTGCCACTATGGATATGATGCATACTGATTTAATCAGGGGAGTATCCAGGTGGAAGCCATGAAGCACAAGCTTCAGTACAAATTTGGCAGTTTAACCCAAGTCCTTCTGAACCCTGATATACCCTTCCTTTGTAAACAGTGTAGATCCAGATCTGTTGGCTTCTTCAGAAGCCAACTGATCTGGATCTGCACTGTTTGACATTAAGTATATGAATTTGTATTAACAACCTGGATAGAGTAATCTGACTAGCTGAAAATTAGAAGTGGGTGGAGCATCTTAATTTATTCAGCATGCCAATGGTTAGTTTTATTTTCACCCAACATCAAATTTCAGAGGTTTTACTAACAGACTTCATCTTCATACACTTCCTGGTTACGCCCCTGAAAATAATTGTCAGCCAACAGATTTTGGGTTCTCCCTTAATGTGCTACTGAATAAATTAAGATGCCATGCCTACTTAAAATTTTCAGCCAGTAAGACTACTTGATCGTGATTGTTAATACAAATTCACATACTTAATGACTCAGTGTAGATCCAGATCAAGAAGAAGCCAACTGATTTGGATCTTACCTGTTTGCAAAGGATGGCTATCTTACGTCACTAGGGCATCCAACTGATATTGGCTTACAGTTGGGCAAGGCCTGCTTTCCTTGTAGCAGGTAAGGGTAGAGGGGGAATGTTTTTATTTCTTCTGTTTCTTCACTTTCATTCCTATTCCTCTTTCTTCCCTATCCGTCTCTTTCATCTCCTCTACTATCTCTTCTATCTCTTTTCTGTCTTTCTCAGTGGGAGACGACACAAAATGACCCACAAGGGTTGATGTGTCATTTACCCCCAACACAATCAATCAATATCCAGGTTCAGCAGAACCAGGGTTAAAGCACTAATCACAACTACTGCAGACTACACTTTGATTATTATTATTATTATTATTTTTTTTTTTTTTTTTTCAGAGAAAATAAAGCTTGAAATTCCATGCTAATGGGCTTAACCCTTGTCCAGCTGAATTAATTAAGATGCCATGCCCACTTCTAATTTTTAACCAATCAGATTACTTGATCTGGATCATTGCTATAAATTTACATACTGAATGACAGACAGTGCAGATCCAGATCAGTTGGCTTCTTCAGAATCCAACTGATCTGGGTCTACACTGTTTGCAAATGCAGGGTATATCCGGGTTCAGCAGGACAAGGGTTAATATTTGGGTTAACACTTAGCATGTTGGTAATAATAATTTGAGGGGGTGGTCGGGTGTGGCGAAGGTATCGTGTATCTTTCATCAATAGGGTGTCAAACTGATATTGGCTTACAGTTGGGTAAGGCCTGCTTTTAGCAGGTAAGGGTAGAGGGGGAATGTTTTTATATCTTCTGTTTCTTCACTTTCATTCCTGTTCCTCTTTCTTCCCTGTCCCTCACTTTCATCTCCTCTACTATCTTTTCTACCTCTTTTCTCCCTTTCTATGGGAGACGACACAAAATGACCTGCAAGGGTTGACGTATCATTAAACCCCAACACAATCAATCAATAATAATTTGAGCAGATGACATTTTGGAATCTTTTTCATATTTTTCCCAGAAAAGAGGCTTTGACATATCATGGAAATTGTCTTCTAACAAGACAATTTGCATGATGTCAATGCCTGTTTTCCAGGAAAATTTAGGAGATAATTTTTGCATGAAATGTCAAAGCCTGTTTTCTAGGAAAACTAAGAAAATATCGTCAACTTGTCATCTGCTGAATTAACCTAGAGAGTGGTAAAGGGGAATTATGACAGAGTTAATAATTATAAAGTGTCAGAAATTTAGGGTAATAAGCAGTAGCTTCATTTTCTAAAGGTATAGTTTTAGGTGGAATATTGTACAAGTATGGCTGACATTTGGTGTGATATTTCATGCACTGAGCAATATTATCTGACTGACACCATTACACAATTACAGGAATGTAGTTTTTATATCATTTTTTAATCTGAGAATGGCAGCTCATAGCTCTAGCCAGAGGAGTTGATAAAGAGGAGTATTTGGTGATAATTCTGAGATATTTTTTTTTCTTTTTCCTCCTTAAAAACGTATGTTGTGAGTACCCATTTGAAGTGCCTCACCTAGGCACTTCTAATGAGTACTCACAACATATGTTTTCGTTGAAAAATAAGAAAAATTATCACAAAATTATCACAAAATACTCCTCCTTAACCCTTGTCCTGCTGAACCCGGATATACCCTGCCTTTGCAAACAGTGTAGATCCAGATCAGTTGGCTTCTGAAGAAGCCAACTGATCTGGAACTGCACTGTTTGACATTCAGTATTTGAATTTGTATCAACAACCTGGATCAAATAAACTTATTGGCTGAAAATTAGAAGTGGACGTGGCATCTTAATTTATTCAGCAGGACAAGGGTTAACAACTCTCTGGCTAGCTTAGAGGTGTATCAGGTAAATATTTTCTTATTCCGCCACAAAAACATATGCTGTGTGTCCTCATTAGAAGCACCTTGCCTAGGTGCCTCACTGATGCACTTCTAATGACTACCATAACGTGTTTTGTGCAGAGAAAAAGAAATATATTGATAATTTTTGTTGAAAAAAGTGGCTTTTATCTTGCGCTATGGCAGCATCAGGGAAAGAATGCAAAGATCAACAGTTGTGGTAACAGCATGAAATGTCAAGCCCTGTTTTCACACCATGGGGAATCACTTGACATATGTACAATAAGGTTCAGACCACATCTGTATGGAAGTTCATTCCGTATTGTATGGAGGTTCACACTACATTGTATGGAGGTTCACCCCACAATTGTATGGCGGTTCACAGAAGTGTGTCCTGTTTTTTTGGGAAAAGTAAGAAAAATACCACCAAATGTTCAGTTGCTGAATTAGCCAAGAGAGTGGTAAAGGTTAGTTAGGGCTGTCTTTCCAAATTTCAAAATTCTTAGGGTCAGTGCAGTACAGACTGCACTTGACTGGAAACAAGGAAAGGTAAATGGGTCTCAGTTTACCATTAAAGTGCCAATCATTACTGCAGCAGACAACATTTTGAAGTGTTCTTTTTATATTTTACAGAGAAAATAAGGCTTGACATTTCATGTGAATAATCTGTCTAACAGATGATTCGCATGAAATATGAAGTGTTATTTTCTCTGTAAAAATAGTTTAAGAAAGATTTGAACGTTGTCTGTTACAATTTTGCTTGCTGCTTTAAAGGTTTCATGTGACATTACAAAGTACTCATAATAAGAAATACAGATTTATAGGTAGCAGTATGAACTTTGTAATGTATGATTTATTTCCTTGTAAGGTTCTTAGATCTGCTTTATTATCTGGTAATATTACTGGATTCATTCAAACTATTCATGCTGATAGATTTGAGTAAATAATTTGTATTAACCTTTACCACTCTCTGGGCATTTCCAGCAGATGGCAAATTGAGGATATTTTTCTTATTTTTCCCAGAAAACAGGATTTTGACATTTCATGCAAATTGTCTCCTCAGGAGACAATTTGCATGAAATGTCAAATCCTGTTTCTGGGAAAAATAAGAAAAATATTTCAAAATGTAGTCAGCTAAAAATTTTACCCAGAGTGCTAAGCGTTGACCTTTACCACTTTCTGGACAAATTCAGCTGCCCCAGATCAGACTGCTCCTTCAGTGCCTGCTCTATTTGCCATTCCATTAAATATGTCAAGAAACAACTGCATAAAAAACAAAATTTAGACAAAAAAATGTGTGGAATGAAGTGTTTGAAATTTTAGGGCATTTACCATATGTGGTTTCCTTCTTCAATTCCAAGTCTGGTGCCACAGATTACCCAAATCATCTGATTGTCAGGTTACCCAAATCGGGATTGTGAGACTGGTGCCAAATCACATGAAGGTGGATCAGAATAATGTCTTTTCTTTTAGAGTAGACCCCTTTTCAAAAGGGGCGCCAGTTGGGGGTGGGAGGGGTAGGGTACAACAATTTAGAGTGAGTTGCCTTCCCTGAAAGTGTATTCATTCTCCTTAAAAGAACTGTTTTAACACTTAGTATGCTGGGCAAAACAGCAGATAACATTTTGAAATATATTTCTTTTTCCCAGAAAATAAGATTTTTCATTTCTGCTCATGCAAATTGTCTCCTAAGGAGAAAATGCACAGAAAATGTCAAAGCCTTTCCTGGAAAAAATAACAAAAATATCATCAATTTATTGCTGCATATATAAAGATATGATATTTATAGAATACTTTTTTTTTTTTTTAAAATAGCATGCAGTAAACTATATTTACCCTAACTATTGGGACATCTTAACTCCTTACCATACTTGGGACAAGTAAATGGGACACCACATTCTGCGTTATCTGTTCTGTGTCTGTAGTGTTTGCTTAGGCCTGTCTAACTCAGTACTTAGGGTAAAAATGGAGGTTGAGGCAGTTCTAATAAGTACCCACAACAGCTGTTTTATGGAGAAGATTAAATTACAGGGTTGGAGGGGTGTTTGACATGCCTGACGTGTCATGGTGGCTGAGTGGTTAGCACTCCTGGCTTCAGAGCACCATGTCCTGGGCTTGAATCCCACCGAAGGCAGATAATTCACCTCATAACTGTAGGGAGTGATATCACTGGGCAGAACCTTTTATTATCATCCTTTCATCTTAACTTTTGTTGAAAGATTGTAAAATACCAAATCATCGACATGACCCCATTCGGTTGACTGGGCCGAAAAACCTCAACTCAAAAAATTCTGCATACCCAAGTCTTCATTTCCTTCTGAAATGTAATTAAAAAAAATACGTTGCCTGCTACAATTTTGCTTAGCGCTTTAAGAGTTAAGTGGGTTACCTGCGTAAAAAGGCTAATTACTATGTAGAATAATCTCCAATTACATTGTGTGAAAATATGCATGCAATCTGGTTTAACCACTCTCTCGGCTCCTTCAGCAGACAACAAATTGGTGATTTTTTTCTTATTTTTCCCAGAAGAACAGAATTTGACATTTCATGCAAATTGTCTCCATTGGGGACAATTTGCATGAAATGTCAAAACCTGTTTTCGGGGAAAAATAAGAAAATATTTCAAAGTGTCATCCTCAGAAAATTTTACCCAGTATGCTAAGCATTAAAAGCTGAAATATTCAGACTAAAAATAAAACTCTTTATATGCTAACAGTGAATTTAGCGGACTTAAAATAAATGATATCCTTTATTTTCCTCCAAAATAAAGCCAAATGTTTCATGTCTCAGTATGAGGAATCCAGCCATGTCAGCCATGTTTTCTTGAAAAAGTGTGAAAAATATTTTTAAATGTCATCTGTTAATTGTTTAATTCAGATTGAAAAGGTCTAATTGTTTGTTTTGTTTTCAGGCAGAATCACAGCGAGATTGAGAAGCGCCGACGTGATAAAATGAACACATACATCATTCAGCTGTCAAACATGTTGCCCATGTGTAATGCTATGAATCGAAAACTGGACAAATTGACAGTATTACGAATGGCAGTGCAGCACATGAAATCACTGCGAGGTAATACGACAATTGTTATTTTTGAACAAGGCAAACAGTATAGACACTAATCAGACTTCTCCAGAAAGAGCCATCAGATCAGGGTCAGCACTGTTTGAATATGCAGATTTTTCAGAAACATTGGTGCAAGAAATTGTTATATAAATATATATAAATACCCTACATAGCTGTCTAGGTAAGAGGGGAGCCGGCCTCGGTGGCTCAGTTGGATGCACCGTCCGACTGGAGACCAGGAGGTCACGGGTTCAACCCCCGCCGAGGTCGGCAACATTCTTTCGTAGAGATTGATCATGAAATATTTTCTACGGTCATTCTCTCCCTTCCGCTGATTCAAGAAGGGCAGTTGTCAGTTTCTGGCGAAAGAATGTGCACAATACTGGTTAACCGCTTAGAGGACTAAGCCTGCCTAGTAAACGTGTGGTTAGGTAAACTGACGGCGCTCGACATAACTCCATCGGGTTGACTGGGCCGTAAAACCTCAACACAAACAAACAAGGTAAGAGGGATATATATATATATATATACATATATATAGGGTATAAAATCTACCCGGAACGATAGGTAAATAAATAAAATAAAGTTTGTCGTTACATGTTTTGATTTATTTAAATATAACTATGCATAAAATTGTCAACGCGTTTCGCTCTGCTCATCAGGACTGTTGCATAGCAATTGTAACGTCACATACGTTAACAAACACATGACGTTACTTAGCGTTATTTAGCATTAATGTATGTCAGTTACCAATTTGTCTATATAGAAATGTTTAGCATATTGAAGAATAATCTGTATTTCCTAACCTCTGATCAAACAATGTGTGATGCACTTTCAGGTATGAAAATAATAAAAACCAAAGGACACCCTCCAAACTTAAAAAAACTTATCACCAAAGCCAGATTCACAGATAATCGTACAAGCACCACAAATTTTGTATCAAAATGTAATCATCCGAACTGCGGACTTTGTGAATGTTTAGATGAAAGCAATTCTTATAATTTTAATGGTAAAGTATTTTACGTTAATGAAACCATGTCTTGTGATGTTAGAAACGTAATTTATGTATTAACCTGTAATGGATGTAATGAGTATTACATTGGCCAGACGGGCAATAAACTTCACACCAGAAGAACAATACATTCACAACAAATTCCAGACCCTTCAACGAGACAGATACCTTTAAGTGAACATCTAGATAAATGCAGTACAAATAATACAGTTTCAAATATTTCCCTTCTTTAAAATGCGTACTGAAAGTATTTCTGCCAGGTAAGCAAAAGAAAAACATTTTATTGACTGTTTTCAAACCAAAATTAAATGTATAATGTTTGTCTATATAGACAAATTGGTAATTGACGTACATTAACGCTAAATAACGCTAAGTAACGTCATGCGTTTGTTAACGTATGTGACGTTACAATTGCTATGCAACAGTCCTGATGAGCAGAGCGAAACGCGTTGACAATTTTATGCATAGTTATATTTAAATAAATCAAAATATGTAACTTCAAACTTTATTTTATTTATATATATATATATATATATATATATAAAGCAATGGCGCTAGACAAGGACACTCAGAACCATAAAGGTTAAGCAAGATGAGGCCATCATCCCTTTCGTGTCAACATTTAATCCCAAAGACCCTGAAATATTCCCGGTTATTATCAAATATTTACCGATTTTGGAGAAAGACGAAAAAATGAAAGGCATTATTTCAAAATACAAGTTTATAAAGAATAAAAGACAACCTTACAACCTTAAGCGTTTTACTCATTAAGCAAATTTCACTTCAAATTATGAACACACAGTGAAAAAATGTAATAGACCGAACTGTGGCCACTGCATTCATTTATTAGAAGGACACTATTTCACATTTAATTGTGGAACCAGATTCAAAATCCATGAAGATATGTCATGCGATGTAAAAAACATGATTTATGAATGAGGGGAAGAATACATAGGTGAAACAGGAAATTTCCTGTGTAAACGTATCTCAATACATAACCAACACATTCGTGACCCGAAAACAAGAATGCTAAAAGTGAGTGAGTCATTGACAACTGTGCTAATTTATTAGAACTGAAATATAATATTTTCCCCTTCTATAAGATGTACACAGACAGTGTAACATTACGACGGTCAAAAAAAAAACTCTTTATAAACTCATTACAGCTTAGATTAAACAGAGCCATTTAAAGGGATGGGTGCCATCAGAGTATTCGTACACCGGAAACGTCATTTATTTGAAACCGAAATGTTAATTATGACATTACGTTTCGTTGCTAAGTAATTCAAAATGTCTTCTTGATAATCTGATGTGAATGCAGTAAAACCGCGATAGAAGTTTACTGAAAATATAGTATTATTTGGCAAACTATATATATTACTGAATATATATGTCAACATGTCCAACATCACTAAATAAACTATATTAATAAACTTCAAACCTCATTTGGGGTTTCACTGTATTTACAAACAGATTGTCAAGAAGACTTGTAAACAGACTATATATATATATATATATATATATATATATATATATATATATATATATATATATATATATATATATATATATATATATATATATATATAAAACACTAGAAACAAAGAAGTACAGAATAAAAAAGCCTACTTGATCAGACTCTGTTTAAACCAATGCTAAATGGAAACAATTAGAAATACAGTGCTACAAATGGGCGATATAATGTCATAATGTCAGTAATGTTTGAAACATAGCAATGTCTTCCTGACAAGAGGAATAAAAACTGGAAATGTTATTTGCATCATGAAATGCCGTGGCTGTGGTGAAGAGGACGTAAGTGAAACAGGGAACAATTTTAATAAGAAAATGGGTAACTGTTCACAACCAGCAAATCAGGGACCCTAAAACAAGAATGCCTTGTGTAAGTGAATGCATAAGTACATGTGCTCACCAATTAAATCCAAAATATACCGTCTTTCCCTTCTCTAAAATGTACTCTGATAGTGTTTCATTAGGACATGCAAAAGAAAGTCATTTTATCAACTTGTTGAAACCTAAATTAAGCAAGACAATGTGATCAGTGCCATCATAACACACAACAACTATTGAACAGTAGACGTGTATCTGTGCATGCATATAAGCTATATACATATTACCGTATTTACCCTAAGTATTTGGACACCTTAACTCCTTACCATACTTATCCAAAAATTTGAAAAAGTCTATTTTACCACCTGTTGATGTGTTTAAAAAAAGTGCTGGATGAGTGGCAAACAGAGTAGACCCTTATCAGATGCTGCATTCTGCGATGTCTGGGACTACACTATTAATTTGCTCAAGCTTGTCTGTCCCAATATTAAGGATTTTAGCTCACTGGGACTAGAGTCCCTGGAGAGCTTATGTCGTCACCCAGTTGTTGGAGTCGGCGTCTGTCCGCAATGGCCATTTCAGCGTTAGCACAGGTGTCCGCGTTAGCACAAAGGTTAAGTTTTCAAAGGTGTACAGAGTGTTTTAATTATTTAAGATACTGCTTTCATATTTTGCCTACACCTACCTTAGGGTAAGACCTTTCAATAGCATACACTCCCATGGCGAAGTTAGACCCTCTTTGAAGGTCAAGGTCAGTTCACACTTTGTTTCACTGCATTTACATCCATGTTTAAGTTCTGTGTTTAAGTTTTGAAATGCGTACATAACTGCTGAAGTATTCAAGATACTGGTTTAGTATTTGGCCCACACCTACCTTAGAGTAAGACCTTCCAATAGCTCAGACCCCTTCCTCAGTTTGACCTTCTGCCTAGGTCAAGGTCAGGTCATACTTTGTCATTTACAGCTATGTTTAAGTTTTGAAAAGTGTACATGACTCCTGAAGTATGTAAGATATAGCTTTCAAATTTCATCCATACCAACCTAAGGGATTCAGCATGTAAGATACAGCTTTCATATTTTGTCCACACCAACTGTCCACTAATCAATCAGTCTTCTTAACAATGATCACTTTCAAAGATTGTTTTCATATCGGATCACCCCTTATTGACGAGCTGTGTTGTCTTCTGACAACTCTGGTTTATAGGAGGTACTACCATATAGAGTAAGGAGGTTGTTAAATATTGTATTGTTTTATTAATAATGCAGGTGTAGCCGAATGTATTGTTATTAATGTTTTTTCTGTACAAAGACGTCATATGGTACTCCTTAGGAAACCAGTAGGGTAATGAAAATTAATTGATAATTCTCTATGAAAACATATGTTGTGAGTACTTATTGGAAACACCGTGCCGAGGTGCTTCAAATGAGTATCTAAATGTAAATTTTCATGGAGAAATAAGAAAAAATTCAATTCTTTTTGGACTGAAAAGCACCTTATCTGTAGGTGTGCTATATGTGCAGTATGTAATATTATTTTGTCATGATGTAGCTGTGAGTTGAATTCACACATCTGTTATTTCAGGGTCTGCTACGACGTATACTGAAGCTTCCCATAAGCCGTCATTTTTGTCAGACGAAGAGTTGAAACACCTTATATTGGAGGTGAGAGACGTTGTAGTTTGTACTGTATTTATGGTAAATGTCCAAAAATTTGGAACACAAAGATTTCTGACAAAATGGCATATGCAGACAGTGGAGACCTATATCAGACTGCTCCTATAGGAGCAGTCTGATCAGGGTCTACACTGTTTGCCACTCCACTACTGTGCTTTCAACATCTTTCAGAAAGTCGTTTTTTGCTTTGCGCTTTACACAGAAGAAGTAAATTTGCAAACTTTTGTCATGATTTAATGAAAACCAATTGTCGAAAATACCTATGCACAAAAAGTTATATTCTAATTAATGATTTTTAAAAAATCAAATATTAACATTTGTTTCCCATGGTACAAATGAATACAAATTATGTAGAAATTTGTAGGGTAGGTAAATTGGAGGCAGATTTTCAACAAGTTTTGCTTGTTCAATTTTTTCTGAAATTTTTCACAATATTGTTATGAAACATCAATAATTCAAATTCAGCAAAGAAAATTAAAAACTATTTTCTTTGACAAAAATTCCAAAAAATCACTTTACTATAGAAATTGTATAGGTCAGACCAATTTTTGGCGATAAATTTAATTTTAGGGTACATATTTGAGAACAAAACATAGAAACAAAAAAGACAAATGGTTTCTGATAAGATATGGTCTATCAGTCCCATTTAAGATAAAACGCCAAGCAAAAAACATCTTTCCTAGAGATGTCGAAAGGACAGTAAGTATTTTAAGAAACAACTGCATAAGAAGCAAAGTTTAGGCAAAGAAAGTATGCAATAAAGTTTTCAAAATTTTAGGACATTTACCATACCCTAAGTTTTGCCACACGTTAATCCTAGATCTGCTGAACCCAAATATGCAAGCAGTGTAGATCCAGATCAGTTGGCATCCCCAATGAAGACAATTTGCATGTCAAATCCTGTTTTCTGGGAAAAATATTTCAAATGTCCTCTGCTGAAATTTTTACCCAGCATGCTAAGTGTTAATAGTTCCAGCTAAAATGATTATCCTGGCGATGATTTAGAATACTTTCTGCTGTTTTAGTACCAAAACATATCTTGTGGATACTGATTGGAATTACCTCACCCTGGTTTGGTATAAAACTGAATCTAACCTTTAACCCTTGCCATGTTGAATGAATTAAGATGCCATGCTCACTCTTAATTGTCAGCCAGTCAGCTTACTTGATCCAGGTTGTTGATACAAATTCACATACTTAATGACATACAGTGCATTTCCAGATCAATTTGGCTTCTGGGGTCACAAGGACCAGGATTAAAGAGCAGATGATTTTCCCTTTTTTCTCGTGAAACTAAAAGTTTGACATTTCATGTGAATCATCAGTCAAGCCTTGTTTTCTCGGATAGAAAAAAGTAATTTAGTATGTCTTCTGCTATAATTTTGAATACCATAATTATCTTATTTATTTAGGACAGGCAGGTATGAGCAGATATGTAGACCCGGATCAGATGCAGCAGAATGCTGTATCTGATCAGGGTCCACACTTGTTTGCTCTCATCCAGCAGTTTTATGGACACAAGAAGAGACAATAAAATGGACATGTTAACCCTTGTCATGCTACATAAATTAAGATGCCACGCCCACCTTATTGTCAGCTAATCAGATTACTTGATCCAGGTTGTTAGCTCACCTGAGTATAAAAATGTCCGTTGTGTGTCATGCCGTGTCAACAATTGCATAAAAAGCCTGTTCCTTCTACACCCCTGTGCCAATTGACTCGAAACTTGGTAGAAAGCATTGGGGTGACTTGTAGATCAAAAATAGATAAAGTCATTCCGATCAGAAATCAAAGATGGCCACTATGGTGGCCAGCTTGAAAGTCTATTTTTCCCTTCTTCTCCTGAACGGAAAGGCCAATTGACTTGAAATTTGGTAGGAAGCATTGGGGTGACTTGTAGATCAAAAATAGCTAAAATTGTTCTGATTGGAAATCCAAAATGGCTGCCATTACGGCCATCTTGAAAATCTATTTTTCGCTTCTCCTGAACTGAAAGGCCAATTGACTTGAAACTTGGTAGGAATCATCAGGATGACTTGTAGATCAAAAGTAGCTAAAATAGTTCCAATCGGAAATCCAAGATGGCCACTATGGTGGCCATTTTGAAAATCTATTTTTCACTTCTTCTTCTGAACCGAAAGGCCAATTGACTCGAAACTTGGTAGGAAGCATTGGGATCTGGTAGATCAAAAATAGCTAAAATCGTTCCAATTAGCTGTTTTGAAAATCTATTTTTTGCTTCTTCTCTTGAACCGAAAGGCCAATTGACTTTAAACTTGGTAAGAATCATTGAGGTGACTTGTAGATCAAAAATGGCTAAAATCGTTCCGATCAGAAATACAAGATGGCCGCCACAGTTGCCATCTTGAAAATCTGTTTTGAACTTCTCCTGAATAGAAAGGCCTGTTGACTCGAAATTTGATAGGAAGTATCGGGGTGACTTGTAGATCAAAAATAGCTAAAATCATTCTGATCGGAAATCCAAGATGGTGGCCCTAGCAGCCATGTTGAAAATCTGTTTTGAACTTTTTCTCCTGAACCAAAAGGGCAACTGACTCAAACTTCATTGGAAATATCGAGGTGACATAGATCAAAATAGTTAAAGTTGTTCTGATTGGAAATACAAAATGGCTGCCATCAATATTGAACTTCTTCTCATGAACCGAAAGGTTAATTGACTCAAACTTGTCTGGCAATCAGGTGAGCGATACAGGGCCATCTTGGCCCTCTTGTTGATATAAATTCACATAATGAACGACAAATAGTGTAGATCCAGATCAGTTGGCTTCTTCAGAAGCCAACTGACATTGATCTACTCTGTTAGCAAAGGCAAGGTACACCGTTTGCAAAAACAGGGTACATCCGGGTTCAACAGGAACAGGAATAAAATTTTAGGAAAAGTATGGTTATTGGTTAATGTGTCTGAATACTTTAGGTAAATATGGTACCAAGTGTAGAGTCGTATGTCAGTTATCACGAGTTTGACATTTGGCATGTTTGGTGCAGTGATAATTTTACCCTTAAAGCACAAAATATCACCACTTATTTCAAAAAAAAAAAAAGAGTAATGTCTGCTGTAAAAAAAATGTATTGGCACTTTGAAAGTTAATATCATAGTATGTCAGTGACATAGTATATTTGTCTGAATAAAATTGTGTCAGTTAACCAATTGTAGTCGGGAGACCTGTAAAAGGGTACTTGGGAAACAGTGCAGACCCAGATCAGACGCCGCAGAACGCGGCATCTGATCAGGGTCTCCACTGTTTGTAAATAGTTCAGCCATTTTTCTCTCGGAATATGTAAATCTCATAGTCGGACATACCTAAAATTGAAATTGGACTCTTCCAATATATAGTGTGGGAGAGTCTATTCAGTATACAATGGGTTAAGAAGATGTCATATACAGGTTTCATTCAGTATTTATCTGAAGGCTTAGCATGCTGGGTAAAAATTTCAGCAGACAATATTTTGAAATATTTTTCATAGCTTTCTCAGAAAACAGGTTTTGACATTTTATGCAAATTGTCTGCATAGGAGACAATTTCCTGTCAAAACCTATTTACTGATAAAAATCAGAAAAAATATTGTCAGTTTGTCACCTGCTGAATTTGTTTATATAGTGGTAAAGTTAAGTTATCAGACACTTTAACTTATTACCATACTTCTGGCCTCAGTGGCTCAGTTGGATATGCGTCTGACTGGTGATCAGGAGGTTGCGGATTCAACCCCGCCGGGTCGGCAACATTCTTTCATGGAGATTGATCATGAAATATTTTCTTTGGTTATTCTCTCCCTTCAGCTGATTCAAGAAAGGCAGTTGTCAATTTCTGGTGAAAGAAAGTGCACAATACTTGTTAACTGCTCAGAGGACTAGGCCTGCCCAGTAAAAGTGTGGTTAGATAAACTGACCACGCTCAACATGACCTCAATGAGTTGACTGGGCCATAAAACCTTAACACAAAAAAAAAATAATTGTTCTGAAATTGAAACAAGTCTAATTAACTGCCTGTTGATGTGTCTAAGAACTGCTGGATTAGTGGCAAATAGTGTAGACCATAATCACCTTATTCTGCAGCAGCTGATCTAGGTCTCTACTATTTGCTCAGACCTGTCTTTCTGAATACTTCATGCAAGTATCATCCCAGTAAGCATTCTACATAAATCTACAGCGGGCCATTATCGGCCCGTCAGGGTAGCTCACGGACTGTTAACAGCCCACTATAGATTTATGTAGAACATTAGCTGTATATGTCTGCATAGTCCCAGATAAGGCAGAATTTTTTATCCAAAAAAAATAATGATTTTCTTATTTCTCCATAAAAACATATGTTGTGGGTACTCATTAGAAGTGTCTTGATGAGGTGCTCTTAATGAGTACCCACAGGATATGTTTTTATGGAGAAACAAGAAAAGTATATATTATGTGGATATCCCTTGTTATTCTGGGGAATTGTTAAGGAGGAGTATTTGGTGATAATGCTGGGATAATTTTTCTTATTTCTACATAAAAACATATGTTGTGGGTACTCATTAGAAGTGTCTTGATGAGGTGCTCTTAATGAGTACCCACAGGATACGTTTTTATGGAGAGCAAGAAAAGTATATATTATGTGGATATCCCTTGTTATTCTGAGGAATTGTTAAGGAGGAGTATTTGGTGATAATGCTGGGATAATTTTTCTTATTTTTACATAAAAACATATGTTGTGGGTATTCATTAGAAGCGCCTCGCAGAGGCGCTTCTAATGAGTACCCACAACATATGCTTTTATGGAGAACTGGCAAAAATTATCACAGAATTATCATCAAATACTCCTCCTTAACAACTGATCTGTTATTTGAAGCTATTTGTCTGTTACTGCTTTGAAATATGTTGGAGCTTCATCGTTCAGCTCGAATATCAGGAAGTAATATTTTGAAATACTTATTTTTTCCTTTTCAACGTTTGTAAACAACTGAATCTCAATTCTGCAAGGATGGTTACCACATGCATATACTGTACTTGCAGCAGTGTGTATGGCTGGGGCATGGGGTGGTGGGGGTGAGGGTGGGGAAGTAGAAGTGGAGGAGGTGTTGGTGGTGGTGGGGTAGGGGGGTCTGTGATAGGGGATATTTATATTTCTTCTGTTTATGAAAAAAGTAACATTTTGAAATATACCTTTACTTCTTTATATTTTCCTGGCATCAGTCAGTCAGTCATCACCAAACTATTTTTAAATGGCATTTTAAACAAAGGAGTATTTCAGGACATCATTTTTAACTCATCTATATGACAGTCTCAGTGGCATTGGTTTTGGCATTGGCATCAGCATTGGCGTCGGCATCAGCATCTATGTTAGTCAAAACTTTTGGTTAAAGTTTTTAAAGGGCTGTATCTCCTGAACCGCTGGATGAAGTAGTTGATCCTTGCCCTGATATTAGATACTGGTCTGAAGTTCTATGCCACACCATCCTGACCCACATGAGTGGCCTTGAGGTCAAGGTCACAGACTTAGAAAAAAAAAAAATTATGTTAAAGCTTTTGGTTAGAATTTTTAGAGTCAAAGCCCGATTCAGGCAAGCTAAGTTATTCTGCAACAGCTCTTATTTTATCTTCAAATAATGTCATGTAAGCCTAATGCTGATGATGTCATGGGAGGACAGTGATATTACTCATTTTCTTCAATAACTTGGAAATAGTTGATTATAGTAAAACAATAAAAACAAATATAGAAAACATAATTCTTAAAGTGCAGAAACAGCACCTAATCCATGTAAATTATGACTTTGATTCAGGCTGTAGCAGTAATTTTTTAAATTGTGTTTGCTATAATTGAGCCGGGTCATGAGAAAAGAGGCATTATAGCATATGCAAACATCATAGGTTCTTGCGAGATTGGGCACCGCGCAATCTCGCAAGAACCTATGATGTTTGCTCACAAATGCAGTAGGCCAAGGAGAAACTCCAGTCAAAGAATTTGACATGACCTTGTTAAGTGGCCGGGCAAGCACATTGAAACATTATTGTGAGGGGATGTCCTGAGAGCCTTTTTCTTGCGGCACAGCTCAGTTATAGTGCAGGCTGAATACTGAAGCCTATTACATGTGAAAGACTGTTTAGAAATGATCAGGTTTCCGTAATTATTGTTTTTGTTACTGTTAACCCATAAAGCGCCAAGCAATTTTGCAGAAGCCAACATTCTAAAATTGATTTTGTTATTTTTCAGAGAAAAGTACACATGTCTAGTTTGTCCTGATACCTGTATAATAGAAATTGTTGCAGTTTATTGAGATAGTTTGTAAAAACAAATTTACCATTGAAAGTATAATTAAATGAACATTTTTTTTATATATTTTGTTTTCCTCTAGGCAGCTGATGGTTTTCTCTTTGTTGTTGGCTGTGATCGTGCCAGGATCCTATTTGTGTCTGAATCAGTCCAGAATATTCTTCGATATTCGCGGGTAAGTTCTGCAAGGCACACCTGCTCATGGCAAGTCTTCTGTGCTATGATGCCTACTGCCCACTGCCATCAACAGTTACAGGCTTTGACCTACTTTTCATACGTTGTGACAGCCATTCGGCAAATTTCTTGTAGTATTTCTCCATAAAAACTTATGTTGTTGACAGCCATTCGACAAATTTCTTGTAGTATTTCTCCATAAAAACTTATGTTGTTGACAGCCATTCGGCAAATTTCTTGTAGTATTTCTCCATAAAAACTTATGTTGTTGGTACCCATTAGCAGTGCCTTGGCAAGACGCTTCTAATGACAAGCCCTCATCTTACTACATGAAAGCCGTAAGATAGGAATGAAGCATAGTGGAAAAAAATTTCCCGCCTGTCATGGGATTCGAACATGGTTTGTCTGAATAAAAATCCAATGCTCTAACCACTGAGCCAAAGAGTCAACTCACTGACGCATTGGTCTGAGACTGAATATATACAGATTATCGTAGGTAGGAGTGCTAGTTGGTAACAATTTACCTTCTCTAGCAGTTTTTCATCTAGTATACCATATATACCATAGATATTTGACCACCCTAACTTCTCACTTTACTTTGCTATAAAAATTTCAGCAAGTCCATTTTACTACCTGTGTCTGTGATATTTGAACACCTGGGCCCAGTTGTTCAAAGCTAACGACATCGTTAGTTAACGATTTGTTAAAATTTACATCGAATGATACGCTTTTTGCTGAAAAAAAATGTGAGTGCAAAAGCTACTCACATTTTTTCAGCAAAAAGTATCAGAATATAGTATATTGAATCTGCTAAAATGGTTAACGAAATGGCCCTTAACGAGCTCATTAAGCTAACGACGCTTTGGACAGCTGGGCCCTGAACTCCTCACCTTACTTTATGATAAAATTTCAGCAAGCCCATTTTACCATCTGTTGCTGTGCTAAAAAACTACTGTATGAGTGGCAAACAGAGTAGACTTTGATCAGATGCCACAGAGTGAAGCAGCTGATCTGGGTCTGCTCTGCTTGCCCAGGCCTGTCTGCCTGAATACTTAGGACGAATGACCAGCGCATGACAAAATCTACAAAATAACATGTGCTTCCAGCAAAGACTCAGATCAGCCTGGGCATCTGTCCAGTCTGATCAGGGTCTTTGCTGTCTGCTCAATGGGTAGCTAAGGACCCAAGCTTTCTTCATGCAGACAGCAAAGACTCTGATCAGACTTTGGGGATGCCCAGGCTGATCTGACTCTTCTCTGGGGGCACATGCCATTTTGTACGTTTTGTCATGTGCTAGCTCAAATATGAGCGGCAGCGGCAGAAAACATACCTTTGGATATGTGTGCTCAGCGAAGATTCAGGCATTCCATAATGTGCCCAGTGAAGAGTCTGATCAGCCAGTGTGCATGCACAGGCTGATCAGAATCTTCACTGGGCACATTATGGATAGCCAAGGATGCAAAGTTTCTTCAAGCTGGCGACAATGATCAGAATACATGGATGAGCTGGCTGATTTGAATTTTCGTTGGGGGCACATGCCAGAAAGTAGTTTCTGTCGCGTTGTGACTCATGTTGTAATTTTGATCAGGTGTGCCCTTGTACTGATATCGCCGACATTTATTTGTTTTCGGTAAACACGTGAACAACCAACATATGATCAGAGCAATTAAACTGCTTGTTTTTATAGTGTTAAGACATTTAATGGAATCTTAACGCTTGCCATGCTGACCATACATTTCAGCAGAAGACACAAATATCATTTTTATCGGTTTTTAATGCTTAGCATGCTGGGTAAAAATTCCAGCAGACAACTTTTTGCATTTTCTTTTATCGCTACCAAAAAGTAGGGTTTGACCTTTCATGCAAATGGTCTCCTTTAAAATGCCCTCACCGATTGTCTCATCAATTTGTCGTCTGGCAAATTTGCTGGAAAGTGCTAAAGCTTAAAACCAACAGATAGTCTCTGGCTTTTCTGATTTCTGAGGTATAGCTTCAGCTACACAAAGAAATGAGGTTAACCGTTACCATTCTATGGGCAAATTCAGCAGATGACAAATGGATGATATTTTACTTAATTTTTCCAGCAAACAGGTTTTGGCATTTCATGCAAATTGTCTCCATATAGGAGACAATTTGCATGAAATGTCAAAACCTGTTTTCTGGGAGAAATAAGAAAAATGTTTTTAAATGTTGTCTGCTGAAAAATTCATTCAGATGCTTAAACATTAAATTTTCCATTGTATAATTTCTACAAAACCATGTATGTTGTAGAACTCATTAATGCTTACCTTGCTGGGTAAAATATTCACCTGGCAATGTTTTTAATTTTCTTATTTTTCCAATGAAAAAAGGCTTTGAGATTCCACGTAAATTGTTTCCTTCAAAGACAATTTGCATGAAATGTCAAAGCCTATTTTCTGGGAAAAATAAGAAAAATATTTGCCAGTGTTGTCTGCTTAAATATTTACCTAGAGTGCTAGGCATTAAATTTTTGCTGTTGTGTAATTTCTACAAAACCATATATGTTGTGGAACTCATTAAAACTTGGCATACTTGGTAAAAAATACAATATTTTGAGATACTTTTTGTATTTTTCTTTTTTTCCAGAGCATAGGCTTTGACGTTTCATGCAAAATGTCTCCTAAAGGGACAATTAGCAGGAAATGCCAAAGCCAATTTTCTGGGAAAAATAAGAAAAAAATATATCAAAATATAGTCTGCACTTAGGAGACAATTTGCATGAAATGTCAAAACCTATTTTACTTGGAAAAATAAGAAAAACATTTCAAAATATAGTCTGCTCTTAGGAGACAATTTGCATGAAATGGCAAAGCCTATTTTCTGGGAAAAATAAGAAAAAAATATAATCAGTTTTTCACTACCAAAAAATTAGAATTATCTCGCAAATGGGATTTTAACCGGTATCCACTAGATAAGTTTTCATGGAGAAATCCTTGGTGGTTGGATTGTGATAAGGGCCTGCTGTACCAGCAGCAAGTGGGGAAAGAGGGCATGTTACTTTTTATTCTGTTTCTGCACAGTCATTCACTTTTTCCCTCATCCTTGTCAATTTTGTTCTGAGCACATTGGTCTAGATAAGAGTGGGTATCAGGTAAGAAGTTCTCTTATTTCTCGACGAAAATATATGTTGTGGGTACTCATTAGAAGTGCCTCGCTGAGGCACTTCTAATGAGTACCCACAACATATGTTTTAGTCTAGAAATAAGAAAAATATAGATATTTTTTGGTTGAAAAAAGCGCCTTCTCAAGAGCTATGTGAGCAGAACTTCAGCTATGAGCTTGGGGCTTTGATTCCTGTTAGAAGTACCATCACAGAAGCTCAGTTGGTAGAGCATCTGCTTTGTGACGAGGAGATAGAGGGTTTGATCCCTGGCTGAGTCATACCATATCAAGGCTTCTCTTTCACTTGGTGTACAGCATTAGGACAGTAGAGCTAGGAATCAGAACTGGTCAGCCCGGTGTCAATATAATGTGACTGGGTGAAATATCACCTCATGTTTCTGGGACATATGTCAGTGAGGCAGCACTGTAAAAGTGAGCATTGAGCTCCCTGCCACAGGCAGACACCATCACAATATGACTGAAAGGTTACTGGAAGTGACATAAAAGCTGAATAAAACAAACAAATCTGCTAGAGGTGGAGTCCTGCTCATGACTGTATGGTACTTCATTGCACAGAGCTTTTCATTATCATCCTTCCAATCTTCATATGATTTAACCCTTGTCATGCTGAATAAATTAAGATGCCACACCTGCTTCTATTTTTCAGCCAATCAAATTACTTAATCCAGATTGATGATACAATTTCAAATACTAAATGGCAAACAGTATAGATCAAGATCAGTTGGCTTCTTCAAAAGCCAACTGATCTGGATCTACACTGTTTGCAAAGGCAGGACATATCCGAGTTCAGCAGGACTTTGGTTAAATAATGTTGAAAGAGATATAATACACCCAATCATCATCATCATCATCATCATTATCAGTTCTGTTTCTGTCATTCCAATATTAGCTCTTCTGTCCCTTTTTATCCCTTTCTCTAAGAGACAACACAAAATGACCTACAAGGTTGATGTGTCAACAAAAAACAAGAACTCAAAAAAAAAAAAAAAAAAAATTTGACTTGCCCAAGTCCCTACATCTGTATTTTAAACTGGAAATATCTCTTTTAGAGCAAAATATTGTAACAGCCTTTCAGTTTTAATATGTAGGTTCAGTAACATCAGCTATAGAACACATTTTTTTTTTAATTTTTTTTTTTTATAAAAATGGAGTAATCAGAAAAAATATCTGTATACCCCTCTTATCTGGAGCTATAGGACAAAAGGTTGCAGCGTTTTGTGGCAATATTATGTTCTGTGCAAATGATTTTTCTGAAATTACAAGTCTGTTTCCATGGTTTCTGATAAAAGTAGCATTTAGATAGTTTTAACTTTTGCTTAGATGATTGTTGGTTGCTTACTTAAATTGCCTCACCATGTTAAATTCTGATGAGTTCCAATAAGTCTTCATGCAAACTTTACCAAAAAAATACCTTGACTGTATGTGCAGACGGTCTGGGCTAAAGCAGTTTGATAAAGGTCTACAATGTTTGCCATTCCGTCATTGCCAACATGTTAGATGCCTTATCAGGGCCAAGTTGTTCAAAACGTAACAAAGTTGTTAGCTAACATTATGTTAAAATATATGTCTTGAAATATGGCAAATACATTGATATTTTTAGTGAAGAAAATATGAGTAGCTTTTGCATTACTCACATTTTTGCAGCAAAAATATCAATGTTTTTGAAAATACCTTAGCTACAACAATTAGTGGGTTTGTCATTAATGAGCTTGTTAAGCTGACAATCCTTTGAGGAACTGGGCTCAGCCTGTCAGATAGGCTTTTTCAAGCTTTAGGAACAGTATGGTAGGAAGTTAAGGTGTCGAAATATTTTGGGGAAATACAATAACAGGAAAGTTTTTAAGTCTGTGACCTTAACCTTATGGTCACTGATGAGGGTGGGGCTTGCAGGTAACAAATCTTTGTATGACTATCTAACATCAACACAAGTGTCGAATAAATCAGTTAAGGCATTTAGCAGTCCATGACCTTGACTTCAAGGTCATTCAGTCAGCTGGGGCTTGCATCTAACAAAACCTTGGTGCAGTATCTAACACTGACCCTAGCTTAAAGTAAATCCATTAAGACATTAAAAATTTTAAAACAAAAATTGTGTAAGTACTCTAGGACAAGGACAGGAATGATACTGTGCAGTACTGTAAAACTATGGACCAATATCTATCATCCCAAATATTAAAAAAATCCCACAAAAGGTTGAGATAGTATCAAGGGTTGATCGCAAGACTGTAGCAAGTCAGATGGTTGTTTTTCCCAATACTTAATCTCCTCACCATGAAGGCATTATGAAGATTACAACATTGCTTTCTGTAAACAATGGAAATTTAGGTGCCATTGCTCATATGAGCAATGGCACCTAAATTTGAATTGTTTACAAAGGGGTCAAAGTTGCCCCTAAACAAGGGTTTTCAAAAATATGTTTGAGTTACTACAGTCTTGTGCTCATCCCTCGAATTATGGCTTCTCAAAAACTTTATCATAAAACCTAACTTTGTGGATGCCAAGGCCAAGGTCAAGGCCAACATCAATACCAGGGATAATACAATAGCTCTTCCTATGCTTTCCTACAATCAAGCTGAAAACTTGGGTAATCAGTGATGACTTCAATGGATCTCACCCACTACCCACAAAGATGGTATTGAGGGTCAGTCTCCATACACAGCCATGTTTGGTGTCAAATCAAACATTTTGATGAGAACTTTAGCAGTAGACAACTTAAATCATAATCATAATCATAATCGGATTTTTGATTAACGTGCAGGTACAGGGGCAACATCCACATCAGTGGGCCCCCTCCCAGATAGCTGGCTTGCTGCACGCATGGCAGATCTCACACCAGATCTCCAGGTACGTCTATCATGAGGGTTGATAGCCGAGAGCTTCCACTCTCTGCAATCCCTCTCTGTCAGCTGCTTCCATGTCATTTTGGGCCTCCCAGTCCCACGCTTTCCATCAACCTGTATGTCAAAGGCTGTCTTGATTGCACCACTGGAGCATTCCACATGTCCATACCATCGAAGTCTTCTCTCCTTCAGAATGAGGTCCAGATCCTCAATGCCAAGCCGCACAAGTAGATCATTGGACCTGGTGGTGACAAAGTCTTGCGGCCTGACATTGCAGATCTGTCTGATCATTGCCCTGTCATTTCGCTGCAGACGCTGGAGGTTCGGCTTTGTCAGTGGCCAAGTCTCGCTGGCATGGAGCATTGCGCTCCGCACACAAGAGCTGTACACATGGCCATGTGTTTTGAAAGAGAGGTGGCGTGAAGAGAGGACTGGTAGCAGATCCTTGAACTTCTTCCAGGCAGTTTTCACACGTGTTGTGGTTGAAAGTTCACAGCCACCTGCTGCTGAGAGCATGTCTCCTAGGTAGCAAAAGGAAGCTACCACCTCAAGCTTGTCAGGTCCGACCTGGACTTCCTTCTGTGGTCTGCCATCCAAGGGGCGTGCAGTTCCCTGGCACCGTGTACATCTATAGTCAGGGTCCTTTTTCAAGCGCTTGAGCCCACTGCATTTCTTGTGCACCCAGTGCTTGCAGCCATTGCAGAAGATGCTGTTGCTGCCCACTCCAGTGCGACAGACAGTGCATGGAAACTCGCCTGAACTCTACAGCCTGCTTGTAAAAGGGGTCGTTAGGAGGTAGCCTCTGTTTGGTGTCAAGTTGTTGATTACATCTTTACCAATGCATGACATAGAGGTTCCTCTTGTTGATAGCTGTGTAATAAATGCTTGGCATGCTAGGTTAATTTTTTTGTGAATGACAAATATTTTAGTTTTACTTTTTCCAGAATATAGGGTTTGAAATTTCATTTAAATTGTCTCCTGTTTTCTGGAAAAATTAATAATGAAATAAATGTCATGCTTCAAAGGAATCCATTCAGAGAAGAGGTAATCAGGTAAATATTTTTTCTTATTTCAACAAAAACATATATTGTAGGTACTCATTAGAAGTGCCCACAACTTATGTTTCCGACCAGGTTGCATTTTAAGCTTTAAAGGCAAACTTGCTGCTTTTACTTAACACTTAGGATGCTGGGTGAAAATTTCAACAGACAACATTTTGAAATACTTTTCTTATCTATCCTAGAAAAAAGGCTTGAACATTTCTTAATTGTCCTAGGAAATAGGCTCTGAAATGCCAAAGCCTATTTACTGGAAAAAAATATTACCAGTTTGTTGTCTGCTGCATTTGCTGAGGGAGTGGTAATGTTAAACTGAAGTTTTGAAACAACCATGTGGATTGGATTTTATCTATGCAGCAGTAGTGATTAGCAATACAGATTTGCAGACATTATTTTATTTATGACTAGAATGAATGAGAAATTTTTTATACAACATTGATAGCATCAGCAGCTGCTGTAGGTTGTTTGGAAAAAAACTTTATTTATTGTCTCCTGGCATTAACCTTTGTCCTGCTGAACCCGGATATACCCTGCCTTTGCAAACAGTGTAGATCCAGATCAGTTGGCTTCTTCAGAAGCCAACTGATCTGGATCTTCACTGTTTGCCATTAAATGTGAATTTATATCAACAATCTGGATCAAGTCATCTGATAGGCTGAAAATTAGAAGTGGGTGTGACATCTTAATTTATTCAGCATGACAAGGGTTAACACTAAGCATACTAAGGGAACACGCAGCAGACAACAAATTGATGATACTTTTCTTATTTTTCCCCAGAAAATAGGATTGAATTTGGACATTTAATGCAAATTTTCTCCTTAGGAGATTTTATCCTATTTTCTGGGAAGAATAAGAAAATTATTTCAAACTGTAGTCTGCTGAAATTTTTACCCAGCATGGTAGGTATTAAGTACTTGAAGCTCCTGTTGCATAAGCATTTCTTTTATTCCTGATTAGTGACTGCAGAGCAAGAGACTACTACATGTCTCTACAACAGCTAGGAGTGTAAAATTCCTTCAGAAGCTACGCCCCCTGCAGGACTAGTAAGTCCTGTTCATCCAAGCAAAGTGTTTACTTATCCTTACTAACATACTATGAAATTTCTGCAATGAGTCTTAAGCCGAACTAGCAACATACAACCACTTCTTAATAAGTAAACTACGCATGTATGTCATTTATCCATTTTATGTGTGGGAAAATACTAAGTCTTCAGATGCAAAATCTATTTAAAATTGAACATCTCTGGTACACCAAGCTACACCATTTTTTTTTTTGTTTTGACTGGTTTACAGACAAATTTTGAGTACAAACTTATGCTTTTGCGGTGATTTGGCCTTTTCATGTGAGTTTAAGGTACATGTTACTTGCCCTTACAGTAATTTTACTTGACAGTCTGAGTAGGCAAATGGAATTTTACACCCTAGAAAGCCATAAAATTGGCTGTTGTAGGGAAGAAAGTTTGCTATGGGATCCTATGGCCCATCTCCAACACATGAAATGTAGACCAATGCATAGCAACAGATAAGGCGCTTTTTTCATCCAAAAAATGCTGATATCTTGCTTATTTCTCCATGAAAACATATGTTGTGGGTACTCATTAGAAGCGCCTCGCCGAGGGCTTCTAATGAATACCCACAACATATGTTTTCGTGGAGAAATAAGAAAGATAATTTGTGGATACCCCCTCTTATCTGAGCTATGCCAATGTTTTTTAGAGAAAAAATATTTTAAAATATGAGCTAGGGGGCAGTGTTTTCAACAATGCATGTTCACCCAGTGAAGATTCGTATGCAGTCTGATCAGTCTTTGCAGGGCACTCTGTGGGTTATCAAGGATTCAAAGCATCTTCAGGTGGACAATGAAGACTATAATCAGACTGTGCTGATGCGCAGGGTGATCTGAGTCTTTGCTAGGCAAACATGCAATCTTGTAGGAAATACCGTGCCTCAGCTCATATTGTATAAAGGTGATAGATGAATAGATGCATTTAGAGATTTGTCACCTTTTTTCAAAAGGAAGCAAACTTGCAGACAGGCTTACCCTTTCAAAAAAAGAAAAAAAAAAATCAAAATTTTGTCTACAGTAGACAAAATTTGGATTTTTTTTTTATTTTTTTTTCCGGAGAAAACTAGTCTTAAATTTATATATGAATCACCTGCTAATCAAGCAAATTACTCACATGAAATGTAACTTATTAGTTACTTCCTAGTTACTCAGAAACGGAGCTATAGGCTAGGGTTGACTTAAAAAGGGCAAAGCCAGTTGTGATTGGCACTTTAAGTATTAATCTAACATGATAGATGCTAGCAGTAAATGAGGGTGTACCTATGCATGGAAATATGGCCCATCCAAAATTACTGTCTTATGTGAGATGTAAACACAAATGAAAGGAGTTGGTTTCTTGACTGTGATACTTAGATTAATGATTGAGAAGTCCTGCTTATGGTACTTAAGAGTGCTTGTTAAATATTGAAAAGTGCAGATCCTGATCAGACTGTTTCTTTAACCCATTGTATACTGAATAGACTCTCCCACACTATATATTGGAAGAGTCCGGTTTCAATTTTAGGTATATCTGACTATAAGATTTACATATTCCTAAAGAAAAATGGCTAAACTATTTGCAAACAGTGGAGACCCTAATCAGATGCCGCAGAATGCGGTGTCTGATCTGGGTCTGCACTGTTTGCCAGTTACCCTTTTACGGGTCTCCAGACTACAATGGGTTAAGTTTAGGAGCAGTTTTATCAAAGTGTACCTTGTTTGGTCAGGCATGCCTATACGAATACCTCAGGTAAATTATTGCAGATGACAGTTATTTTTTATTATTATTATTAGTATTATTTTTCAAAGAAAGTAAGGCTTGACATTTCATGTCAGTTGTCTGCTATTTTCTCAGAAAATAAAAATGATGAAAAAATATTTTTTTCAGACTGTCGTCTGCTGCATTTGTGATAGGTGCATTACCTTTACCTCCCTTCTGGTGATTTCAGCAGACAAAAAATTGATGATATTTTTGTTATTTTTCCCAACCAAAGGGGAATTTACATTTCATGCAAATTGTCTCCATTGGAGACAATTTGCATAGAATGTCAAAACCTTTTGTCTAGGAGAAAAAAAAAAAAAAATTCATTATATTGCTAAGGGTTAAAGGTTATTGTTTCTATTTTTATCAGAATGACCTCATAGGCCAGAGCTTGTTTGATTACATCCACCCTCGTGATATCAGCAAGGTGAAAGAGCAATTCTCCTCATCAGACCTGTCACCAAGGGAACGACTTATCGATGCAAAAAGTAAGTTATATTGTTTTATTATCATGAACCAGTATTATATGTGCTGAATCAAACAAATGGAACTTAATTATTAAAACCCATGTCACGATTTTCAAGAAAAAAAAAATGTCGTCTGCTGCAATTTTAAATGGCACTTTTAGCATTAATGCATATGTGAAAATAATATGTCTAGACCAGCCTGACAGGGCTGTTACTGCTCACTGAAAGAATCTTCAGATTCTTCAGCCACTTTTCTCCTAATCATACTTCATGTACATGTATAAATTACCCTTTTCCTGCTAAACCTGGATATGCCCTGTCTTTGCAAACAGTGTAGATCCAGTTCAGAAGCCAACTGATCTGGATCTGCACTATTTGTCATTTAGTATTTGAATTTGTATCAATAACCCAGATCAAGTAATCTGATTGGCTGAAAATTAGAAGTAGGTGTGGCATCTTAATTTATTCAGGTTAATGGCCTCTGGTTGAGGAGATAATTTGTGATAATAATAATTTGGTACTAAATTTAGCTGTACTGGACTCCTGTGTTGGGTTCCATAGTGCAGTGGATAGGGTGTCTGACTGCAGATCCAGAGGTCAGAAGTTCGAATCCCAGCTCTGCCACATAACTTCCATGGAGATTGATCATGAAATCATTTTTATGGTCTTTTTTCCCCTTTCTGCTGATTAAAGAAGGGCAGTTGTAGGTAACTGGCAAAAATATGTGCACAAGTACTTATTAACAACAATGTCTGCCCAGGAAAAAGTGCAAGTAGGTTAACTGACTGGTTTGACATGACCTTAATGGTGTTGAATTGGCCGTAAAACTCAACTCAAAAAAATACTGGACAACTGCCCATTAGAGCTATTCCCATGAGAGATTGTGTCCATCTCTCCATCTTTATGTCAGTAAACACTTTTTTTTTTTTGTTGCATCTCTTCAGAGACCAGTGTTTCATCAAGGTTTAATTGTTTCTAGGTAAAAAAATGGTTCTAGTTGGTCGACAGATGTGGCTGGTGATGGCCATCTTTGATTTTTCTCTTTATCACATCTGTTCTCAAAAAACTGGATGCATCGTAACCCCAACTCCTTACAGAGACAGCTGAACATTGGCGTTTGCTTCTATGTTTCAGCATACAAACAGTTGTTTATACCCAGTTGCATAGTATGGTTATAAATATGTATAATAATAATGCCTGAGAAGAAAATTCTTATGCAATACCGTATTTACTTAAAGTATTTGGACACCTTAACTCTTTCATAGGTCTAGATAAGAGTGGATATCAGGTAAATAATTTCCTTATTTCTCAAGGAAAACATATGTTGTGGGTACTCATTAGAAGCACCTCAGAGAGCGAGGCGCTTCTAGTGAGTACCCACAACATATGTTTTTGTTGAGAAATAAGAAAAATATAGATACTTTTTGGTTGAAAAAAAAAGCACCTTATCAAGAACTATGCTCTTTTCCTAACGTCCTATTGTTAGAACAAATCCATTTTATTACCTTTTGTTTTGTCTGAAAAATGATAGGTGAAAGGCATTCAGTGTAGATCCTGATGAGATGCTGCATCTGCAGTGTCTGATCTGGTTAGATTCAGCATCTGATCTGGTTCTACACTGCTTGCTTAGGCTGTCTGTTCAGATATTTAGAATAAATTACATGTAACAAGAGATTTGTAGTCAGCAGACTAAGAGCTTTCCGCTCGCGAAACTTTATAGCTCTGTAGAGAAATTTAGCAGACGACAGATTGTTTATATTTTTGTTATTTTGTTATATTTACCAGAAAGCAGGGTTTGATATTTCATGCAAATTGTCTTGCAAGGAGACAATTTGCATGAAATATCTAACCCTGCTTTCTGATAAACTTCACAAAAATATTCCAAAATGTCGTTTGCTGAAATTTTTATCCAGCGTGCGAAGTATTAAATTTCTCCACCTTGAAAACAATGAAAATCAATAATCTTGAGAGACACATTTTAAGCATTCAGAAATGAACCAAAAAATTTTTTTATTTCTTAATAAAAGGTTTTGCATGCTGGGTAAAAATTTCAGCAGATGACATTTTTAAAATGTTTTTCTTATTTTGTCTCAGAAAACAGGGTTTGACATTTCATGCAAAGTGTCTCCTTAGGATACAGTATGCATGAATGTCAATGAATGCCTTTTTTTTTTTTGAGAACAAATAAGAAATATGTCAATTTGTTGTCTGCTGCAATGGTAAAGAGGAGCAGTTCTTTTTTCCTTTTAAAGCAGTCCCCTTTCCAGAAGGTAGGCAAAAGCTATTTGACAGAGTTGTCTTCCTGTAAAGTCGACACTGTCCCCCCTTCAGTGTGTCATCTGCATATAGTACCTTGTAGACTGCTACAATAGATGTCCTGAAATTTTGTACACCAAAGTTTCTGACAAAATGGAATATGCAAACAATGCAGACCCAGATTGCACTGCCCCTTTCAGGAGCAGTCCAATCAAGGTCTGCAGTATTTGCAATTTCAGAAGATAATTTAAGAAACAACTCCATAAAAAGCAAAATTTAGAAAAAAAAAAAAAAAAAAGAAAAACGGAGTAAAGTGTTAGAAATTTTAGGACATTTACTGTATTTCAGCCCTTATGCCAGTTAAGACAGAACTGCCACAAAGACCAACCCACCTCTGTTCGGGAGCTCGACGATCATTCTATTGTCGGATGAAGTACAGAAGTGAAAGTTCATATGACAGTTTAAATAGTACTTTAAAGTTAGAGAAAGATGGTGAAGTGGAATTTTGTCCTAGGAAGAGGAAATCAGGTGAAAAACATATTTTATCATGCTAAATTTACATATCCTTGTTAACGCACCTGAACAAAGCTCAGGATGAGCTAAAGCGATCTTTTGTCATCCATTGTCCATTCATACAACCATATTTCCACACTTTTCAACCCTTTCATCCTAGAATTTCTGGAGTGGATTCTTCCATGTTTGAATCTGATCAGAACCATTGTTCCAGATAGGGGCCTCAATCAAACATAAATGCCATAAGCTTTGGACTAAAATCTGTGAGACATGGCAAAATTTTAAGGGAGATTTGACAAAATTCTGTGAGATTTTCTTATACATCACTTTGGAGCTCCCCTAATATAGTCTAAAGTCCTTTTTCTTCATGTAAGAAGCCTGTGAAAACCACAACAGTGTGTGATTTATGTTTATTTTTTCCTAAAATCTATTGTAAAAAATGGTTTCAAAATTCTGTGAGATTTGAATTTTTTATGGGAATTGCCTTCCAGATGGCCCAAATTTGTGAGATTTTATCTCTCAGTGTGAGATATGGCATGTATCATCAAAAATAATAATAATAATAATAATAAAAAACAGAATGGCAAACAGTGTAGATCCTGATGAGATAGCTAACTTCACTGAAACCAGTAAAGCAGTTTGTGCCTTATTTGGCAGAAATGGTGCTCAGGTAGGGTGAAAACGAGTTTGCCAAATTTATGCCAGTGGGTCATTTTGATTGGTTGCCAAAGCTACGAAAAAGGTTCCATAGACTCGCAAATGTAAAGTTAATTCAGATGATGGTTTGCCAATTATAAGATTTTGACACATCTAGGATATCCAGATAAATATTTTCCTTTTTTCTCCTCAAAAATGTATGTTGTGGGTACTCAATAGGAGAGCTTCACCAAGGGACTTCTGATGATTACCCACAGCATATGTTTTGTGGAGAAGAAAAATATCAATACCGTTTGGTTGAAAAAAAGGACAAAGGACCTTAGCTAGTGCTATGCTATTGGAGTTGACTCCTTTCTGAAAGGGAGTCAGAAACCTCAACTCAGGGTGTACCACTTTACCTGATTGGTTTCTATTTCCGTATTTATTTTCTATTTTCATATTTATTGTCTATTTCCATATTTATTTTCTATTTATCTAGGTTCATATTTATTTTCTACTTCCATATTAGTTTTGTGTTTCTGACCAAAAATCTCATACTATGATACATTGAAAAAGCTGACAAAAGCTTCAGCTTTGAGGGTACCCATTGACCTGTGGTAGTTTGATGTAATTGTTTTCTGCTTTCCATATTTATTTTCTGTTTCCATATTTTGATTTATTTTGTTGCAAGCAGTGAAATCACTGTATATCTGAAATATCTGAAATGTATAAATCTGAAATAAATAAAAATGATTTTTTCACACAGTGAAAGGATATGGTATTTTCACTTGTGTGAAGTAACATGGCCATGTTATTTTAACTCCTCGTTTTGGATTACTTTGGTTGTCTATATTGTTTCCCTAACAGATGTCGATCTCACTTTGTTTTTTTTTTAGCTCCTCAAACTTCTCTGTTTCTGAGCAAAACTATCAAGTGTTGGTATGCATTTACTTAGTAGGAACGTAAGGGATTTTTGGTAACAAGATTATTTTGATTTGCTGAAACTGTTTGTTTTTGTCTCTACAGCGCTTCACATGTTAAGCACGAAACGTTGACGCCATGCTGTTCATGTTTTGTTTGTTGACATTAGTAATGATGTCAGAAGCGGGCATTCGTGAGCAAATGATAAAATAAAAAGAAAATTTGCTCTTTTTTAGTGAATACCATAAAAATTTTCATCTCGTGTAATGAACACATTAAAATTTTTACTTGTGCTTTGCACTTGTGAAAATACTGATGTTTTCATTACACTCGATGAAAATATTTATGGTATTCACAGCAAAAGTGTAAATATCCTCTATATATTTTTATGTTTATTTTATATTTCCATATTTATTTTCTATTTCAGACCAAAAATCTTATACTGTGATACATTTTACTGGATACTTAAAGTCATGGCCAACATCAAAAATAAACATTAGTGATACAGACGATCTGGAGGATAACTGTAATTTAAGTTGTCTTGTTGCCATTGGTCAGTTACGAACTAATCTTAATCAAATGTCCACATCAGGTGCCACAGTGTCAGGTTTAGATGTTAGACCTTTAGAATATGTGTTAAGAATTACACTAGATGGAAAATTATCTTTCATAGATCAGGCGTAAGTGTGAATTTTTCTTTATTTTAAGGTGGAGGGTACATTTTCTGTCATTTTTACAAGGGAGACAACTTTTGTAACTTTCTGTTTGAGTTCCTGTACACCAGTCCCCTGCTGAAAAAGGGAGACAACTCTGTCAAAGGTTTTGCTGCCTTCTGAAAAAGGGTCTACCCCAAAAAGAAGGAATTTGCCAAATTGTTTCCTTTTAGAGTAGACCCTTTTTCAGAAGGGAGGAAATCAGTCTTGTCAGAAATATTTCCCTTGAAAAGGTATCGGTTATCGTTAAAAATGTCATGGAGAATGGAGTAGGTTGGGTGACTCAGTGGTCAGTGCTCTCATCTATCAAGTATCATTTTTACGTGATATATTGGGATGCCTTAACCTTACCATAGTTGTCCTAAAATTTGAACAAGTCCAATTTTACTACCTGTTGATGTGTCTAAAAATTGCTGGATTTGTGGCAAACAGTGTAGACCTGATCAGATGCAACATTCTGTGTAAACTATTTTCAAAGCCTGACTTTTCCAATACTTAGGGCTATTGCAGTTTACTCCAAAAAGGAAGTCTTTGCTTCCAGGGGCAGCAGATTTTTTCCTTTTAGGGTAGACCCTTTTTACCTTTAACCCTTGTCATGATGCTATGCCCATTTCTAATTGTCAGCCACTCAGATTACTTGATCCAGGTTGTTGATACATATTCACATACTAAATGACAAACAGTCAGATTCAGGTCAGTTGGCTTCTGAAGAAGCCAACTGACCTGGCTCTGCACTGATTGTAAAGGCAGGATATGTCCGGGTTCAGCAGAACAAGGGTTAAAGTGTATAAATTCCTGTTAAAAGAGCAAAAATAGTAAATTCTTAAGGTGTGTGTTATCCAGTGTTTTTACAAACCTACTGTATTTACCCGAAATATTTGTATGCTGTAACTCCTTACCTTACTTGCCATAAAACTTTGAATAAGTCCATTTTACTAACTCTTCACCAATTATGGTCATTTTTCTATATCATCTATACATTTTCGTTAGGTAATTTCTCTATATAATCTATACATTTTGGTTTGGCTTATGTCATTTTTCTATATAATCTATACAGTTTTGTTTTGATATAATACGGCTGTTTAGCTAATACGATTTTTTGTTTTGTATTTCAGTAAAAGTGTTATAAGGAGGTTGTGGTATAATTATGTTTTGGTTGAAAAAGAACAAAAAAAAAAAAAAAAAAAAAATGACAGATGATTAATTATCCAGCTTTCAAGACATTCACATGTTTATTTCCGATTTCAGGGCAACAATAGTATTAGGTTATCTTCCTCAGGAATTGTTAGGCACATCGATATACGAATATTACCATCAAGATGATATCACTCATCTAGCAGATATACATAGAAAAGGTATGTTGCTGCACCATATAGAAAGAGGCAGGTAAAAATTTCAGCAGATGATAGTTTGAAATATTTTTGATGCCCCTGCCATTTGAGGAATGTTGGAAAGGGCATATAGTGTTACCCCTGTCCATCGGTCAATCTCCGTATGCGTCTGAGATGGTGTTAGCAATTTGTGTTTAAGTTTTTCAGGTGTTAGCATTTAGGTTTAAGTTTTTCAGATGGGGGCACCCATGTCCTTTGGACACATTTCTAGTTTTTAAATTATTTCTCAGAAAATTGGGTTTGACATTTCGTGCAAATTCAACTTCACTATAGTGAAGTACAGAGAGACATTTAACCCTTGTTCAGCTGAACCCGGGTATATCCTGCCTTTACAAACAGTGTAGATCCAGATCAGTTGGCTTCTTCAGAAGCCAACTGATCTTGATCTGTACTGCTTGTCCTTGAGTAAGTGAATTTGTATCAGTAACCTGGTTCAAGTAATCTGATTGGCTGATAATTAGAAGTGGGAGTGGTATCTTAATTTTATTCAGTATGACAAGGGTTAAAGGCCAGAGAATGGTGAAGGTTAAATATGTTATCATCTAAATTTACCTGTATGATGATGTCTCCCCATATTGTTATTCTGATGTTGATTCTGCATCCCTTGAAGCATCCAGATGGCCAAGTGGTTAGCGCTCCCAGCTTTGGATCACAAGGTCCCTGGGTTCAGAGGTGGAATTCGGCTTATGAAAGTACAGTGTTTCATTGCATAGAGCCTTTCATTATCATCCTTCCTTCATCTCAATATCACCTCGATAATGTTGAAAGGAGGTAGAACACCAAACCAACATCATCACCATCCGCACACCTTGAAAGCTTTTATCAACATTTAAAATGTTCCTGTTGAGATATGCAAACAACGAAGTCCCAGATCAGAGTGTGCATCTGCGTCTGTTCAGAACCATTGCTTATGCCAAAATTAATCTCCAGATATAGTGAGTGTTCATAAGATAAATTAAGTTATTTTTGCATAAAAACATCTTGTGAGTACTATCCTAAGTATTGGAACACTTTGACTCCTTACCATACCTGTCCAAAAATTTGAAATAGTCCAATCTTCTACCGCTTGATGTGTCTAAAATATTTCTGTCTATATGGCAAACAGTGTAGCTCTGATCTATGCTGTTTGCAATTATGGCCCTGGAGTCAAAATGGCTCCATCCCAGAGGTCATATCTCACAAATACTCATATTGCGAAAAACTTAAAAAATCTTAGCCTTTGACATTTTGTACTTGGTTTTATCTAGTGGACCTTTACCAAGATTGTTCGCATTATAGCCCTTGCTCGCCCCAGGGGTCACTTGTTTTACTGAGACTCATGTGAGGAAAAACTTTAAAAATCTTCTTGCGTGAATCTAGAAGGCACAGTCCTTTGATATTTGGTATGTCACTTTATCAAAGCCATATTCTATGTGAAGTTTCTGTTTCGCCAAATTAATTCAAGTAAATTCCATACCAAGTTGCTGTAGGACACAGAGACCAAAGGTTTTTTAAAAAGTACCGGCTACTATACCCATATGTATCATTCTTTAACAATGTTACCATAAGCTTGCTTAGAACAAATAGTCTCAGGTGAGCTATAGGACCATTGGTTCTCTGGGCCCAATTGTTCAAAGCTAACAATGTTGTTAGTTTCGAGACGTTAAAATTTACATTGAATTATACCCAAATATGCTGAAATTTTTTGCTGAATAAATGTGAGTAGCTAAAAGCGAGCATCCCTGCAATCTGATAATAGTCCAAAATTCCTTCCAATGGACAGTGAAGACTCAGATCAGATTGTGTGGGTACACAGGCTGTTCTGAGTCTGTGGTGGGTGCAATAAGGATGGCAAATGATCCAAGGTTCCTTCCAGTTGACAACAGAGAACTTGTTAAGGATGACTATTTGAAGATAATTCTGGGATAAGTTTTCTTATTTCTTCATAAAAAAGATATGTTGTGCATATTCATTAGAACTCCTTAGCCAGACACTTCTAATGAGTACCATATGTTTTTTATGGAGAAATTGAGAAAATTATCATTAATTAACCCTTCTTGCTGAACATGACATGCCCTGTTTTAGCAAACAGTGTAGATCCAGATCAGTTGGCTTCTTCAGAAACCAACTGATCTCGATCTGCACTGTTTGTCATTAAATATGTGAATTTCTATCAAAAACCCAGATCAAGTAATTTGATTGGCTGGAAATTAGAAGTGGGCATGGCATCTTAGTTTATTCAGCATGACAAGAGTTAAATACTCCTTCATAACAAGTTCTCTGGGACAGCAAAGATTCTGATCTGATAGCTGAATGCACAGGCTGATCTGAGTCTTTGCAGGGCTGACAATTTGAAGATACACTTTCTCACATTTTGGTTCATCTTATATTTGGTTGTTTCAGTTTTAAATTGCAAAGAGAAGGTACAGACAGGAGTGTATAGATTTAAAAGTAAACGAGGTTCCTTTCTTCATGTACGATCGACGTGTTTTGGTTTCCGTAATCCATGGACAAAAGAAGTTGAATATATAGTTTCAACGAATACAGTAGTCCCGTAAGTAGCATTAGTGCTGTGTGTGTAAGATAGTTGGCGATATTAACCCATTGTAGAGTGAATGAACTCCCCCACATTATTTATTAAAAGATTCTAATTTTGATTTTAGGTATATCAGGCTATGTGATTTAGATATTTCTAGAGAAAAAAAAAAGGCTGAACTATTTGCAAAAAGTGGAGACCGTGATCAGAGGCCCCTTCAGGGGCATCTGGTCTGGGTCAGCACTTTTTACCAATTTTTCAGGGGTCTCCAGACTACATTGGGTTAAACATACCATGTGAATATATGCTTTCTGACGTGCAGACAGCAAAGGCCCAGATCAGACTGCGCATTTGCTGTCTGTTTACAGAATTATTTGGCTAGCCTCAGCGGTTCAGTGGGATGTGCCTACGACTAGTGATCAGGAGGTCATGGGTTTGATTCCAGTTCGGTAACATTCTTTTTTTGGGATTGGTCGTGAAATATTTTCTCCAGTCATCCTTTTGCTGATTCAAAAAGGGCAGTTGTCAGTTTCTGGCAAAGAAAGCACTCTGTACTGATTGACCGCTCAGAGGACTAAGCCCGCTCAGGAAAAATATGGTTAAGTAAGCTGACTGGTCAAATGTTTATGACCTTTACAGTGTTGACTGGGCCTTTAAACTCCAAATCAAACAAAAATACAGAATTAATTGATATTGAAAATTATATTGACAAGCAATGAGAAATGGTGCAACACATTAAAATGTATACTTCTTAGCCATAGCTCATGATAAGCCAGTTTTTAAACCATTGTAGACTGAATAAACTTCCCAACACTATATATTGGAAGAGTCCAATTTCAATTTTAGGTATATCAGGCTATGTGATTCAGATATTCCTAGAGAAAAATAGTTTAACTATTTGCAAACTGTGGAGACTCTGATTGGATACTCCCTTCTGGAGCATCTGATCTTGGTCTGCACTGTTTGCCAGTTACCCTTTCAGGGGTCTCCAGACCACAATGGGTTAACCATGCCATGGGAATATATGCTTTCGGACGTGCAGACAGCAAAGGCCCAGATCAGACTGCGCATTTGCTGTCTGCTTATGGAATTATTTTGCCAGTCTCAGTGGCTCAGTCAGATGCGCTTCAGACTGGTGATCAGTATGTCCCAGATTCTGCCAGCATCTAATCTGATTCTGCACAGTTTGACCAGGCCAGGCTTGTATGTCCTAATACTTAGTCAGAGGGCCTAAGGAGGAGTATTTGATGATAATTCTAGGACAGTTTTTCTTATTTCTCCTTTAAACACATGTTGTAGGTACTCATTATAATAGTGCCTCCCCAAAGCACTTCTGCCCACAACATATATTTTATGGAGAAAATTATCCCAGAATTATCATCAGATACTCCTGTTAACCCTTAAAGCGCCAATCACAACTGCAGAGATGACGTTTTGAAATATTTGTTTTTAATTTTTCAAAGAAAACAAGTCTTGATATTTCATGTGAATCGTCTGCCAAGCAGACGATTCACATGAAATATCAAGACTTGTCTTCTTTGAAAAATTAAAAAAATAAAAATAAATGTCATCTGCTACAAATTGCTTGGTACTTTAATGGTTAAGTGTAAATATGGTATGTATTATTTTTACAGAATGGAGGAGGTAACTAGTTCTGGCTGTGGTTATGAAAGTGCTGGAGTGCTCTCCCTGGATACAGATGGCTCAACAACAGCAGACGACTTAGATGGTATGTTTCTATAAATAGACCATTTCTCATTAAAAGGTTTTTTTGATGTAACAGGCGAAGACCCTAGTCAGCCGGCACAGTTGGGCATACTGCTCTGGACCTCCACACAGTTTTTTTGAGCAGTAATACAGTTGAACCTAACTGCTCGAACACCGATGGCTCTTTTACCATGGCTGATTTGCAGTCCTTTTTGGGTCCCTACGGAATTTTTCCGATAGCTCAAGAAAACAAATATTTAGGGATTTTTTGTGAAATTATCTTATTTAATGATGAAATTGTATGTTGTGTGTATCCATTAGATTTGCCTCATCAAGGCGATTCTAACAAGTACACTCAACATACCATTTTTGTATAGAAGATCAAAATTACTTCCCTAAATTAGCCCCATTTTCTTCCTGACCTGACGAATTTGGCTACATAACTATTGTGGTGATTGATCATGAAATCATTTCTACGGCCATTCCTCCACACCCCCTTCTCCCTGCCACCCCCTCTGGTGATTCAAGAAGGATAGTTGTCAGTTAGTACTGAAAGTATGGGCAGTATTAACTACTTCGAGGACTATGCCTGTCCATGGAAAAAATGTGAGTAGGTTAACTGAACAGCACAACATGACTTTAACAGTATTGACTGGGTAGTAAAACTCCAACTCCAACTCATAATGCTCTGCGATGCCTTTTTGCTTTGTATGGCCTATTGGCATTTTAAACAATTGCTTTCTGAATTTTCTTTGAAATTATAGCTTACTCATTTCCCTTAGAGGTTTTCTCTGTTACCCTTTACTGAGTAAAAATCTGGGCGAAGCTAGCACTGTTAAGTATCTGTGTACCTATTTCAGTTTCAAAGTCAGCTGATAAATTACTGGTTCCCGGACTTCCTGATGGTATAAGACCTGGTGCTGGGAGAATAGGACGACAGATTGCAGACGAAATGGCTGAATTCACAAGGTAAGAACAGAATCCAATATTTTGTTTCATGTGAATCATCTGCCTAGCACCTATCCACCCCACATATCCCTTCTATGTTATCCCACCTCCTATAAGGTGTTATGGACATATGACTGCCTTGAAAATATTTATAAACCTGTTGGTTTTTTTTCATGACATAGATTAGTGATAATAAAAAATACACAGTCTTTTATTAACAAGTTTGTTTTATTTGTAACAAAATCTTGATTTAGAAGAAATTTAGATAAAACTTATTTTAAAGGAAAATGCTCATCAAATTATAAACATATTCCAAAGTGAAGGACCTATTAAGCAAGCAGTGACATGAAAAAAGATTTTGAAGGTCATTTGAGAAATAAAAAGGTTATTAGGCTGTGATGATCTAGAAAATGCTGCTATGGAAGTTGTCATGTTTGTGAGTAAATGATGTCATATACACCTAATTAAATATGTAAAATATGTCAAAAAAATTAAATCCGTCACATTTGAAACAATATAATACTGCTATATACTATCACATAAGCAGCTTAGTCTAGTCAACAGGCATCTTTTATTTTTATGTCTGAACCCTTGTCCCTGCTGGATAAATTAAGATGCTATGCCCACTTCTAATTTTCAGCCAATCAGATTACTTGATCCAGATTATTGCTCTAAATTCACATACTTAATTAATGGCAAACAGTGCAGATCCAGATCAGTTGGCTTCTACATTGTTTGCAAGGCAGGATATATTCGGGTTCAGCAGGACAAGGGTTAAAAAAGCAAATATGTAATTGAATATTCCAAATGGTGGCACCCGTGCTCACAGTTATAAAAACTTAAAATTAAAATATCTTTTTATTGATTAAACAATTTATATCAAAATTCCACCCCAATGCCTTTTGTCTTTAGTTGACTATTTCAAGGCATACATTGTATTTTGTGGTATTTTCCCTTTAGTTATAATTTATTTATTGTTATCTTTTTTCAGAAGATCAAGGTCACCTCAGGTTGTTGATAGTACAAATATAGACACATTTGACACCCAAGTAAGTATATGAAGGTTAATGGACAAGTCAAACAAGTATTAACCTAGGTTCAAAACTTAATAAAGTTGTTAGCTAACGTGGTTAAAATTTCCGTCTTGAAATATGGCAAATACATTGCTATTTTTTGCTGCAAATGTGTGAGTAACATTACAAAAGCTACTCACATTTTTGCAGCAAAAATATCAGTGTACGTGAAAATACCTTAGCTACATTAGTTAATGAGTTTATCATTAACAAGCTTGTTAAGCTAACAATGCTTTGAACAAGTGGACCCTGGTAGATTAAACTGGCTCTTAGATTCAGGTTTTTTTGTTGTTGTTTTTTTTTTAATTAAAACTTTTTTTGAGGACAAGGAGAGCCCTAGCAAATATAACTTTTAATGTCCTCCTTAATCCAGATATGCCTTGCCTTTGAAAACAGTGTAGATCCAGATCAACAGGCTTCAGAAGCAAGCTGATCTGGATCTGCACTATTTATCAATAAGTAAGTGAATTTGTATCGACAACCTGGTTCAAGTTATCTTATTGGCTTAAAATTTGAAGTAGGCATGGCATCTTAATTTGTTCAGCATTGCAAAGGCTGGGCATATCCGGGACCAGCAGGACAAGGATTAATGTCTCAAGGTAAACTTATATTGTGAGTACTCTTTAGAAGTGTATTACCACACCTTAATGAAGGGCTTCTAATGAGTAGCTTAGTGTATGTTTCCTGAAGAAATATGAAAATTACTAAATACTTTCAGGTTGAAAAAAAAAAAAAAATACATATACAGTGGACTCTCGTTATTTCAACCTCGTTTATCTCGAATAACCGCTTATCTCGAAGTGAAAATCTGGTCCCTGCCTAAACGTGAAAATCTAACTACAGGTAAAAATATTGTGGAAAAGAAGAGAAATTGCTCCCCTCTTTTCCACAATATTTTCAATATATCTCTAACTTCAAGAGTCCAATTACACATATATATTTGTTAAATGTGGTTGTTCGAATTATTTTTTCCTCAATTCTGCAAATCCGATATGTCAAGCTACGGATCTCTCGAAGTATTTCAAAGGGTCCCTTGGAATTCGAGATAACGAGAGTCGACTGTATAGAAATATATTCTGCAACTATCAAAGTGGCTACAACTTGCGAGCTATGTTTTAGTTAAAAAAGTAACAGAAATTGTCTTAAATTATCATCTCTCTTGTCACAAATACTTCTAGTAATTAAAATCAGATATCATTTTGTCTTACAGTTTCAAACAAATTAATCTTTTCTTTCAGAGATCATCAAAGGTTCATAATCCATTACCAAGTTGTTCTGCTCAGGCAGCAGCAGGTAAGATATACATGAAACTTCGCGCATAGGTAGAGGACTTACCGCTACATATTTAGACTAAGGACATTTACTCTGGCTATTCCTGTTGCTGAGCAACCTCCCTTTCATACCTCTGAAAAAAACAACAAAAACACCCCCCCCCCCCCCCCCCCCAAAAAAAAAAAAAAAAAAAAAAACAGAAACTTTGGCCAGTAATTCCTTATAAGGAAAATGCACATCAAATAATAAACAAACTGGAAAATGTAAAGAGACTATTAAGCTGAAAAGTTTGGCGAAAAAAAAAATAACCAGTCAGTTGAGAAATGAGAAGGTATTGGGCTTGGAATATGTAGAAAATGCTGACAAGAGAGCCATTATCATAACCACATAATTAAATATGCAGAAGTTAAATAAATTATATCTGAAACATTATTGCTTTATAAATGTAAAGTGTTCCATTTAAATATTATATACTATCTATGACCTCATATAAAAAGCATTATATATATTTGTGTCATAGAAAATGGAATGTTTAATTCAAAAATCAAAATGGTGGCAATCATGCTCACAGTCATAAACTCCAAGATGCTTGTTTTCTAAATATGAATATGTTAAGTTATGCATTAGTGTATCTTTACTTACTATATTGAATATCTGGCTTAAATTTCATAGCTGTACAGAGGATTTAGGCCCACATTTTGTGGCCAAAGATTCCTATTCTGACTTGAGATCTTGATTTATCTGAATACATTGTTTGTTCAGGCTGTTTTGTCCAAATATTTGCAGTAATTATATCAGTTCCTCACCACTGTAAGTGTTGAGAGTAAAAGTTATTCTGTAGACAAAATATATGAGAAAAATACAGTACATATATATGATGAACAAATTGCATGAAAAGGTCAGCCGTATGTGGGTGAAAGTGGCTGAGATCAGTCTCACTTCTGTGAAGTCTGATCAAAGCATTTGTTCCCACTTACAGAATTAAAGCGCCAATCACAACTATTGTCGTCTGCTGTGTCTTCTGCTGGTTACTTTAAAAGTCACTTCTGCAAACAGTGTGGACCCAGATCAAACTGCTCCTTTAGGAGCAGTCTGATCTGGGTCCACACTGTTTGCCTGTATGCAAAATGTAAGTTTGAAAAGTTTGCAAGAAGGTGCAGCAGATGACATAAGCAGACGACATTTTCAGATGCAGATTTTCTTGCCGCTTTAAGGGTTAAAGGTTACTGTGAAGTAAATGACATACAGAGAAGGCCCTTGTCAGACTACATGAATACGAAAGCTAATCTGTACCTTCTCTGTAAGCATATGGCATAGAGGCCCTTTTTGGCAACTACATCATATGTAATACGATTGACTCTGGTTATCTCGAACTCGTTTTTCTGGAATAACCGCTTATCTCGAAGTGAAAATCTTGTCCCTGCCTAAACATAAAAATATAATAACAAGTAAAAAATATTGTGGAAAAGAGGAGAAATTGCTCCCCAGGAGCAATTTCTCCTCTTTTCCACAATATTTTTAATATATCTCTAACTTCAAGAGTCCAATAGCATATATATAATTGTTAAATGTGGTTGTTCGATTTATTGTCTTCCTCACTTCCATAACTCTGATATGTCGAGGTACGGATATCTCGAAGTGTTTCAGAGAGTCCCTTGGAATTCGAGATAAGGGGGTGGTCGGGAGTGGCAATGGTGTCGTGTATCTTACGTCACTGGGGCGTCCAACTGAAATTGGCTTACAGTTGGGCAAGGCCTGCTATCCTTGTAGCAGGTAAGGGTAGAGGGGGAATGTTTTTATTTCTTCTGTTTCTTCACTTTCATTCCTGTTCCTGTTTCTTCCCTAATCGTCTCTTTCATCTCCTCTACTATCTCTTCTCTCCCTTTCTCTGGGAGACGACACAAAATGACCCACAAGGGTTGACGTGTCGTTAAACCCCAACACAATCAATCAATCAATTCGAGATAACGAGAGTCGACTGTATATCATTCTGTATTTCAGGTGTAGCCCAACCATTTAACCCTCTTCTGTCCACCTGTAACACTCAGGTAGTACATACACCCACCAATGGTATCAGTGTCTCTGTTCCTGGCGTACATTCTGGTAAGTTTACTGTTTCATTACCAGAACAGATCTCTAAAAATTAAGTAGGAAAACTGGCGAGTCGGAGAAGGTGTGTGTGCATGTGTATGTGTGTGTGTGTCTGTGTGTGTGTGTGTGTCTGTTTGCATGTGTGTGTGTGTGTGCATGCGTGCGTGCATGCATATGCGCATGCTTGCATGCGTGTGCACGTGCGTGCATGCGTGTGTGTGTGAGTGTGTGAGCAGATAGTACAATGGATACATTCAAAGTCTAGGACAAATACAGTAAAGAAAGATTCAGTATATTAAGGGTAAATATGGTTTCTTTTATGTCTTTCAATGAAATATAGAGATGTCTCAGTGAAATAGAATTAAATATTTTCACTGTTTCAAACAGTGAAAATATGATTTTTTAATATTCACTGTTTGGGATTTTTTTTCTTCTTGAAATAGTATTCCTTATAAATCCTGGGTCAAAAACATTGCCAAAAGGGTTAAGATGTAATATACTTGTCTGAAATTATGTAAAGAGATTAATGTTCTGTGAGGGAACCGCTGACGTCACTTATTGCTGTGACGTAACTTTTTCTCTGCATGTGGCATCAGGGGGACTATCACCTCAGTACTGTGGCATCTTCTTTGTGTCCATTTCTTGTATTGCTTAAAAATTTATTTGGCTTCATTATCTATGTAAACATTTTTTACCCAATATTATTCCCCTGAAAACTCTGAACAAGACCAAACTGACTCAAAATGGCTAGGAAAAAAGTTAATTCCCAGCCGTGTCGAAGAGTAGAAAGAAGTTTAATTATTGAGAATATAAGCAATTAAAGAAACAGAAAATTTGACTCTTTCAGTGTAGGATTGGACTTTATTTCACTCATGAACACCAAAACTTGTATTTTCACTTGTGGCTTTTGGTGAAATAAAATTCAATCTTACACTGAAAAAAAAATCAAATATCCTCTATATCTTAGCCGGCCTCGGTGGCTCAGTTGGATGTGCCGTCCGACTGGAGACGAGGAGGTCGCGGGTTCAACCCCCGCCGAGGTCGGCAACATTCTTTCATGGAGATTGATCATGAAATATTTTCTACGGTCATTCTCTCCCTTCCGCTGATTCAAGAAGGGCGGTTGTCAGTTTCTGGTGAAAGAATGTGCACAGTACTGGTTAACCGCTTAGAGGACTAAGCCTGCCCAGTAAACGTGTGGTTAGGTAAACTGACCGCGCTCGACATGACCCCATTGGGTTGACTGGGCCGTAAAAACCTCAACACAAACAAACTTCTATATCTTGGATAGACTTGCCTTAACAAAGAAGGTAGAGACAGATTAGGTACAGCAAACTGCAGCATCTTATCAGGTTCTACACTTATATCCACTGTTTCAGCAGTTTTTCTAAGTATTATCAGGTAGTAAAATGGACTAGTTCAAATTTTAGATTCTACTAAGTACTCTAGGCACGCCTACCAAATGAAAGAATATGTAACCATCGTTGAAGAAAGTGAAACAATTGAGATTTACTCCGAAGACACCAATATCAATAGGCAGTTGAATGTTATTCCCCATTTTTCAAATAATTTCCCCCTAAACATTTATGTCGCTCATGAAACACAGAAAATGCAAAGTCTGTTTACCATTTTTGAGTCGTCAAATTTCCGACCAGATATCGCTCTAATTGTTTTACATTCTTAACCGATGGCTAAGCATTCTTTTGTTTGGTAGGCGTGCTAAGACACAACTGCATAAAAAGCAAAATTTAGGTAAAAATTGTATGTAATAAAGTGTTCAGAATTTTAGGACATTTTCCGTTTGAATGTACAGGTAAATATGGTAATCCAAATCTGCACACTTAGCAATTACTTGACAACAACTATGATTCGTGCAGCTGAAATGAAGTCATCAAGAGTTGAGAAAATAAAGCACATGTAATTTTAGGTGGGATGGCAGTGTTGTTGAGATTCTAAAAAGTGATTCTGTGTCTTTCAGTTACTACAGTAGATTCTGTCAACTTACTGGAAACTGCAATAGAAGAACAGGCTATGGAGGAGATCACCAACCCTGGCGGAACTTCTGACGGAGATGAAGCAGCCATGTCTATGATAATGAGTTTGTTGGAAGCAGATGCAGGCCTTGGCGGGCCAATAGACTTTAATGACTTGCCCTGGCCTTTATGATATTATGTTTGCCATGATCAGGAATCACGAGGAGGTTGATTAGACATGGCAGTAAGCAGAGGTTAAACCTTAAAAGAAGCATCTGTGTGGTCGAGAGGTTAGCGCTCCGGACTTCAGATCATGAGGTGGCTGGCCTCGATGGCTCAGTTGGATGTGCATCAGACTGGTAATCAGGAGGTTGCTGGTTGGACTCCCGCCGGGTTAGCAACATTCTTTCATCTTTGATAATGAAATATTTTCTATGGACATTCTCCCTTTTCTGCTGATTCAAGAAGGGTAGTTGTCAGTTTCTGGCAAAACAATGTACTGGTACACAAGTACTAGTTAACCGCTTAGAGGACTAAGCCTGACCAGGAAAAGAGTGATTAGGTAAACTGACCAAGCTTGACATGACCTTAATGGGTTGACTGGACTATAAAACCATAACTCAGTCCATCAGATCACAAGGTCTCAGGGTCTGGCTGGAGTTGGAATTCAGCTCATGACTGTATGGCGCTTTATTGTATAAAGTTTTTCATTATCACCCTTCCATCGTCTTGATATGACTTAATGTTGAAAGGGACATAAAACACCAAATCATCATTATTTTAACCCATAAAGATCCAATGACATAGCTACAGAAGACGACATTTTGAGTTTTCTTATTTTTTTTTTTTTTTTCAGAGAAAATAAGGCTTGACATTTCATGTGAATTGACTGCTGGGCAGATGATTCCCATCAAATGTCAAGCCTTATTTTCTCTGGGAAAAAAATCATAATAATAAAAAATTAGAATACCCTCTGCTTCAGTTAAGTAGGGCAGACCTTGCCATGGTCTTTGTGAAACAGCCATGTCCATGATCATGCAATTTGATGGCAGTTGATATAATACACTTATTTACCCTAAATATTGGGACACCGTATCTCCCTTTACATACTTTTCCTAAAATTAATAAAAGACCATTTTACTTCTTGTTGATTAGTCTACCCCCAACCCCCCCCCCATCCCACACCCACCCAGTCCCCCAACTCCCTGGATGAGTGTCAGAACCTGATCATGTGCTGTATTCTCTGGCATCTAATCGGAGTCCACACTGTTTGCTGAGACCTGTCTGTCCCAATACTTAGGGCAAATATGGTAGGTTTATCAGTATACTTAACACTTTGATTTTACTGAATGCCAAACTGTGTAGATCCAGCTGAGACAGCTCATTTCAAGCCGTCTCATCTAGATTTACACTGTTTGCAAAAGTATGTGTTTTGGTAGCACAGGCATCTATAAGGAGAGTCAATGATTTGACTTGCAATAGCCTGACAGTTTTGCCTTGTTTATGTTTGTGAACTTGTCTACAGGTAGTGCAAACCTGATATGACCATTTTCAATGCCTTGCCATAGTACTTTGGTGCAGCGAAGACAATAGTTTTCAGTTTTTGACATGTTGTGATAATTGTCATATTCGGTTGTCTGTTATTATAATTTATTTTAAGGGGAATGGATACGCTTTCATGGGAGGTAACTGTCAGAATTGTTTTGCTGCCCTTCTGAAGGGGTCTACTCTAAAAGGAAAGAATTTGCTCCCAATGGGAGCAAATTCTTTCCGTTTAGAGTAGACCCCTTTCTATCCTTTTAGAGCAGGTCCCTTTTCAGGTGGGGCTTGGTATCCAGGAATGCAAACAGGAAGCCACAAAAATTGTCTCCCTTGTAAAATGCAGAAAAAGTACAAAGTGCATCAAATCTTAAGTTTTAAAGGCTAGGAGGTCCAGTCAACAGAGGATCTCATGATTTTATTGAAGAAGCTTGTGCATTTGTGTCTTTTGCAAGCTTTGGCGAGCAAAAGATTGAAATAACAAAATAATTTATTAACTCTGTGTACAAGGAACATATTAACCCTGGTCCTGGCCGGCCTCGGTGGCTCAGTTGGATGCGTCGTCCTACTGGAGACCAGGAGGTCGCGGGTTCAACCCCTGTTGAGGTCAGCAACATTCTTTCATGGAGACTGATCATGAAATATTTTCTACGGTCATTCTCTCCCTTCCACTGATTCAAGAAGGGCAGTTGTCAGTTTCTGGCAAAAGAATGTGCACAATACTGGTTAACCGCTTAGAGGATAAGCCTGCCCAGTAAACGTGTGGTTAGGTAAACTGATCACGCTCGACATGACCCCATTGGGTTGACTTGGCCGTAAAACCTCAACACAAACAAAACCCTGGTCTTTCTGAACCTAGATATGCCCAGTCTTTGCAAAACGTGTAGATCCAGATTATTTGGCTTCTAAAGAAGAAAACAGATCTGGATCTGTACTGTTTGTCAGTTAGTATGTGAATTTGTATCACCAACCTGGATCACATAATCTGATCGGCTGAAAATTAGAAGTGGGCATGGCATGTTAATTCATTCAGCATGGCAAAGGTTAAAAGTTAGATTCTGTTTATTAAATTATGATGCATATAGCTGTACTATTTATTCATGTGACATCACTTATAAGCTTTAAACAATCATTGTTACAGATCTCACTAAAAGTTTAGCAGATGGCATTTTGAAGTCTTTTCCTTATTTATCCCAGAAAGTAAGATTTGAAATTCATGCAAATTTTGCATGAACTGTCAAACCTTATTTTCTGGGAAAAGTAAGAAAAATAATACCAATTTGTTGTCTGTTGAATTTGCTCAGCATGTGCTAAGTGTTAATAGCTCCGGATGAGATGGTGGACTAGGATAGCTGTTGTGGGAGCTCACTGCCCCTGCAGCATTTCTAAGGATAACCCTATTTACCAGAAGTATTCGGACAGACAAAAGTGAACAAATAGTGTAGACCCAGATCAGATGCATCTGCTCAAGATAACACTGTTTGCCTCTTATCGAGCAGTTTGTAAACACATCACCCTGTAGTAAAATGGACTATTTCAAATTTTAATACAAGTATGGTAAGGTGTCCAAATACTTAGGGTAAATATGTTGCTTACATTGTATATTTTGGGACAAAAATAAAAAAAAAAACTGGTCCAAGAGCATCATGACATGGCATTTGAAAATACTGCCTTATATTCTGTTGATAATACCAAAGATGAGGGAGGTCTAAAGGTTGACAAGATTGTTAGTTTAACAATGTTTATTTGTGCCTATTTGTGCCTGTTTGTAAAAACTCAGGTCAGGTATGCAGCAGTTGAATAATAATTATTTGTACAGATAGTAAAGACTTGCAAATTATCATTGCCAGAGTATAAAAGATAACAATTTATTTTTTGTTAATATTTTTAAATTTTACTTTTGTGATTGTGTCTTGACAACATATTGGTTATTTTTTTTCTTATTTTTCCCTGAAAACAGGATTTGACATTTCATGCAAATTGTCTCTTATGGAGACAATTTGCATGGAATGTCAAATCCTGTTTTCTGTGAAAAATAAGAAAAATATTTCAATATGTTGTCTGGAAATTTTACCCTTAGAGCTAGACATTAAGCCTTCACAGATTTATCATCTGACAATTTTCTGCTGAGCATACAAAGAGTTAAGATGGTTGAAACTTCAATTAGGCTGAAATTGGAATTTTAGATTACATGTATTTATCAGTCTTTAGGTATTAAAATTACAAAGGGTATTTTAACCAATTGTTCTTTTTCAGGAAATAAGCAGACAATATATTGTTAGTACAATAAATTACAACAGAAAATGTCAAAATATATGAGATCTGTCATGCAAAACAAGGCATTGAAATTTCATGTGAATTGTCTTTATTGCAGACAATTCACATGAAATGCCAAATATTTGTTTGTCTGAAAAAGAATGTCATCTGCTGTATTTACCCTAAGTATTTGGACAGGGACAGACAGCCCTGAGCAAACAGTGTAGACCCAGATAAGACAGAATGTGACATCTGTTCAGGCTCTTTGCTGCTTGCCTCGTACCTTACAGTTTTAGGCTTATCAGCAGGTAGCAAAATGGGCTTGTTCAAATTTTATAACAAGTAAAAAGTAAGGAGGTGAGGCTTTCGAATATTGAGGGGAAAGGTGGTACTCATATAGTTCAAGAGTATTTATTTAACTGCCAGTGAAATTATCAAAGATGAAATAACTTTTATGTAGCCTTGCAAGCCAAGGCAGTATCATATGTAAAAATTTGATTTTTTATATGATGTACAAATAAAATTTTACATGTAATATTTTTGTAAACTACCCTAACAAAAGCATTATTTATTGTTTAGTTATGAAGTGCCTCAAGTGTGTCTTTCAGTCAGAGGATTTGACTAATATTTGGTGATAATTCTGGGATAATTTTTCTTATTTCTCCATAAAAACATAGAAGCCATCACGAAAACATGCCTATATAAGTTTGACCCCATTAAACCCCACTTTTATAGAGTAAAACTGGGGTTTACAGGGGTATACATTATTTTTCTTATTTCTGCTCAAAAACATAGATTGTGGGTACTTGTTAGAACCGCATCGCCAAGGCGATTCTTAAGAATTCCCACAATCTATGTTTTTGGCAGAAATATGAAAAAATATCGGAGTTTTTTTATCTGAAAATTTTCAGTTTTTGGAGGTGAAAGTTTCTATATATTTGAATAGGCGTGTTTTCGTAATGGCCTGGAAAACTGGAGAAAATCACCCAGAATTATCATCAAATACTCCTTCTGAACAAATCTTCTGTTTCAGCATTTGCTTTGTCTGTTAAAATGCTTTATTTATTTGAAACTGTTATGCTTCATTCTAATCCCTTCACATATAGAAGATAATCTGGGCATTGTGTGTATCATAGCCATTTTAGTGTTGGTTTTTCCTGTGTTAATTTTCTTCATTAAAAACATACAGTTACCTTCCCTGACCAACCCCACTTTATCGAAAAAAACAAAACTAAAGTGACGTTTTCTCCAGTTGCTAATTTTAGTAAAAAAATAAGGCTTTAAAAAGAAATCATCCAAGAAAATTATTATTAGTTTAGTATAAAATAAATATTTGGTCAAAATTCATCGTTTTTTGTTTTTTTTTGTTTTTTTGTTTTTAAGGAAAAAGTCAGAAAAAAAAGCTCTGAAAATGGCTATGCATGTCACAAGTGCCAGAGATCAAGTTCAGAAGGGAACAAAAAAAAAATATTAAGATGTCTCAAGTTTTTCTCAGGAAGTAATGTTATATTTGAGCCTTGTCATGAGAAAAGGTGTCATCTGGGCATATGCAAATAGAAAAAAATACAGACCTTCCAGATAAGTCACAGTTTGATAAGGTCCTTTTCTGTACATTGATATGTTCTACAAATTACGAAAACACGCCTATTCAAATATATAGAAAATTTCACCTCCAAAAACTGAAAGTTTTCAGATAAAAAAACTGATATTATTCATATTTCTGCTCTAAAACATAGTTTGTGGGTACTCATTAGAACTGCCTCACTGAGGCAGTTCTAATGAGTACCCACAATCTATGTTTTAGAGCTGAAATAAGAAAAATAATGTATACCCCTGTAAACCCCAGTTTTACTATATAAAAGGGGTTTAAGGGGTCAAAATTATATAGGCATGTTTTCATGAGGAGTATCCAAATATATTACATATCTGAAGCTATTTTTAGTAATTTCTGATGGAAAATACAATTTTAAATTTCTTAAAAGAAAAATTTCCTCCAAGAGCAAAGAAATATTTCCTTTAGAATGCTATCACACTGCAGGATGAGTGTAGATGACACGATGAGTGTAGGTTACTTAACATTGCAAAACTTACTATAATCATTTGAAAAGAATGTAAAACAGAACCGGAAGTAAAAAATCATTTTCATGATATTTAATATATTAGTTAATACATCTTCAGTTTAAAATACAGAAAATATTTCCCTCAAGACTTGCAAATCATATATATATAAAAAAAAAAATAGGTGCTAATGCACTTGATTATTTATCGGATTTGCAAATCTTTCGGGAAATATTTTTGTATTTTAAACTTTGGCTGCATTAACTTCTATGCACTGTCTGCATATGCCCAGACCCCTTTTTCTGTAGTATGACTCTTTTTAATCATAGTTTATTTTTCAAAATTGTGTTCCTACAAGATTGTATGACATTAAATTTTTAAATAACTGACATGGTATAAGTTTGATAATATCATTTATCATCAAGTCAGGAAATGGGAGTTCAGCATTTATTTGAAAAGCATAAGCTTAGATTACCCTGCATTTTAAAAGAGGCGTTTGATATTTCCAGAATTTTTTTTATTTTTTCTGGAAGAAGACAAATGCTTAGCACATCATATAAACTGTCTCATAAAAATATTTTGAAGTATTATATAGGCTGAGCCATGCAAAAACAGGTCTTCGACCGTTATGCCGACAGTGAAGGCCCAGGTCAGCCTGTGCATGAGCACAGTCTGATCAGGACCTTTGCTTTCAGAAAACAATAAATGGATACTATATAATGTTTCATTGGAGAGCAAATGCCCCAGTGATACTTTGGGCATGTGCAAGATAATGTGAATCTGCACTTTTTGCACATACTCTAAGGCATTTTTTGCCCATTTGCTAATTCATTACAAAAACACGCCTATTCAAATACATGTATATTGAAAATTTTACAACCAAAAAAGGAAAATTTTCAGATAAAAAATAGTGATATTTTTCGTATTCCTGCTCAAAACATAGATTGTGGGTACTCATTAGAACTGCCTTAGTGAGGTAGTTCTAACGAGTACTCACAACCTATGTTATTGAGCAGAAATAAGAAAAAACATGTATACCCCTGTAAACCCCAGTTTTACTATATACAAGTGGGGTTTAAGGGGGTCAAAATTATATAGGCATGTTTTTGTGATGTTAACCTATAAAAGGTTCCCTCTGTATGCTGAAGATGAATTTAGCAGTCAACAAACAAGTAATATTCTTATTATGCTCCCAACTTCAAAGAAGTTGGAAGGACTTAATTCTTTGGGCTTGTCCATCTGTCTGTCAGTCTCTCTGTATGTTTGTTACACTTTCTTGTAAGCAAGATACTTATTTGAGCTAGGGCCTTGAAGCTTGGTGAGCTTATAGGGGATGATGAGTAGATCATCTAATCAGCTTTTGAAAAGAATCAGATCAAAGTTATGCTCCTTTCCAACTTTGGCATTTTGTATGGACAAGCATATAGTTTGGGGCATAGTGTTTTACAAACACATTTCTAGTTTTCCAAGAAAATTTGGCTCAGCATTTCATGTAAATGGTGTCCTAATTTTCTGGAAAAAAAATCAAAACGTTGTCTTCTGATATTTTTCTGTGGCCTGCAAAAAGTTAAAGATTTATTCACATATCTAATTATACTTCTACCTCAAAGAGCTGGATGAATAATATAGTACAAGTTTAAATGTCCTGGTGGCTGAGTAGTTAACGCTGTTGACTTTGGATCACAAAGTCCCATGTTTGAATCCCACTAGAGGCAGAGTTCAGCTGATAACTGTATAGCTGTTCATTGCATGGACACTAGAGGCAGAGTTCAGCTTATAACTGTTAAAGCTTTTCATTGCATGGACACAAGAGGCAGAGTTCAGCTCATAACTGTTAAAGCCTTTCATTGCATGGACACAAGAGGCAGAGTTCAGCTCATAACTGTTAAAGCCTTTCATTGCATGGACACTAGAGGCAGAGTTCGGCTTATAACTGTTAAAGCCTTTCATTGCATGGACACAAGAGGCAGAGTTCAGCTTATAACTGTTAAAGCTTTTCATTGCATGGACACTAGAGGCAGAGTTCAGCTCATAACTGTTAAAGCCTTTCATTGCATGGACACAAGAGGCAGAGTTCAGCTTATAACTGTTAAAGCTTTTCATTGCATGGACACAAGAGGCAGAGTTCAGCTCATAACTGTTAAAGCCTTTCATTGCATGGACACTAGAGGCAGAGTTCAGCTTATAACTGTTAAAGCCTTTCATTGCATGGACACAAGAGGCAGAGTTCAGCTTATAACTGTTAAAGCTTTTCATTGCATGGACACTAGAGGCAGAGTTCAGCTTGTAACTGTTAAAGCCTTTCATTGCATGGACACTAGAGGCAGAGTTCAGCTTATAACTGTTAAAGCCTTTCATTGCATGTACACTAGAGGCAGAGTTCAGCTCATAACTGTATAGCGTTTCATTGCATGGGGCCTTTTATTATCACACCATTGTCTCAATATGACTTAAACCTCAAAGTGTTTATCACAACTGCACCAGAATACATTTGTATTTTAGTGGGTGATTGGGTGAGGCAAAGGTGTCTTGTATCTTGTATCTGATATTGGCTTACAGTTGGGTAAGGCCTTCTATCCTTGCAGCAGGTAAGGGTAGAGGGGGAGATTTTTATTTCTTCTGTTTCTTCACTTTCATTAATTTTCCTCTTTCTCCCCTGTCCTTCCCTTTCATCTCCTCTGCTATCTCTTCTATCTCTATTCTCCCTTTCTCTGGGTTGACATGTCGTTAAACCCCAACACAATCAATCAAACATTTGTATTTTTAGCTCATCTGAACAAAGACTCAGGATGAGCTGTTGTGATCACTTGCCATCTGTTGTCCGTCTGTCTATTCACACCTTTGAATGACTTCTCCTCTGAAATCCTGAGACATTTTCTTCAAACTTCATGTGGAGCCTTGTGTTAAAGGGGGATTAAAAATTTATACAAATGGTCTCAGTCCAATGACTAAGATGGCTGCTATGCCCACACCAAGTTTGTTCAAATGGTGATTGTACACTGACCTTTGATCTTTTTACACCAAGGTCAAATTTGCATCAATATACATTCATAAGGGGAAAATGTTGAAAAATCAATTTCTAAAAATGTATTAAAGACCAATGGCTAAAACTTAAAAAATAAAACTTTTCAGTTACAATCAAAATTTTGTCCCCTGGGTGTTATCTACTCTTGCCTCTGGGCTATATTCATGTATAAACTTTCAGACATCTTCTCTGAAACCGCTTGATCAATTTTTACCAGATTTGACATGGGGTCTTGTCAAAAGGATATTGGCAATTTGTTAGCTCGCCGGGACTATGTCCCCGGAGAGCTTATGCCGTCACCCAGGTGTTGGCATCGGCATCTGTCTGCGTCGGCGTCTGCATCGTGTCCGCGTTAGCACAATGTTTAAGTTTTCAAAGGTGTCCATAGTTTTTTAATTATTTACGGTACTGCTTTCATATTTGGCCTACACCTACCTTAGGGTAAGACCTTTCAATAACATATACCCCTGTTCCCGAGTTAAACCATTTATATAGGTCAAGGGCAGTTCTTACTTCGTCATTTACACCCATATTTAAGTTTTGCGTTTAAGTTTTGAAAAGTGTTTATAACTGCGAAGTATTCAAGATAGAACTTTAATATTTGGCCTACACCAGCCTTAGGGTTAGACCTTTCGATAGCACACACTCCTTTCTCAGTTTGACCTTCTGCCTAGGTCAAGGTCAGGTCATACTTTGTCATTTAAACCCATGTTGGAGTTCTTCGTTTAAGTTTTGATAAGTGTTTGTAACTGCTGAAGTATTCAAGGTACCGCTTTAACATTTGGCCCACAACTACCTTAGGATAAGACCTTTCGATAGCACACACCCTGTCCTTAGTTTGACCTTCTGCCTAGGTCAAGGGCAGCTCATAGTTGTCATTTAAACCCATGTTCGAGTTTTGTGTTTAAGTTTTGAAAAGTGTAACTGCTGAAGTATTCAAGATACCGCTTTAATATTTGGCCCACGCCAACATTAGGGTTAGACCCTTCAATATCACACATCCCTTCCTCAGTTCGATCTTCTGCCTAGGTCAAGGTCAGGTCATACTTTGTCATTTAAACCCATGTTTGAGCTCTGAGTTTAAGTTTTGAAAAGTGTTCGTAACTGCTGAAGTATTCAAGATATCGCTTTAATATTTGGCTGACACCTACCTTAGGGTAAGACCTTTCAATAGTACACACCCCTTCCTCAGTTTGACCTTTTACCTAGATCAAGGTCAAGTCATACCTTGTCATTAACAGCTGTCTTTAAGTTTTGAAAAGTACATAACTACTGAAGTATTTAAGATATACCTTTCATATATCATCCACACCAACCTAAGGGATTCAGCATGTAAGATACAGCTTTCATATTTTGCTCACACCAACCTAAGGGAAGATATTTCAATAGCATATATCCCAACCCTCAGTTTTGACATTCTTCAGACATCAAAGTCGGGTCATACTCTGTCATATAAGTTTAAGTTATGCATTTAATCTTTAATATTTAATAAAGATCGTTTGCGTATCTGATTAGCCCTTCCCGGTGAGCTGCATTGTCTTCTGACAACTCTTGTTTAAATGATTCTGCACCATTCAACAAGATGGCCACATGCCTATTATACAGTAAGAAAAAAGTCTTCTTCTCCAGAAGCAAGAAAGCTTTGCCACTGGACCTTGTTATATAGCATTGGAGACTCTGGGTCTACCAAATTTGTTCAAATGATTATCCTAGGATGACCGTTGACCTTTTTCTGGCAAGGCCAAGTTTGCGTCCTCATACATTTGTATGGCAAAAATGTTTACAAATCATTTTCCCAAAATGAATGAAAAGACTAATGACTGAAACTTACAATATATAATTAAGATAGTAAAACCTTTTAGTTACAATCAAAAGTTTGTCCCCCAGGGTTATCTGCCCTTGTCCAAGGGCTATATACATGTGTAAAATGTAATCTTCAAATGTCTTCTCTGAAACTGCTTGACCAATTTTCACCAGATTTCACATGGTGACTTCTGAGGAAAGGATATTGATAATTTGTCCACAGGTTCTGCACTATTGAACAAATGGCCACCATGCCCATATATTGTAATGGAAAATCTTTTTGAGAATCAAGAAAGTTTTGAGGTGAACTTTGGTATACAGCATTGGGAACTCAAGGTCTTCTTATTTTATTCAAATTATGATCTTAGAATGAGCTTTGATCTTTTTAGGGCACAATCAAAATTTGTATCCTAGTTGCTGTGGCAATACTGGAAGATTTTTGCATGGCATCTGCAGATATGCAGTGACTGTTTTACTGTGGTGAGCAAATTGTGGCCTCTGGGTCTCTTCATTTTTGTTTTTCATAGAAAAATAAGTCTTGAAATTTCATGTGAATCATCTGCCAAGCAAACATTTAGATGAAATTGCAAGACTTACTTTCTCTGAGAAATAAAAAAAAAATTAGAATGTCACCTGCTGCAAATTTTCCTTGGTTCTTAACTTAAAGGGTAAAATAGGTTGAAAGATGTAAAACATCAAATCATTATGTTCATGTTATAATGCCTAAAATGGAGACTTAGCCCATATATGAAGTGAACGCCCAGATAAACCTGTACATCTATGCAGTCTGATCAAGGCCTTTGCTGTAGAACTCACTTGCAAACAAGAAAAAATATTTATAATGCATCACGAAAACATGCCTATATAATTTTGACCCCTTTAAACCCCACTTTTATATAGTAAAACTGGAGTTTAAAGGGGTATACATTATTTTTCTTATTTCTACTCAAAAGCATAAATTTTGGGTACTCGATAGAACTGCCTCATTGAGGCAGTCCTAACAAGTACCCACAATCTATGTTTTGAGCAGAAATATGAAAAGTATCAGAAATTTTTGTCTGAAAATTTTCATTTTTTGGTGGTAAAATTTTCAGTATATTTGAATAGGCATGTTTTTGTAATTGCATGGATTTGCAGGCTGATCAGGGTATTTATCTTTGTTACATACAGTTCCAGATAAGAGGGGATATTCAGTAAATTTCTTATTTCTTCTCTGGCGGCAAATTTTGTCTCTATAGAGTAGACCCCTTTTCAGAAAGGGACAAGAACAATTTTGATAAAATTTGTCTTCCTAGGAAGTACATGTATACCATTTTCCCTTTAGTAATACATTCTTAGAGTGTATGAATTTTGACACAAACTCTGTTTGGAAATTGAACTTTTACACTGAAATAAGTAATTACTCAGGATAAAATATTTATGCTTGCTCTGTTTGATGGTTGGGATGGAGATTGTGTGTGGGGGAGGGGTGGGGGGGGGGAGGGTTGGGTGTGGGTGGATGGAGTATGGTGGTGTGGGGGGAGGGGGAGGGGGAACTATACTGGAATCATGTGTCACTTTTAGGATTAAACATAAAAATTATCTTCTAATAGTCCCATTTAGCCTTTTAATCCTGAAAGTGCTAATTACAACTGCAGCAGATGGCATTTTGATTTTATCTTTTGGTATTTTTTCAGAGAAAATAATGTGTGATTTTTCATGCCTAGCAGATGATTCACATGAAATGCCAAATCTTTTTTTTTTTTTTTTTTTAAAAAGAGAAGAATTTGTAGAATGTCATCTGCTACATTTTTCTTAGTGAATTTCTTTGGATTAATTTCTGTCCCACTGTGTGTGATGACATGTTTGTAATATGTGTGTATTGTATATGAGCTCAGATCTTGACAATCTCTTCTTTAAATGGCATTCCAATTCAAAATGAAAATAGTCAAGGGAATTCATGGCAGATGTACGCCAGTAGTGGCTACTTAATTGTGCAGTCCAATCAAGGTCTTCATTAGCCACTGTTTGAACTGTCTAGTAAAATCTTTAAAGATCCTCCCCCTCACCCCCCTCTCCGCCCCTTCCCCCCCCACTCCACACACACACACACACACTTTAGACAACTCCAAAGTTGTCTAAAATGTGGGTGGGTGGGAGGTGTGGGTATGACAAACAGGTCTGGCTAAACACGTCAGAATCTTGGTTTCATTAGTTGAGATACTGCATTTGTCTTCTAGCACCAGTTTAAGTTTACACCACTTGTCTGGAGCTATGATATATTGACAAGCATAGAAGGCACTGGTCAGATTCTGCTGTTCATATATATTAGGCAGTTTGAGAAAAGGGATCTTAAAATAAGGAAACGTATCCCTCAAACCTTGGAAGGGGTGTGTTTGTGACTATGGTATTTCTTGGGTATCTTTACATACATTTGCAAATCTTTATTTGTGTTTGCTGAATATTTAAGCCTAAGTGTTAGTTAATGTACCCGAAAACATGTCTACCCAGTAAAGACTTTGACATGCACAGGCTCTGTAGTCTGATCATGACCTCCCTGATCAGACTGGGTGATTGAGCCATTACCATTCTCTCATTTTGAAGGTGGTTTAACAACCCTTAACTTATATGTTGATAACCATAAGTAGACTAAACATTCAGACAAACTCCTTACCGTTTGTCTCCTAAAATTTGAACAGTGAAATATATAAAGGTTGTCCTTGGAAACAAAGAACACATAAAGATTGAAAATCAGATTCCATTTGATTAACTGGTGATTTTACTGACAAATCTAGGTCTGGGTCTACTCTCAGGATTGGCTTTTTACAACTAAAAAGTATAGAAATTTTATTTCTTCATGAAAACAGCTTCAGGTAAGAAAATTTTACAGCTAAAAAGTATGGACATTTTTCTTATTTCTCCACAAAAACATATGTTGTGGGTACTCATTAGAAGCACCTCTGTGAGGGGCTTCTAATGTGTGGGTACTCATTATAGGTATGCTCAGATATATCTGTACGAATATATTGTGTAAATATGATGTATTATGATATTATATATAATGATATTATATATATATATATGTAGTGTCACAATATAAAAGATTAATAATCATTTACAAGAGCATTATTTTCAATACAATCATTGTTGCTCAATTTGTTTAGATATTATCCTTGTTTCTGTAATTTTGTTGTCTGAAAGCTCATTGCTTGACAAATCATATGACCTACTTTTGAGAATGTCGTGTTTTAGATCTTGCCAGCTGGTGAAGAACCAAAAAATTTTGAGCAGTGCTCAAAATTTTTTGTTCTTCACCAGCTGGTAAGATCTAAAACATAAATTTTGAGCAGTGCTCAAAATTTTTTGTTCTTCACCAGCTGGTAAGATCTAAAACATAAATTTCGAGCATGAAGTGGCTAACTTTATTTTTGGAGCAGTTTCTTATGATCTTAAAAATTAGCCCAGCTTATTTATTTCTTGTACAAGCTATTTTTGGGCATTTGCAGATTGTTACTTTGACAATAGTGAGAACAGCTAAAATTGCAAAATTGGAACCATTTCTGAACATTCAGGAATTGCCATGGGGAGCAAAATCTTTCCTTATAGAGTAGTCCCATTTCAGAAGTAGGCAAAATCAATTTCGACAGTTAGCTCCCCTGAATATGTATATATTCCATTAATACATGTAGGTTTTTATTCTCGTTGTGAAAAAGGAAAAATACCAGTACTTTTGGGTTGACATTTTTAAGGCAGTTTTATCAGTTTTTTTTTTTCTTTTTTTATTGACCACAAATCTAGAATGACCCAAATAGACAATTTTAAATTTCATTTCTTTATAACTTGCCTTTAAAAATAAAACGTGAGAAAAATATGTTTCTAAAAATAGAATTTACTGATTAGTTGACTATAAAAAGTTTTCTGATCATCAGTCACAAAAGGCAAAAGTGACTGATATCGATCATCAGTAGCATTACTTATTTATACCTATAGTCAGTGCTTTATTTTTACTATAATTTCTCTCTATGGTCAGTAGATATTTGGAAAATAAAAAAAATCACAAAATATATCAAATCCAGAATATAACAGAAAACTAAGAGCTGTTCAGTCTTTGAATATTTTTAGGTTTTCTGTCTCTGGTTAGCAAGGTCTGTTCACACTTAACTGTCTGGGTTATTTTTTTCCCAGAAAACAGGTTTGACATTTCGTGCAAATTGTCTTAATGGAGACAATTTTCATTGGAGGCAATTTGAATAAAATGTTGAATTCTCTGTACTGGGAAAAACAACAATGAAAAACATTGTCAATTTATCATCTGCGGAATTAGCCCAGAGAGTGGTAAAGTTGACAGGGTCAGATTTAGGATGATTTCTAAGGGGGTTCAATTTGATGAAATTAGCCTACTTTACTTTTTCCGAAAGACAAGCCTGAACAACAGTGTAGACCCAGACCAGATACCGCAAAATGCATCACCTGATCAGGGTCAACACTGTTTGCCACTCATCCAGCAATTTTATACACATTCATAGGTAATAACGGACTTGTTGAAGAGGAGTTAAAGGTAAGGGGTGTGAATATTAGGGTAAATGCGGTATCCCAAATTTATCTGAAATTTCCCATGAAAATGAAATTTTGAGATAAAAGGGGTTTCCATTGAATCCCCAGAACACCCTTTGAATCTACCCTTGGGTTAACCTTTCACATACTGGATTGAAATAGCACCAGGCAATATTTTCTTATTTTCTGAGGCAATGGGGCCTGACATTTTTATGAAAAAGCATCTCCTAAGGAGACAATTTGAGTGAATTTTATATGTTAAGTGTCTCCTGAGGAGACAGATTGTCTGCCTTCACAAACTGTTATCTAGAGAAAATAAGAAATTGTCTGTTTGTCATGAGAGATTGCTAAAGGCTAACAACTGATGGCTGTATTCTTGAAAGTGGGTCAACTTGTTTTAGAATTCACGGTTCCTTCTGTTCCTCAACTAAAGGGAAATTGTTTTATATTTGTTATCACATTTCACTAAATATGTGAACTGTTGTATTGTTATACATGTATGTGTCAGGAATAGCACATGCACATAAAGAAACTAATTAAACATTCTGTGAAAATAATACTGGTTGATTGTTTTTACATGTATATTCCATATTTACCGAAATGTTTGAACAGACAGACAGACCTCAATGTAAACTGTAGAAATATAGCCTGCTGTGAAACCTACTTGTCATTACATGCTGGCAAGAAACACCATGTCCTGGTAGAATACCGCACTGACATGATAATACAAACTGGCAAGAAACATTATACAACCCAAAATGCTAATACATGTTGGGAACAAACCTTATGCACTCAAAGTTAATAAATACTGGCAAGAAACCTAATGCACAATCTGAGAAAAATGCAAATACATGCTTGTAAGAAACATCATACTTGCCATAATACATGCTGGAACCTTATAGTCTTGGCTGAAAGGAAAAAAAAAAACAACAAAAAAACAAAACAAAACCACAAAACAACAACTGTCAGTGCTTTTACATGTATCACCACCTGTAACTTCATAGAACCTGCTTGTTTACACATACTGGCAAAAAACCTTATACCACCACAAGAAATACAAACTGGCAAGAAACCAAATAGATCACATGGCTGAAGCAGTATGCAAATACCTGCTTGCAAACATCAAACAGTCCCCATGGGAAACCTACATATTTAATACATGCTGATATTACTTCAGGCTGAAAAACCAACATGTAAATACAAACTTGCTACAAACTGGTTTGTGTTGAGGTTTTACGGCCCAGTCAACCCATTGGGGTCATGTCGATCGTGGTCAGTTTACCTAACCACACGTTTACTGGGCAGACTTAGTCCTCTAAGCGGTTCACCAATATTGTGCACATTCTTTCGCCAGAAACTGACAACTGCCCTTCTTGAATCAGTGGAAGGGAGAGAATGACCGTAGAAAATATTTCATGATCAATCTCCACGAAAGAATGTTGCCGACCTCGGTGGGGGTTGAACCCGCGACCTCCTGGTCTCCAGTCGGACGGCGCATCCAACTGAGCCACCGAGGCCGGCTCTACAAACTAGTACAAACGTTACACAGCACCCAGCTGAGAAACCTGAATACTTACTAGGCTGAAAAACTGACATGTCAATACATGCTGGCAAGAAACCTGTTACTATTTCATTTCATGTTTACACAAAAGCTTATAAAGCCTTAAACAATACACCAAGCTGAAAAAAAAAAAATACACGTAAATGCATGCTGGCAAGAAACCAGATAAAAGGTAAATGAAATATTGAAAGCTGAGAAAGCAGGTAAAATTCTAAATACTCCAGGTCAAGAAACCAACATGTTTTAAAAGAAACACACTATCAAGAATCTTTACCTTGTCTATTAATTCAAACAGGAAACACACCTTTTAGATTCTATTAGAAATATACTGACTGAGAATCCTACATGTTAAAAACACATTGGAAAGAATCATAATACAGTCACATGTATTAAAACTGGTCAAGAATCCTGTATGTTTATACCTGCTGTTTGTTTGTACTCTGGTTTTACGGCCCAGTCAACCCAATGGGGTCACGGCAAAGCGTGGTCAGTTTACCTAACAACACTTTTACTTGGCAGGCATAGTCCTCTAAGCTGTTGACCAGTATTGTGCACATTCTTTCACCAGAAACTGACAACTGCCCTTCTTGAATCAGTGGAAGGGAGAGAATGACTGTAGAAAATATTTCATAATCTCCAGGAAAGCATGTTGCAGACTCGGTGGGGGTGGAACCTGCAACCTCCTATTACCTGTTAGACGTGCTTCCAAATGAGCCACCGAGGCTGACTTATACCTGCTGTATAGTGCTAGAAGCCACATACAGTCCAGAAGAAATAATCATCCTATTTTAAATTCATACTAGCAAAAAACTTTAAATAGCACCCAACTATGAAACTTTGTGAATACATCATACTTGCAAGAAATACTTTATAGTCCAGGCTTTATAGTCCAGGCTGAGAAATCTTCATATTTATACATACTGGCAAACAACCTTATACAGACCTGTGGAAATGCAACAGGCTGAAAAATCTACACGGTAATACACTCTGGCAAGAGACCTAATACAACACCCACTGAGAAATAATATAAAAGATTTTCAGGAAGCACCACAATCACAGAATGCATCCTACCAATGGCACCAAGAGGAAGAGCAAACAAACTATGACAGAAACCATGCAAATAAATACTACCAAGCATCATACAGTCCTCAATGAATAACCTACATATTAATACATACTGGGAAGAAACCTTACACCCTATCTGAGAACACCATGTCGTGCTGACAACAAGGCTCATACAAGCCAGCAGAAATACACCAGGCTGTAAAATTTAAATGTTAATACATACTGGCAAGAAACGTAATACAGCACTGCACTGACCCTTACATGCTTATTTATGATGGCAAGAAATCTTATACAGCCTGTAGAATATACCAGGCTAAAAATCTACATATAAATGCATACTGGTAAGAAACCTTATGCAGCACCCGGTTGAGAAAATATGCAAATACATGCTTGCAAGAAGCGTCATACAACCCACATCTTAATACATTCTTGCAAGAACAGAACCCTAACGACTTGTTTGAGAACCGTTAGGGTAACACATCTGACAAGAAGGCTTATACAGTTCTGCAGAAATATTACCAGGCCATTATTAATACATACTGGCAAGAAATCTAAGAAGAAACTATGCATATGTTTGTATGAAGCGTCATACAATCCATATCTTAATACTTACTGGCAAGAAACATTTGAAAATGAGCCAGCCTCGTCGGCTCAATTGGATGCGTGCCTGACTGGTGATAAGGAGGCTTGGAGTTCGACCCCCGCCGGGTTAGCAACACTACTTCGTGGAGATTGAACATGAAAAATTTTCTACGGTCATTCTCTCCTTTCTGTGGATATAAGGAGGGCAGTTGTCAGTTTCTGGCGAAAGAATGTGCACAATGCTGGTTAACTGCTTATAGGACTAACCTGCCCAGTAAAAGTGTGGTTAGGTAAACTGACTGTACTCGAATTGACCCCATTGGGTTGACTGGGCAGTAAAACCTCAATGCAAAAAAAAAAAAAAAAAAAAAAGAAAAGAAAAAAAAAAAAAAAAAAAGCAATGAACAGAAAGGAAGGCAACGACCAGGAATCAATACAATTACCTAACACCTTCCGTCCAAGACACCAAAGGGAAAGAAGGACACACTTAAAGCAACGGCACCACAATCAGAACACTACAAGCAGAAAGCGCCAAAAAGACAAACAGTTTCATTCCCCCAAAACTGGCCAAACGGCTATCCAAAATAGAAAAAAAAATTACCAGGACATACATGCAAAGACATACAATGACAGAAATAGTAAACCACAGCAGAAGCACCGCCGAAGAACGGTCAGTAAAAACCTTACTGGAGGGTGTGGGGGTGTGGGGGGTGCTTAAATCGATTTTACGTGGCCACAACCCTTGTTCTGCCATGGTATACACAAGACATTTGTTCAGTCCGCATTAAGGGTTTCTAACTCATTAATGCAACATTTCCGAGAACATAAAATCAAACGAATACAGAGATGAAAGAACGATGAGGACTCGATAGCAAGAAATAACTAATTCTGAAGCAAAAGAAAACCAACAGTGGACTCGGGTGGGCCCGACCAGAGCCAGAGCATCAGGCACCAACTGACTTACTTAAAAGTCTTTAACCCTGCATGTTTATACAAGCTGGCAAGCATACTTATACATTCCTGTAGAATATACCAGGCTGTCATATCTACATCAATATATACTGGCAAGCAACCTGATACATCATCGGGCTGACAAACTATGCCAATACATGCTTGCAAGAAGTGTCATGCAATCTTCGATGAGAAACCTATACGTTAATACATACTAACAAGATACATTAGATCTACTTTGAGAGAATTAGATTCTAAATTAACCCTTCGTGCTTATAAGAAGCTTTTTACAGTTCTGTAGAATACACCAGGTTAAAAGTCTACATGTAAATACATTATGCCCCTTATACAGCACCATGCATTTGCCAATATATCCTTGCAAGGAACGTCAGCATATAGTCCTCGATGAGAAAACCTATCTGTTCATATATACTGGCAGGGAATCTTATACCTGATTTGAGAACCCTATATATCAATACATGTTGAATGGAAGGGTAACAGTCAAGTAGAAAAACACGAAAAAAAAAGATAAGAGAAAAGTCCAGGCTATAAATCTACATGTTAATGCATACTGGCAAGAGATCTAATACACCCCAGGCTGTAAACTCTACACGGTAATTCTTACTGGCAAGATACCTAACACCGGCTTCGAAATCATGCAAATACATGTTTTCAGTGAAATAGATTCAAACAGCAATGAACTCTATATTCCTGCAGAATACAAAACCCACCTATCAAGTAACCTGCTACATCACCCGGCTGAAAAATGATGCCAGTACACGTGTGCTTACCTATCAGTCCTCGATGAGAAGCCTAAATGTTAATAATAACTGGTTAGAAACCTTACAGAAATGAACCTTGTATGTTCATTAATTAGCTTCATACAGTCCTGTAGAAAATACAAGGCTAAATAAACCTACATGTTAATACATACAGGCAAGAAACCTTACGAATGAACCTTATATGTTAATATATGCTGTAAAATGAACTATACATGTTAATACATGCTAGCAAGAAGCGTCACACAGTCCTGTTGCGTATACTAAGATAAAAACATAACATGTTAATAAATACTGGCCTTATCAGGGTGGCAAACGTACGTCATAGTCACGTGGGTAAATGATACGGAGCACACAAAAATCATTGATAAACAGTGTCGATGAAGTAGAAAAGGGTAAATATTTTATGTCACAGGTAGTTTTCAGACTATATCTATGATGCAGCTACACCCGAAAACGACTCTAATTACAACTTCTAACTATTCCAGCTCCCAATATTGGTCCGTTCGAGAGCTTACCTCGATCAACCAAAGTTTTCCTGCATTGTGGAAATGGTATAAAACGTCACAATTGTTCATCTGTAAATGTATTTTCAGGCGGTTTAACAAGATTAAACAATGCAAATATTTGTAAGACAGATCAACCTGTCTACCGTCGCCTCTGAACGAAGCATATGATGTTTACCTCCGATGTTTAGAGAAGTTTAGGTATATTACTCTATTGATAAGATGTAATGATTGTATATTCTCTGCTGCATTTCTTTTTAAATATACTAGGGGCGAAATGACAAGGGGACCGAAACGATTAGGGGGCCAAACGACCAGTGGGGCGAAACGACAAGGGTCGAAACGTCTTTGGGGAGACACGACTAGGGTTGGGGTGGTTTTGGGGCGAAAAGACTTAGATTCTCACTGCCTACCGCGCTATGGGGGCCAGATCTTACATTTCATGTCAACAAACGTAAGTAGATCTTATCTCGAGAGTCGGTAGAATTCAATATCATCGATTGAAACGAAAAATAAATAGTTGATATGATCTTTCCATGTCAGTCGCAATTTTGTTAAACTGTTTTTGCATTGTCACCGACAGGTAGCGCCCCATCAGGCACTGAAATGTCGCCTTTGGCCAATGGTATCTGGGAAATTCATGCAGAATACAATTGCTTTCTTCATCTGCTTTTTAAGCCAAAATTGGCTAGATCCCACAATAATTCAAAGCGTCAGATGTGCGAGATCTGAATGAGGTATCGTTAGATCTCGCGAGAAAGGTGTTCTTGGCGAAGAGATGCGCACGTCACGAGACTTTATGAGTTGATTTCTCGCTACTGGCCAATCAACTTAAAACGAGTATCTCGTAGTTTCAGTGACGTAGTTTGAGGAAAAATGTTAACTGTAAGGCTTGCTAAGAGAAATTCGGATAGAATAGAAAATGACATGAAGTTAAACCGCCTGAAAATACATTTACAGATGAAAAATTGTGACGTTTTATACAATTTCCACAATGCATTGAATATAGATGTGTTCCTTATCTGGATTTTTTTTTTACTTATTCTCAGTCACGGCGTTCCAGTGCCAATCGATCTGTCGACAAACTGTGCAATGTTGCACGGGACCAAATAATAAATGATATTTGTGACAACCGTGTTTGTCAAAATTACTCTAAAAAGTCGGCGAGCAGCAAAAACGCCATTTATCTTTGTGATTTCAGCGCATGGTGTGTTCCCATCTGCAGGAAAACTTTGTTTGATCGAGGTAAGCTCTCAAACGGATCAATATTGGAGGCTGGAATAGTTAGGTTGTAATTAGAGACGTTTCTGGGGTAGCTGCATCATAGATGTAGTCTGAAAACTACCTGTGACATAAAATATTTACCCTTTTTCTACTTCCCAGCGACACGGTTTATCAATGATTTTCTTGTGCTCCGTATCATTTACCCACGTGACTATGACGTGCGTTTGCCACCCTGCTTATGCAGTACAGCAGAATTACAAGGTCTTGTACAGTCCTGTAGAAATATATAGACTGAAAATCTTCATGCTAATACATCTGTCAAGAAACATAATATATACTGGTAAGAAAGCTAACACATCATCCGGCTGAGAAACCACGTGAAAACATACTTGCAATAAGCATCATTGAGTTTATACATTATGGCAAGAAACCCTAGGAGGTATATACAGTTCTGCAGAAATAACCAGGTTGAGAACGCTCTATGTTTAATACTTACTGGCAAGAAACTATGTACAACCACAACATCCCCTTGAGAAACCATACAGTCTTCAGTAAGAAAACCTACCTGTTAATACACACTGACAAGAACCTTTACAGTTATGAACCAGGTTATTAAATGCTGGCAAGAAACCTCATACAGTTCTGTAGAATATACTCGGCTTATAAAACTACATGTTAGTACAGACTGGCAAGAAACCTAAAGCAGCATGTAAGTCAAGATACTCAGGAAATGTTACAGTCACGAAGCACAACCTTCCTGAGGCACCAACAGAAGTATGGAGGAGGGTCAAACATTGATCCGTTTTACTCGCGTGTAACACGACCTTTACTTCTAATGCAGCTCATAATTACAAACATAAACATACAGGAGTACATACTGGCAAGAAACCTAATACAACACCCTGCTGAGAAATAATGCAGATACATTTTTCACAGAAGCGTCAAACGATGAGAAACCTACAAGTGAATACATGCTTCCAAGAAACAACCGGTTTGAGAACCCTACACGTTAATACAACCTAGCAAGAAGTCTTATACAGTCCTGTAGAAATACACGCCTGAAAAATCTACATACTAATACATACTGGTAAGAAACCTAAGACAACACCTGGCTGAGAAACCATGCGACTACAAATTTGCAAGAAATGTCTTTCAATCTTGGATGAAAAACCTACATGTTAATCCATCCTGGCAACAAACCTTTCACCCGGTTTGAGAGAATAAGATTCCGAGATACTGATTAGAAGCAGTATCCTCCTGTAGAATATACCCGGTTGAAATATCTACATGTTAATGCATAATGGCAAGAAACCTAATACAGCAACCGCATGAGAAACCATGTGAATACATGGTTTACAGCCCTGCTGAATATATGAGGCTATATTGATACCGACTAACATAAAAACGGAAAACAAACAAACAAATAAAAAAACAAAACAAACAAACAAACAAACAAACAAAAAAACAACAACAAAAAACAACAACAAAAAAAAAAAAAAAAAAAGAAAAAAAAAACAAACAAAAAAAAAAACAAAAGAAAAAAACAACAACACAACAACAACAACAACAACAAAAAAAAAAAAACAAAAAAAAAAAAGAAAAAAAAAAGAAAGAAAAAAAGAAAAAAAACAATTTTTAATCTGTTCGGTTTGAGAACCCTATGTTTAATATAATGTTAAATACATGCAAGAAACCATTCACATGCACAAGAAATACACCAGCTTGAGAAACATACATGTTAATATATGCTGGCAAGTAAGCTTCTACAATCCAGGCTGAAAACCTACATGTTAGTACATGTTGACCATATACAGTCACATTAAACAGGCAAGGTATGTAAATATATCCCGCTGATAAACCTGGCAAGTTTCTTTATATAGCCTGTTAAATCAAACTGGTAAGAAATCTTTAGAAACTTCCGAGCGAAAAACCTGCGTGTCAATTCACATTGGTAAGAGACATTATACAGTGACAAATAATTCGAGAAAATTACATGTTTATATATCCTGGCGAGGTATCTTATTTGTTTGTGTTGGGGTTTTACGGCCCAGTCAACCTAATGGGGTCATGTCGAGCGCGGTCAGTTTACCTAACCACACGTTTACTGGGCAGGCTTAGTCCTCCAAGTGGTTAACCAGTATTGTGCACATTCTTTCGCCAGAAACTGACAACTGCCCTTCTTGAATCAGCGGAAGGGAGAGAATGACCGTAGAAAATATTTCATGATCAATCTCCACGAAAGAATGTTGCCGACCTCGGCGGGGGTCGAACCCGCGACCTCCTGGTCTCCAGTCGGACGCGCATCCAACTGCGCCACCGAGGCCGGCTCGAGGTATCTTATACGCCCTTCATGTTTATACATACTGACAACAAACCTAATAAACATTGGGTTGAGAGAAACATCATTCAGTCATACAGTGTGTTAACACCTACTGGCAAAATACCTTATAGAAAATAAACAGGCTGAAATATCTTTTAGAAAATAAACAGGCTGAAAATCTGCATATTAACACATACGGACAAGAAACCTGCCGGCCTCGGTGGCTCAGTTGGATGCGCCGTCCGACTGGAGACCAGGAGGTCGCGGCTTCAACCCCCGCCGAGGTCGGCAATATTCTTTCGTGGAGATTGATCATGAAATATTTTCTACGGTCATTCTCTTCCTTCCGCTGATTCAAGAAGGACAGTTGTCAGTTTCTGGCGAAAGAATATGCACAATACTGGTTAACCGCTTAGAGGACTAAGCCTGCCCAGTAAACGTGTGGTTAGGTAAACTGACCGCGCTCGACATGACCCCATTGGGTTGACTGGGCCGTAAAACCTCAACACAAACAAAAGACAAGAAACCTGATACTACATTAGCTTCGAAACCATTCGAATACATACAGAAATCTATATGTCAATACATGCTGGCATGAAGCCTTATAGATTTCTATTAAAAAGTGTAACAAATATTGTAACATCACAATACAAAAACACAAAATAAAAACAAACAACACAAAAACAAACAAAAAACAACAACAAAAAACAAACCAACAAGGTTGTCTCTATATAACATCATGACATCAGAAAAGGGGCTTGCATACCTGTGCTAACCAGTCTGCAGCAAAATAGCCTATATGGTCTCATCTTCACCTTACACCCAAACTGTATGCCAAACAGCATGGGCCTAGCTCAAACCATTCTAAAGATATTATAGGTTTCCCTATAGTCTCAGTGCGTAAGTCTGGGAAGGGCCACGAATCTGTAAAATATTTTTAATTTTTATCGTAAGTTAAAAAGATCATCAGCACCTCAGACACAAATTGTACGTTAAATGCCATGTGCCTAGCTCAAGGGATTCTATAGACATTTTGTTAACAAGCTTTACTTATTCCTTCATTGCATAAGTCTGAAAAGGACCATAATCCTGCAAAGCGGACGGCGTGAAAAAAACAACACACACACACACACACACACACACACACACACACACACACACACACACACACACACACACACACACACACACAAAACAACAACAACAACAACAACAACAACGAACAAACAAACAAACAAAAACAAAAAAAAATAAAAAAAAATAAACGAGTTCTACTTTTTTATGCTGAATCCATCTATGCAAGTTTAAAGATTCTAATTCTTACGGTTATTGAGCTCCCTCAAAACGGGCGGACGGACAGACGGACGGTACTTTATCAATATGCATTCCCCTTTAACTTCTTCGAAGTCCATTACACTATCTTACGTCTAATGGTGTGGGAGATAGGGTAATGCACTAAACTCAGGACTCTTGGTGTTAACTTTTAATACCGCCCCAGAACCACAGGAGTCGAGGAGCAAATTAATGTGGTGTTGCATGTTTAACTCATAAGGATTTGGTTGATAAATAGGATAAGATAAGATAACGATATACCTACTTCTCTCCTGCGGAATAAAAAATTGTGCAGAAAATGATCTTACAGAACCTGTTCAAGCACAAAGAAGCCCCAAAAAGTTTTAATTAACCCATTTATGCCGAGTGGACTCTTCTGCCCAATCTATTTGGACAGGTCCATTCCCAACACAAAGGGTGACTGGTTAGCTTTTATAATTACTAAGTTTATAGGATTTTCTGTATTTAATGCAAACAGTGTAGACCCTGATCAGACGCTGCAGAATGCGGCGTCTGATCTCGGTCTTTACTGTTTTCCAATGCACCTCTTGGAGACACTAGGTATAACTGGGTTAATCTGTCCGTGCTTATCGATTGTGAACCTGTTTCTCGCGGCCCTCCGAGTGACTTATCATCGGACTGGTACATTCCTCTTTACAACATGTATCATTATCCGTCTCTCAGGAGACAAGCCGCTGATTTAAACAAAGGATTCTCAGTCCAACAGAAGACAAGTATCAGTTGAGTCGCAACGTGAGAAAACGTACCTTTTGATATGTGCGCCCGACAAAGACTCAAGTCAGACTATACATCCGCGCAGATCGATCCGAGTCTTCATTGTCCACACCAAGAAACTTTGCATCCGTGGCTATCCAAAACGCGCACAGTGAAGATTCTGATCAGACTGTATGAATGCACAAGCTGATCTGAATCTTAGCTGGGCGCACATGTCCGAAGGTACATTTTCTGACCTTGCGGCTCCAATTAAAGCTGAAAACATACTGGGAACAGTCTGTACAAAAAATCCAGCGTTCAGCTTCTGAAATGAGATGTGCTTTGCAACGAATTCTGTTTCATTATGAAGCACCAAAATCATATTTCGACTAAATGAAGCTGTTGATTTGGGCGTATTCGAGTAACGCAGAGAGCCCACCTCTGCTCTCAAGTTCTGGAAATAGGATCAGCTGCTCGCGAGTAGTGAAGGTCACTTGTCCAGTAAGCTACACATCACGAAAACATACCTATATAATTTTGACCCCCTTAAACCCCATTTTTATATAGTAAAACAGGGGTTTACAGGAGTATACATCATTTTTCATTTTTTTTGTTTGTGTTGAGGTTTTACGGCCCAGTCAACCCAATGGGGTCATGTCGAGCGCGGTCAGTTTACCTAACCACACATTTACTGGGCAGGCTTAGTCCTCTAAGCGGTTAACCAGTATTGTGCACATTCTTTCGCCAGAAACTGACAACTGCCCTTCTTGACATCATTTTTCATATTTCTGCTCAAAAATATAGATTGTGGTACTCGTTAGAACCGCCTCGCCAAGGCGGTTCTAACGAGTACCCACAATCTATGTTTTGAGCAGAAATATGAAAAATATTTGATTTTTTTTTATATAAATATTTTCCTTTTTTGGTTGTAAAAATTTTCAATATATTTGAATAGGCGTGGTTTCGTAATGATCCAACTGGATTCTTGTTCTTCGGCGTGTATCGACTCGAATCACTATGCAAGTGCAAGTGACATTAGACAGTAGTGGGAATGTCTGAACTTGTTACCATAATACATGGGCAGTGCTAAGCGAAAAGTATATGTGTGCATATGTGGATAGCGAGGGCCCAGATCGGCCAGCGCATGTGCAAAGTCTGATGAGGGTCCTAGGGTAGAAATTTGCTACCAGTAAAATCGATTTAGATGCCCCGACAGCTTTTACTACTGACAGTTCTAAGGCGGTTGTTCTAGTGTTATTTCTTTTAGTGTGGCCTCGTGGCCACTCGCTGGGGGATTTTGGTTTCATATTCTGTCCAGTTTGTTGTCTGATTGTGTTAAGTGGATTCTGTCCGATATTGTGATCATCTTGTTGGGGAAGAGAGAGCTGGCTGCTTTGCTCATCTTTGGTTTGTGGTAGGTGTGTTGTCACATGTGCAACCACAGACGCACGAACAAAGAACTGCAACAGACAATGCATATATCAGCTGAAAGCATTGAGAGCTGATAGCATTGCATTGATTGATTGTGTTGGGGTTTAACGACACGTCAACCCTTGAGGGTCATTTTGTGTCGTCTCCCAGAGAAAGGGAGAAAAGAGATAGAAGAGAGAGTAGAGGAGATGAAGAGAGGGACAGGGAAGAAAGAGGAACAGGAATGAAAGTGAAGAAACAGAAGAAATAAAAACATTCCCCCCTCTACCCTTACCCACTACAAGGATAGCAGGCCTTGCCCAACTGTAAATAGCCAATATCAGCTGGACGCCCCAGTGATGTAAGATACACAGCACCTTCGCACCACCCGACCACGCCCTCTGATAGCATTGCAACGATCATTAGAATAAAAAATCTACTGAGACCTGAAACCAGTTTAAATCACGTGACGCACGAACAAAGAAGAACTGCAACAGACAATGAGTTTATTAGCTGAAAGCATTGAGAGCTGATAGCATTGCAACGATCATCAGAATAAAAAATACTACTGAGACCTGAAACCAGTTAAAATCACATGAAACCTCGCCTATAAACCTCAATACATGAAAAACATTGAACAGTACGGAATAGAATATTGTTCTTAGGCGATGTGACTCGTTTTGTTTTTTCTTTATTGGGCCTTGTGGCCGCGAGATTTTTCTTTTACGTTCTGTGCATTTTGTTGTCTTACTGTTGTGTTTGCGGACCCTGTCTGGAATTGTGATCTGCTCGCTTCGGAAGAGGGAGCTGGCTACTTTGCTTTTTCTTGGTTTTTGACATGTGTGTTTTGCCCATATGCAACCACCGATGCACGAACAAAGACAAACTGCACCAGAGGAACCGCACTGGAACGGTCAGTAGAAAAATCAAAGCACTAATAGCACTGGTGAGTCGATTGTTTCCGAGTGTAGGTTAAGAAAATGGTCCTGAACGGGGACGTAACACTGTTTTCATTTAATTCTTAACTTCTGTAATTTAAGTAAACAGCGCAGACCCTGATCAGACGCCGCAGAACGCGGCGTCTGATCAGGGTCTGCCCTGTTTGCAAACGTTCCAGTGCAAGTTTTGCAGATAACCCTTTTTAGAAGGCATTCTGACGTCACAGCGACAAGAATAACGCGGCTATAAATAACCATCACCCGGATTTCATCTAACGCGCGGTAGATTAAATTGGTCAATGATAATCTAGTGGACAACTATCTGTCTTAAGAAAATTTTGGCGTTTGTATACTATCAGCAGTTTCCTTTACTTTAAAATAACCTTCTATAGGGTCCATGTCTGTCTGTCTGTCTGTCTGAACACTCCTAATTTTGTCTTAGTGTATATCGACCGTGATTTTCCGAAGATTTTGGTATGTTGACCCCAGACTTATTGTAAATAGTAGCTGTGTCTTGAGTGCAGCGGAACATTAACAGTCCGCTGATATATGCAGTGCGTAGCTAAATCTCTGAAAACTTTGCCAATTATCGAGCCTACTGAAATAGAGCCGTAAACAAAATCTGGAGTATGCGAAAGTAACTCATTAGTCCCAACTAATCAGTTCAACATTTAAACAGCACTCTTTGGACAAGTTTACCAGACGATAAACTTTTGGTATTTTTTCAAACTTTTCCAAGTAAGTAGAGTGACATTTCATGCCAGTTGCCTCCGTAGGAGACAACTTGCATGGATTCTCTATCACTATTTACCTGAGAAAACTAGGAAATACGTCTCAAAATATTCTCTGTTGGAAGTTTTACTCAGCATGCTTAGCATTATTAATACCTTCAATTTTAGCGTTGATAAATAGTTTATGGATCTCAAAGCCACAGAATTTCCAAATGATAGGACCAAAGATACAAACTGACTTTTTTCACCTGTCAGCATCTTGAACTTTGTTTTGGTCCTGAATGCCAGATAAGCAGCTGTGTCATGAGAAAATATATGTTTCTTATGATATTCGTGTGTCCCCACCCCCTCCGCAAAGACCCAGCCTGGGTTCTGCATATTTACCAAGTCTGATTAGAGATCTTGTCAGTTTTGTCAGGCACAAGCTTTGATCAGGTTGTGAGGGTGTACAGGCTGCTCAGAGGCTCAGATAGTTGCACATTATAGTGCATATAGATGCTTTACTACAATGCACATGGTAATAATAATTGTACATTGTTCTTTCTGCCCTTTTTTTTTAATTGGAGTAGGCGGCAGGGGGGAGGGGGGTAATAAGAAAAATAACATTGATCACATATTTTTGGCTTAACATATACTATTGCTGGCAACCTGTGGCCCGCATGCCCGCAGCCCGCATGCCCGCGGCCCACATGCCCGCAAAATAGCGATTCCACCAAAGATATACTTACATACAAGGTTAATTCCATTTCAAATGAATGGTATATCATTTGTCAGAAAACAAACTGTATCAGTAAAATAACATTTGTTTACTTAACCTTTACCATTCTCCGGACAAATTAAGTGAGAACGAATTAATGCTATTTTTGTTATTTTTCCAGAAAATTGGGCTTGACATTTCATGCAAATAGCTTCCTTTCAGAGTAGATTCCCTTTTCAGAAGGGAGACAAAAACAAGTTTGCAAAAGTTGCCTATCCTGAAGTGTATCCATTCACCTTAACCCATTTATGCCTAACGCTATTTGCAAGCAGTGTAGACCCAGATTGGACGCCGCACAACGCGGCGTCTGATCAGGGTCCATATTGTTACATTATTAACAGGATTTTCTATAAAACATGGTAATAATAAAAACTAATCAGACATCCCTTTTATTGGAAATGGACGGGTCCAAACAGTTAAGGTAGAAGAATCCACTCGGCATAAATGTGTTAAGTTGTATGTGATAGGCCAGCATGCGAGCAATGACGTTTTGATTAGGATACGATCAGTTTGCTTGTCAATATCTGGCAATATATGCATGGTGCAAAAAATGAAATGGAGATATTGTTCTAGCAACAGGTCCGTCTGATAAGGATATCTTGACATGCAATGACAACACCGAACAACACTCCCTGGAAAACAGAACTAACTAAGTGGAAACGCAACAGAAATACTGCTTCGAACAGTCAACAACGAATGGGCCGCGTAAGGCAAGAAATGCCTTCTAGCATGCGCAAATAGTGCGGATTCACATCATCCTGCGCATGCGCTATATTTCATCTGGGTATGGCTCTCCATGGAAACATTCTATAGTATCTAGTAATTCTGTATGCGGACAACGAAGACCCTCATCAGACTGCGCGCAGGCTGATCTGGGCCTTCATCCTCCGCATATGCCCGAAGACACGTTATCGCATGGCGTGGCCCACATCACGAAAACGTGCCTATATAATTTTAACCCCCTTAAACCCCACTTTTATATAGTAAAACTCGGGTTAACAGGGGTATACATTATTTTTTGTTTTCCTAAAAAACATAGATTGTGGGTACTCGTTAGAACCGCATCGCCGAGGCGGTTCTAACGAGTATCCGCAATGTATGTTTTGAGCAGAAATATGAAAAAAATATCTGAATTTTTTATCCAAAAAGTTTCTAAATTTGGGTTGTAAAATTTTCAGTATATTTGAATAGGCGTGTTTTCGTAATAAGATAAAATTTTTAAAGGTTGCTCCTGAAAACAAAGAACATTATACAAGAATAAAACAATAAGCCTCGGTTTTATTGAGACTCTGCACACGACGGCAATATAAGTTGCAGGGCTGCCTACGCACCATATTAACACTGGCTTAAGCGTAACTAGATTTTCCAAATACCAAAATAGGTACAATGATCCCAAGGAAATAAAAAAAAATAAGCCATTATGAAAAACACGCCTATACAAATATATAGAAACTTTCACCAAAAACTACAAAATTTTGGATGAAAAACTCTGATATTTTTCATACTTCTGCCGAGGCTGTTCTAACGAGTACCCACAATCTATGTTTTGAGCAGAAATATGAAGAATATCAGAACTTTTTATCTGAATTTTTTTCATTTTTTGGTGGTATAGGTTTCAGTATATTTGAATAGGCCTGTTTTCGTAATGAGGGAATCGTTTAGTCCGCGTAAAGATGCTCAAACAAGTTTATTGGGAGATCCGCGCATAAGCTGGGCATCCGACCTTTGGATATCCCACAGGACAGGTGTTAGTTATACATAGGCAGAAAAAAATGTTGAAATGAATGTATAATTGAAATATTTTGAAAGAAAGGGAGAACATATTTAACAAATGCATCTCAGATGAAAGTCCTTGATTAATCAAAACCAATTAAGGTGTCATTGATTACGTTATATATTGATGCAGCTTTTGAATTTCATCGGAGCGTAACTTTTCTTTCGACTGAAATACCATTATCAGTGTTTTATCTCTGAAACCTGACACCAAAGCAATAGCAATTATATTTCCATTCTTGTATCTAAAGGAATATTGAGCAATGTTTTCATAACTTTCCTGTGTCTGTTGTCATTTGTGCATTTTTCAAACGTTTCATGTTAGTGATCAATACGCTATTAGCCAAAACAGCAAACTGTCCACCTTACTATCATATTCAAATGAAGGAAATTGTTTTTTTGTTTTGTTTTTTTTTGAGGTTTTACCGCCCAGTCAACCCAACTGGGTCATGTCGAGCTATTACCTTACCACACTTTACTGGGCAGGCTTAGTCCTCTAAGCGGTTAACCAGCATTGTGAACAGTCTTTCACCTGACAACTGCCCTTCTTGAATCAGAGGAAAGGAGAGAATGACCGTAGAAAATATTTCATGATCAATCTCCAAGAAAGAATGTTGCCGACCCGGCGAGGTTCGAACCCGCAACCTCCTGATTACCAGTCGGACGCGCATCCAACTGTGTCATCGAGGCCGGCTAAAGGGAATTGTCATACTTAATAGCAATGCAACTACGTCGAAATTGTTTTTCCTCCCTGCTGGAAATGGATCCACTCTAGAAGGAAATAATTTGCTCCCATATGTCCAGAGGGAGCAAATTCTTCCCTTTTAGATTTGACACTTTGTCCGCATATGCTCGAAGACACGTTTTCGCATAGCGCGGCTTACATGATTTATTGCAAGCTGCCATGAAATGGGTAACATATAACCCATTTTGTATGCTCTAGTGTTTTTTTTTTTTTTTTTTTTTTTTATACAAATATATCTCTTCATCAGGGCTCAGTTGCTCAAAGCGTCGTTAGCTTAACGAGGTCGTTCAGGGTCATTTCGTTAACTATTTTAGCAGATTCAATATACAATATTCTGATATTTTTTTGCTGAAAAAAATGTGAGTAGCATTTGTTTTCAGCAAAAAAAAAAAAAAAAAAAAAAAAAATCAGCATATTTGCGTATTACGTAAATTTTAACGAATCGTTAACTAACGACATCGTTAGCTTTGAACAACTGGGCCCAGAAGACTTGTTAAGGAGGAGTATTTAGTGATAATTCTGGGATAATTCATTACGAAAACCTGCCTATTCAAATATACTGAAAAGTTAATCACCGAAAAATTGAAAATTTTCAGACAAAAAATTCAAATATTTTTCATATTTCTGCTCAAAACATAGATTGAGGGTACTCGTTAGAACCGCCTCGCAGAGGCGGTTCTAACGAATACCCACAATCTATGTTTTGAGCAGAAATAATAAAAAAATAATGTATACCCCTGTAAACCCCAGTTTTACTATATTAAAGAGGGGTTTAAGGGGGTCAAAATTATATAGGCGTGTTTTCGTGATGTATTCCATAAAGACATACGTTGTTGGTTGCAATTAGAAGCACCTCGCTGAGGCGCTTCATATAAGCACTCATAAGATGTTTTTCTATGGAGAAATATATCAAAGCACTGACAGCACTGGTGGGCCGATTGTCTCTCAGTGTAGGCTGGGAAAACGTTCTGAACGAGGACTTGAGACTGATTCATTCTACCCTTAACTTCCTATAATTTCAGCAAAAATTGCAGACCCTGTTCAGACGACGCGTTCGGCATCTGACCTCTGACCTGAGTATCCTCTGTTTGATAATTTCCCAAATGTTCTAGTCCAGGTTTTACATATAACCCTCTATCAATAGCACCATGACGTCACAGCAACAAGAATAGCGCGGCTATAAATACCCGTTAGTTTGATTTCGTCTAACACGCGGGTTCATTACATTGGCCAATGAAAATCACGTGGACAAATACCGTAAGGAAATTTTGGCGTTTGTATACTTGACTCGATTGTAAACAATCGCCCCCAAAATACCCCACACTTATCATTATCTACGCAGTCTTAACTAGTCTCACGTCTTCATGTCTTTGCGGAAAGTTTCTAAATTGTAATACTTTTCAGACGGATATGTGTAACTGTGTACAAGTGCATATATGAAAGAAGACGCCAATGAGATACAGTCGACTCTCGTTATCTCGAACTCGCTTATCTCGAATAACCGCTTATCTCGAAGTGATAATCTGGTCCCTGTTTTAACACAGAGGTCTACCAACAGTCAATAAAATATTGTGAAAAAGAGGAGAAATTGCTCCTTAGGAGCAATTTCTCCTCTTTTCCACAATATTTTCAATATATCTCTAACTTAGGAGTCAAATTACGTATTTATTCTGTTAAAGGTGGTTGTTCGATTAATTGTTTTTTCCTCAGTTCTGTAAATCTGATATGTCGAACTACGGATATCTCGAAGTGTTTCATAGAGTCCCTTGGAGTTCGAGATAACGAAAGTCGACTGTATTTCTGTTATTCTAATAAGTGTGTTTGACTGCTTGCTGAAGGCTGTGGGTTTCAGCCCAGCTCGGACCATCAACTGCAAAGCTCTGCTGACCCAGTAGTGAATAGGTACCCTTCAGAGGAAGGCTCCCAGTAACACAACAGCGATGTCGAAGCGTTGTTACGACGTTGTGTGTTAGCTAGGTTAAAGGCAGCAGAATAAGAGAGTATTTAGACCCATCTTTCATATGTTGTAGCCCAAGTTATCTTGGGTTCTAAGTCCCATCGCCTTCTACGGCTACAAGGTTCTGAGACATCACAAATGAATAGTATAAACATTTAATGGTTTCTTTTAAACATAACACAGTTATGACGTAGGTTTCGTGTTTATTAATGGGATGCAATTGGAGAAATACAACTCCAAAGGATAATGCATCTGTCAAAATTGAATTAAAATTATACAAACATATTAACAATATTATATCGTATTCAGATTATTAGAAGGTTACGTATCTCTCACGAAGAAAAATGGATTATTTATTGTTCTATGTTTCCTAAATATACAACCGATAAACTAACAATAGGTCATTTGACAAAATAATTGAGATGAATGGTTTAAAGGTCAGACAAAACAACATTTTATCTCTCTCATTCGCAATTGCTGGTCCCCAGTGTATTCAAGTTCTGCAAGAAATTAATCGGTGTCTTGGAACAAGTGGAATCTATCTTCCTTAATCGAAGATTTTACGCAAATTAGGGCCAATAGGTGATTTCGGAATAAAAGCTCTAGACTAATGACAGGAAGTGTCAATCTACACCATGTTCACAAGAGATATTTCTTTCTGGAATGGATAGAAAATTGGACAAACAATAATATAACGTTGTCAGCACTGCGATTGTAGATAAAGTTTACTTTCTTTAAATAAACGTTTTATTAGGTAAATACTGAATCCATTTTAAAAACAGATTAAAAAAATGGATACTGATCTCCAGACCTTGCTTCCCAAGTGACGTCACATCACGTTACACGGTCACATGTCTTTTCCGCCCACTCTCTTGGATGACAAAACAAATGCCAGAGTGGTCAATGAAACGTTTTCGATACACATTTCATACATTTATCGTAACACCAAGCCGCACAATAGGAGACTTCATACACGTGGTAAATATTCCATCACTTTTATGTCTCTTACATGTATACATAAGCATGTGTTAGTACACTGGACAGGATAGGCGAGGATGATGTTTTAAAAACTTTTCCGATTTCCATAGACCATAACCTTCTCATCCCTGCAAACCAATACAAACACATTTTTAAAACGTGCAGATTCAGATGAGACGGCTGATCATGAGCCGTCTCATCAGGATCTACACTGGTTGCCATTCTGTTATTGCTGTTTAACTGAAAACCCGATTTGAAACAATGGGTGTGTCAAAATTCAGAGATTGAAGAGTCCATTTCGGAAATGCAGGAGTGAAAGGGTTAACGGTTTCTATTTATTTCCAACAAAATATTACAAATATACCTGTTACCTGTATAATATTAACCCTTAAAGCGCCAAGAAAATCTGCATCTGAAAATGTCATCTGCTTATGTCGTCTGCTGCATCTTCTTGCAAACTTTTCAAACTTACATTTTGCATATAGGCAAACAGACTGCTCCTAAAGGAGCAGCCTGATCTGGGTCCACACTGTTTGCAACAATGACTTTTAAAGTAACAGGCAGACGACAAAGCAGACGACAATTATTGTGATTGGCGCTTTAAGGGTTAATACCTGCTGTACACTATATGAAGACAAACTTGACACAGAAATGTTTGCTATAACTGAATATCCATTTTTCCTAAAAATTTCAGGAACAACATCAAAGAAACCTTCCAAATTCCTTTCTGTCATAAATCAATTTATGCCGAATGGATTCTTCTATGTAAACCCTTTGGACCGATCCATTCCCAGTTCTGGTTGATTTTCATTATTACCATATTTTATAAAAATTCTCGTATTTAATGCAAACAGAGAAGACCCTGATTGAACACCGCGTTTTACGGCGACTGATCTGAGTCTTCACTGTTTGCCCCTGTCCCTTTCATGGGACGCTGGGCATAAATGGGTCAAGTAAAATCAGAACAGCACAGAATATATATCATGAATAGCGAGAGCCTGTAAATTGGGATTGTGAAAATTCTAAAATAAACAGATAATAGAAGTTTGACATGAAAGAGCATGTCGGAAAATAATAATACGGTAAATGTCCCAAAATTTCGAACACTTTATTCCACACTGTTTTGGCCTAAATTTTGCTTTTATGCAGTTGTTTCGTAAATACTTAGTGGAATGGCTGATTATAATGATGATTTTGCGTCTTCTTCCGTTATATCGATACTACGGAGAGTGATAAGAAAAAACCGTGTGTAACATCACGAAAACATGCCTATATTATTTTGCCCCCCCTTAAACCCCACATTTATATGGTAAAACTGGAGTTTACAGGGGTATACATTATTTTTCTTATTTCTGCTCAAAACATAGATTGTGGGTACATGGCGGCCATCTTGAAAAATCTATTTTTCGCTTCTTCTCCTAACCCCAAAAGCCAGTCGACTCCAAACTTGGTAGGAAGCATTGGGGTGACTTATAGACCGAAAATAGCTAAAATCGTTCTCATCGGAAATCCAAGCTGGCCGCCATGGCGGCCATCTTGAAAATCTATTTTTCGCTTCTTCTCCTGAACGGAAAGGTTTATTGACTTTAAACTAGGTAGGAAGCATCTGTGTGATTTGTAGATCAAAAATAGCTAAATTCGTGTCGATCGGAAATCCAAGATGGCCGCCATGGCGGCCATCTTGAAAATCTATTTTCGCTTCTTCTCCTAAACCCAAAAGCCAATTAACTCCAATCCTGGTAGGAAGCACTGAGGTGACTTAAAGATCAAAAACAGCTAAAATCGTCCCTATCGGAAATCCAAGCTGGCCGCCATGGCGGCCATCTTGAAAATCTATTGTTCACTTCTTCTTCTGAACTGAAAGGCCAATTGACTCGAAACTTGGCAGGAAGCATTGGGATGACTTGTAGATCAAAAATAGAAAAAAATCTTCCAGATCGAAAATCCAAGATGGCTGCTTTGGTGGCCATCTTGAAAATTTATCTTTCGCTTCTTCTCTTAAACTGAAAAAAAAAAGCCAATTGACTCGACACTTGGTGGGAAGCATCGGGTTGACTTATAGGTCAAAAATAGCTAAAATCTTTCTGATCGGAAATCCAAGATGTCTGCCATGGCGGCCATCTTGAAAATCTGTTTTTCGCTTCTTCTCCATAATCGAAAGGCTTATTGACTTTAAACTTAGTAGGAAGCATCGAGCTGACTTGTAGATAAAAAATAGCTAAAATCGTCCCTATTGGAAATCCAAGATGGCCGCCATGGCCGACATCTTGTTTTATATATACTAATATAGGGAAAACCTTTAAAATCTTTTCGTCTGAAACCAGAAGGCCCTGGCCTTTGATATTTGGTTACATAGCTTCATCTAGTTCACATGCCTATTCAACAATAAGGCACTATGCGATCATGCTTCTGTCCAGCACCCCACCAGCCTGTCATCCAAAAACATTCATTTTCAACAAATTTTAAACATACATAGTCCTATGAAGAGAAATCATAGTCTTTTAGAATATACTAGAGACAATGACACTCAGGTGAGCGAATTAGGGCCCTCTGGGCCCTCTTGTCTTTGGTCTGTGTACTGTCTGTCTTGGTTTTGTTTCTTCTTCCTCTAGGTCGGGAAGAGGGAGCTGGTTGGTTTGCTTTTCTTTGGTTTGTGACTTGTGTACTGTCTGTCTTGGTTTGTTTGCTCTTCTTTTTTTTACTTGATTCATTTTGTGAGGTTCCCGTTTCCACTTTCAATGGGACCGTTTTACATCCCGAACGATGCCGATTTCGGATCATGAAGTCTAAGGTTCACATCCCACTGGAGGCGGAATTTATCATTACGAAAACACGCCTATTCAAATATACTGAAAATTTTACCATCAAAAAATGAAAATTTTCAGATAAAAATTCTGATTTTATTCATACTTCTGCTCAAAACATAGATTGTGGGTACTCGTTAGAACCGCCTCGACGATTTTAGCTATTTTTGATCTACAAGTCACCCCGATGCTTCCTACCTAGTTTAAAGTCAATAAGCCTTTCTGTTCAGGAGAAGTAGCGAAAAACAGACTTTCAAGATGGCCGCCATGGCGGCCATCTTGTATTTCCGATCCGAACGATTTTAGCTATTTTTGATCTATAAGTCACCCCAATGCTTCCTACCAAGTTTGGAGTCAATTGGCTTTCGGGTTTAGGAGAAGAAGCAAAAATAGATTATCAAGATGGCCGCCATGGCGGCCATATTGGATATCCGATAGGCACGATTTTAGCTATCTTTGACCTACAGGCCACTCCAATGCTTCCTACCAAGTTTGGAGTCAATTGGCCTTTCGGTTCAGGAGAAGAATCGAAAAATAGATTTTCAAGACGGCGGCCATCTTGGATTTCCGATTGAAACGATTTTAGCTATTTTTAATCTACAAGTCACCCCGATGCTTCTTACCAAGTATCGAGTCATTGGCCTAGGGGTGTAGGAGAAGTAGGCTTTTAAAGCAATTGTTGACGCCGCACGACGCACGACGCACGACGGACATTGACTGACTACAATAGCTCACCATGAGCACTTCGTGCTCAGGTAAGCTAAAAAGCAAAGCAACCAGCTCCCTATTCCCCGACAGGGTGATTCCACTAATCACATTTGATTTGATTGATTTGGGCTTAACGTCGCTTTCAACAATCTTTCAGTCATATCGCGACGGTGTCTGGATGTGGCAGGGAGCTCAATGCTCACCTTTAGAGTGCTGCCTCACTGAAATATCACGCCCCAGACACTTTGACATGATATTCCACTCAGTCACATTATACTGACACTGAGCTGACCAGTTCCGATTCCTAGCTCTACTTTCTTAATGCTGAGCGCCAAGCGAAAGAGCAGCTAGTACCATTTTTAAAGTCTTTGGTATGACCCGGCCGGGGATCGAACCCGCAACCTCCCGGTCACAAAGCGGACGCTCTACCACTGAGCCACTGTGCCGGTCCACTAATCACAACAATAAGACAACGAACAGGACACAACATGAAGAAAATCCCCGCAGCGAGTAGTTATAAGGTTACTCAATGAACAAACACCACATGAACCACTAAACATCACTCTTTGATCATCACAAAAACAAACCTATATAAATTTGACCCCCTTAAACCCCACTTTTATACAGTAAAACTGGGGTTTACAGGGATATACGTTATTTTTCTTATTTCTTATCAAAATATAGATTGTGGGTACTCGTTAGAACCGCCTCGTCGAGGCGGTTCTAACGAGTACCACAATCTATGTTTTGAGCAGAAATGTAAAAAATATCAGATTTTTTTATCAGCAAATTTTCATTTTTTGGTGGTAAAATTTTCAATATATTTGAATAAGCACGTTTTCGTAACGACATTTTCAGCTGCAGCTGGTTGTTCGGGTCGCGAAGGGTTCCCTAATTTATCAGTGGATTAACACAGAAAAAGGTAGAAATTACTTTTGCAACACCTTGACGAAACAAAGATGAGACCACACCTATAAACTGCAAGTCAGACCAAAAGTAAACAACTATTAATAAACATGATAAAACACCACAATGGGCACCACCAAAGACAACTAAGATCAGGCACAAAATGTCCAGAAAATATTAAGGATTGAGATGTCATTCAATCTTCAACCCACCATTGTAGTGCAATTAAAGAGGACAGCAAATCTGTCAACCTTGATTGGATTAACCTACCACTAAGGATGTAGTGTGTCGCATAATATCTAGATATATCCACTCCTTTTATAGCGATAAATAATCGCTTTTAATTGTTCAGAAAAATAAGGCTTACAAAACCAACAACTTTCTGACTTTTTAAAGTCAAAATTTAAATGAAAATGCCCATAAAATACCACAATTACAAACCACAGTCCTTCAGAGGCACCATAAGAAGGATAGGGCCCAGTTGTTCAAAGCGTCGTTAGCTTAACGAGCTCGTTAGTGGTCAAAATGTTAACTGTTCTAGTAAGTACAATATCTAATTCACAGGTATTTTTGCTGAAAAAATGTGAGTAGCTATTGCAAAAGCTACTCACATATTTTTAGGAAAATTATTAGCGTGTTTGCCATATTTAATGATCAAAGTTTTAACGATACATTAACTAACGACATCGTTAGTATTGAGCAAATGGGTCCAGATGAAGAACGATTGACAACACCAACACCACAAATGAAACTACAGACGCAGTAAGTCACCTTTAAACTAGGGTCCTGACAGACCATGCTTAAGTAGTTATTTTTTTCCCAATGTTATATTTTGAAATTGATTCAAAGTTTCGACGATAAAATTAAGAAAATGTTTCACAAAATTAATGTTACCGATAAATACCAGTACGTCTCAATAAAGATCTGTCCTCAATATAAATCTTCTTTTCAATGAAACGGAGACATTACTTAAAAGTGAATGATATGTTATAGATCTAAATTCTAAATCATCTTGTAATCTGTTAAGAGTAATAAAATTTGGATAGTTATTATCCTGTCTCAAGTGCTAAAAGAGTTCTTAAGGAAGCAATTCAAATACAACCCATCAAATAAGTTTCTGAAAAGAAAGATCCATTGGAAGCAACCAAACTGGCACACCACGTAAAAACAACGTCATTTCAACGTTGATTCAACGTCATTGACGTTGAATCAACGTTGAAACGACGTTATTTCACCGGTATGTGCCTACTGGGAAGAAACACATCAAATAAATGGAATTAGCATACACCGTTTTATTAAAAAAGGGTAACTATGAAGACATCCATCATTGACGTTGAATTAACGTTGAAACGACGTTGTTTTAACGTGGTGTGCCAGTTTGGTTGCTTCCAATGGATCATTTAAATGGTGTGTGTCTGCTGGAAAGAAACACATCAAATAAATGGAACTAGTATACATCCTTTTATTGAAACGGGTAAATATGGATATACTCAGGAAAGGCTGTACTTACAGAACACAGCCCTCCATTACGAAAACACGCCTATTCAAATATACTGAAAATTTTACCACCAAAAATAAAAATTTTCAGATAAAAAATTCTGATATTCTTCATGATATTTCTGCTTAAAACATAGATTGTGGGTACTTATTAGAACCGCCTCGTCGAGGCGGTTCTAACGCGTACCCACAATCTATGTTTTTGAGCAGAAATAAGAAAATTAATGTATGCCCCTGTAAACCCCAGTTTTACTATATAAAAGTGGGGTTTAAGGGGGTCAAAATCATATAGGCATGTTTTCGTGACGCCCAAGGCGCTGGATAAAGACTGAATGACATAAACAGGCAAGTCATCAAAAAACAGGTCGAACAGACAAGATGAAGTAGCAACAGAAAATACCGCACTGAAACCGCTTTGAGTTTGTCCATGAAAAGGACTGTAAAATGCAATACTGCTCACGGATTCTATGATGGCTCAACCCTAAACCTTTTCTAGATAACTTGTGGCTAACCTTACTCGTCTATGGCCAGGCTTCTCGTGTTTCTGCTTGTGATTTTCTTCTGTTCTGACAAGGTTTAAGGAATCTATTCAGTTTTCATTAAGATTGTTGGTAGTGCTTAGACTGGCTCCAGTCTCCAGTGACTAAATATTTTTCTCGTAATCCTGTTTGATAATCCACAAAATAAAACAAATAAAAAAAAAAACATGACTATAAAGGCTGGTCACTAGTGACCAACCTTTATAGTCTTGATATTATTTTGTTTTATTTTAGTGGATTATTAAACAGGATTGTAAGAAAAAAATAGCCACTAGAGACTGGAGCCAGTGTAGGTAGTACTGTGAGATGAAAGTAAAAGTCTCCCCGTACGTCATTATAGTATAGTTTATATTTTCTGGTCCTTTGAGATCACTGAGGCCATGTTTCTGAAAAGTTTAGGTCGCTGATGACGCCCTTTTGGCGCAAATTAGCAAGCCTGGTCCAGAAAGCTTTCACAATTTAGTTTGTGTGTGTGTGTGTGTGTGTGTGTGTGTGTGTGTGTGTGTGTGTGTGTGTGTGTGCATATGTGTGTGTGTGTGTGTGCGTGCGCGCGTGCGTGTGTGTGTATGTGTGTGTGTTCATTTTTCTCAAGGGTACTTTCATTTAGAATCTATTCAGCCTCGCAACATTTTCTCTATTGACTGTTCCAAGGCAGCCCTTCCATGTTTACATTTGGAACGTTTAGGTCCTCACAATTCCAGTTAATCCCTCATGTTGTAGCACGTCGGAGGTCACCGTCTAACAAAATGAAACTTACAATGTTAAAATCGACTATACCATTAAATATCGAAATATTCACAAACAAACAAAAAAAAAAAAAAAAAAAAAAAAAAAAAAAAAAAATCAGTATCAGACGGATTTGCTTTAGTAAGCTGGCAGTTTATTTTGTGGTGGTGGTTGCTAGAGTTGTGGTGGTGGTAGTGGGGATAAATTTTATCAGCAATCATTTCAAAATATATATTTTTAGATGCATCAAGTGATCAAAATTCCTAGATCTTGAGTTAAATGTGTCGGTTACATTATTTTCCTCTCAGACAAAGAGAGCCAGCCTAGTGTCTTCTATATATAAAGTTGATTTGTTATAAGCAAAACATACAGTTTATAATAATTTACAAACGTTTAACGCTACACATACAGTTGTTTACAAACTGACTTGAAAACACTTATTAATATTCCATGGAATCCCGATTTATTTTTGTTAGATTATCATTTTACAGAAATACTCATTCTATATACTATACATACTATATTTGGAATGTAATACTTATTGATCAGGAAAGGAAATACTGGAAGAAACCACAGCGCTTGATAGGTAATAATTTCAGTTTTAATTTTATACTATTTACTTATATAAATTTGTGAACTAACATAACCAGTAAGCATTCTATATAAATCTATAGAGGGCCTTTATCGGCCCGTCAGCTACCTATAGGCCCAACAGGGTAGCTGACGGGCCGATAACGGCCCGCTGTATATTTATCAAGGGTGCTAGCTGGGTATATGGTTATCGTAAGTATTGCCTTATCCGGGCGGTTCATCACGAAAACATGCCTATATAATTTTGACCCCATTAAACCCCACTTTTATGTAGTAAAACTGGGGAGGCGGTTCTAACGGGTACCCATAATCTCTGTTTTGAGCAAAAATATGAAAAATATCAGAATTTTTATTTGAAAACTTTCAATTTTTGATGGTGAAATTTTCAATATATCTGAATAGGTGTGTTTTCGTAATGCTAGTGAGCAGTGAGTGACATTGCCTTGCTGAAGCAAATCCATATTAGATATGCTTGAAGCAAACAATATTCTTTTCTGAATAGACCACGAATACACCACATAACTCAAAACGGCACAACTTCTGAAATTGACTGGAACCACTTAAGATTTTCAGTTTTAATAGCATTAGAAACAATGGCGGAAAAGCGTGTATATAAGGTAACATTACCGAAAAAGTAACACGATTATTAGCCATATAAATCACCTAGTCTTAGAATGAAGTATTGAAATGAATCCTTTCCATTAGCTAGCGCGATAAATTTTGAAGTGCACGCAAATGCGTTGGTTGTACCCGCGAATTCCTTCAAGAGTTTTGCAATAGATCAGTCTTATGAAAATTAATGTGAAAAGAGCAACGTGTTATTTGGTAGAGACACTGGGGACGAGATTTTCTGTCATTACGACGAATCGGTAGCAGAAATTAATGTTATTATCTAAGAGGTCTGGAAAAGGAATGAATGGAGAGAACACCTGACGCGGCTTGTAACTTGGTTTAAGCCTCCGATGTCCCTCCCCCCCTCTCCACAGTCCCCCTACCTCCCCCTCCTCAGCAGATTTCCTACTGACCGTTCCAAGGCAGTATCCCGTTTGCAGTTTTTCTTGGTTATGTATCTATCATCACGAAAACACGCCTATATAATTTTGACCCCCTTAAACCCCACTTTTATATAGTAAAACTGGGGTTTACAAGGGTATACATTATTTTTCATATTTCTGCTCAAAACATAGATTGTGGGTACTCGTTAGAACCGCCTCGCCGAGGCGGTTCTAACGAGTACCCACAATCTATGTTTTGAGCAGAAATATGAAAAATATTAGAATTTTTTATCTGAAAATTTTCCATTTTTGGTCATAAAATTTTCAATATGTTTGAATAGGAGTGTTTTCGCAATGTGATTTCATATGTGACATTCGTTTTGTCCTTATTTGTTCCTCATCAAGCCTTCTTTTTTGCCTCGAGAGGACTACGTTTCGTGATTATGGCATTTCCCGGGTATTTTCACCTATAACTTTGATTGATTCCGAAAGGCAGATCATTTGGAAGCAAGAATCACATACTAAAAATAGCATCTGTTCAGCGTTACTCTATTTGAAAATATAAATGTGGTTACCCAAATTCAATAGTCCAAAACACGTCTTTATTTTTGGTGCCTCGGTAAGGCGGTGTCCCGTGATTGTGGGTATCTTTACTTCTATTTTTACTTACTATCTCCATAAAACGTAAATTATTCGGAATAAACCTTACGTATCGCTAGATTACGTTACCGCATCGGACAAGCCTTTACATGTAATTATAGTGACCGTTTCAGCCTAAGAAAGGATCAGCACGCCCGAGATAAACTAAAACACATTTTCATCTGTCAAGGTGGTTACTATCACGAAACAAACTCAACATACGGTATCAACAACTGTGCTACAGCACCATTCAAAACACAAGAGTATCTAAAACAGTATATTTAAAGTGACCCAACCCAGCAAACACACAACGTCGCTGGAACGTAGTTATAATGTCTCTGCACGTCACGACGTTGCAGCGACGTTATAACGACGTTGTTGCGAAGTTGTGTATTTGATTAAGGAGACAGTATACACTTTCAAGGGAGTCATAAAAGGGAGACAACTCTGTCAAAATTGTTTTGACTCCCTCGTGAAAAGGGGTGTATTCTAAAAGGAAAGAATGAGTTCTCAAAAATGGTCAGTTCTAAGGTTTCAAAAGGGGTTTGCTCTAAATGGAAAGTAATTTGCTCCCGTAAGGGGAGCAAATCGTTTCCTTTTAGATTAGACCCCTTTTCAGAAGAGAACTGGTGCGAAGTGTAGCAAACAGAAATGAAAAATCTAAAATATTGCCTTTGGAAACAAAGAACACACGAAAAAAGGAAAATCAGAGACTCGGTTTTATTAAACTTCTTCGTCGTATTCAGCAATGTAGTTTGCGGGACTGCATACACTCCCCCACCCCCCACCCCCCACCCCCACTCCTCCCACGCCCTCAGCGTATGAACTTCATCAAAGTTGTCAAATGGCGGAAAATATACCAACTGTAGCAAGTCGCCTTAAATGTGTACACATCACGAAAACACGCCTATTCAAATATACTGAAAATTTTACCATCAAAAAATGAAAAAAAAAAAAAGTCTATGTGATAAATTCTGATATTTTTCATATTTCTGCTCAAAAACATAGATTGTGGGTACTCGTTAGAACCGCCTCGAGGCGGTTCTAACGAGTACCCACAATCTATGTTTTTGAGCAGAAATAAGAAAAATAATGTATACCCCTGTAAACCCCAGTTTTACTATATAAAAGTGGGGTTAAGGGGGTCAAAATTATATAGGCTTGTTTTCGTAATGAAGTGTTAAAACAGACATTCGGTCATTCGAAAAAAGGTAAGTTTTGTGTATAATTTCAATATTTCGTGACGCAAGCATTCGTAATTTGCTACATAAAGATAGCTATCAGTAGGTAAAACATGTTGTTATTATTCTCACCAAAAACTTCATTATCCTAATAACTGAGCAAGTATAAAATGAGTAAATTAATGGACCAATAAAACTGATTAGTTCCTGTAGGAATACAGCATAGATTACAGATTAAGAAAAATTCAATAGGGAACAGAATCAAGAGACATATTTATAGTACGGATTGATTGTATAATAAATCACAAATTGAATAAATCAAACCAGGACAGAATAAAACATGCAGTATGTCTAATGCTTAGGCCCAAAATCCAAATCAGCATTCGCTGGCTGGTTTGGACTATTACTGACCTACATAATATTTGGATTTAAGAGTTTGAACAGCATATAGGGGAAATCCTGATCAGACTGCGAATGCATATGCTGGTGTGGATTTTCGCAGATCACATACTTTCTCTACATCAACCTAAATTTCAATGGCTGTCAAACTGGTAGTATGGAGCAAAATTTCAATTAATTATCACAGATTAATGTAATTGAGTACGGCCTTTAGTCTCTACAGTTTATAAGCTGTTGAATTGCGACTGACTCGACCAACCCGCGCATCAAACTACCCATGGCATTGCATCGACGTTGTTACGACGTTATATACACGTCATGTACCCGCTGGGTATGTTCTCTTAATAATTCGTATAAAACATAATATCATTTGCTTGTTACAACGTTTTGTTTGTATTTTGTCGGATGTTTCGATTGAAAACGCACTTGATTTCGTTTTTACAACTGTGGGTACATTCGTCCTTATCTTTGGGTTATGCTGTGCGAATTCTAAATAGTTTTACCATAAACGTCTTTTTTTCCATCGGAATGCCGTCTACTTAAGATAAAAAAGTAGTTCCTCTCTTAAGGCCAAACAGCATGTAAATTTGTAGTAACCTTGATTAACATGATTACACACTGCCAGGAGAAAAGCTGTTAACAGCAACTCGTTAAATTAACTGAATAGCTTATTTCAGACCTAAAACAGAAATTCTCGGATGACGTAAATAAATATGATACCCAGTACAGGCCACAATCACAGAACAGTCCATTCCCAGGAACCGGATCATTTGCTTGACGTGACCGGTGTGGTAATCTCTAATTTTATGAAACAATATTAAAGGTAATGTGTTTAGTGATTGTAAAGTGCAATCTCTGAGGACACATATAGCAACATCATTAATTGTACAAACCACACGAATGAGCTTATACAAATGTATCAGTATTAGATGATTTTGCTTTATTTAGCTCAATTTTCTAGGATAAATTTATCAGCCTTTAATACATACAATACAATACAAATATTCATTCAGCATTAAACATATACAATGTCTATAGCCTACTATCACAAACATATTGAGATTGATTGAGTTGGGGTTTAACGACATGTCAACCCTTGTGGGTCATTTTGTGTCGTCTCCCAGAGAAAGGGAGAAAAGAGATAGAAGAGATAGTAAAGGAGATGAAAGAGAGGGACAGGAAAGAAAGAGGAACAGGAATGAAAGTGAAGAAAAAGAAGAAATAAAAACAACCCCCCTCTACCCTTACCTGCTACAAGGATAGCAGGCCTTGCCCAGCTGTAAGCCAATATCAGTTGGACGCCCCGGTGACGTAAGATAAATGACACCTTCTCACCACCCAACCACCCCTAACATATTGAGAACATGGATCTAAATGAATATCTATGTTTTGCTAAGGGCCACAGCAAAACATAACAAAATCTGTGTTTAGTATTCCTGAATAAGGTTTACGGACTATTCCTGGTAAATGAAGACCAAGCAAATCTACCGCCCTCCTTGACCCTTGTATCGGCAACGACGGCCGGTCCGTTTGATCAGTCAATACCCATTATTGCATAAAAAGCAGTGTCGCACGTTATTAATAGCCGTGCATTAACCGGCGAAAGCCGTGTATTAACAAGGCAATTCACGCGCTGTTAATGCACGGCTACGCAGTTTTCAATATGGTCGTACCGGGGCCACAGATTTGCTGCCGTTATGAGATGTGTACTTCCCGGCCCTAGAAGGAGCATAGTCAGTGGAAATTTCGTTCGCGAGACATCGGTGAAAAGGCGAAACAAAATAGTGCAAGAAATAACGCGAAATGTAGCAAATGTTTTCAGTTTTCATGCAATAATAGCGAATGCATTAACATTCGCCAGGTCCCTTGGGAGGTGTTGAAAACCGCGGCCTTCGGCCTCGGTTTTCAACACTTCCCACGGGACCTGGCGAATGCTAATGTATGAAAAACCATGTTTGATCCCTATAATAAGATAACGTGACAACAATAAGATTGACACACGATGCAACTGTGTTTCAAGATAACTGACTGACTGAGAGACCATAAAGTTTGCTCAGTCATGCAAGCTCGTAGTACCTGTAAATTTTTTCAGTCCTGCTTTTCATGTGCTTGGGGGGTCCAGTTGGTATGGTACACTCTGACTGCCAATCAGGCTTGTTTTCCGTTGTCAGTCAACTTGAAAAACCGTTTTTCAGATAGCCCTTGAACCTGGGTGTCAATTATATATGTATCACGTGCCACGCAATGAACGTCTTCATTATTTTTCATTTATTGTGTTTGGGTATATTACTATGTGCTACTACAGTTCCGTGTTTACTAAAAAATATATATTATCAATATTTACCATTTACCAAGAAATTGAAATAAATGCCAAATAACATTGGCTAATTTAACCTCAATAAGACTTAACGTAGGTGCGAGCGGATAAAGCTGAGGGGAATCGAAATAAACATGGTATTATGGGTTTTATTATCGCACTTAGTCAAGCTGCAAATATTCCACATAAAAAGGAATCATACTACATATAAGAGCGGAAGTCAGTGCCCAGGTTTTATTCGCACTATCATTTGAACAGTTTCATTTCCACATTCCTATCCTTGCATTGCAGAATATCTTGAAAGTTAATTTCCAGTGCGTATAACTCTAATAGTAAACAGTTAGGTCATGCCATGGGAGATGTTAATATTCAAAGCGTGCGTTCTCCTTTAGGCACTGGCGGTAATTTAGCAAAACTCCCGAATTTATGCCAAATGATAGCCAATTCTAAATATAAATTTAGACACGAGAAAACAAAATGTACTGTCGAAGTGTCGAACACTATAAAACAAAACATACAAAAGTACGGAAAGAGAAACCAGGAAGCAAAATGAGCAGCCATTGAAAAAGCTGACCACATTGCAAGCTCCTGAACAAGAAAAAAATAACGTGGAAACGAAATAGACAGCAGAGCTGGAAATTAATGAACACTATAACTAATATATTTGCATTTCTAAACGAGAACAATGCGTGTTTCTTGAACTAAAGGTGACCAGATAACTTGGCAGACTTTTCGCCACTTCCGCCAAAGGAGACATTTTTTTTCAATTTCCTATTTGCATTACTGCACGCCAGCCCCTTCTTGCGACAACTACATGTAGTATGAATATGGTGATACCAATGAAAAACACAATCATGGAACACGTTACGAAAACATACCTTTTCAAATATATAGAAAACTTCGCCTCCAAAAACTGAAAATTTTCAGATAAAAAACCCTGACATTTTTCTTACTTTGCTAAAAAAACCCATAGATTGTGGGTACCCGTTAGAACCGCCTCGGCGAGGCGGTTCTAACGAGTACCAACAATATATGGGTGTTTTAGCAAAATAAGAAAATTATGTGTACCCCTGTAAATCCCAGTTGTACTATATAAAAGTGGGGTTAAAGGGGATCAAAATTATATAGGCGTGTTTTCGTCATGTCATTGAACACAAACCTCCCAAGGCAACCAATCGGCCTAGGAAATAGTGTGGCAGATCCATGTGAATACGGCCATTTTGTTTCATATTCGAAGGTGTGTTTATTATAAAAGCATTTTAGAAAACTATACCAGTTCTCCACGTGATCTTTCAGTATAATTTCTAAGCCATACACCATCACCACAGATTGTTCTTTTTTTTATGCCCACAACTTCGAAGAAGGAGGGGCATGTTTCTTTTGGGTTCGTTCGTTCATCACGCTTAGCATACGGTCAAGAATGGTGACAGGATCCTGAAATTTTATATTTGGAATGAAGATGGAAAATAAGCGAATCCATATTTGTTTTTCTGTTAGACTTGTAATTCAGGAGTTACGCATTTTTTCGACTCCTGCATTGTAAGCCTACGGGACAAAATGAAATCGTGTCAGCAAGATATCCAAAATATATTTCATGTAGCGCCTTGAAAGTTCATGCGTTTATTGCGAATGAAAAGTTGATGACCTGATTAATTTAAAAAACTGTTAGTTATGCCCCATTCCAAAAAAGGGTAAGAGAAAAGTCCAGGGAGTGCCACAATCACAAACCGCAACCCTTCCCAGACCCCAAGAGGAAGAGGAAACCGACAAATCCAAACAAGCACAAATCGAACAAACGTACGAAAAGTACTAAGATTAGCTCTCTCTTCCCTAAGCGAGGTAATCGCAATACTAAAAGGACTGAAAAACACAAGAACAAAATGACACACGGAAAGACATACAACAAATCGCCTCGTAGAATAAACCACAAAGCAACAAAGAGTAAGACTAACACCTTAGAACGGTCAGTAGATTGTGTTGGGGTTTAACGACACGTCAACCCTTGAGGGCCATTTTGTGTCGTCTCCCAGAGAAAGGGAGAAAAGAGATAGAAGAGAGAGTAGAGGAGATGAAAGAGAGGGACAGGGAAGAAAGAGGAACAGGAATGAAAGTGAAGAAACAGAAGAAATAAAAACATTCCCCCTCTACCCTTACCCACTACAAGGATAGCAGGCCTTGCCCAACTGTAAGCCAATATCAGTTGGACGCAACGGTCAGTAGAGTAAACCACCGGGGGTTTAAAGCACTTTTACAGCTAGCTAACTTCACCCTGGGTCCCGATGCTACTCTTAATACAGAAATACATAAAAATTCGGTTCGCATAAAGGCTCCCAACTCATTCAATGCATCAAAGCGAAAACATAAAAATCAAATTAATCACTATAATAAACAAAGACGAGTACTCATGGCTAATTCTACTGTATGCCAGAGTAAATGAAAACTAATAGTTGAACCACGGCGGGCCAAGCCAAAGACACATCTTCAAGCCCCAACCGACTGGTTAAAGTTTTACGAAGAGGCCGTCATTGAGTCGGAGGCCCGAACCGCCCTCGTGCTATTATAAAATTGAAGCATAGCCATCAACAATGACTGGGTTGACAACTAGGCATGCAGTCTGCCGCATAATATCCAGGCAATAGCCAATTCTTTTATAACGGTTAATAAGTTTTCTGAATTGCCTCGAAAAGTTAGATTTACCTACACTTTTTCTAAATCTGTACACTAAGTCACCGTAAAATTCTGGTTCCGATATACCTTGTTGCAGATGTGTTTTCAGACTGACGCTATATTTTGCTAACAGGGCACTGTATCTGCGATAAAATTTCGAAAACACCTTACGAAGTTGGCATTTTATATAGACAAACCTATAATTTGGGGCATAGTGTTTCAAAAACAGATTTCTAGTTATCTTTGATTCTGGAATACAGGTCTCTTCATAGTTATGTTTAAAACCTAATAGTAATCGAATATGAGAGCAGTTTATTTGTATGTTCATTGGCTGTCTTGTTATAAAAGAAAAAAGAAATCTTGAATTAGTTTCTTATTCCAGCAGAAAATGAGGCTTCAACTGTATTCATATTATCTCCTTTAAAGTTTAAAGATATAGTTAGCTATGCCTTTAAACTTTTTAAGCTAGCCAAAAAGTGGAACCACTCACTAGTGATTTTATTGCCCCTACGCAGGCGCTATGCAAGAGAGATCAAAGGCATGTCATAAAAAAGTGATAATGGGTTTTAAAGATGCATTCCGAAGGGTTAAAATTATTTTTGTGGAGCTCATTTAATATTACCTATGGAACGAACAAATAAGCCGGGACTACAGCCCCCCATTGGGCCTTTACCTCTTTATCATTTATTGACAGTACACTAGGTCTTCTTTTGCCCAGTACTTTATCAGTAATAAGGCTTATGACACATCGTATTTTCATGTCTTTAAATTTTAATTTCAGAACCTTGGTAAAGTGCAAACTCAGGCCCCTCTCCTTTTTAGTTGGTGATTTAATAAATAAATAGGTTTAGTAAACAATTTCTACAAATTTTAACACATCCATTATAAGAAATGTTTCATGAATCCAGAATTCATTCAAACCTCACAATGCATCACTTAATATAGCAAAAACTGGGAATCATGGGGTTGTGAGAAATTATGAGGAAGGTCACGTGACGCAGCTGAAAGCTGGATACGTGCTAGCACTTGGTACTGCTTTCTTCTTGTGATCTTGTTTTATATTTTTCCGACTGCTAGCTTGACATTTAGAGTTCCTAGGGAGACTGTGAATTAACATCGGTAAAAGATGGATGGATCTCGAGTCAAACGAACCTGGGAATGAATCATGAATTCATCATTATCGAATGCTTAATTGTTATAGTGTTAAACGAAGAAGTTTATCAATCTTTGCTGCGACGGTGTTACAGACCGGGGCTGTACAGGTTAGCCATTTTATGCATGCTACTCATATTTCTTATGCTATAACGAACAAAAGCAACAACAACAACAACAGCATCAAGAAAAAGATAAACAATTTATACAATGGACGAAAAACGCAGATGCGCCAGTTGATATGGGAGAATATACACCAGGGAGAGAGATACAGTTTCAGTGGAGGCAACTGTCTAAAATGTTTTGTTGGTTTGTGTTGAGATTTTTCGGCCCAATCAACCCAATGGGGGTCATGTCGAGCGCGGTCAATTTACCTGACCACACTTACTGGGCAAGCTTAGTCCTCTAAGCGGTTAACCAAAATTGTTTTGCTTTCCTTCTTAAAAGTGAGCAAATTCTTTCCTTTTAGGCTACATCTCTTTTCAGACTTGGGCTTGGAAAAAAGGAAAATAAAAAAGTGATCTTCCTTGTAAAATGGCGAAATATGTTGCACGTGTATCCTTTCACCTTAAAAATGCGATGAATGCAGCATTTTGCTCGTGGCAGCTGGAACTATTTATGTGGGCACATTGTAAAAAGTAGACGAAAGACTCATTGACTACCTAGCCCAAAGAAATACTCTGCGCTTTATGAAATTTGCAGTGCATCACGAAAACATGCCTATATAGTTTTGACCCCCTTAAACCCCACTTTTATACAGTAAAACTGGGGTTTACAGGGGTAAACATTATTTTTTCTTATTTCTGCTCAAAAACATAGATTGTGGGCGCTCGTTAGAACCGCCTCGGCGAGGCGGTTCTAACGAGTACTCACAATCTATTTTTTGAGCAGAAATATGAAAAATATCTGAAGTTTTATCTGAAAATTTTCAGTTTTTTGAAGGTGAAAGTTTCTATATATTTGAACAGGCGTGTTTTCGTAGTGGAGTCTTGTCTACCTTACGGTATTTACCATAATTATTGTACAAACAGACTCTTATGAAACTGGTAAAAGATCAGCTTGACCAGCTGTACACTCTTTGTCAGTCCATCACAACCTTTCAGAAACATAACTAGGCAGTTATGTGGACGTTCTAATTTTAGAATAAGCTCAAGAAGGTGTTTAAGTATGTGATTATTTAGGATACTGTATTTTCACCAACGCTAAAAAAACAAAGTTTGATTAGTGTCTACATTGCCATTTATCCAGCAGCTTTTAGACACATTAACAAGTAGTAAAACAGGCTTTTAGAATTTATTTCTCAAATTTTAGGAACATTTAGGATAATTACGGAAAGTCTCCCCAGTGGAATTTATTATGCATTTGAGACAATGTTTTACTACAAAAGAACAGTATTGGCAACCAAAGGGAGCGAATTCTGTCCTTTTGACAAGATTCCTTTTCAGAAGGGAAGACAAACAATTTTGATAGAGTTGCTTGCCTTGAAAGTGTAGCTCTTCCCCGTATATTCACAGCTTTACCAAAGCGGATATAATCCTTTATATGAGGAGACATATGCCTACAGCAATTTATCTACTTACTTATTTAATTTTGATTCAATTTTTAAAATGTGGAATTTGGAAGCACTAGATCTAATATAATAATCTTTGACTGGTACTAAATCTATTCTCTAACACAATATCTGTAAGAACAAAATTAAGTTAACCTCTGCACACAATAACAATAAAAAGTTAATATTTCTCTTTAGATTTATGTAATTTTGTTTCATGTTCACTTTGTACGAAATTTCATTCACTGAAAACCACTTGTAAACTTGTAATGTGCCAACAAAAATCCAGCCTCACATTTTCATCACTGCCAACTGAATGACGAAAACTCTTCCAAGTGTATTCAGTCCTCATAAAATCAAAGCACTGAGACCACTAGTGGGTCGACTGTCTCTGAATATAGGCTGAGAAAATGGCCCCGAAAGGGGACCTAAGTCTTAACTCTTTACTTCCTGTAATTTAAGCAAACAGTGCAGACCCTGATCAGACGCCGCGTTCTGCGGCGTCTGATCTGGGACTGCACTGTTTGCAAATGTTGTCCAGGTTTTACAGATAACCCTCTTTACACTGCACTCTGACCACAGCGACAAAAATAGCACTTCTAAAAATAACCGTTGCCTGGATTTCGAACAAACGTGCGGTATGTCATTGCTTAATGATCATCACGTGGACAACAACCGAAAGGAAATGTTGGTGCATGTATGCTTTGACCCGATTGTAAACAATCGACCAAATAACATTAAAGAAACAGAATAGAAACATTCCCCCTCTACTCTAACCTGCTACAAGGATAGCAGGCTTTGCCCAGCTGTAAGCCAATATCAGCTGGACGCCCCGGTGACATAAGATACACGACACCTTCGCCACACCCGACCACCACCTATAAATCTAGAAATTTTCATTTTTTGGTGGTAAAATTTTCAATATATTTTAATAGGCGTGTTTTCATAATGGTGACTGCGGCCTTTTTGAGGTAACATCATCATTTATATTTGCGTGTAGATTACAGTAAATGCTTTCGTCTCACTTCACATAGCATCTAACATTAGAAGAACTGTGGATTCTCAGGGTAAATAGTTGTACTTTTTTTTCGTATAAACCCAATTTGATGTATGTTTCACTTCATTTGCACGATAACGTTTTGCCCCTGCCAACTTCTCCAAAACCTTCCAGCTTCAGATTGTTGAAACTTTTGCTACTAATTAGATGAAGAAATCATCATTTTACAAAATCCAGCTTATATGTTGTCCTCACCTGCCAAGCATTGTCATACAAAGAACGTAGGTGAAAACGTGCTTGAGACTATTATCATTGAGATCACTGTACTGTGTTACTGGAGGATTGTTTAAAACGCAACCGAGAGAAAAGTAAAAAAGATTTTGAAAGAAGGGATACAAATGAAAAAACGTGAAACGATAAATACCCCGCCATTATAGTGTTATGGGGAGATAGCTGTTAAAATTTATGAAATGTACCTATAGCAATCCAAAACCAGATTTCCGCAATACCAATGCGCATATCAAGTTGGGAAAAATCCGTTCAGATGTACTCAAGTTATTAACCTGAAACAAACAAACAAACAAAAAAAAAAAAAAAAAAAAAAAAAACAACAACAAAAAAACACGGATGTGTCATAGGCAATTAACTCTGTCAAAAACTGACGAAGTTTGCCAATTAGCAGTCCCGAACCAGACCTCAACAAAAGCAATGTACAGGCCAACTTAGGTGAAAGTTCATTGATATTTACTCAAGTTATCGTCCGCAAACGTAAATATATAGTTGTCGCGGGCAGGTAACTCAATGACATTTGCCGATAAGCAAGTTCTTGTCCGGAAACGAAAAATCAAGACATGTCGAGTGCAGATAACTGTCTAAAATTGACGAAATTATCCCATTCGCAATCCCAAACCAGATCTCTACAATATCAATGCACATACCAAGTTGGGTTACGATCCATTGATATTCACTCGTTATAATGCGATGGTTTGATACGTGGCATTTGTTGTATCGTTATTTTTCCTCATCTCTCCTTCTTTTGGTGCCTTGGGAAGGCTGTGCTTCGTCATTGTGCTTCGTGACTGTTGCATTTCCTGAGTATCTTCAAATATAGTCGGCCAGTCTGTTCAGGAATAGTAATGCAACGTGCAACTCACGTCAAGCTTTCTGTCCATACTTGAGCAATATTCATTTTTCATTAAATCTTGGTTCAGTGACCCCAAGCACTCCCCGCCTCCCCCCTCCCCACCCTAACCAACTATGTCAATATAATCAGAGACTCTTAATGAGCAACATTGTAGTTTGCAGAGCTGCATATGCCTCCTGGTACCGGCTTGAATGGAACTCAATTTTTCAAGATACCGGGAAATTCGGAGCACCAACCCTACACGGAACCCCATCCTTCAGACATAACTCCTAAGCCACTGAAGAGTGCCTCATGAAACTCAAGACAGCAATAGAAAGCAACTAACTGGTCATGTACCATCATTTGAGTTGATGGTAAAATAAATATTTTAGTTGCTATGACAACAAAAATTGAACACGTACACGACTCTATCCTTCAAAAATACAAAAAAGGTCAAAATAGGGGTCCATTGGATATACAGAAAAAAAATCAAAAACAGAAAATAGCAGATTCGAATTGATTGAGTCTGTTCATGAATACTGAAAACATAAAACATTCCTTATGCTCCACACCTAGCACATCACGAAAACATTCCTGTATAATTTTGACCCCCCTTAAACCCCACTTTTATATAGTAAAACTGGGGTTTACAGGTGTATACATTATTTTTCTTATTTCTGCTCAAAAACATAGATTGTTATACTCGTTGGAGGCGGTTCTAACGAGTACCCACAAGCTATGTTTTTGAGCAGACATATGAAAAATATCAGAGGTTTTTTTTATCTGAAAATTTTCAGTTTTTGGAGGTGAAATATTTGAATAAGCGTGTTTTCGTAATGAGCTTTGATCAGGTCCTTTTTCACAAATAACATAGGAACACAAAAGTCCCAAATGGATAAGAAATTAGGCTCGTAACGAAATACGTGGCGACGTTTTACAGCCTCCCCTGAAGCACTTTACGACATCTGCTGCGATCATTTGCATAAAACATTTGCAATACTTCAGACTATTGCAGTTTGTCAGCCAGGTCATTATAATACTTTATAGCCTGGTTTCATCCCTCAGCATAACATGTAACTCATACCTTCATAAATCGCATGTTTTTATGAGATTTGTTATGCTAAACTTGAAGTAACAGAAGCTCACTTAAGCTTTACCTTAGGCGGAGCACAAAAATAGCAAGCCCTGCGAATAAAGATCAAAGTCATTTACTTAATGCACTAACGGATCTTAGATATTGATGCCTCTTTATATCTCCGTTCTTTTCATGAATGGTGCAAGTGAGGATCTCTTTGCAACCACAATAATGTCAGACTCTGCAGCTATGGAAATATACATGTGTCAATTCATCGACTACTTCAAGAAGCTTGCTACTTGTGTATCTATACATTGATTTGACTGGTCCCAAGGTTATAAAACTTTTTTCATGCTCAACTCAGCTGAGCATGAAATTTGCCCTGCAAAGAAACTTCAAAATACTGACATTTGCAGTTTTTTCCTTGCTAAACATAGCTGAGCATGAAAAAAGTTTTATAACCCCGGGGCCTGGTTTCTGAGGTCTGAGGCAGCTAAAACATACTGCTTATGTCTGAAACATTTTTTTTTTACAAATAAATATCTCAAACTGATAAAACTACAGGTCATGTTCATCAGGTCTGACAGACTAGAATCCACATTACAGTAACGATTTCATATTAATCCTAACATCATGGGTATGCAAAGGATTTGCAAAATATAAAGCTACACGTGCCTGAACGGTTTAGAGATTAATTCTACCCCCTTAGTCTGTTTCAGAAGGTTTGCCACCCCCGCTTTACTCTTTTTTTTTTTCTTTTTTTTTCCCCCGACTTTACTTCCTGTTTGCTTCGTTTTTGTTGTTTTAATCTAAGATTTCACTTAGATTTTCTTTTCTATAGCCTAATCATGTGCTATTATTGTATTTACAATAGTTTATGTCTTTTCTCAATTTAAAAATTGAATAGTGTATTATATAGCTACTGTCATCTGATATATATACATGCTATGTTTTCCATTGTAGTGGGAGGACCGTAAGTAATGTTGTGAGAACTTGTGGCCCGACACCCTGCATTATAAATTTTGCAATAAATATGATTAAAACTAAACTAAACTTTTGTTTTAATATTTGGAGCTGCGTCAGGGGATAAGGGCGAGGTTTCATGGGTGTAAAGCTGGTTTAAGCCCCCACCCGACCCCACTAGTTTTTCGTTCTATTGACTGTTCCAAGACGGTTCCTCTCCTGCAGTTTTTTTTATATGTTTTTGTCTAGTTGGTCAGTCTACTGTCATCATGGGATGTGTTGTATTTCGTGTTAAGTGTGTTACTGTTCCTATGTTCATGTTTCGTCTACTTTTATTGCCTGGGTGGATGTATTGATTGTGGCTTTTCCTGGGCGTCTTCTGTTCCATTACGAAAACACGCCTATTCAAATATACTGAAAATTTTACCACTAAAAATGAAAATTTTCAGATAAAAGATTCTGGTATTCTTCATATTTCTGCTCAAAACATAGATTGAGGGTATTTGTTAGAACAGCTTACCCACAATGTGTTTTTGAGCAGAAATAATGTACACCCCTGTAAACCCCAGTTTTACTATATAGAAGTGGGGTTTAAGGGGGTCAAAATTATATAGACATGGTTCCGTGGTGGATATTTAAGCTCTAGATTTTGAAGCAGAAATAGGCCATGCACTAAAGTGGTCAAATCTCTGTATCAGTATTCAATAGCTGCCCAATTATTTATCTTATCCAAACAGAAATTCAGGAATTAAACATCTTCTAAAACTTTAACAAAAACTTAAACAGTATAAAACTATTTAAGACTATGTTTTTGACATCAACATGACTGATGCAGTTTGACTAGCAACGAATAAAGAACTGGACTAGAATCTAATAAAAACCTAATACTCAATTAATTCCATACAGACATTCGGGAGATATAGATTTTTAAAACACACGTTTACATAAACTTTTAATATAAAAGGGCCATGTCTGTGAACTTGACCTTTAATCATAATCAGGGGTAGAGTTGTTCTAAATACACTTCTGGGCAAATATATACCACCATCCCAATCATGAACTACGTCAAACACAGGTTTTGAACAATATGGTTTCTTAAATCTTTAAATTAAAACAATCATTTGCGGCTGCTTACGCCGGCGTCAATTCCGACGCCAAAGACATTGCCGACGCGAATGCTAAGGCAACAGTTCCTCGTATACATGAGCTTAAGATAGACTATTGAATGGTAAAACAGCATTCCTATCCTAGATAGTGATAGTGCTAGACGATATTTTCGTTGATACGTACATGTAACAGGCAAAACTTTTTTCTCAACTCGTTCCATATAATATTGTATTTTTTTTCATATCAAATTGTAAGATTGTCTGTGAAACAAAAAAAAAAAAAACAAAAAAAAAAAAAACAAAAAAAACAAAAAAACAAAAAAAAAACAAAAAAAAAAAAACATGTTCTAAAGTACTTGTCTGTTTATTATCAAGTTAGATTATAACTTTCAGAGCATATAACGAACAATGCCTAACAAAAGAATCCCTGTGCTGTTGCAATATTACAGAAAACACTCATTTTATTATTAAAAACAAGAAATGTCGCAGTGCCTTTGTCTAGCTATGATATGGTTAAGTAGAAAACTTTAAGGCGAGTGTGACCTAAGCACGCTCCAGGGTCAATCTCCAGGATATGGTGTTACAGAATGTAAAGTTATGCTATGATATAATTATATTCTGTCCAGTGGCTGCCGAGATATGAATGATAAAAAAAACCTTATCGTAAACTTTAAAGTGAGTGTGACCTAACTTTTGACCCCTAAGCTCAACCCCTGGGTCTGAATATTGTTATAGAATAGAAAATTATGCTATACTATTATCATAATCCAAATATCGAAGGGTTCTAGGCAGCGATTGCTGAGATATGAATGTCTTAAAAACTTTTGTCGCAAACCTTTAGTGCATTTGACCTAATTTGACTCCTAAACCCCACCCAACTGAGATATGAATGTTTAAAAACTTTGTCGTAAAACTTTAACGTGAGTTTGAACTAATTTTGACCACTTAGTCCTACCCTAGGACCTCACCTTGGGGTATGAGGTTAGAATAGAGGATATGCGAATATATGATTATATTCAAAATATCAAAGAGTTCTGGCCAGTGGTTGTTGAGATTTGAATGTTTAAAAAAAAACTCTTAAGATTTTAAAGCGTGCCGCTAACGCCGACGCCGACATCAGTTTCGTACAGGCGAGCTCATAAAAATTTGACCCAAAATATAATTACAATATTAACTTGAAGACCCGAATGTATTTTTTTTAAAATCTTTAACAGTGGATGAAAATATTTACATATTAAAACTCGAGGCATGAGAACGCCTGTTCATTAAAAATAAATCAGTGATTTTTGTTAAAAACAAGTTTTCTCCACAAAATTATACTAATTTTACATCTGAATATCAACATAACATTTATTTTTATCATGATACATATCGAATAGTTAAATCTATTCTGAAAGTCAGCATAAGATAAAGCAAAATACCGGGTCCGGGTTCTTTTAAATTAAATTATTGAAATTTTACCCTAAAACGACTACTTTCGTATCTTTTTTCTTTCAAACAAAGTCTTGTTTCAACATCAGCAAAGTTTTCTCCTCCGATTACATCAAAAATGTTAAGGGGTGGGTATGGTGGGGGTTAGCTCTTTGTTGGGTAAACCCCTTTTTAAGGGAATTTGCTCAAGTGGTGCTCCGACTTAATGACTCCAAGGAAAATGAAAATTAAAACTATACTATGGTGAAGTACGGGTAGATTTTTCTGGTGTGGGGAGGGGTGCGGGGAGGTTGTGTCGGGAGGTGGTGTTGAGGTGGTGTCATCGCTCGTATGGCACATACATTTATTAACCCTTAAAGCGCTAATCACAAACCAAGCAGACGACTTTTTTTTTGTTTTGTTATTTTTCCGAGAAAATAAAGCTTGATATTTCATGTAAATCATCTGCCGAGCAGACGATTCACATGAAATTCCACGTTTTATTTTCTCTCAAAAATGATAATAGGAAGAACAGAATAGAATGTCGTCTGCTACACATTTGTTTAGCGTTTTAAGGGTTAAAACGCAATCAATTAGAAATTGATTTACTCTCCAAACATTGTCTAGAATGCAGTGACATGCTGTTATTCTATCAATCAATCACCATTTATTTATGAACGGTATCGGCAAATGATTAAATAACATATTGGGCACCCGCTCGCTCTGTTTCGTGATCATAGTCCTGCCAATCACATCACTGTCACACGAACAAATGGACGCTTCACTATTAAAAAGTCAAGAGAAAGCGGAACGTCACTTATGTGCGGACAGCGAAATCTCAGATCAGTTGAGCATACACAGAGGCAACTCGTCCACGGGAAAACCCGTTATACAGAATCTGCAGGAAAACAGTCGATGCTCTGATCAGCGTGGTTGGCAAACCGAGTTGCGCCTTCATTTTGCACGTAGACTTGGTGCCATTTATCATGCACTCTCTTATAATGGGGTATGCTAACTCGACAATTATTGGTTTTGTTTGGCAGTTGTATTCACAACAATTTTCCAATAAAACATTCAAATGGCTGGTAGTGCCTATAATTATGATTCATAAAAAGCTGAAGACCCGGACAAGTGATGATGAGTTCAGGTTTAACGACGCATCAACCCATGAGGGTCATTTGCGTCAAATTGGTGTACTAACTTGGTTTTGTAATAAAACGGCTATAATGATACGTCATATATGCATAAAATGTAAACCTAGAACGACCCGGACAAGTATACGCATGTAAACAGTCTGGGACTGATACACTTAAAGTGGATGAAGAGTGGGGTGGATGGTGAAGCAACTCTGTTGAAATTGTTTTGCCTAACTTCTGAAATAGTTGGCATTTTCATATCTTTTAGCAGAGAAAATTTCATGTTTGAACTGAGCATGAAAAACGTTTTTTTACCTCGGGGCCAGGATTCACTGCGAGGTTACATCCCCCAACAGTTTTACTGTTGGCCGTGCCAAAGCCATCACGAAAACATACCTACATAATTTTGACCCCATAAACCCCATTTTTATATTGTAAAACAGGTATTTACAGGGGTATGCATTATTTTTCTTATTTCTGCTAAAAACATAGATTGTGGGTACTCGTTAGAACCGCCTCAGCGAGGCGGTTTTAACGAGTACCCACAATCTATGTTATGATCAGAAATATGGAACATATCAGATCTTTTTATCTGAAAACTTTCAGCTTTTGGTGGTGAAATTTTCAATATATTTTGAATAGACGTGTTTTCGTAATGGGTGCATCTGTTGCAGTTCCTGTTCCTTTGTCTATCTCTCATCGTTGTTGAGTTGTTTCCATAGAAATGTTATCTTGTTTAGACAAAATTAAATACTTAGGGTGACTCCCAACGTTGAAATGACATTTAGGAATATAGCATGTTTTTTTTTTTTTTTTTTTTTTCAAGTGACTGTATGTATATGTATGTGTATATATATGTATGAATATATGTGTGTATAGGTATGTGAGAATGTTCGCCTTATTGTATTAGTAAATAGAACAACACAGAATTACATCTGAAAAGGTTTATTCTAGTGAAATATTAAACCATTGATGCACCTCTCCCAAACCATAAACATGACTTAAACACATAAATACGGCACAAAATGCTATTGTCTAAGGTGCTAGTGTATGTACGTGTATTTGTAGCTCGCTATCCTGTATATGTATGATATTGTATTTGTATATATGCTCATGGGCCGTTATGGTTTTTTGCATTCATTACGAAAACACGCCTATTCAAATATATATAGAAAATTTCACCTCCAAAATCTGAAAAAATTCAGATAAAAAAACTGATATTTTTTCATATTTATGTTCAAAACATAGATTGTGGGTACTCGTTAGAACCGCCTCGGCGAGGCGGTTCTAACGAGTACCCACAATCTATGTTTTCGAACAGAAATAACAAAAATAATGTATACCCTTGTAAACCCCAGTTTTACTATATAAAAGTGGGGTTTAAGGGGGTCAAAATTATATAGGTATGTTTTCGTAATGAATAAAGTTATTATTTATCTTATAAATTTTAACTGAATTTTCCTGATCATTGCCTACCTTTCTATTTTAATCCCGGTTTTCATTGTCGGAGCATAACATAGGGTCACTGACGAGGCTTCATTAGCCGAAACTATGTGGTCTGGTCCACTTTACTCCTTGTGAATTTGTTGATAGACTTTAAAGGACACTCATTTTAGCCTTTTATTTACTTTACTGCAGCTGGTGTTGTGCTGTGTGGCGGCCGTAAAACGTTTCCCCGTACGTCATCGTAGTACAGCTTATATTTTTGTTTGGGTTCTTTGAAATCTTAGGGTGAACTTACATTCCGATGTCTTGATGTTAGCAGAACACGGAATATGGACTTCCCAACTACTGTACCGTATCTTATCTAATCAGTCTTGGTAATGTATTTATTTGTTACAAGAGCAATCATCTAGCGTCGTGATACAATGGGGTCAAGAGGGGTGAGGTTTAAGTCGACCTCTACCCTATTGGTTGTAATTATTACTTTTTTTCATGGAGAAGTCTAATGAAGGTTACATGAATATGTTTCTAAGAAAGAAAACAGGTACATGAAGTAATTGAGAGAATGTGTATGTATATGTAGCGCAAATATCTAGGAACAAGCGAATTTGTGGCAAACAATCGCAAAAGGAGAAAACTGTTCTAGGTCGTTGGCCACGTGCATCCAACTAAAGTAGATTACATTGCGCAGCCTGGTTAGCCTTTCTTGTCTGTCGAAAGAAGGCTTATATGTTTAATTATCCCTAGAGCGTCCCGCGAACACTGATCAGACTGCGCAGATGCGCAGTCTGATCAGTGTTTTATGGACGCACATGTCCATAGGTACCTTCTATCACTATGCGGCTCAAATAACGTAAAGGAAATTAATTTATTCTCAACAACCTGACTGCATACTTTTCAGAGAAATTACTAATAGCAGTATTATTTTTTTTACACCGAGATATCGGTGAATGCCATGGTTAAAAGATAAAAAATTCCAAAAAGCGTCAATGAGTGTCTATAACACTTAAACCCACTTCAGAACAAACAGAAATCCATTTCTGAAATATAGTTCATATTAGTATTTGAGATAAAATACAATCTTAAGTTAACTCTATACCGAAAGACAAGACATGTTTTGTTTGTGTTGAGGTTTTACGGCCCAGTCAACTCAATGGGGTCATGTCGAGCGCGGTCAGTTTACCTAACCACACGTTTACTGGGTAGGCTTAGTCCTCTAAGCGGTTAACCAGTATTGTGCACATTCTTTCGCCAGAAACTGACAACTGCCCTTCTTGAATCAGCGGAAGGGAGAGAGTGACCGTAAACAAGACATGTAGGAAGCGACAAGAAAGTTATGGTGTAGGTGATGAAGCTTCAAGAGCTGTTAATTTCCTCCAAACTAAATATCAAAAGTACACTATTTTAACATTAAACTTTTTAACATTCTAATAACCTGACTACTTTCTTGGAAATAGATTACAGCCACATTAAATTCAAAACAGCGAATAAAACAGACGATGTACGCTATTTAGTATAGTGACAAAAATCGACAAACGACAAGCAATTTCACTTAAAATGGATCATTTTATAAAAAATAATAATTAAAGTATATGTATTTTTACCCTCTTATTTCTGGAAAACTTTATTGACTTTTCAAATATCGGCTTACAGTGGTGAAAAAGAGTATAAAAACTGTTTCAAATATAGTGAGATAATTTTAACTCTTTCAACCCTGAGGTTATAAAATGGACTTTTCCATCATTATAATTGGACATGTCCATTGTTGCAAATAGGGATGTCAGTCAAAAATCATGCTGATGAGACGGCTCATTATTAGCTGTGATATTTGGGTTTGGTCTGCTAAGCTGAAAGGGTTCATTACGAAAACACGCCTATTCAAATATATAGAAAATTTCACCTCTAAAAACTGAAAATTTTCAGATATAAAAATCTCTGATAATTTTCATATTTCTGCTCAAAACATAGATTGTGGGTACTCGTTAGAACCGCCTCGTCGAGGCGGTTCTAACGAGTACCACAATCTATGTTTTGAGCAGAAATATGAAAAATAATTTATACCCCTGTAAACCCCAGTTTTACTATGTAAAAGTGGGGTTTAAGGGTGTCAAAATTATATAGGTATGTTTTCGCGATGTGAAGTGCCATCTGCTACATTTGTCCTGCTATTGTATGGTTTTGTTTAGCTACACTTAAAAAAGTCATATTAGAGAAATATTGTAGAGTATCTCATCATATAGTCAATTAATCAAACGGAAATCCATTTCTCTGCACAAGAATCCGTCACTAATATTGTTCTTTTCAATTAACAGTAGAATGAACAGCACCTAAATCTAAAAGCATTGTAACCTAGTGCATTAGGTTTTGTTATGCCTCGTCATGTCTCATGCAATAAGATTAATTATATTAATCTATTTTCTATTCACATGCTTGTTGAAACCATGCCGGGTTTTATGACAAGAATGCTGTTTTTGAACAACGTCAAGCAAAACGATGTCGAGAAGATACGGAATAACCCTACGGAGATTGAAGGAGGCGAACTGTGTGCCCTTTGATGTTTGTCGTCACGAAGCACAACCTTTTCGATGCACCGAAAGAAGGAAAGATGAAATACAAAACAAACAAAACAGCACAACAATAAGACAAACATGCTAACAAAGAAAATAAGAACTGCACCAGAGGAACCGCAGAAAAATTGTAGGCACGCACAAAGAAAACAAAAAAACACTACTACTCTAACCTTACACACTTCATCATTACTGTTGGGAAATTGAAGTCATCATTACGAAAACACGCCTATTCAAATATATTGAACATTTTACAACCAAAAAAGGGAAAATTTTCAGATAAAAAATTCTGATATTTTTCATATTACTGCTCAAAACATAGATTGTTGGTACTCGTTAGAACCGCCTCACCGAGGCTGTTCTAACGAGTACCCACAATCTATGGGTTTTAGCAAAATAAGAAAAATAATGTATACCCCTGTAAACCACAGTTTTACTATATAAAAGTGGGGTTTAAGGGGGTCAAAATTATATAGGCATGTTTTCGTGATGTTCTGGCCATGCACTTTCGTAAGCAACTTTGCCCTTGGGTGCGTTTGGAGAAAAACTAACAAGTTTGTAAACTTTCGCAGTCAGCATATGTAGCATCACAATATCTTCGTGCTTTACGGTACATTATTTATGCGAACATTCCTATGATTCAAACTTATAAAAGTATCATGAAAATTGACTTTTTCAGTCAACTCATGTGGTAGCATTTCTTCTCTTCCTTTATAACCAATAATTCAGACTAAGTTGCAATCAGTGCGATATATACAACAATACTCACACACAGAGCCATAGATCTGAAAGTGAACGGATTTCTTTTCAACCTCATTTATGTAAAACTATTACTTTCTTAATAGTTCAAAGAAATAGGCATGTATATTGCATTCAGTTCAATCATTGTTTGAAACGCACCGTGTGAAAACGTACCTTCTGACATCTTACACAGTGCGTCCAACGATCTCACCGCGCAGTCTGGTCCGTCTTCGTTGTCCGCACGAAGAAAATTTGCATCCTTAGCTATCCGAAATGCACCCAGTGAAGATTCTGGTCAGACTGCGCAAATGCGCATGTTTTCCGGCTTACGAAAAAATATGTGTACGTTTGTAGTCAGGTAAGCAAAACAAAAATGTCAGACAGAATACATGAGTCAAAAGCACATCAGACAGACTACACGCGTCAAAAGCACACGCCGGGTAAAATTTTCAGCAGACGGAGTTTTTAACTATTATCTAATATTTTTCCCAGAAAATATGTGCTGGAGACAATTTGTATGAAATGTTGATACCTATTTTCTGGGAAAAATATAAAAACAAATATCATTATTATGTCGTCTGCTGAATTTGCCTAGAGAATAATAGAGTTGCGAACCAAGTGAACCACGGTTAATTATATAAACTGACTTTTCTTCTAAAGGAACACTTAAAATAATGAAATAGTTAGGGGCAAAACAAAGATAAACATTACTTTAACCCTTAAAGCGCCAAGCAAAATTTGTAGCAGACGACATTCTATTTTTTTATATATTTTTTTCAGAGAAAACAAGTCTTGACATTTCATGTGAATCGTCTGCCAAGCAGACGATTCACATGAAATGTCAAGACTTGTTTTCTCTGAGAAAAAAAAAAAAAAAAAAAAAAGTCGTCTGCTGCAATTGTGATTGGCGCTTTAAGGGTTAAGTTCCTGTAGATTAGGCCGATCAAATTGACCTGTCGCTTTGACTGTTTATTATAAGTGCGTCCAACGGTGAGTCCAAACGCCTCGGTGAGGCGGTTCTAATGAGTACCCACAATCTATGTTTTTGATCAGAAATAAGAAAAATAATGTATACCCCTGTAAACCCCAGTTTTACTATTATATAAAAGTGGGGTTTAAGGGGGTCAGCATCATATAGGTATGTTTTTGTGATGAAAACCACACACATACAAACAAAGAAGAACTGCAACAGAAGAACCACATTGGAACGTCAGTAGGAAAACTACTGCGGGCTGGGGGTTAGTGGGGGTCTTAAACCAGTTTTACCAGTTTTAAAGCAGTTGCAAGTTGAACATTAACAAATGAAATACATTCAGCTTAAATGTGGTGCAAAATCATTTGAAAATCATTCGTCAAAACACGTCGCAACAAATGTCATAGCTTAATTCAATATCTGCTTTGCCGACAAGTTCGTTTCTATGGATTCTTCATCAAATATATACGGCCGATATACAGTTAAGAGGATAGACTAAACTAAGTATTTAATTAATTTTGATACGATTCGTCTCCTCTACAAGTTCGTATAAACCTGTCGGTTTTTCAAAGAAACTCTGAAAACCTTTTCAAGAATTTTCGGATAAACCATTTTAAGTATTTCTTAACAACTAAAACTATTGTTATGAATAACCACATACAGTTCAGAGTCTTTTGGGGAAACTAGGAATATACCTAGGAAATACAACAATAACGAAACACAGCCCTCCCGAGGCACCAAAAGAAGGAAACATGAGGAACAAGTAACGATAAAACAAACAACATATGTGAAACCACAGTAACACAAAGAATATATGCAACACATTAATACGAAAACACACCTATTCAAATATATAGAAAATTTCACCTCCAAAAACTGAAAACTTTCCGATAAAAATCTCTGATATTTTTCATATTTCTGCTCAAAACGTAGATTGTGGGTATTCGTTAGAACCGCCTTGTTGAGGCGGTTCTAACGAGTACCCAGAATTTATGTTTTTGAGCAAAAATAAGGAAATAATGTATATCACTGTAAACCCCAGTTTTACTCTATAAAAGTGGGGTTTAAGGGGGTCAAAACTATTTAGGCATGTTTTCGTGATTTTAGGGACCGCTTTGGAACGGTCAGTAGGAGAAAACTACTGCAGGGCTTAAACTAGTTTTACTCGCGCAATACCTCAGCATTAAAACCTATTGGATGGTGTGTAGGTGAGTGCGTGGGGACTTAAGCCATTTAAGGTATGATTTGCCAGAAAAATTCAAAACAATTATTGACGGACGTAAAGAATTATTGATCAACATAAGAGGATAAAATATAATAGATATCATATGCGACAGAATGTATGGCTAATCAAATCAAAGTTAACAACAATTTGTCCTGGAGCGTTGTGTTCATGATACCTCTTGTCTACAAGAACATAATTCAAGATCGCCGAACTCTAGTCGTTCTCGGAATAAACCTTAACACCACCTCTCAATCTGGAGCGCCAGGAACAAATAAGGCAGAAAAGAGGTGGCTGTAAGGATTGGGCAATGAGGTGCGTAAACATGAAAATTGCTACGTTTGTATCGAGTTATGATTAAATACTGCTTTAATAACGTCTTTCCGTATATGTAAAGAGCCCATTAAAACATTCTTTTCGCAATGCTATGTATCCCAAACGTCATACATCGTCGCAACTAGCCATTCTGATACTTCGAGATTAGACTGGTAGGTGTTCTGGCTGTTTGGGCCCTGCTTGTACACTTTTGGTACTTGTCCGGTCCCATTCACTGAAAGAAACTTACGTACAAGGACAACAACTGCACGACTGAAGGTCGGGTCGCAGACTTAAGAAAGGCACAGTCAGAAATCTTTATTAGAAGTATTGGGACTTAGCTCGCCTATGGTCGGTTCCATAGTGGCTCTACTCATCACGAAAACACGCCTATATAATTTTGACCCCCTTAAACCCCACTTTTATATAGTAAAACTGGGGTTTACAGGGGTATACATTATTTTTCTTATTTCTGCTCAGTCGGTAGTCGAGCCCTCATCTTTCGCCATTATATTTATAAAATAATTTGCATAATTTTTGTGTTGATCCATTAATGAGATACGCGGATCTGACAAGTATTTGTTTGTGTTGAGGTTTTCGGCCTAGTCAACCCAATTGGGTCATGTCGAGTGCTGTACCTGACAATAAATTATGCGTTACTGGAACTGTATAAGGACTAACAGTAAACCAGTTTTCAACCTCCCATCAACAGTTTCGCAGTTGCCCATTCCAAGAAGTTATGTCTGTTGCGAGGCGGTTCTAACGAGTACCCACAATCTATGTTTTGAGCAGAAATATAAAAAAAATAATAGATTTTTTATCAGAAAACTTTCGGTTTTTGGTGGTAAAATTTTCAATATATTCAGATAGGCGTGTTTTCGTAATGGGTCCCAAAGATGTTCGAACCATTAAAGTTCGACTATCCTAATCCGATGTTTTGGGATAGCTGTCTTCCATGATTGTGACCTTTCCAGGTTATCTCGTTATTTTTTCTTTACTTGTTTTTCCTCCCAATAAAGGTCATGGCAACATAGCTGGACTGCTAAGGCATATTGTAGACTACTTGCACAAAATTGTATTATAGACGACTGGCACATATGTAGAAGCTGTATAAGAAAAATAACGATTTCCATTGTGATCCTTGTCACATCTAGACAGCATCGTGACATGACTTAAGTTTTCTGAAAAGGATGTTGAACTGACTGTTGAAAACAATGTTGAAGAAAACATAGGGACACACATACAGATACGCACCACAACACTATCATTCACATATGAGACCAAAACGACAGAATACAAACTGCCATCGGCATGTTAATCCTTTCGCCACCCTCCATCTTTGAGTTTGGACATGTCCACTGATGTAAATAGGGGTTTCATTCTAAATCCAGAAGATAAATGGCAGTGAGGATCCTAATAAGACAGCTGTCTCATCTGGATCTAAAATGTTTGCAAAAGGTATCTGTATTGGTCTGCCAGACTGAAAGGGTTAATTACGCAGATGTTTTGAATCTGTTAACACAAAGTCAGATCCAAACGGTATAAAACATAGGCAACTACTCTGTACAGTTTTCTTGAAAGGAAGCTGGTCAAGATTTTATGCTATTTGCAGAAATTTAGGTTTTCGAGACTGAGTCTCGTATAGTGAACGACGACAATCAATACATTTGGACACAAACCGAGAATCGTAACAAAATTAATATATGCCTCATTTCCTACTTTAGGTGCTTCGGGAGGGCTGTGCTTCGTGATTGTTGCATTTCCTGGGTATCTCAACTAATATTTTTAACGCATACTTTTACCTAAAAATTAACATCGGCAGCTTTAGGGAGAAGGTATAAACTTTCAGAGGACTTAGCCCTGTCAAATATTTCCTCCCTTCTGCAAAAATGGACTACTCTAACGGGACACAATTTGCTCCAGGTACAAGTAAAGTTGTTTTTTTTTTTTTCAAAAAGCTAGCAAGAAGTCGTAGCAAAAGTCGTATTCTTTTTAAAAATGGCGGAAAATCTGCAAAGTGTATCCATCCCCCTTAAATATAGTTCACAGATTTCAAATCATGCGCTCTCTATTTTCTGGAACTCCTATTGGTTTTCTAGCGGCATTGCCTATTGATCAGTTCGAGAGAGTATTAATGCCCAAGTGATTCCACAGAAACCTCTGTTCGCCAAACCTCTTGCTATCAGGCCACGTCCGATCTTGGAAATAACGCCTAATATTGGTTGGGTCTAACACTGGGACTAAACTGACGAGACCTTTGTTTATTCAAAAGTGGCATTCATTGCAGCGACGTAAATATATACAGCGGATATTATGTTTTGAGTTCTTACCTTTATAGAAATAAAAGTTTTTCGAAACTTGAAAGAAAACTTTTACACAAAAAAACATTGTAATTTTTATACAAAGGAGGATATCTATAGGTGAGTCCATTCTCTTATTTAATTGTATTAATGTTAATTTTTGGTAGTTCTGGGCTCCTGATAATATCAAGTTATCTTCCTGGGTGGGCATTAATTGACAACAGATGTTTTATTTGCTATGTAAACTATTTGCTAAAATTTATTTTTCATTTATACAAATGTGTTATCAGACAACAGATCAGCACATACATTAACAAAATGAATTTCTAAAATGGTATAAATTAAGAATGTATTTGCGAATTATTAAAATAATGAGCACAGGTAGTACATAATTAATTCTTGAGTATAACTGAGCAAATGTGGCATTGTCTTTAAGTGTACAAATACAGATATACCAATAATAATAAATAGTGTTTTATGTTTTTTCACAGATATCACATTCTTGTTAATTCTTTGTTCTGTATAAAATGTGCAGTTTTGTTATATTTGTAGACGACGACCAAAATATTGTTAATGTACATATTCATAGTAAGATTAATTTGTAAAGATTGATTTGAATATTTTATAGTGCCGCCATGTGACTTATAAATGTGTATATCTATATTAAGATTACAATTTAAAGATATTAAAAGATTTTAATATTGTACATTGCCGCCATGTAATTCATTGATTTTACATATTCATAATAAGATTACATTTTAAAGGCTGACTTAAATATTGTTCATTGTACAGTATGTGAAAAGTCGATCCACTTGGTGTGTTTAAGTTTTTATTCATACATATGAAAAACAGTGCTGTTATAACTGACATAGTGCCTTCTATTAAAAACCATGTTGTTAAATACTGTGAGACATTATATCGAGGGTTGAGCGCAAGACTGGCGTAAGTCAGATGGTTGGTTTTCCGCAAACCTAATCTCCTCACGATGAAGGCGTTATGAAGATTACAACATTTCTTTCAGTAAACAATGAAAATTTAGGTGCCATTGCTCGTATGAGCAATGGCACCTAAATTTGCATTGTTTACAAAGGGGTCAAAGTTGCCCCTAAACAAGGGTTTCAAAAATATGTTTGAGTTACTATAGTCTTGCGCTCAACCCTCGAAATGACTTTCAAGTTACACAGCCAAAACAATTTTGTGGTGGACAGACAGACCATGGGCAAAACAATGTCTCCCCACCCTGTAGAAGGGAGACATAATTACAGTAAATGTCCTAAAATTTCAAACACTTTATTCATAATGTTACTGGCCTAGATTTTGCTTTTTACGCAGTTGTTTCCTTAAATCTTAATGAAACAGCAAACAGTGCAGACCCTGATCAGACTGTTCTTTCTCCCTCAGTAGTAGTCTGATCTGGGTCTGAACAGTTTGCATATGCTTTTTGTCAGAAACTTTGGTGTACGAAATTTTAGGACATTTACCACAGCCCTGACAATAGAAAAGGGCCATTATGAGTGAGAAGGGAAGGCTTAAGTTGGCATTCACAGTCTGAACACAGTCTTTACTATTCATGGATATATTACACAGAATCTAATAATTCTGTAAGCATAGAGGACCTAATCAGACTGCATAGATGCACAAGCTGGTCTGTGCCTTTACTGTCCACCTATGCCATGGGGTAAATATTGTATCATGTAGTCTACTGTTCATTTTATAATTACAAGGCTTTCAAAAATATGTTTGAGTTACAATAGTCTTGCGCTCAACCCTCGATATGTAGGATCCAGTAAAAATCTTTTTGGTCAATAAAAATTCTTGTGTTGCTTTAAATAAACTAAAATCGTAATATTTCCATGCATCAAGTTAGTCTACATATTTTTTTTTCCAAACCCTGAGTTCACTTATTTAATGCCGCATAAGCTGATTAAAGATACATTTTTTTTTATCTGATTTGAAGAACCTTTTCAAGAGAAAATTCTCTCTACCTTTATTGTAATGAGAAACATGTTTTTTTCGCTTCTGAGGGCCATAAATATTGTACTATGGGGGTCTAGCTTTCGTTCTTTTTAATATCATTATTCAGTTTGGTACTAAATTATACCAACGAATTGTTGGTATACCACTGGGTACAAAGTGTGCCCCTCTTATTGCAGATCTTTTTCTATTTACTTTTTGACGTTTATTTTACTACACTGCAGCTGGTGTTAATGCCGCGTGGCGGCGGTAGACCAAATAGTTGGTAAACCAATGGGTACAAAGTGTGCCCATCTTATTGCAGATCTGTTTCTGTTTTCTTTTTTGCAATTCGGCGTCTCCATATTTGGATGACTTAACCAATATTGATAATGAATATTTTGAACAAATGGTTGCTACAATGTATCCAAAAGAACTACAGTGAAATAAAACTAATACCTCTGATACCGAAGCACCGTTTCCGTATTTAGGCCTAAATCATTTGATCCAGCGCACGACAAGACCCACAATAAGACTTGTACGACCAGCGCAATCTGATCAGTGTCTTCGCTGATCGCATGTGCCTTCTACAGCCTCCAGGTTATCCAAAGATGGATAAACGAGGACCATTGCCATACTGGATGGATGTACAGGCTGATCCGAGACTTTGTTGACTGGTTAAGCAGATCTTAATGTAGGTGTTGTCGTACGCTGGCTCATTTCATGATATCTTCTGCCGGACCTTATTCATTGGTGGTTGGGCTCACCGGGGTAAAAGTGTTTTTTTTTTTCTTCTTCTTCTGGCCCCAGTTGGTCAATACTAACGATGTTGTTAGTTAACGTATCGTTAACTCTTTGATCATCAAATATGGCATATACACTAATATTTTTGCTGAAAAAATGTGAATGCTCAAAAGCTACTCACATTTTTTGTCAGCAAAAATACCTGTGTATTAGATATTGTACTTACTAGAACAGTTAACTTTTTGACCACTAACGAGCTCGTTAAGCTAACAACGCTTTGAACAACTGGGCCCTGGCTTTCAGTTTGTAGTGGAGTCATTATATTGTTTCATGACAGTGTTGAGAAGATAATTTATAAATGATGTTGTTCTTTGTGTTGTCCTACTAATGAAACGGACCCTACGCAGAAAATATATATGCAATTATTTGTAGTTGGAACTCTCGTTGTGTTTAAACACAAGCAGATATGCGCCTGTAAAAAATAAAACAATGTTTGATCCCTGCTCCAGCACCAAAAAGTGTACTGTTGACCGTTTCCATTCGGTGTTCCTCTTCGTTTTTTTAGGTCGAGTCTTTACAGTCGAGCCATAGTATACAAATGCCAAAATTTCCACGTGATTATCATTGACCAATGTAATCAGACCGCGCGTTAGACGAAATCCGGGTAACGGTCATTTATAGCCGCGCTATTCTTGTCGCTGTGACGTCAGAGTGCTGCTGAGAGCAGGTAATCTGTAAAACTTGGACTGGGACATTTGGGGCATTCGCAAACAGTGTAGACCAAAATCAGAACGCGACGTCTGAACAGGGTCTGCACTGTTTGCTTAAAATACAGGAAATTAAGAAAGTTAAATGAAACGTCCCCGTTCAGGACCATTTTCCATGCCTGCACTCAGAGACAACCGACCCACTGGCAGTGTTTTGATTAAATCAGTTTTCGATGAAGTGTTGCTTTGAGTTATTTCTTGTCGTTCAACTCTTATCTGGTGCCTAGGGAGGGTCGTCTTTACTTACTGCTTTTATTTTTGTAAGAGTCTTATTCTGATGCAGCTGTTAACAACTGTTTGCTTCGTGCTGCCTTTCTTCAGCTTGTACAGGTTCAGTCTTTTTCATGCTTCCTTACAATGTGGCTGTCATTAATCCATTTAAAGCTTGTGTCCCATAAAAGAGACACTGGCAAACAGTGCAGATCTTGATCAGACGCCGCTAATCGCAGCCTCTGATCAGGGTCTACATTGTTTGCAATAAGTACATTAGTACAAGAATTTCTATAATAAATGATAACAGTAAAAACAAACCAGACACCCCTGGCCCTGAGGTTATAAAACTTTTTTCATGCTCAACTCAGCTGAGCCGAACTTTTGTTGGCATTTTCATATTTATTAGCAGAGAAAATTTCATGCTCAGCTGCGTTGAGCATGAAAAAACGTTTTTTAACCTCGGGGCCAGAAATTGGAAATGTTTTTTTTTTTTTGTTTGCCAACGAGACGGGTAGAAAAGTTTACTAGGCATAAGTGGGTTAAACATGAAAGTGCTGATTGATTTGTGGTCAGACCATTACGTTATATTTCTACTGGGGACGTGTTTGTCATGAAATAATTTTGTTTCTAACTATCCACAGACCGAACGTCTGTTTGTAATTTGGAGCTGTATCAGAATTAAGGGTGAGGTTTCACGCGATTGAAACTAATTTAAGCCCGAACCCCCGCCCCACGTCCCAATGGTTTTCTTACTGAACATTCCAAGGGCTTCTTCTGTTGCAGTTCTTCTTTGTTTGTGCATCTGTGGTTTAGTATGTGGCGTTTGTTCTGTACGTATTTGTTCTTCATCTCTACTAGTTTTGGGAGGGTTATGCTTCGTGATTGTGGCATTTCCTGGGTCTCGTCACTTATATATTTGTTTCCTATAGATGACAATATAATGATAACAGATTGCTTTTGAAAGAGGAAGGAACATTTGACGATTACCTGTCAGAAATATAACAGTTCCTAAGTGACGTGCAGACATTTGTTAGAAAATCTACTGATTTATGTAGAGTAGCTCACAACTTTGCCTTCAAAGTAGTTTTCCTAGTAGACCGGTCCAAGGCGGTTCCTTTGTTGTAGATCTTCTTTCTTTGTGCGTGTCTTGTTTCATATATGGCTTTTTGTTTTGTCGTTATTTGTTCCTCATCTGTCCTTCTTTTCAAAGGAAAAATAAGCCACAATGTAGCCTTTATTTCTAATGCGAACAGGAAATGCGCAAATCAGTTTGCGCATATTTGGTGTCAGCTAATATACTCTCCGGTATCTAGCGTCTCTGTAAGCGGATAGCGAAGGTCCTGAGCAGACTGAGCAGATGTGTGATATATTTGGACTTTTGCTGTCAACATATACGATAAGAGGGATTTTCTCATGGTGCGGCTTAAATGTTGAGCGGCTGCTTGTGATATGTTTTAACCCATTTTATACTGAATAGACTCCCCCACACTAATTATTGGAAGAGTCCAATTTCAATTTTAGGTATGTCAGGCTATGAAATTTAAATATTCCTAGAGAAAAAAATGACTTAACTATTTGCAAACAGTGGAGACCCTGATCAGACGCCGCGTTCTGCGGCGTCTGATCTGGGTCTGCACTGTTTGCCAATTACCATTTTACTGGTATCCCGACTACAATGGGTTAAGTGTCTTAAGGCACACTCGTTAAAGAAGTTTAGTATTTTGTCAATTTCAACACACATTTATGTCCAATGGTTTGGTGTGTTACGTGCCTTTCAACATTATTTAAGTCATACCGAGACGATGGAAGAATGATAATGAAAGGCTCTGTGCAATGAAGCGCCATACAGTTATGAGCTGAATTCCGCTTTTAGCGAGATTCGAACCCGGGACCTCATGGTCCGAAGTCGGTAGCGCTAATCTCTCGGCCACTCGGGCGCTTCCTGATTCATAAAACAATCCTTTGGCAGACTTGGAATTATTGAGCTCCTGTATTACTGACTGCACTGTCGGGCAGAATAAAAGTAAAAGCCCTATACAGACATATAGCTGCATTTCACATAAGCATTAAGTTTTCAGGCCCTTTACCCTTTCATCTGTGGGTTTCGGAACTGGACTTTTCCAACTCTGAATTTGGATACATGCCTTGTTGCGAAAAAGGGTTTGATTTTGGTTTTACGGCCCTTTCAATAATATTTCACTTATATCGAGCCGATCGTTCATCAAAAGTGGGTTAAAAACGGAGAACCCAGGGACAAACCACCTGACCATCCGTAAACAGAACTTGGCTTTCCCGCATGTGACCCTCGAACCACAGCGGTGAGCAACCTAAGAGGTTTGAGTCAAAACTCTAAAAGAGAATAACAAAAAGTGTAGACTCTGATGAGACGGCTCGTCTGGATCTGTACTGTTTGCAAAGGGCCAAGTCTTTTTTAATTGTTTAATTCTGAATTTAAGGAATTAAAGAGAGAGAGAGAGAGAGAGAGAGAGAGAGAGAGAGAGAGAGAGGCAGGTAGGCAAACAGACAGAGAGATAGATAACACACAGATAGATAGATAGATAGATAGATAGATAGATAGATAGATAGATAGATAGATAGATAGATAGATTTAAATAGTCCTTTGGAAGCGCTATGAATAGTTTCCCAAAGATACAAAAGTCACATGGTCACGCCACTAGAAATGATATCACTACCTTACTCTTATGAACCTCAATGTTAGAAAACGTATTGAGATGTGCGTCCAGCGAAGATTCAGATCAGCCTGTGAATTCGCACAGTCTGATCAGAATCTTCTCTGTGCGCATTCATCACGAAAACATGCCTATATAGTTTTGACCTCTTTAAACCCCACTTTTGTATAGTAAAATCGGGGTTTACAGGTGTATATATTATTTTTCATATTTCTGCTCAGACACATAGATTGTGGGTACCCGTTAGAACCGCCTCGTCGAGGCGGTTTTAACGAGTACCCACAATCTATGTTTTGAGCAGAAATATAAAAAATATCAGAATTTTTTATCTGCAAATTTTCATTTTTTGGTGGTAAAATTTTCTGTGTAATTGAATAGGCGTGTTTTCGTAATATTTCGATAGCCAAGGGTGCAAAGTTTCTTCATGCAGACCCCGAAGACTGTGCGGATACGTACGCTGATTCGAGACTCCTTTAGTTGCACGTCAGACGGTACGTTTTTCTCAAGTCGTGGCTCTTGCGTTCGGCAAATGGGCTATTGGGGGACCCGTACACGTAACGACATTGTTTCTGTGGTCTAATAAACTATGGCCGTAAGTTTTAATTTTAGGGTAAAAGCACAGAGATAGAATAAAACAAATGTCTCTTGGTAAACTGTTGCAACTGATATTAAAACCGAGCAATTAACTTCTTTCAACACATTTCTATTGAAAATTGCTCCGAATGTCAGTTGAAGAATGCCGTATTTAAAGCCATTCTTTGACCTAGCAAAAGCCATTTTACATGACAAAAGTCAACTATTCAAGTAAACGAATTAAAATCATACACATTAATCTTACCATAAAGCTAACTGTAAATTTCTTCGTGAAATCACCAGACTAACTGACTGATTTGTTTTATATTCATGACTGAATCGCATTTTTCGTTCTTTCAAATCGTATGATCGTCTCGTGGCCGCGGACGCTGGTTAAAACAATAGAGATCAATGGTAACACGGCCATATAGTGAATATTATACGCACAAATCCAAGATATTGAAGTATGGAAACACAACTTTTGGTGAAATTGTACAATTACAATGTCATAAACAAGTATATTGAAATAAGGAGAATTGATACACTTTCAGGGGGAGGCAACTCTAACAAAAATGTTTTTGCCTCCCTTCTGAAAAAGGGTCTTGACAATATATTAAACTTCTAAAAACAGATCTACTTTAAAAGGCAAGAATTTGCTCCCAAAAGGAGCAAATTCTTGCCTTTTTAAGTAGATCTGTTTTTAGAAGGAACATAATGTGCAGAACAATAAACAGGAAATTACAAGAGTGATCTCCCTTGTAACCAAAGTACTGACAGCACTGATGGATCGAATGTCTCTGAGTGTAGGCAGGGAAAATGGTCCTGAACGGGGACTGAAGACTGTTTCCTTCAACCCTTAACTTCCTGTAATTCAACTCTTAACTTCCTGTAATTTAAGCAAACAGTGCAGACCCTGATCAGAAGTCGCGTTCTGCAGCGTCTGATCTGGGCCTGCACTGTTTGTCATAGTCCCAAATGTCCCAGTCCAGGTTTTACAGATAACCCTCTATCAACAGCATTCTGACGTCACAGCGACAAGAATAGTGCGGCTATAAATAACCGTTATCTGGATTCCGTCTAACGCGCGGTTCGATTACATTGGTCAATAATAATCACGTGGACAACTAACAAGAAAATTTTGGCGTTTGTATACTATGATTCAATTGTAAATAATCGACTCAAAAATGACGGAATATCCACCATTAGTAATCAGTCTCCTCGCGTGAATCCTTACTGAAAAAAAAATAGTATTGCTATTCTTGTTACTGTTCATACCCGCAAGACTGTACGGTAATTAGTTTCTCGTTTCAATTATAGACATACTAATAGGAACATCATAAATTGAGCAGAAAACATACTCTCGGACATGGGAGCCCAGCGAAGACTCAGATCAGCCTGTGTATTTGCGCATTTTGATCAGAATCTTAACTGTGCGCATTTTGGATTCAAAGTTTTCGATACGGACAACGAAGAATGATCAGACTGCTTGGATGCGCAGGCTGATTCGAGTTTTCTTTGGGCACATTATGTCAGATGGTATGTTTTCTCAATGTTGCAGTTGTGACCTCAACAGAAAACATTAGTTCTGAATTAATTTTAGCCGGAGCACAGCATTTCCTACAAAATCGCATGTGCGCGCAGCGAAGACTCAGCTCAGCCTGTGCATCCGCACAGTCTGATCTGAGTCTTCGTCGTGCACTCTGTTGGTAGCCAAGTATCCAAAACGTCTTCATGCGGATGCCAACACTTATCAGCCTGGGCGATTACGCAGCTAACCTCAGTCTTCGCTGCACGCACATGCAATCTTGAAGGAAATGCTGTGCCCTGGCTCATTTGAGTTTCTTCTCTATCGTTTTTCCTACTTTAATTCGACAGAAAATTACTTGAAACAGTAAGAGCTAGTGAAGCCATAAACTGACTAGCTGTATATCACATTTATCAATACTGTGAAGCCGCATTTAATTCCCAATACAAACTTTGAATTTAAAGACATATACTTAAAGCCAGTAAAAACGCAACTGTCTATATTTGAACACACGCCTTTTTATCGTATGTAAGAAAGAAAAAACAACAACATAGCAATCAATGGTACTGATTTCAAGACAACAGTTTTACCGCAGCTGATATTGCAGTTCGTATTGGTCGAGCTGCATTTTTTTGATAAAAGGACACATCTCCTTTGGTGTTAAAGTTGCGCAAATATCCATTTTATTCAAAATGTCGTAACGGCTTTATAACTGGTTATTTTGTGTTGAAAGTTTTGGTAATTTTTAATACTGTTCCGAAGTCCATTGATACTTGTCGGGTACTATCTTTCACTGATTTTCAGCTGATGATCTGATGCGTAACCACCCATTTTTCGACCCTTCCCGTGGCGATTTCTCGACAATGCTGCACTGACAACCAAATATCCATAACACAAATATCTATATGTGTCTGTCGTGCGTGCGTGATGATATGCTGAATTTCTAGCAAAGCGCAAAATTAGATAAAGGACAATAAAAACCACGAATTTTCACTTGTTTTCTATGGCTTTCGGTACATCTTCAGCACGCGAAAAATAATTCAGCCAATGTTTGTGAAGGAGGTGGTCTGAGATTTACTCCACAGACGCTGTTGAATGTAATTTTCCGTTTGTTTGTTTTTTTTAATAACTCAAAACATTTATATCGCTCATGAAACACAGAAAATGCAAAGTTTGTTCATCGAATTCCAAATCGGATGTCGCTCTAATTGTTTCACGTTCTTAACCGATAGTAATGCAGTCTTTCATTTGGTAGGCGTGCTTTATAGTCATGTTATTTTGGTTTTATTTTAGTGGATCATCAAATAGGTTCATAAGAATAAACATTTAGTCACTGAAGACTGAAGCCAGTCTAGTTCACTTGGCTACTTCGTGATGTAACTAAAAAGTGGTGATTGAATCGCAACCCGTGTAGATTCTGATCAGAGTTTCGCACGTCTAAGGCCTATCCTGATACGATGCGAGGCCATAACAATAGAGAACTGTTGACGTCTAATAAGGTTTGTCATAAGATACGGTTAATTGGTTAGATTTTCACTATTTCCTGTCGTCAAGTATGCTGGCTAAAATGTCAGCAGACATATAAATACTTTCCTTATTTTTCCTGATAAATAATTTTTGACATTTCATGCAAATTGTCCCATAAGGAGATAATTTTCTGAAATGCCAAACTACCTTGGGGGCAAAATGGGTACACAAAATCATCAATCTTTTCTCTGTTGACTTAGGATAGTGTAAAAGGTTATTGCTTAGATGCTGGGAAAAAGTTTCAGCAGGCGACATTTTGAAATACGTTATTACTATTCCCAAAAAAAGGCTTCGAGATTTTATGCAAATTGTCTCCAATTTACAAAAACCTATTGTCTGGGAAAATTATCGTCAATTTGTCGTCTGCTGAATGAGCCAAGAGTGTGTGAAAGGTTAAGTTTGATTCTACTGGTTGTCAGTGATAACGATTTGTCCTTATTTATACTAGTTGTTCACACTATACATGCTGGGTAAAAATTTCAGCAGACGACATTTTGAAATATTTTTCTTATTTTTCCTAGAAAATAGGATTTGACACGTTATGCAAATTGTCTCCAATTTGCATGGAGTGTCAGAACTTATTTTCTAGGAAAAGAAGAAAAAAATATCGTCAATCTGTCGTCTGCTGAATTTCCCCATAGCACTGTAAGAGTTAAGAAGACAAAAAGTGCTTTCACAGATTTGATTTAGTTATTTATTGACGTAATTACTTTCTGTACTTAAACCTTGTCGTAATAGAGAAGTTTTTATTTTCTATCCTTTGTGATCATTGAGCCCATTCCGGTATTTCAGGAAACTTACATGAGGGTCACTGATGAGGCCTAATTGGTCGAAACCAGCTAGTGTGTTCTAGAAGACTTGACACGGCAGCTGCTTTCAGTTTCGCATTCTAGGTAAAATAGCAGCAGACATTCTAAAATACTTTCTTTCTTTTTTACCTGGAAATAGGGGTTGATTTAAATGCTTTCAAGGGCCATTTCATTTAGAATTTATTAAAAAGCATTCTTTTGTCGGGAATAAATCTTCTTGTTTTCACCCAAATTTAGCAAACCATTTCTAGACAAACGAATACCAAAATCATCACAATATAAGAGACAATGGTAATGATATGGCGCCAGTAAAAACGATTCAAACTTCCGGTTATTTCCGTGCTATTCTTGTCGCTGTGTAAAGAGGGTTACATGTATCTGCTGTAAACCTGGACTATGCTTAGTGTTGGGACATCGACAAACAGTGCAGACCCAGATCAGACACCGCTAAACGCGGCGTCTGATCAGGGCCTGCATTGTTGTGCCTAAATTACGGGACGTTAAGGGTTAAATGAAACAGACTTAAGTCCTCGTACAAGGTATTTTCCCAGCCTACACTCAGAGACAATCGACCCACCAGTGCTGTTAGTGCTTTGATTACTACTGGCCGTTTTAGGCGGTGTTTCTGGGCTCAGTTGTTCAAAGAATCGTTAGCTTAACGATCTCGAAAATGACAAACTCGTTAACTGTAGAAGCTAAGATATTCGCAAATACTTTGGTATTTTTTTGCTACAAAAAATGAATGCAAAAAGCAACTCATATTTTTGCAGCAAAAATATCAATTTGCCATATTAACAGATAGAAATTTTAACGTCACGTTAGCTAACACGTTCCTAAAGTTTTGAACAACTGGGCCCTGATGTTGTTCTTTCTTTTTGGTAATTGGGATTTTTTTACGTGTTTTTTTTTTCCCCTTCGTGTTACCTTTTCATTGCGTGTGGTGGGTCCTATTTCTGGCTTGTAATCAACGTATTAAAGGGAAAGACCCATCTAGCATTCTTTATAAATCTATAGCGGGTCGTTATCGGCCCGTCAGCTACCCTGACGGGCCGATAACGGCCCGCTATAGATTTATAAAGAATGCTTACTGGGGAGGGAGCTGGTTGATTCGGTTTTCGTTAGTTTATAACGTGTGTTGTCTGTAGTAGTTTATTTACTCTTGGTCACCGGCATTGATAAGCTATGTTCTTTGATTGTGACTCCTCCTGGACATCTTGTATACTAGTTTGCTCGATCGTAAAATGTATTTACACTATATAATTATAAAGTAAACATGCCAAACAGTACTCTTCTCTCTTGACGTTATCAGCAGCACTTAATTCCAAAACATCAAAGTGAAAAAGAAACAAGAAATGTCAATAAGCAGTGCCTATTAAATATCCCACTCACCCCACCCCACCCCACCTCAACCCCATCCCCGCATAAAACATCGTAGGAACAGGTTTTACGTGATGCAAACATTTCCTTTACAGGCAAGTTATCGGGGCGATTCTTATGACATAATAACTCAACATACCATGAGTACACTGAACATACCATTATCTTACAGAGGAGCTAAAAGACAGCCATATATTAATTCCCATTTGTCTCCAAATCTGGCGCTATGATTAACCCTCAGTGGCTCGAACTACCTATATCTAGAAAAATTTCCATGGTCCCAAAGATATTCGAGGCATTGACGTTCTATATGTTTGTCCTTGCAAAATGCCAAAAGTTGAAAAGGGCATAATTCCTATAAAATTAATCAGATTAACCCCTAAAGCGCCAAGAAAAAACTGCATCTGAAAATGTCGTCTGTTTATGTCGTCTGCTGAATATTCTTGTAGACTTTTCAAACCTATTTTTGCATACAGGCAAACAGTGTGGACCCTGATCAGACTGCTCCTAAAGGAGCACTCTGATCTGGGTCCACACTGTTTGCAAAAATGACTTAAAATCACAAGCAGATGACAAAGTAGACGACAATAGTTGTGATTGGCAGTTTAAGGGCTAACCTTTGTCCAAATAAAAGATAGATGTCTAGGAACAGCCGCAATCAGAGAGCATAGCCTGTCAATGACACCAAGAGGAAAAGTAAACAAACTACATGTACGATAAAAACAGCGCGGTGATCACAGTGCCTGACATGACAACACACCTATTCAAATATATAGAAAATTTCACCTCTAAAAACTAATTTTTCAGATAAAAAATGATATTTTTCATATTTCTGCTCAAAAAATAAATTGTGGGTACTCGTTAGAACCGCCTCGGCGAGGTTGTTCTAACGAGTGCCCACAATCTATGTTTTGAGCAGAAATAAGAAAAATAATGTATACCCCTGTAAACCCCAGTTTTACTATATAAAAATGGGGTTTAAAGGGGTCAGTATTATATAGGCATGTTTTCGTGATAATACATCAAACAGAACAATAAGACAAACGACAAACAAAATATGAATAAATAAATAAATAAATAAATAAATAAATAAATAAATAAAAATAAAATAAAACCGTATCGAGCAGCCTTGAGGGCCCCACAAAGAAGAAATAACACTAGAATAGCCAGTAGCCTATTAAAAAACTACTGGTAAAACTAAAATTTTGAAGAATTGGAGCATTAAAAAAGAAAAGTTAAACCACAGCATAAAATATAGGAACATTCTGCCCACTGCTGGGGATCCTGTTAGTGAACAGCTGACTCATATACATGTATTAGCCCACAAAGCGACAATGTACATTCGAGTCATGTGCGGACAGCAAAGGCCAAGAGCAGACTGCGCGGATGCGCAGTCTGATCAAGGCCTTTGCTGTCCGCAAACAGACAAACTGGCTACTATAGAATGTTGCAAATGGAGAACAAATGCCCGGATGAGACTACGCATGTGCAGGATGATTTGAATTTGCACATTTTGCGCATGTTCGAAGGCACTTTTTCGCCCCATATTACTGGTATTAACGATATATATCAATATTCATCTGAAGCAATTATGACATTTAGTTTGCGATATATTTTGTGATATTTTTTCTTAACAATAGCTCTACTAAAACTTGATTTTCATGTTTTGTAACACTACAATATTCATTCTGGATCAATTTAGTTAATTTGATTGGATACCAATATAGATACCGTATACCCTGACTGTTTGTACAGTTACGCCTAACAAACAGTGCAGACCCTGGGTCTGCTCTGCATTGTTTGTTACTCATCCTTTCGACACATCACCAAGGTAGTGAAATGGACTTTATTTCAAAGATAAGGACAATTACGGTAAAACAGAAGGTGGTTGAGTACTTGGGGTATATACGGTATCCGATCATATACGTGAATGACCTGGTCAAAGATGAGGCACTACAGCGCGAGCGCAACCGAAAAAAGGATTAAAACATTTAAGCCGCATATGCGAGAAAACGGGTTTTCGGACTTTCCTTCGAACTGACATTTCAGTGCGCCTAGGCGGCCGCTTGGTAAGGCCACACGTCTAGTTCTTTGGCTGAGGGTTTCCCGTGGCATACCGCTAACGCGAGCAAACAGCCTAAAGTCTGGCGTGACTGTGTGCATGGGGAGGCTTGTCGGAACCTTTGCTGTTCGCATATGCTATAATGGCTCTTTTCCCATGATGCGGCGCAATTATATTCTGCAATTAACACGATAGACGTGTCGCGTCATATTGACCTTTTTAATATTATTGTTTCATCCGGGTTACTTTCTGTGGCGTCTGATCTATGTCTACACTGTTTACTGTACGAATATTAAGGGTAAATAAGGCATTTAGAACAAATGAGAAACCGAAGATCACTAATGCGATTATTGTTAAAAGAACAAATGGATCACAACGCATGAAAACGTACCTCAGCTATGAGCGCCCAGCGAAGATTCAGATCAGCCTGCGCGTTCTCGCAGGCTAATCAGAATCTTCCTTGTGCGCATTTTAGATAGCTAGGGATGCACATTTCCTTCACGCGGACAACGAAGACTCAGATCAGCCTGCGCGATCAGCCTGCGCAGATGCGCAGGCTGATCTGAATCTTCGTTTGGCGCACATTTAAGAAGGTACGTTATATCTCATGTTGCGGCACAAAATACTTGACAGAAGAGCAATAATAAACAAAGGCAATTGCGTGTCCTATTACAACAACATCTTCAGATGCATGGGATTTATCTTGTCTGGATACCACCTCAATTATTGAAGACTCTTTATCCTTTAGCAATGCATATACCGCGTTCTCATCAGAATTTCTCGGAGCGTATGGAAAGAAGAAAACACAGACAGTGAACTACTCGTTTATTCTATTACGCGATATAAAGTGGCATAATGTGTTAAACTTAATGTACTTTTTATTTTTGCATTGAATACTTTATTTAGGATCTCAGTGCATACAGTTACGTTGCGATGAGATTCTATAATATGCATCGGAATGATTTTCATCTGAAGGTGGTGTCAGAAGTGCGTCTCTAGCAAAACTGAAAACTATTTAGGGTCAATGACGAGGAATAAACCCATTCGAACCTGTATACCTTACATGGACTCTTTCACTTTGAATTTAATAAAACTTTAGAAAAATTGCTTTTTCTCCATAAAAAAAAAAAAAAAAAACAAGTTGATTTTGGAATGTTCAACAATATGTTTTCCAAAGTATTCCCTGAAAAGTCACATTCTTATATGCTACTTTTAAAAAACTGAAACATTATGGGGTGCCGGTTTACTATTTATTACTTATTTATAGCTATATATAATTCGAATTAGTCATAGCTATAATTCACCGCAAAAACCTTTGGTTAAATGATTTCTCCCTTAGTCACGTGATTTTCTTGTGTGATTTCAAGATGGCGTAATGGCAGTTTATTTAGTGCAATAGAAGAAAATACGACTATTTGCTATTTGCGTTCCACATATAAACAAGATAAAACGGGTATGTTAAATGTTAGAAGCTTCATGGTATCTACCATTTGTTTGCAGTGCATTACGAAAACATGCTTATTCAAATATAATGGAAATTTTACCACCAAAAAATGAAAATTTTCAGATAAAAATTCTGATATTTTTTAATGTTTCTGCTCAAAACATAGATTGTGGGTACTCGTTAGAACCGCCTCGGCGAGGCGGTTCTAACGAGTACCCACAGTCTATGTTTTTGAGCAGAAATAAGAAAAATAATGTATACCACTGTCAACCCCAGTTTTACTATATAAAAGTGGGGTTTAAGGGGGTCAAAATTATATAGCTATGTTCTCGTGATGGTACACGCCTACTTCTTCATTTTAAATCGTGAAGAAATCGCTTCAGTATTAATACCATTTTGTTTTCGATTTCATATTCAAGGAAGCATTTTTCCTGCTGGAAAGGTCTGCCTTTATAGTGGGAGGTAAACTCTTTCATCTATTAGATAAAAATATAAGTGAAGATATATCCAGGAAATGCCACAATCACGAAGCATACATCCTTCCCGAGGCGTCAAAAGAAGAAATGAAGAGGAAGGAACAATGACAAAACAAACGCCACATACGAAACCACAGACGCATACAAAAGAACTGCAACAGAGGGACCGCCTTGAAATGGCCATTACAAAAACTACTTTGTGTGCTGGGGGCGTGTGTGTGTGGAGGCGGGGGGGGCTATGTGGGGAAGGGGGGAAGTCTATGCAATGTGGAGAGAGGGGGTCTATGCAATGTATTCCCCCTCCAAATATTACAAACCTAGTATATAGTGAAACAGGAGTACACAGAGGTAACCTGGTTAGGTGAATTTTCATACCTGTGTCAGTTTTTTTTTTTTTTGGTTTTGTTTTATTGTTTTTCGTTGTTTTTTTTCCTTTTTCATTTTTTTGTTACTTTTAACAAGCTTTCTTTCTGCATAAATATGTCCTAATGTGATTATTAATCAAATAAGCCTTGCTTCCCATATAATATGACAAAACGCCATGTCTTACGTAGTTCTAGATAAGAGGTGTATCCATATGAATAATTCTCTTTATCCTCCACAAAACATATGTTGTGGGTACTCGTTAGAAGCGCCTTCCAGAGGCGCTTCTAACGAGTACCCACAACATGTGTTTCGTGGAGAGAAAGAAAAATATCATTATTTTTGCTGACATAATACCATATCTGTGAGATGTAACAAACATTCACTGCGATCAGAGATTCATAATCTACAGAGTAGAATTATGTGCCTCTGTTATGTCTTCCAAAAATTAGATTACCTTGGTGAGGCCACAGTCACGACGCACAGATTTCACGGGACACCGAAAAAAAGAAGAGATGAGGAAAAAAACAATGAAAACGCAAAATGGCACTGTTGCAATAACCGACATACAAGCTAAAACAAAATACATCAGAGGGAACACCTTAGGAGGGTTAGCGAAAACAACTATAGTGAACCCTCGTTACAACGACAGCATTTGTTCCCAAAGACGTTGCCACCATTACGAAAACACGCCTATTCAAATATACAGAAAATTTCACCTCCAAAAACTGAAATTTTTCAGATAAAAAAAACACTAATATTTTCATATTTCTGCTGGGGAGGCAGTTCTAACGAGTACCCACAATCTATGTTTTTGAGCAGAAATAAGAAAAATAATGTATACCCCTGCGAACCCCAGTTTTACTATATTAAAGTGGGGTTTAAAGGGGTCAAAATTATATAAGCATGTTTTCCTGATGTGAAATGAATTTGCTGTTGTACAGAATACTTTATGTGTAGATTGATATGTATGAAAGATTTTTTTTTGTTCTTACACACTCACTCACTGAGGCGATTCTAACAAATAACCAAAACCTAGGTTTCTTTAAAGTATTAAATATAATATTCTCGCATAATTTGTGGCTAATTGTTACCTCTTATGCGAAGGCTTCGTGGTAGTCAATTTGTCATCATAAATTATAACGAATTTTGTCGTTGTATCGAGTGTCGGTATAAAGAGGGTTGTTTGTAATTGCGGGGTGTGGGGGAGAGGGGGGTGGGGCGGAGAAGGGGAGACAAACTAGTTTTACTCGATCAAAACTGCGCCCTTAATTCTGATGCAGCTCAAAATTACAAGCCATGTTCGGTCGGCGTATGGTCCTCTACCTCATCGGTGTAACATCACAGTAAAAGCAAATTATCACAAAACTGCAATGGAATTAAGTCACAGAAGTGGTCTCTCTTGGTGGAAATGGCAGAAAATCTACCAAGTGTATCCGGTCTCCTTAATACAAACGGTTGAACCACTTCGTCAGAAAACCTTCTGTCGGGCATGCGCGCCCAGTGAAGATTCAGATCAGCATGCGCATTCGCGCAGTCTGATCAGAATCTTCCCTGGGTGCATTTTTGATAGGAAATGATGCAAAATTTCTTCATGAAGACAGATCAGACTGCGGAGAGTCATCGCTGTGTGCGCAAGTCAAACGGTAGTTTTCTGAAATTGCTAATCGAATATTGATATTAAGGAAGCTTATTTAGTTTTATTGTGTCTTCCGGGGTTCGAACCCATGTCATGCAAGATCTGAAGCCATGAGACAAAGTCGCCTGGCACTGCCGTATTAACTAAGTAAAAATAACTTGTAAGGTTTTCATTGCATATTAACGCAGCCAGGCTACTCGTAAGTCAATATATTTTAGAAGAACCGCAGGGCGATACGCTTTCAAATTTTAATCAGTTGGGCCTGCGTGTGAAAATAGGACTTTAGGCATATATAAAGTCCAAGTTAAGCATCGTTGCCCTTCGATATATTCTACAATATACAGTTATTCTTGTTAAGAGGACTGCAAAGGCCCTGATCAGCCTGACGGATGCATCAGCTGATTTTGGTATGTTCTGTCCGCATTTTCCATGAAATTATTTTCTCATTGCACGGCCTAGTTAACGCTTAGCAATCTGGGTAAAAGTTTCAGCAGACGACATTTTGAAATATTTTTTATCGTTATTATTATTTCCAGAAAAAAGGCTTTAACATTTCATACAAAATGTCTGATTACGATTAGGAGAAAATTGTATGAAATGTCAAAGCCGATTTTCTGGGAAAAGTAAGAGAAATATCTCTGTTGAATTTGCCCAGAGAGTGGTAAAGATTTATTAAATGCTATATATTGGGACACGAACCACTTACCATACTTATCCTGTTTGACTACGTATTTTTCGCTACTTTTTGATGTGCCTAAAGACTGCTGGATGAGTGGCAAACAGTGTATGCCCTGACCAGACGCCGCAGAACGCGGCGTCTGATCAGGGCATACATTGTTTGCTCATGCCTGCTTTTCTATATATATACTGCGAGACCCTCATTTTATGAGTATTACGCGCAGGTCTTCCTGGGTAGAAACCAGAACTAAGCAATGTGGATAAAGTGTGTCTGTTGATCAGACACAACACTTGATGCTCGCTGGGGTCGAACCCGCTAACTCTTGTTGATCTTGAATCCGACGCTTTACCACTGCACCACAGCGCTCCACATTTACTTTGGATAAATGTGGTAAGTTGTGCTGTAACGTTACTTCCATGCTCATAATTGGATAAAACATTGCCAGATATTGCTCGAGGAAAGTCAATTAATCACTGACGAAGTCCTTCTTAAAGAATTACATCGTTAATATTTACTAAGTAAATTGCAGTGAAAAATATGAATCTCTGTCACGAAATTATTCTTTAGACTTCACTAATCCGTCTTGGAGATAACAAAATAATATTCATTATAACAAAATAATATTCATTATGACAAAGTAATATTCATTATAAAAGATGGGTCAACCATTAGCATTCTACGTGTAAAATCAGCAACTGGTGACTATTTTCATTTTATTTTACACAGAAATAGAGTTCTGTGACTCGTCTGTAGTGCAACGTGATTCTACTTTACTGCCTTCTTTGAATTGGTTTTGTTATTATGAGTTAGGAAACCCCTGTTTTCTTTGAAATGAAATTTTGTATTGACGAGTTAGGAAACCCCTGCTTTCTGCCTTCTTTGAAGTGATGTTTTGTAATAATGAGTTAGAAAACCCCTGCCTCCTGCCTTCTGTGAAGTGATGTTTTGTAAGGATGAATTGGGAAACCCCTGCTTTCTGTTTTCTTTGAAATAAAATTTTGTAATGATGAGGAAACCCCTGCTCACAGCCTCTTTAAAGTGATGCTTTGTAATGATGAGTATGGAAATCCCTGCTTTCTGCTTTCTATGGGGTGATGATTTATAATGTTGAGTGAGGAAGCCTCTGCTTTCTACCTCTCTGAAGTGATGTTTCGTACTGATGAGTTAGGAATCAGCTGCTTTCTGCCTTCATTAAAGTGATGCTTTGTACTGATGAGTTAGGAAACCGCTGCATTCTGCCTCTTTTTAGTAATGAGATAGGAAACTCCTGCTTTTTGCCTTCTTTGAAGTGATGTTTAATACTGCTGAGTTAGGAAAACCCTGCTGTCTGCTTCTTTGAAGTGATGTTTTGTACTTACGAGTTAGGAATCCCCTGCTTTCAGCCTCTTTGAAATGATGCTTTGTACTGATGAATTAGGAACCCTGCTTTCTGCCTCTTTGAAGTGATGCTTTATATTGAAGTGCTAGGAAACCCTTGCTTTCTGCTCTTTGAAGTGAAACTTTGTGCTGATGAGTTAGAAAACCTCTGCTTTCTGCCTCTTTGAAGTGATGAGCTGGGAAACCACACCTTTCTGCCTCTTTGAAGTGATGCTGTCTACTGATGAGTTAGGAAACCCCAGCTTTCTGCCTCTTTGAAGTAATGCTGTGTACTGAAGAGTTAGGAAACCCCAGCTTTCTGCCTCTTTGAAGTGATGCTGTCTACTGATGAGTTAGGAAACCCCAGCTTTCTGCCTCTTTGAAGTAATGCTGTCTACTGATGAGTTAGGAAACCCCAGCTTTCTGCCTCTTTGAAGTAATGCTGTGTACTGATGAGTTAGGAAACCCCAGCTTTCTGCCTCTTTGAAGTGATGCTGTGTACTGATGAGTTAGGAAACACCAGCTTTCTGCCTCTTTGAAGTGATGCTGTCTACTGATGAGTTAAGAAACCTTGCTTTCTGCCTTTTTGAAACCATGTTTTGTAATGATGAGGTCTGCTTTCTTTGAAATGAAATTTTGTGGTAATGAGTTAGAAAACCCTTGCTTTCTGTCTTCTTTGAAGCGATGTTTGTAATGATAAGTTAGGAAACATCTGTTTTCTCCGAAATAAAATTTTGAAATGATTAGTTAGGAAACTCATGCTTTGGCCTCTTTGAAATGCTGTTTTGTAATGATGATTTGGAAAACTCTGCTTTCTGCTATCTTTGGATTGGTGATTTATAATGATGAGCTAGGAAAACTATCCTTTCTACCTCTTTGAAGTGATGTTTTGTACTGGTAAGTTAGGAACTCTTGCTTTCTGACTTCGTTAAAGTGATGCTTTGTACTGATGAATAAGGAAACCCCTGCTTTCTGCCTCTTTGAAAAAATAATATTCATTAGATGTATTGTACTGATGAGTTATAAAACTCCTGCTTTCTGTTTTCTTTGAAGTGTTTCTTTATATTGATGAGTAACGAACCCCCTGTTTTCTGTCTCTTAAAAGTAATGCTTTGTACTGATGAGTTATGAAACTCCTACTTTCTGCCTCTTTGAAATGATGTTTTGTAGTAATGAGTTATGAGCCCACTCACCCTCCCCCCTCCCCCTGCTTTTTGCTTTCTTTGAAGTAATGTTTTTGTAATGATGAGTGAAGACGCCCTTGCATTCTGCCTTCTATGATGTGAGGTTTTGTACGGATGAGTTCGGAAACCCCTGTTTCTGCCTTCTTTGAAATGACGTTTTGTTCTGATGAGTTAAGAAACCTTTCCTTTCCCCTTCTTTGAATAGTAAGTTGGGAAACCCCTTCTTATCTGCCTTTTTTGAATTGATGCTTTGCTCCGATGAGTTAGGAAATTCCACTTTTCTACCTTTTTTGAAGAGACGATTTTTAATGCAATTCAATGTCATTCATCCCTTATCCGGTATTTTAGAAGGGTTGTGTTCTTTGAATGTGCCTTAAGAAGGGTTGTGTTCCATGACTGTAGCTAATCCTGGATATCTCATATTTATTTGCTGCAACTGCTTGTATGAACCGTCAATCCGTTTTTTTTTTTTCTGTGGAAAAAAAAGGACATAGCAATCCTATTATAAAATGTCGTCCAGCTGGTTAAACTTTAAGGTCAACTTAAGCTTATTCTTGAGTTTCTTCTCTTTATTGCTTTGTTCTTTTCATTCCATTAAACTACAGATTTACTCCATTTTCAATTTAACTAGATAAACTAGATATTGTCGGCCAGTTATGTCTCATTAGTGATCCTCATATACATTTTCAGAACTCATTGAATGGACTGTTAATAATCAAAAGGATCAGAATATATAAACTACATTGTAATGAAGTACAGGGAGACGTTCTACGGTCGCTACACGGCAAGGCACTAATTCCAGCTGTATTAATGGTTTTATAATCAGTAACTGGATAATGGTGTTTATTGCTTTAAACCCTTAAAGTGCTGAGCACATTTATAGCAGAATACGTTCTAGATATTCTTATTTTTCCGAGAAAATAATAAGTATCACATAGCAGACGATTTACATGAAAGGCATAGTCTTCTTTTATCTGAAAAAATGATGCGCAGGCTGATCTGGATCTTTGCTTGACGCATATGTCCTAAGGTGCGTTTTTCGGACGTTGCGGTCCATTTGTTTCCAGTTTCAGACCTGCTATTTTCAGGTCTGCACTTCCTAATTACCATTCACATCTCGCCACAAAACCAATTTTGAGAGCACTTAACGTTAGCGTTCTGTCAGAATTATCAGTTGTAGAAAGAAAGAAAACATAGGTTGGCATAAATGCGCTATCGTTTCCTTTCAAACAAACGTTTAGCCACTAAAGTGTATAATAAAACATCACCCTTGGGATAACCACGCTTTCCCTAGGCAAGCAAAGATGTCCCTTAGCACAAATACGAACCCAGCTAGCATTCTATATAAATCTATAGCGGGCCATTAGCGGCCCGTCAGCTACCCTGACGGGCCGCTAACGTCCCGCTATAGATTTATAAAGAATGCTTACTGGGAAAGAATGCGACATAGGTTGGTCACTGCGTTCATATAGTCTGATCAGGGTTTATGACGTTAATACAGCCGTTGCTCTCTCATGATAAAATATGGAGATGATCATGATCCCTGGGAAGGCCAAAGGCACGGCACACAGCTATTACAGTGCAACATTTGACGGTTTTGCATCACGAAAACATGCCTATATATTTTTGACCGCCTTAAACCCTACTAAAGCTGGGGTTTACAAGGGTATACATTTTTTTCTTATTTTTGCTCGAAAACACAGTTTGAGGCGGTTCTAACCAGTACCCACAATCTATGTTTTGAGCAGAAATATGAAAAATATCAGAGTTTTTTCTAACTGAAAATTTTCAGTTTTTGGAGGTGAAATTTTCTATATATTTGAATAGGCGTGTTTAAGTAATGGGAACATGAAATGATAAGAACCAATGACAAGGAAATGCAACAGAAATACCGCATTAGAATGGTAAGCAGCAAACATTATGATATTATTTTTGACTGAAACTGTGTCAAAAACATTGGCAACCGAATGACTAAATTAAGTTTACACTGGCATTTTTGCTGAGCAGCACAGAATGGTTAACTCGCAGCAATAATGTCCAATTTGTCATTTCGATAACACTTTGGAAGACGGCCTTTTCTAAATGTAAAAATTGTTGTTACTGACAATATCCTATCAGAAACAATTGCTGCTGTCGTTGATTCTGATTATGTGCTTTCTTCTCAAATATCTACCGTGTAATTTAATTCATGGCCTCTTTTGTTCTCTTATTCTGTTATATGTTATGTTTGAAGGCGACGTCCGTCCCCCCTTTTTTATAAGAATATGTTTTGCTTGTCTCCACTGATATCTATTCGTTGATGTTTTTAATACGACATACTGAAAATTTAAGAAATTTTGAACAAGTAGAAATTATTGAAAACCTGTCCCTAAACTTCCTCTTTTATCATTTTTGCATAGCCTGCACAAGTTTTTACTTTTAGGTTAGTGGTGGTGGTGGTGGTGGTGGTGGTGTGTGTGTGTGTGTGTGGGGGGGGGGGGTAGGTTGAGGTGGGGGGGGGGGTCGTTGCGTTGGGCTGGGGAAGACAAACTATAAGAATTGTTAAAACTGATGAACAGAATAAAAAAGTTGGTACACATGTAGTTATGAGAAAAGGCTTTGAATTAAATCATGACAAAACTAAGAATATTACTTGTTCTGAATAAAGGTCAAATTCACAACAGTTCATTCATTACATAGTGACTACTGGAATAACTAAAAATTGTGACAGACAAGCCTGATCAGTGTAAACCCAGATCACACGTCGCAAATGCTGCGACTGATCAGGGTCAAAACTGTATGCAACACATCCAGCAGTTTTTGGACACAACGGTAACTAATAAAGTGTACTTTTCAAAGTTTAGGACCATTATGGTGTACAGAAATAAAAAAAAGTCAACCCCTATTTTCTGTGACAAAAAGGGTCACTGGTTTTTCATTTGCTATTTTTATTTTGCCCAAAGGGCTAAGTTTTTTACTTTCCCCCATGTGACTAAATTTTGTACTTTCCGCCCAAAGGACTTTCCTTTTCTGTACTTTCAAATGCTGAACATATCTCTTTGAAGTATTCATTTTGTCATAAATACATTATGTCAAAGACCATCTCGATAGTTCACTGATTAAAATCGAATCTGTTTCGCATGCGGGAGGCTTTGGTTCGATTCACCGGGGAGACATTTCGTGTCAACGCTATTCAAATGAATTGGTAGTTCTGACATTAAATGATCAATATACGCATACTATCGCTGACCCTCCTTTGATCAACTGAATAAAAATATTTTACAGCGCCCATACATATAGTTTCGACTAAAGTCAGATGATAAATATTGTCGTATGCAAATACAGTAAAACGTTATGACTCGAACGCCGATAGCTCGTTGACATTGTCTGATTTGAACTTATTTTTTTTTTTGAGTCCTCAGGAAATTCTTCCGATGGCTCAATAAAACATTGTTTTAGGGATTTTTAGAGAAACTTCCTTATTTTATCATGAAAATTATGTTGTGTTCATTCATTAGACTCGCCTTAATATTTTATAGAAGATCTTTCTTATATAGAAGATCGAAAAAACATCCCAAAACCATCCCTTTTTCTCTCCTGACTTGGTGCTATGATTATAAACACTCAATGACTCAAGCTATCCACATCTAAAAACAAACTTCTTTGGTCCCGAATATGTTCGAGCCATTGCAAAACTACTTGTGAAGATATTCGACTGCATTTAACGAAACAATTTGCTAAAAATGTTCAAAATCCCAACTTGTTTGTTCTTCCTCTTGGTGTCTGGGAAGGGCTGCGGTTTGTGATTGTGGCATTTTCTGGACTTTTCTCTTACCTTTTCCTGAAGAAACGACTCATTTTGAGCCTTTTCAAGTACACCTAAAACTCTATGAAGGTTACCTTAGGAAAGAAAGAACACACAAAAGAAAGAATATCAGAATCTCGGTTTATATAGACTCTTCATATGACAGCAATGTAGATTACATACGCCCCTAGCATCGGAACAATATTCCAAAGATACTGGAATGGTTTTAACCCTTGTCGTGCTGAATAAATTAAGACGCCACGCCTACTTATAATTCTCAACCAGTCAGATTCCTTGATCCAGATTGTTGATATAAATTCATATACTAAATGGTAAACAGTGCAAATTCGGATCAGTTCTTCAGAAGCCAACTGATCTGGAACTACACTGTTTGCAAAGACAGGGTATACCCAGGACAAGGGTTAATGGGTATACCCAGGACAAGGGTTAATGATCCCACAGAAAAATAAGAAACTGCACTATGATGAAACACATGAGACTTTTTATGGCCGCCATAACACTAAGCTATATGCAAGACGTTATCCCTTATGTCACCGAAAGTTAACGGTGCGCTGATTAAAGTTTTAATCATCACTAGAGCAACAAAATGCCAGGGCCCTTAAAATCCATCGCAAATTTTAGTGAAAATACATATAACTGAACTCAGCCCCATTCCATGACCCAGAAACAGTGGCTCAGATAAGAGGGATATCCCCAGCTAGCAGTCTACGTAAATCTACATCGGGCCGTCATCGGCCCGTCAGCTACCCTGACGGGCCGATGACGGCCCAATACAGATTTACGTAGAATGCTGACTGGGTCTAGATAAAAGTTTTTCTTATCTACGAAAATAGTGTTCTTATTTCTCCACGAAAATAGTTTTACATATTTCTCCACAAAAACATATATTGTGGGTACTCAGTAGAAGCGCTTAGGCACACAACATATGTTTTCGTGGAGAAATAAAAAAAAATATTACTGCTTTATCTGGGAATGTGTAATTAACATGTAAAAAGGTATGTTAGGGTAGTATAATCAACTGCATGAATAAATGTACGTCCGCGGGAAGATAAGACGAATAAGAATTCTGGGCACCAAATATATCTAAACGAACTTAAACATCAGTACTCCCGTGCGTATTAGCGTTGTCTGACCAGGGGTTTGGCTGTTCGTTTATAATAATGAACGCCAAAACAAACGTCCATAAGTTTATGCATACTCATTACGAAAACACGCCTATTCAAATATATTGAAAATTTCATCACCAAAAACTGAAGATTTTCCGATAAAAACAGATTGTTGGTACTCGTTAGAACCGCCTCGCCGAGGCGGTTCTAACAAGTACCCACAAGCTATGTTTTTGAGCAGAAATAAGAAAAATAATGTATACCCCTGTAAACCCCAGTTTTACTATATACAAGTGGGGTTTAAGGGGGTCAAAATTATATAGACATGTTTTCGTAATGTTTCTTGACACCTTCACTGCATAGCTTCAAACAGGACACAGTCTTTAATGTTATTGACTTCTAACCACATTAAGTAGTGAGCTTACACGATTTCTAAACTTGATAAAAGAGCTATTTCCTTTATATCACCCTTAGATATGGTATGTTCATTATCTTTTGACAAAACCGCGAACATCTGGCAGACGGCTTGGTAACTGGGAGAAATCTACAAAAAAGTCGTACTTCAATGGCTCGAACATCCATCGGACTATGGAATTTGTTCTAGCAAGTGCCTTTGGTTCTAGACATAGGTAGTTCGAATCACTGAAGGTTGGGAGGCAAATGGGGATACATTTGGGATGTTCGTTGGTCTTCTATAAAGTAATTGTAGGTTCAGTGCACTAAATGGGACGGTACTTACGAGTATACACAACATAACATTTCATGATTATATAAGAAAATTTCACTAAAATATCACCAAATATCTATTTTCTTGAGTCTCCTTGGGACTCAAAAAACGAGCTCGAATGAGCCACGGTAAACGAACATGTGTTATAAAGTATTGTTTACCCATTATGCCGAGTAGATTCTTCTATCCTTATCAAATGAATTAAGGAGTCCACTTGTCATTTTATGGGTGATAGGAATTTTATTTTCATCATTTTGACAGAAATGGCTGTAATTTTAAGCAAACAGTGAAGACCCTGATCAGACGCCACATTATGTGGCGTCTGATCTGGGTCTGCACTGTTTGCCTATGTCCCGTTTATGGGAAACCAGGCATAAATGGGTTAAGTTAAATTTTTCTTTGCAATGTGGTACATATGATCATACGAGCTGTAAGGTAAGGCTGTACAGTGTGACGTGTATCTTTATTCAAAGTAAAGCTCATTTAATGCATACAAGTCAGTCAGCTTATACATCATTACGCTTGTTTTCTCCTGTGCAGTTACGTTAACACAGTAACAATAGAAATCAAATCTTACTTACTATCGTCTTGACAGTAGAAACTAAAACGTATTACTATTGTCCATATCCGCTCTCTTAAGCGCAGTAATAAAAATAGATAGAAGGTATCCGGGAATAGTCACAATCACAGAATAGAGCATACCGATAACACCAAGAATATAACTGAAGACACCAACGAAATACAGTCAACTCTCGTTATCTCGAATTCCAATGGACTTTCTGAAATACTTTGAGATATCCGTACTTCGACATATCAGATTTGCAGAATAGAGAAAAAAACTAATTCAATTAACCACATTTAACAAATATATGTGTAACTGGACTCTTGAAGTTAGAGATATATTGAAAATATTGTGGAAAAGAGGAGAAATTGCTCCTAAGGAGCAATTTCTCCTCTTTTCCACAATATTTTTACATGTTGTTAGATTTTCATGTTTAGGCAGGGACCAGATTTTCACTTCTAGATAAGCGGTTATTCGAGATAAGCGAGTCCAAGATAGCGAGAGTCAACTGTACCAGAGTCCAATTCGGCTGAAATTTGGAACGTTTGTAGAGCTTATCCATACCAACAAGCCTGCAAAATATGGTAGTGGTCAATAGAAAAGCACGTGCAATATGGGCCGCCAAACATTTTATTAATAAACCATTTACGCATTTAGCAGGCAAAGGAAATAGCAGACAGAAGACAAGCTAAAGAAAAGCAAAGCAACCAGCTCCCTCTTCCGCAACAAGATAACCATAATGCTAGACAGGAGTCACTAAGCATAATAATAATACAAGACAATGTACAAGACAAATCGTGAAAAAAAAAGCCCCGAACAGATATGTTCAGTTAAGTTTGGGTAACCTTAGTTGCAACCTTTTTGGGAAAGGGTAGGGCTTTACTGGCCGTTCCAAGGCAGTACTTTCGTTGTGGTACTTTTGTTAATTGTTATGTAGTGTTTCATTTTCCATTGTTTTTCTTTTATGCAAGTTGATCATATATTCAGTTAAGTTTGGGTAACAGAGTTCCCAAATTTTTGGAGTGGGAAAGATTCGCCAATTCTGCTTGCCGTCAGTTCATTTTGTCGCTGCTTTGTCTTTCCCTTTGTTGTTTGGGACTTGATGTGGATCTAATTGTATCAGTTCCTGAGTTCTCTTATTTACTTTGCTAACTCTGCTTACCAGCTGCTCTTTTTGTGGCTGTTTTAATTGTATTTGTCTATCTTTACTTTTGATGTTGGAAACTTGATGTGGATCTAATTGCATCAGTTCTTGAGTTCACTCATTTACTTTACCCCAGACATTTAGAAGCAGTGTTTTGCTCAGGCGTGACTCTCCGTACATATCATGGACTGCTAAAATTTATAGACATCGGTTTGGTTCTATACGAATATCGTTCCATATTAAATAGTTTCAAATAATTTGTCGGTTTCTTAAAGTGTTTTTGCATGCTTTAATACTAAAATTGGTCAAAGTGTAAAATTCAGGCAATTCTGCAGTAGATGTTGGCAAAATTGTGTATTATGGATGATTGCTTTGAATATGAAAGTAAAAAAAATCATCGGGGTTATAATTTACCTTTACATCTGTCGTAACCTCTTACAAGATCTATGTCGGTGTCTTTGAAATGGCATAAGTTCATTACATGTAACATGACCTACTATTGTGTTGCTTGCTTTTAGAGAGACTGCTGTTAAGGAAATACCATTTATTGACCATTTGAACTTAAAAAATATACTTTAGAATGTATGCAAAACATGTAAAACATAAAGGGAAAATCAATGGTACCTGAAGCCAAAGCAGTTTTGCTCAGGTGTGAATGACTCTCCGGAGATGTAGGGTAAATACCGTATGGTGTTTCGTATAGTCATAGTACGGGGAAAGTTAACGTCTTTTCCAGCCCAAACTAATTGAATTTCGTGATGTAATAAAGTGTATGTTCTGTGGTTATTGGACCTAATATTTCTTTCCTAAGAGAGGATAAATTTTCTGGAAACATCTTCATGAAAAAAAGGTAGAGAAATCACGGAAGTAAGAACCAAGAGACACGGGTAATTATTTCATTATCAAAAGATGTATTGGCAGTGTCGACCGGAATGACAATGCTAAGTATACTGAACTTGGCAACACAAAATGCAGAATCTTCATTATGTGTAACTCTTCATCAAAATGTAGATGTTTCTATATATTGTGTTGCTTTCAATACAAAATGTATAAAATTTCTAATTTTGTGTTGAAAGGTACTAATAGTTTGCTAAGGAGGCAAGTTACATGAAATGTCAAACCTATTCCGAAAATTAAGACAAATATTTCTACATTACTGTTTAATTTTTACTCAGCATGCAAAGTATTAAAATGCTTATATCTCGTTAACGGCTCACCATGAAAACGTTCATGTTTGATATATGGGTACCATGGAGGGTGAACATAATTATTACGTTGTCATTAAAGAACCATTCATCTGTATTTGTCAATTCAAGTGAATCGCTCTGCTGTATTACAATAAAACCAACTATTGTATAGCTTTTGGTTGGGCTGGAGTTTAACAACGCTACTAAGGCCATGTCGAGCCGGTCAATTAACCTAACCACATTTTTCATAGGCAGGCTTAGACCTCTAAGCGGTTAACCAGTATTTGTGAACATTCGTTTGCCAGAAACTGACAACTACCCTTCTTTAATCAGCGGAAGGGAGAGAATGACCGTAGAAAATACTTCATGATCAATCTCCAAGAAAGAATGTTGCCGGACCCAGCGGAGATCGAACCCGCGACCTCCTGATCACCAGTCGGACGTCACCGAGTGATAAGGAGTATCCAACTGAGCCAAGGAGACAGGCTATTGCGGAGCTTATATTCGAGCTTAGTTATCATTACGAAAACACGAAATATATTTAAAATTTTACAAAAAAAAAAAAAAAAAACAAAGAAAAATGAAAATTTTTAGATACCAAATTCTGATATTTTTCATATTCCTGCTCAAACCATAGATTGCGAGGCGGTTTTAACGAGTACCCACAATCTATGTTTTTGGCAAAATAAGAAAAATAATGTATACCCCTGTAAACCCCAGTTTTACTATATAAAAGTGGGTTTTAAGGGGGTCAAATTATATAGGCGTGTTTTTGTGATGTAGTTGGATTTTGCGGCCCCTTTCTGCATGTTAAATATAAGTGAAGATACCAAGGAAATGTCACAATCACGACGCATAGCCTTCCCAGAGGCACCAAAAGAAAGAAAATGAGGAACAAATAAACACAAAACGCTTTATGAAACCGCCGATGCACAAACAATGAAGAACTGCAACAGAGGAACCACTTTCAAACGGCCATTAGGAACACTACTGGGTCCTGTTTGAATTATTGTATTCAGGTAAATCGCTGTATGGCTGGACACTTTCCCTTCTATTTTATCAGTGTGTCATGCCTTCTCGCTTTAATGCTAGCGCTCTTATTTGGCATTTTGATCACCCAGCGTGTAAACATCGTAGTATATTTAACCCTTGTCCTGCTGAATAAATTAAGATGCTACGCCCGTTTCTAATTTTCAGCCAATCAGATTACTTGATCCAGGTTGTTGATATAAATTCACATACTTAATGGCAAACAGTGCAGATCCAGATCAGTTGGTTTCTTCAGTTGACTTCACTACAAAACATTTAATAAAAGGTACCTCAATGAAAGTACCGCCCTAATTAAACTATTAATATTATCCCATAAAAGGCGCATTGCTAAACATTAAAGATCCAGATCAGAACGCGGCGTCTGATCAGGATTTACATTGTTTGCATTAAATACATTATTACATTTCGAACTGTTTGCTGAAACTAAGATAATTTTCTGATTAGAAAAGTTATTCTTAGCAGAATTCGTCTCATCTTTTCTTCTTCTTTTTTTTTTTTTTTTTTGCTTCAATCGTGGATTTTCGCTGTGGCAGTTCCTACTTGATGTATGCGGTGTCTCGTTTCGTATAGATAATTGTGCTTGGTTGCCGAGTTTATTTCGCTTTACAACATTTGAACCTAGGGTAAAGATTTGATACCAGAAAAGTCGATTAAACCCGCCCGATAGGTTTCTCTACTGACCGTTAAAGGTAGAGGTTCTGTAGTTGTTTGTTCTTCGCGTGGCCTTGTGGCTGCTCGCTTCGGGACATTTTTTTTTTTCGTGTTTTGTTCTGTCCACTGTCTTATTGTTGTATCTGGATCCTGTCTTGCACTGCGATCTCCTTGTTAGAGAAGAGGGTGCTGGTTGCTTTGCTTTTCTTTGGTCTGTGACTTGTGTGCTGTCTGTCATATTTTGTTTGCTCTTCCTCTTGGTGTCGTTTGTAGGCTTTGTTTTATGACTTAGCTTTTTCTGTGCTTCTGATATATTATTTCAGCACAGGCTACAATATCGCATCACGAAAACATACATATATAATTTTGATCCCCTTAAACCCCACTTTTATATAGTAAGACTGGGATTACAGGGGTCTACATTATTTTTCTTATTTCTGCTAAAAACATAGATTGTGGGTACTCGTTAGAACGCCTCCGCGAGGCGTTCTAACGAGTACCCACAATGTATGTTTGAGCAGCAATATGAAAAGTATCAGAATTTTTATCTGAAAACTATGTTTTTGGTAGTGAAATTTTCAATATATTTGAATAGGCGTGAGTTCGTAATGGCATCCAAGCAGACTGATCAGAATCTTTGCAGGTTATTCTGTGGGTAGCAAAAGATCCATAGCGTTTTCAGGCGGTCTTGTTTGTGTTGAGGTTTTACGGCCCAGTCAACCCAATGGGTCATGTCGAGCGCGGTCAGTTTACCTAACCACACGTTTACTGGGCAGGCTTAGTCCTCTAAGCGGTTAACCAGTATTGTGCACATTCTTTCGCCAGAAACTGACAACTGCCCTTCTTGAATCAGTGGAAGGGAGAGAATGACCGTAGAAAATATGTCATGATCAATCTCGACGAAAGAATGTTGCCGACCTCGGCGGGGGTTGAACCTGCGACCTCCTGGTCCCCTATCGGACAGCGCATCCAACTGAGCCACCGAGGCTGGCGTTTTCAGGCGGTCAGCGAAACCTCTGATCAGCCTATGCGGATGCGCAGGCTAATCTGAGTATTGGCTGGGCAACATGCAGTCTGGTAGGAAATGCTGTACCCCGACTGATAGAAAGATTTTGATAACAGTACAGAAGTTGTCCAGAAGGAAACCATAGAACATAACCTACCAATGACAACAAGAGAAACAACGACACCAGGAGAAAGAGCAATCAGACCAAGACAGACAGTACATAAGTCACAAACCAAAAAGTACAAAGAAAGCGGCTGCCTCTCTCCCAATAAGGTGATCACAATGCTAGACAGGATCCATGAAAGACAACAATAAGAAAACGAACAGGACAATACACGAAAAAAGCCCCGTAGCGAGGTCACAAGGCTACACAAAGAACATTCAACAGCAGAACTATCGCATTAGAACTGTCGATAATAAACACTTCCCGGGGTGGGTGTGTATGTGTGTGTGTGTCGGGGGGCGGGGGGGGGGGGGGGGGGGGTTAACCCATTTATGCCGAATGGACTCTTCTACCTTAACGCTTCGAACTGGTTCATTTTACAAGAGGTGTCTGGTTAGTTTTTACCATTATCTTCTTTTGTAGAATTTTTTTTAACTTAATGCCAACAGTGTAGATCCTGATCAGACGCCGCGTTCTGCGGCGTCTGATCTGAGTCTACACTGTTTGCCAATCTTCCTTTTATGGGACGCTAGGCTTAGATGGGTTAAATTGATTTTACTGGTACCAAATCTTCACCCTATGTTCAAAGGTGGTAAAACACAAAATGACTGTCCGGCTAGCATAGAGGCCTGCTAACATTACAGAAAAAAAAACGTGTAAATCAAATGAAATCACTGTGATGAAACAAGGATGAGAGCTCATGGTAATCACCTGACACTGGCAGCCAGAGATAAAGAAAACCACTAGTTGAATCCCGAAGGACCGAACTGTTGCATTTTCAAACACCCTGATATAATGCAATCGATCTGTAACAGAAGCCGATCTTCGTCAATAAACATTAAAGAAAGCCATTATGCATAGTGTCATTAGAATAAATCAAGCTAATAAAATGAAATTATATATCAAACTCGAAAATCTTATATTTATTGTACTTGGAAATTGTACAGATATTTCAGCTGTTAACAGACTCCAAAGCTCCAAATTGCATGGGAGTTTCTTTAAAACGGGTCCTGAAGTTAAAGTAATTAGGTTTCAAATTGTCTGATCCAATATTGTTGACTTGAAACGAGTAAATTTCAATTATGAGACATGCAATTGAAAGAAAAAAATTTAAGAGATAACCAGGATATGCCACAGACACGAAGCACAGTCCTACCGTCGCAACAAAAAGGAGAAATGAAGAACAATGACAAAAGAAACGCCACACGTGAAACAATCAACTTACAGACAACCCTCTTTCTACCGACACTCGATACAACAACAAAATTCGTTATAATGACAATTTGACTGTCACGAACCTTCCCTTAATAGATAACAGTTGCACATTATACAAGAATCTTGTATTTAATACTTTAAAGAAACATATGTTTTGATATTTGTTAGAATCGCCTCAGTGAGGTGATACTAACAAATATGTAGAACATATATTGTATGACATAAGAATATAACAAGACCTTTCTTACATATCAATCTGTTCATTTATTATTCTGTACAACAGCAAATTCATTTTTGTGTCTCTTTCCTCTTCCTCTTGTTGTCAGGGATTAGCGGCAACTTGTGACTGTGGCACTCCCTAAATTTTCTTTTTACCTTTTTGAAAAGCCATACTTTCCCAAAAGCCTATCCATTCCAATCTTCATTACGAAAACACGCCTATTCAAATATATTGAAAATTTCACCACCAAAAAACTGAAAGTTTTCAGATAAAAAATTCCGATATTTTTCATATTTCTGTTCAAAACATAGATTGTGGGTACTCGTTAGAACCGCCTCGGCGAGGCGGTTCTAACGAGTACCCACAATCTATGTTTTGAGCAGAAATAAGAAAAATAATGTATACCCCTGTAAACCCCAGTTTTACTATATAAAAGTGGGGTTTAAGGGGGTCAGAAAAATATAGGTATGTTTTCGTGTTGTTGCGTTCCAACAACATAGAACGTGAGACCCGACCCGCCGCCGTGCAGTTAAAGAGGAAAGCAGGCGTAAAACACTAACTACATTTTTCCCAGGAAACACGCGTTGATATTTTGCATGAAATTAAATAGCCTGTATACTGTGAAAAACAAGAAAAATATTTCAAAATGTCGTGTGCTTATTTTTTACTCCGACTGCTAAGCGTTAAAAACTGTCTAGAAAAATCTACAGACGACAATTATATGATAAGTTTATTTCAAGGCGACAGACTTAATGTTTCATAGACCTCGACTACAAATCATTATGCATGTGCTTATACGCATTAGAATGTCATCCCATGTCTTCAGGGAAATGTATGCAAACTATTTTAAATGCCGTCTGGCGACATTTAAATTTAGCAGTTAATGCAGTTTAAAGAACTAGCTGTTATCTTTTATAAAATGATTTTAGGAAATTGCCTCCGTTAGCTTGAAAGCTCCTGTTCAAATCCACTTTCTTGAACAAGGCTCGTTGAGGCGCTTCTAATGAGTACCCATGTTTTTTTATGGGAAAATGAGAAAACAAAATATTCTAGAATTATCACCGAATACTCCTGTATAACAGGTCATCTGATTAGTTAATAAACACAACACGTACTAAGACCCAGTAAGCATTCTTTATAAATCTAAAGCGGGCCGTTATCGGCCCGTCAGCTACCCTGACGGGCCGATAACGGCCCGCTATAGATTTATAAAGAATGCTAGCAGGGGAGTATGTTGACTTTTCTTGACTTCTAGGGAAACAAGAGATAATGGTATTAAATGCATGAAAGGTTACTTCTTTCTTTGAAGTTTATTGTTCAGTTTTATTGCGGGTTGCCCTGGCAAGCCGCATATTAAAGACATAACAGAAACACGCCTATTCAAATATACTGAAAATTTTATCTCCAAAAAAGGAAAGGTTACGGATAAAAAATTCTGATATTTTTCATATTCCTGCTCAAAACATAGATTGTGGGTACTCGTTAGAACCGCCTCGCCGAGGCGGTTCTAACGAGTACCCACAATCTTTGTTTTTGAGCAGAAATAAGAAAAATAATGTATACCCCTGTAAACCCCAGTTTTACTATATAAAAGTGGGTTTAAAGGGGGTCAAAATTATATAGGTATGTTAACGTGATGGAGTTGAGCTAATCACACATCAAATACGGTATTAATACCTAACCCAGCTTAAGGCGACGTAACTACCAAGACTATTGACACAGCTAACATATAGATCAGAACATAGTTTATTGCTCGTATATACCCTAGTAGGGTTAAAGGTAATGTACATGACAAATGATATATATAAATAGACAATTAGCATATATAAAGATGATTTAGTTATTCATCACATTTTAGTTCGCCTTTAATTATATCTGCACAAGATCGTTCGCTTCCATACCAATTTCGCCCTCAAATGAAATCATGCTTCCGCAAATGCAAGGATTCATTAAGATGTTAAAGAAGCAGCTCATTTCGCCCTGAAATGAAATTATGCTTCCTCAAGTACAAGAATTCATCAAGATGCTAAAGAAGCAGCTTATAAAGGATTTGTGCATCCTGTCCTGGAGTGTGGCAATTCGGTTTGGGACCCCAAGGTGTAGTCCTGCAGGAAGAACTGGAAAGCATGCAAAAATGCGAAGCAAGATTCGTAGCAGGAAATTACAATTATTGTTAGAGACGCAGCTTATTTTGACCTCAAATGAAATAATGCTTCCGCAAACACGAGATTCATAAAATTTCTTTATTGAAATATTGGAAAAATGATAAAGGCTCTGTGAAAAATGGTGATTAATTCTTAAAAAGAAATATACTTCTAATGAAACATTTAGACGGATTCTAATTATTTTGCACATAATTCTGTCTGATTTTACGGTGAAAAACAAAAAAACAAAATAGCTGATTTACTATATTCGCCGGTACCAAATGATCGGACTATCCAGTAAAAGGTCTTACACTCCAAATGCGCTAAAGACTTTGACTTGCAAATTCAGTGCGAATATTAGCAAGTAAGACATTTCTCCACAGATGCAGGGCTTAACCTTAACCACGTGTGAGCAAATAGGTACATGTCGATCAGGATTCTTCATTGTTCTCGTTGTGTAAACCAACCGCAGATGGGTCTAGTTTCAGCCTCAGCAACTCCTTGTCTTCCAACTAACTCACGTATCCTGGAGTTATGGGTTTAGCGAACATAAGCATTATTTGGCAGTTTGCTCATTCCTCAAGAAGCACACAAAATCATTTTATTATGCAAGATTTTCTTCTATTACCTTTCCTCTGATTATGAAAAATAGTCATAGAATACTAGTACGTTATTTAACACCATTAAAATATTCCTGTTTTAACTATCTTTAGAAAAAATTAAAATGAAAGCAAACAACTGTCATTTTGGTTGACAGTCATATGAAATGACGCATCAAATCATTTTTTATAGTTTGCAAAAGACTGCAGAAGTTGTATAGTACAAAATATGATTATTTCAATAATCCGAAAAACATCTTTGATCGTTTGAAATGTTACGAAATTGGAAGAATTGTCTTTCTGTTATTTTTGTTTATCTCTAGAAATATTACCCCAGTTTTGAAAATGGTCGCCGTTATGGTGCATTAACTTTAATGGGTAGGGGAATTAAAGCATAAATTTCTTTTTTGATTGGAAGCTTTAACTATAATTTCAGATGAAAATGTTCTAAAGAAAATCTGATCAGCAAATTGATTGACTGTGTTGGGGTTTAACGACACGTCAACCCTGGTAGGTCATTTTGTGTCGTCTGTCAGAGAAAGGGAGAAAAGAGATAGAAGAGATAGTAAAGGAGATGAAAGAGAGGGACAGGGAAGAAAGATGAACAGGAATGAAAGTGAAGAAACAGAAGAAATAAAATATTTCCCCCTCTACCTTTATCAGTTACAAGGATAGCAGACCTTGCCCAACTATGATCCAATATTAGTTGGACGCCCCGGTGACGTAAGAAACACGACACGGTCGCCACACCCGACCACCCTCTGGCCAGCGAATTAACTTTAATTTTGTGTGTTATAAATGCAAATACAAATGCTGAAGATAACTAATCCGCTAGCTTTTTCAAAAAGCTAATACTTGTTATACCTTAAGCTTTGATATTAAAATGTATCAAGCATGTCATCATGTTGAATAACATTTAACATTTTGGTCATGTTACGTCGTCCCCGGAGTAATGGATATGTTTGCAAAAGTTTGTTTTCCAATTAATACAATATTGCAGCTATGTGTTTGTATCCTTTCCTAGATATCTTCACCTATATTTTTGTCCCATTCCATTGTTACCATATAATAGCATGGCTGGAAATAACAGTTTGCTCTTCTGAGCAGCTGAGGCGGTTCTGACGAGTACCCACAATCTATGTTTTGAGCAGAAATATAAGTTGTTTTTTTTCTGAAAACTTTCAGTTTTTGGAGGTGAAAATTTTCAATATATTTAAATAGGCGTGTTTTCGTAATTTGTATTACACGGTCTATATTACATTCTTATTTGTGCCACCTCATGACAAAACCATCGAAATTGCATGCGCGCCCAACAACGACTTAGATCAGCCTTGGCATTCGCCCAATCTGGTCAGAGTCTTTGCTGTCCGCGTGAAGAAAGACAAAGTCCTTAGCTAACCTTTGAGCGCACAGCAAGGACTCTGATCAGATTGGGCGGATGCCCAGACTGATCTGTCTTTGCTGGGCGCACATGCCATTTTGTTGGTTTTGTCATGAGCTAGCTCGATTTTGATGCTAAAAATAATATGTAATCAATTGCAGCAGATACATTTCCAGCAGAGACAATTCTGTCAGTTTGTTTTGCCTCACTTCTGAAAAGAAGTCTGTGCTAAAAAGAAAGAATGTGCTTTTCTCCGGGACAAATTCCTTCCTTTTAGAGCAGACCCCTATTGGGGACAAATTCCTTCCTTTTAGAGCAGACCCCTATTAGGAAGGTACTGTGTGTGCAATAACGTAAGAAGAAACCAGAAAATTTCCCGACATTGCCCAAATTACCAACCCAGTAAACATACATCGTCATAACAACGTCGTTTAGACGTCACCTTTTGACTGGTTCCCTCACCCTATAGCTCAATACTTCGCATATAGGGATCGGTCAGGCATAATCCTACCGGTACGGATCTGTACCGGTGACGTCAAACAGCTCGCGCTGTTGATCCAAAGAAAAATGGCGACACAGTTTTGACAGGTTCGTGTTGATGAAATGAGAAAATCAGAAATTTCTGAATTGTTTTTAATCCTTTTTCTTACTGCTAAATTTCAGTATTTACATGGTAACATGCCGTATTGTTGGATTATTGCGAGAAATCGATAACAAAAAAAAACAAACAAACAAACAAAAAACAAAAAAACAAACAAACAAAAATCGTCTACTAACGGCGTGAAATAAGGTCTCAGCAAACGCCACATTTTTTTTTTCTTTCTAATAGTGTCTGTCTGCAAAGCGGATTTCAAGCATTCAGCTTGTTTTGGTTTTCGATATGTGTAGGACTGGTTGCGTTGTTGGTTTATTTTTCCTAAAATGCACTTTGACTTGACTGAGAATTCTAAAGATGCCGCGCTGTCCGCCATTACTGTTTACTGTCAGTGCTTGCTCGGAAACGTACCGACCAATGAAATTGAGTTATATGACGCACCAATGAGATCTCGTCTTAGGTTGTGTCTTACCTGTTGTCTATTCTATAGAACACAGGGAACCAGTTAACGTCACCTTGTGACGTCGCGGCGACGTCCAAAAGACGCTGTTATAACGATGTGTTTTACTCAAAGAACGTTGTTACGACGTTGTGTGTTTGCTAGGAAGCGTATAAAGTCTCTTAACTAATAACGTAATAAAGATTTAATCGCGTTTACCACTTTCCACAGTTGAACGCTAAAGGAAATGGAACAGAAACTTCTGTTTTAGTACATTTTCTTTTGAGACTGGATGTCATATGGGCCGTGTCAAGCGAAAAAGTGCCTTCAAAAAAGCACAAAATACGCAGATTCAGATCATCCTGCGCATGCGCAAAATACCATCTCAGTTTTGTTCTCCATTCATACATTCTTTAGTATACAAAGAGTCTATTAGCGGACAGTGAAGGCCCTGATCAGACTGCGCGCAAGAGCAGGCTGATCTGGGCCTTCGTGATCCGCATATGCCCAAAGATATGCTTTCGCATGGCGCGGTCCATTTGTTACCGTGAAACAGCACAGTTCTCATTCGAGATGCAACCAACCATCCATAGCGGGTTTGCAGATTTACTTTCATAATACTTGATCAATTGATGCACACGTATGGTGTGAGTGGAATATTTCTCAATTAAGGGAATGCTTAGATGTGTCCCTGATTTAGAGTAAATGTTTGGCTTCTCATTAGTCATCTTGCGCATGTTTACGATATTAAAGCCAGTAAGGGAAGGCTTTATAAAATGTAAGTATTCATTTGGTTTACTTTCAAAATTAAAATCCAAAGATGTCAACGTTTTGTCTTTGAATAAACCAAAGTGCATTGCAACATATATGTGTATCATATTCATCTCTGTAGACAAATACCTTTGCAAACAGTGCAGATCCAGATGAGACGGCTCGTTACGAGCCGTTTCATCAGGATCTACACTGTTTGCCATTGTTATTGATTTTGACTGACATCCCTATTTGCAAGAATGATACGTCTAACTTCAGAGATGGAAGAATCCATTTCAGAAACTCAGGTGTGAAAGGGTTAAAAAAGATTATGCATAACTGAGCCAAAATTTATCTTCCCAAACAGTGTAGATCCAGACCAGACGCTGTATAAGACCACGGTTTGCATTCTTTTCCAGAGTATAACAGTTAATAATAACTGGAGCTGTTAATGTCATTTCCTATAACACTTCTTTTAATGGGTTTGATGTTAGGCATATTAAACAAAAAACTTTTAGCACGCTTTAACACATTATTATCCCAGCTACGATAACGGTCCGATATAGATTTAAGCAGACTCCTACCTGGATGTGATGTCCTGAAACTTGCCATTTGTGCAGGTCCGGGCAGGACAGAGGATCAGGTCTGTATTTTGTTTTTTTTTTGCCATGGTATAAACAGTTTATAACTAGATCGCGGCAGACGATGACATCCCATGCTTTCATTACAGATCAGGTGACCTTTTGACCCCACCCGAAGGTCACATGGGGCAGATTGAAATACGATGTTGCTCTCGTACACCTTTATCACACGAGGAAGTCATGTAACGAGTTTGCTTACGTTACGCTCAGTGGTTTAGGAGGACATAGCGTGGCGGACGGACGGAGGCGTTCATAATATCACCATCACTTTTATCTAAGAAAAAGAAGCATGTGGATAATAACTGAAGCTATTAATACCTTTTTTTCTGTAACACTCCTTGAGCAGATACTGGACCGTTCCAACTTACTTGATGGAACAGTCCACTGTTGAAACACGGACACGCCATAGCAGACGGAACGACACAGTTACAAAAATAAGCGACGCGCAAAACAAAAAAGAACTGTTACAGAGGAGCCGACGGAATGGTCAACAGAAATAACTATTGGGGAACTTAAATTAGTTTTACCGATCATAAAACCCATTATATTTGCATCTAACGAGACAATCAGGGCTGCGTCAATGAAACAACTGCCTTTGAACATGTGCAAACTGCGCAGATTCAGATCCTCACCTTTGTTCTCCGTGCATACATTCTGTAGTATCCAGTGATTCTGTTAGCGGACATCGAAGGCCCTGATTAGACTGCACGGAAGCGCAGGCTGATCTGATCTGGGCTTTTGTTGTCCGCGTATGTCCAAAGACATGTTTTCACATAGCCCGGCCCATTTCATGAATCATGAATCAAGATGACTGTCAGCCTAATCCAGGATAATATAAATGCATATAAACTTCTTAATATAAATTACTTAAACTGTCATGATGTTTGCACAGCTTGAGCATAAGTATAAGGGAAATGAACAGATTTTCAAAGGGGGCAACCCTGTCAAACCATCATCAAAACATGCCTATATATGTTGACCCCCTTCAACCCCACTTTTATATAGTAAAATTGGGGTTTACAGGGTATACATTATTTCTTTCTCAAAAACATAGAGTGTGGGTACGCGTGGTTCTAACGTGTACCCATAAGCTATGCTTTGAGCAGAAATATGAAAGATGTCGGAATTTTTTAATTTGAAAATTCTCAGTTTTTGGAGGTGCAATTTTCTGTATATTTGAATAGGCGTGTTTTCGTAATGACTTATTTTCCCCATGCTGAAAAAACAAAAAAAAAACAAAAAAAAAAAAAAAAAAAAAAAACTATTTGTAGCTCTTTGTAGCTTTGTGGTTCCCGAATTGCTTTCTGTTTTTTTCTATATGTGTTGTGATGCTGGCATTGTGTTCACCGTCTTCAATAGCTGCCCACTTTGCTTTCTGTTTTACTGGTTGTGCTGTGATGCTAGCATTTTGGTCACGTTCAACAGCTGCCCATTTTGCTTTCTGTTTAACTAGTTGTGATTGAGAGTGACACTGGGACCCAAGGTGAAGTTGGTTAGCTGTAAAAGTGCTTTAAACACCTCCCCCCCCCCCCCCCCCCCCACGCCCATCCCCGGCGGTTTATTCTACTGACCGTTCTAAGGCGGTGATCCCGGTGTTAGTTTTACTTTTTGTTGCTTTATGATTTATTCTACGAGGCGATCTGTTTTAAGTCTTGCCTTGTGTTATTTTGTTATTGTAATTTTGAGTCCATTTAGCATTGCGATTACCTCGCTTGGGGAAGTGAGAGCTAATCTTAGTGCTTTTCGTACGTTTGTTCGAGTTGCGCTTGTCTGATTTTGTCTGTTTCCTCTTGCTCTTGGTGTCTGGGATGGGCTGCGGCTTGTGACTGTCGCATTCTTACATTTTTTTTTACTTTAAAAGGGAAGAATTTGCTACCAAATGAGGAGCAAATACTTTCCTTTTCAAGTAAACCCAATGGTGTACAAAAACCCAAACGGAGTGCCTCAATAATAGTCTACTTTGTAAAATGGCGGAAAATAAATGAACCGAGTGAATCAGGTCCCCTTGATATCAGTGCTTTTGAATGTCTGTTTAAATGCCAGGTTCGGACAGAAACGATTAAAGAAACATTTAAGCGACTGGGTTTACTTGGTACATTGTAATTGTCTCGCCATCTTTACAAAAAGGGACATTTATCACTTACTGGTTGGCTTGCTGCACACTAAAGCCCTTCTGAAAATGGGCTATTCAAAAAATGACACAAACTGCTCCCTAGATGGGCAAATTCATTACTTTTTGAGCAGACCTTTTCAGAAGGGACACAAACCAACTGCGACAGAGTTATCACTCCTGGAAATGTATGCATTCCCATTAACTAAAAGTATACAAAAACTGCCGCTGGAAACAAAGAACACATTACAGATAGAACACGAGAGCGTCGTTTTATTGAGACTCTTCATAAGCAGTAATGAAGTTTGCAACACTGCTTACACTCTCTAGCGTATACATGAGCAGAAGTCCCATTTTCGAAGATACCACAATGGGCCCAATGATCCCAAAGGAAATATAAATATAATCTGCACAATGGTGAAGTAGTGGAAGACGTTTTACGGCCGCCACACGGCACTAACACCAGCTGCAGTGTAGTAAATTAAAGTAAAAAAAGAATGCCTTTAGAAACAAAGAACACATTACAGATAAAATATCCGAATATTGTATGAGGTTTTGTCTTTTGCTGGAGGTCGCATGACAAGAATACTAAAAAGGACGACCTTTGAGAGCAATAAACAAACGGACACACAACTGAAAACAGCTTAAATGTCGAATTTTCTGGTCCAAACTAGCTATTTTCTGTCAATTTCGCTTCATTAGTGGGCCTCGTATAAATTAAAAAAATCCCGGAACGGGCTCAGTGATACAAAGGACCAGAACAAATAAACAAACTGGGAGCATTTGTTCACAACTAAACGTTGTTAGCTAATGCAACGTTAAAATTTTTATCTTGAAATATGGTAAATACATTGATATTTTTTACTGAAAAAATGTGCATAGCGTTTGTATTTGAAAATACCTAAGCTACAACAGTTAACAAGTTTGTCATTAATGAGCTTGTTAAGCTAATTGTGCTTTGAACAACTGGGCCCTGTACAGACAAATCTGCGTAAATTTTGTCGCAAACCCACTTAGACAGACTTTTACCCTACAGCGAACAAAAACGAAAGAGGCTCGTAAACACTGTTCCGGAACAAATAAATAAAGTTAAGTAATCAGGTTTTGCATGGCTTCCTATGAACATATTAGATGTCTAAGCACAGACAAAGCAGGTATTGAAAATAAAGTCTTATTAAAAAGGACCTTCTTATCTGTTTATAGCAACTACTTACTTGAAATTTCTCTAGACAGATGTTAGAGATAAGGATGTGGTTCTTGTTCCACAATTCCTCTTTCTACCACATTATGTCTTACTGAAGGATGCTTTATTCCTTATTATTTACTCCGGTTACCTACAGGGACTGATAACCAATTTAAACGTCGCTTTTCTCAGACGTATTCGCTCTACATATGAGCCGCAACATCTGAAAACGTACGGGTATGTGCGCCCACTAAAGATTTAGATCAGCCTGCGCATTCGCACATTCTGATTAGAATCTTCTTTTTGCGCATTTGGGATCAAAGAGGCAAAGTTTCTTAGTGCAAACAACGGAGACTGATCAGACTGCACGTATGTTTAGAATTGTTTGTTTGTTTGTGTTGAGGTTTTACGGCCCAGTCAACCCAATTGGGTCATGTCGAGCGCGGTCACTTTACCTAACCACACGTTTACTGGGCAGGCATAGTCCTCTAAGCGGTTAACCAGTATTGTGCACATTCTTTCGCCAGAAACTGACAACTGCCCTTCTTGAATCAGCTGAAGGGAGAGAATGACCGTAGAAAATATTTCATGAACAATCTCCACGAAAGAATGTTGCCGACCTCGGCGGGGGTTGAACCCGCGACCTCCTGGTCTCCAGTCGGACGGCGCATCCAACTGAGCCACCGAGGCCGGCGTATGTTCAGAAGGTACGTTTTTCTAACATCGCGGCTCATCGGAAGTACCAATATCACATCTGAATTAAACGTGAAGCTTTCTGCTTAGTTAGTTACATTCCATATCATCTCTACTCAATTATTGTTCCGTTGTTATTTATAAACACTGTTGCTTTAGGACAAAATCTCTTAATTAAAATATATTTTTTCCTGATTCTTCCTCTGACAGGAACTGCATAAGAATTAATGATGAGGTTTCACGCAAGTATTTGTTTGTGTTGAGGTTTTACGGCCCAGTCAACCCAATGGGGTCATGTCGAGCGCGGTCAGTTTACCTAACCACACGTTTACTGGGCAGGCTTAGTCCTCTAAGCGGTTAACCAGTATTGTGCACATTCTTTCGCCAGAAACTGATAACTGCCCTTCTTGAATCAGCGGAAGGGAGAGAATGACCGTAGAAAATATTTCATGATCAATCTCCACGAAAGAATGTTGCCGACCTCGGCGGGGGTTGAACCCGCGACCTCGTGGTCTCCAGTCGGACGGCGCATCCAACTGAGCCACCGAGGCCGGCTTCACGCAAGTAAAATACAGTCGAACCTCAATGGCTCGAACATCTTTGGGACCATGGAAATTCGTTCGAGACATGGGTAGTTCGAGCCACCGAGGGTTAATCATGACTCCAGTTCAGGAAGCAAATAGCGACAATTTAGGGAAATCTTTTCGATTTTCTACATAATGATTGAATGTTGAGTGTACTCATTAGAATCGACTCAATGTGGCGATTCTAATGAGTACACACAACCTACAATTCCATGATAAAATAAGAAAAAATCCCTAAATATTTGTTTTCTTGAGCTATTGGAAGAATTTTGTAGGGACTGAAAAAAGAGTTCGAATCATCCACGGTAAACGAGCCATCCGTGTTCGAGCCATTGAGGTTATACTGTAGGTTTTAAACACCCACCTCCCACCCCCACCCCACCCCCTGGTTTATATTGCTGTCCGTTCCAAGGCGGATAGTCTGATACTGATCACCTTTGTTGTAATTCCAGCATTGTGATCACCCGCTATACGGCTGCCCACTTTGCTTCCTAGGCTCTTGTAGTGATGCTAGCATAGTGCTCGTCTTCGTCAATAGCTGCCCACTTTGCCTTCTGTTTTCTTTCTGTTAGTATTGTTTAACTGGTTGGCGCTGCATTAGGAGATAAGGATGAGGTTTCGCGGTTTAATCCCTCATTAGTTTCTCTTCTGACCGTTCCAATGTGGTTGCTCTGTTGCAGTTCCTCTTTATTCGTGCGTTGTTGGTTTCATATGTGGCGTTTGTTTTGTCATTATTTGTTCCTAATCTCTCCTTCTTTTGATGCTTCGGGAGGGCCGTTTTTTTTGTGATTAAAGCATTTCCTGGGTATTTTCACTGATACCTTTTTTGGGGCTGTTAATATAATGTACCAATGTTGTTTTTTTTTTTTGTTTGTTTGTTTACAATGAATGGATACTCTTGACAGATTATCTGCCATTTTAGAGAAGGGAGACAATTTTTGTGACTTTCTCTTTGCTTTCCTGCATTCAAAGACCCTTCCGAAAAGGGATGGGTCCACTGTAACATGAAAGAAATTGTTCCTCGGAAGAGTACTTTCTTCCCTTTTAATGGCAGACCAATTTTCAGAAAGGGGCAAAATGAATTATGAAAGGGCTGCCTCAACTTCCCACTGAAAGTGTATCCGTTTCCTTGATATGCAGACCAGAAATGTGTCCAAAGGACACGGATGCCCCCGCCTGAAAAACTTAAACGCAAAATGCTAACGCCGGACGCGAACGGAGACGGACGGAAACATTAAATGGCCTTATCACCATTCTTCGAATGGCGGGGGCATAAAAAGCATATGGGAAGTCACAAAAATTGTCCCTCTTGTAAAATGGCAGAAAGTCTATTAAGGACCCTTAGAAGAGGGTCTCATCTAACCTTTATTCAAGCTGGTAGAGCGCGCGATCGTACGACAGGCTACAGCGGCTTGTGGTTCCTATCCAGTCATCCATTTGCTTGACGTGAACTGTGCGTGTTGATAAGCCGCGAAGACGAAAACATATACGGGAAGATACGCAGAAAATGCTACAATCATAAAGCACAGGCTTTTCGAGGCACCATAAAAGCAGAGAAGAGGAACAAATAATGACAAACCAAACGTAACATGAAACCACAGACTTACGAACAAAGACGAATGCAACAGAGAAACCGCCTTGGAACGCTCTGTAGAAAAACAACTAGGGAGCGGGCCCTAAAACTCATTTTATTCGCGAGAACCCTTAAGAAGACCTACTAAATTCCATATCCGGGGATTCATTATTAATGGATGACGTGTGAACCAAGTCACCTATTTTCTTGTCTATACTCCTTGTTCTTAAAGGATCCTTTTTTCTCAGAATTTATTCAGGAAGAAGCTTTATTTCTCAGTTTTCCTTATCAAACAACGAGCTAGCTTTGTCTTGCTTTTGTGGTATTACATTAATTTGAAAGTATAAGATGTCAATTAAGAAGAAAGTAGTCTTTAGAACATGTCCAATTTGCTATTAATAGAAAAACAATTACTGTATTGGAGTCTTCTCTTGTGGATAGAAGCTTGTTATTGTTATTGTTTGAACTTGTCTTAGTAGAGCAGTTAGTAAATAGGACGACCGATGCAGTGCCAGGTGATGGCGCCGCATGGACAGAGTCTGCATTGTGCTGGTTTGAGCCCCTACAAAACAACCATCATTTGGTGATGGTATACCGTCTTCGACCTAATTACCGCACATACTCCTATAAGCGCACAGTCAAGCGATTTCATAGTCTTAAAGATTACAGGCAGTGTACTTTTTTGTCTACTTCTTTATAAAGGCATATGTTGTGGGTACTCATTTGAATTGCATCGACTTGTCGATGCAATTCAAATGAGTACCCACAACATATGCATTTATAATCAGAAAAATTGCATAATCAATATCAAATAAGTCTTTTCTGATCTTTTTTTATAGTGTACCCTTAGCAGGTACATATTTTACCACGAATGAGTGTTTCCAGTAAGTTTGAAAAACCTAAGCGCACAGTGCGGTAATTTGGTCGAATACGGTATTCTATGTTTCTGTGGGGTCTATCATTTCAAATCCAATCTACGGAAATAATAAGGTGTATGTGTTCACCACTGAAGACACATTTAGGAAGAATGAGCATTTTTGCACATAAAACTGATTTATGTAGAGTCGACTCGTTATCTCAGTCCAATGGACTCCCTGGAATACTTCGAGATATCCGTACCTGTACCTCGACATATCAGATTTGCAGAATTGAGGACAAAATAAATGGAACAGCCACATTTCACAAATGAATATGTAACTTGACTCCTGAAGTAAGAGATATATTCAAAGAAATTAGGAGCAATTTCTCCTCTTTTCATCAATATTTTATTACCTGTCCTTAGATTTTCATGTTTAAGCAAGGACCAGATTTTCACTTCGAGATAAGCGATTGTTCGAGATAAGCGAGGTCGAGCTAACGCGAGTCGACTGTGGTTCCATACTTATATCTGTTCCTTCTTTCATGGGATTCAGCGTGTTCATTTCGGTTCGCCAACAAATGTTCACGATTTGGTGTTTAACCCAAATCGAGACGAAGGAATTGTACAGACAGGCTCTACGCAACGAAGCTGAATACCACCTCTAGTCAGGGGCGCTAACCGTTTGGACACTTTAGTTGGGTTTCTCAATTCCTGCAGCTTGCAAAAAACGTAACCCTACAATCGAAAAGATATACGGCTGAGTTTTTGTAGATATAAAGCTTGGATATTGCTTCATACAAAACCGCTGTATAGCAATGCGAAACTAATTGCATTTTGCTGAAATGCATGCATGTTTGCATGATACTGGGTTAGAGTTCATAGAGTTATATTAAGCGCATAGTACACATGCATATAATAACAGGTAAAATGCATTCACTATACACCCAACTCGCGATAAATTAAACGGTACAGTTTATGTCTGCATATAAATTATCACTGATTGTTTGAAGTTATTGCCGCGTTTTGTAACACGGCGTGTATTTTATAGAAATGTGATGACCATTTTAGTTTGTGGAAATTACGTCAGTTATTATGATTGGTCTCAATATGTTCTTACGGAATATATTTCGTCAACAAAGGTTTTGAAATTATGGACATGAAGAAATGCGCGGCGATCCCCCTCAGCATGTATGTTTAAAAAAAAAAAAAAAAGCGCGAACGCCCGTCAGATGTTCGGCAAATTTTAAAATGTGTTATAACATTTGCAGCAAACTTTTTTTTTTACTAACAGTTTTATTGGACAAAAAAAATCGAATATTTTTTGGGGGTAAATCCATTTCTGTTTACCTTCTAATAAAGGCTATAGAAAACGGTAGAAGGTTTATTTGAAACGCAGTTTGCATGCGAAGTTTAAAAATTGATTTCAGACAGGTAAACGGGGTGCCCTCCCTTAAATGAGGAAACAAACCGACATGTCACTAATCACTAATGAAGTTATGTTTGCATATCTGCATGAGAAAATAAACATTCTGCTTTCTGTTTTGAAAATTGTTTTCTTTCTCTTTATGTTTTTAACCTGAATACAAAAGGTTTTATATACTTAGACTTTGTTTTATATCAACTGGGCCTCCACAGAAGCGTGCACGTTTTCGCGAAATGCAGTGTATGTATATCTGCTATACAGCTGTTTTATACACAGACATGTCCAGGTTTTCTTCCCTTATCGAAATAAATCGTATATCTTTCCGATGCTAGGGGTAGCAAAAATTGAGTACTGGAGTCCGTACTATTTGGGCCCCTTGCAGGGTGCGAAAACAAGTCAATAATCAAAACATCAAGAAATAACAAAAGAAATATGTTCCAACATAACACGGTAGCCAACATATCCACCGTAAAGGCATGGAGTAATAACGAAATATTGAAAGAGCAAATTACATCATACAAAAGGCTAACCCAATAAAATCGCGTTTAAACAAATAGGTTTTATATTCGACAACAACCAGGCCATGTCTGGAAGTCTCGGTAATCGTATTTGCTGTTGTAATCTGTTAATGCAAAAGGACTTTATACAGTTGCCAACATTCGTTTATTTTCATCACACTGCATAGGAATCTGTTACAACCAGAACGAGGGCTGCATTTAGCAAGGCAAGACATTCGCGAATGGTTTGCCCTGGACCCTTACACCTGTTGGCACTCGTCATTAGATCGCGAATCACTTTACAATTCCTTACGTAGCCCCAGATTTTAATGTTTTTTTTATAGAGTGAGCCACAAATAATGTACGTGACACGTGCTCTCAGCGAAAACTCAGGTTAGATTGCGCGTGTGTCTTCGTAGGCGCACTGTGAAAAACCAAAGAGCGAGGCATTCTACAGATGGGAAGCTAAGCACACGCTGGTAAGAGACTTGGCTGGATGCATTTATGCGAAAGTCCATTTTCTCACGTTGAAACGCGGTCAGTCTACCTAACCACACTTTTCCTGGACAGTGTGGTTAGGTAAAAAATTCTACAAATGAACACTACGCGGTTAACAAGTAATTGTGCACATTCTTACGCCAGAAATTGACAACTGTCCTTCTTGAATCAGAGGAAGGGAGAAAAACTTTTCATGATCAATCTTTACGAAAGAGCTCCTCTTTTTTTTTTTTTTTTTTTTTTTCGCTTTTATTGCTTCATAAAAAGGGCTGCCAACTCTGTCATCTTTTCTTTTTGTGGCCGTTTAATTGTATTTGTCAGTCTATATCTGATTGTATCAGTTCCTGAGTTCACTAACTTACCTCTCATAAATAGTTGCAGTTTTCTAATATCATCATTATGTACTTTGAATATTTTAACATGTCTTGCTTCTACGTGTGAGGGAAGTCGGTGGGTATTTGTTTTGTAAAATTAAATCTTAGAACCTCAATCGTCGAATCTTGATGATTTTCCATCTTTTATTTTCATTTTTTTTTGTGTGAAATTCTCAAAGGAACACATGCAAAAAATACTTTGTTTACCGAGTATGGCATGTCATATATTGCAATATTCGAAATTTCCGTGTCCAATCTTGGTTTATATCTATTCCATACTGATTCATTTGTATTGAATGTTTGTTTATTCTAATTTATTATTTTTCATTTCAATTCAATATTTGTTCTTTTGTACGATTTTTTCCCCGAAGGACTACACTCACACACCACAGCTTTGCCAATATTAAAACAAATTGCACAGTCCTCAATTCCTCCTGCCCCACCCCACCCCCTCAACCACCACCAGCAGCTTTATGTTAATAGTTGAGTTTATATTTTGCCTTCTGCTTTCCATATCGTAAAAATATTACTGCAAAGTCTTCAAGAATGACCCATCACATAAACATGCCTATATAATTTTGACCCCCTTAAACCCCACTTCTACATAGTAAAACTGGGGTTTGCAGGGGTATACATTATTTTTCTTATTTCTGCTTAAAAACATAGATTGTGGGTACTCGTTAGAACCGCCTCGCCGAGGCGGTTCTAACGAGTACCCACAATATATGTTTTGAGCAGAAATATGAAAAATATCAAAGTTTTTATTCTGAAAATTTTCAGTTTTTTGGAGGTGAAATTTTCTATATATTTGAATAGGCGTGTTTTCGAAATGGAAAATAAATTCAAAACAGATATGACCCTTGAACATATTCACAAAACAGAAAACAGCACGACAGCAATGTTGTCTTGATCAGACTGGCTAGTTTCGGCAAAGAAGGCTTCCTCAGTGACTCTCATATAAATTTTCAAATATCTCGGAATGGGCACAATGACCACATAGGAGCAGCAAATACAGTGAACCCTCCTTACAACGACATCATTTGTTCCTAAAGCTGTTGCCATTAAAAAGAATTTGCTGTTGTAAAGAATCCTAAATGAGCAGAATGATATATAAGAGAGATCTCGTTTTATTCTTCTTTCCTCGTGTATTAATGAGGCGATTCTAACAAATATCCAAAACATGTGTTTCTTGAAGTAGCAAATACAATGTCATTGTGTTATTTCTAAAGATTTTGTGCCAGTGAAATGTTTGTGTATCGAGTGTCGGTATAAAGAGAGTTGACTGTATAAATCTCACTAAACTGAGTTTCGAGGACCGTTTTACGACTGCCGCACGGCATTAATGCCGGTTGAAATGAAAAGAAATAAGTTCTAAAAGGTATGGCCCTTGGGAGCAAAGAACACACACACACACACACACACACACACACACACACACACAAAAGAAAGAAAAAAAAACGGGCCAAGATGGCCGTTTATCGCTCACCTGATTACCAGATAAATTGGCCTTTCGGTTCAGGAGAAGTGCAAACAGACTTCCAAGATAGCGGCTATTGCGCCATCTTGGATTTCTGATCAGAACAACATTTTTTTTTCAGCACCCTGATGCTTCCTACCAAGTTTGGTCTGTTGGCCTTCCGGTTCAGGAGAAGATGCGAAAAATAGATTTTTAAAATGGCAGCCAATTTTAGCTATTTGTTTTATCTACAAGTCAGCCCGATGCTTCCTACCAAGTTACATGTCAATTGGCCTTTCGGTTCAGGAGAAGAAGCTAAAAATAGTTTTTAAAGATGGCGGCTATGGTGGCTATCTTAGATTTCCGATCGAAACAATTTTAACTCTTTTTAATGTACAAGTCACCCCGATGCTTCCTATTTAGTTTCAAGTCAATCGTCCTATCGGTTCAGGAGAAGCAAAAAATAGATTTTCAAGATGGCGGCCATCTTGGATTTCCGATCGCAACAATTTAGTTATTTTTGATGTACAAGTCACCAAGATACTTCCTACCAAGTTTCAAGTCAACTGGCCTTTGGGTTCAGGAGATGAAATGAAATACAGATTTTCAAGATGGCGGCCATTGCGGCCATCTTGGATTTCCGATCGGAATAATTTAGGTACCTCGGACCAGGTTACCTGATTCAAAGTAGATTGAAGTCTCATTGTGGGTCTAAAAGTACTTTAGTGTATCTTTACGTGTGTTTTGATTTTTGATTTCCCTTTCAAGAAATTTCCCTTATATCGAGCCGATCGTTCATCAAAAGTGGACGAAAACTGGAGAACCCGGGGAAAAAACCACCTGACCATTCGTAAGCAGAACTTGGCTTTCCCACATGTAACCCGAGCAAGGCTCGAACCACAGTGAGAAACCTAACGGATTAAGAGTCAACTCTCCTATCCACTAGGCAACGAGGGTCCGCCCTTTAATTGTGTATAGCTGGCCAAATACGTAAGTTAGAGAAGGATAGCACTTCGAATCCTAAACGATGTCTTTAGCTATCTAGCTCTCCAGAGTTAAGACTCACTACACTTGACGCCCCTATCCAAGAGTCCCCTTGCCCCAATAATCCTATACCACATAAAGTGTGTCTTTTTTATCTTCTGTAGTGTGTCTTTGTTGAGCTCACCTGAGCTGAAGGCTCGGGATGAGCTATTGTCGTCGTCGTTCGTCGTTCGTCGTCCGGCGTCCGTCCACACCTTTGAACAACTTCTACTCTGAAACCCCTGTGCCAGTTTTCAATTTGAAGCAGCTGTCATGTGGAAACTTCTGTTAAAGGGTGATTGAAAATTTGTTAAATGGTCCGTTAATTAAGATGACCGCTTTGCCCATATATGATAAAAGCACTTAAATAACTTCTTCTCCAGATCCAAGAAAGCTTTAGGGCTGAATCCTGATATAGCATCTAGGACTCAAGGTCTACCAGATTTGTTCAAATGATGGCCGTAGATTTATCTTTGACCTTTTTACGGCAAGGTCAAATTTGCGTCCTTATATATTTATATGGGGAAAATTGTTGAAAGATCTATTTTCTCAAAATGTCTTAAAGACTAATGGCTGAAACTTACAATATATGATTAAAGCAGGAAAATATTTGTTACAATCATTCAGTGGGAGGGGGTGTGCGGGGGGAGGAAAGTAGGAAACACATGTTACAATCAGTCTCTCAGTGGGAGGGGGTGGGGGAGGGCACTTGACTGGGCTTTGAGAATGAATCTTTGCATATAAAATTCGGGACTCAAAGTCTATTTGGTTTCTTCAAATGATGATTTTAGGATATCTTTGATCTTTTTAAAACAAAGTCAATTTACATTTTTGTGGGGAAAATGTTGAAAAATCATTTTCTCAAACTGTAAGAGAGATTAATGTCTAGAACATACAATGCATGATAAAAGTAGTAAAACGTTTTAGGTACGATCCAAAATTTGTCCCCTGGGGGTTATCTGCCCTTGCTCTTGGACCTTTGACCTTTTTACAGCATGGTCAAATTACTATCATAGTTGCTGTGGCAATACATAAAGAATGTTGCATGGCATCTGTAGGTATGCAATGGCTGTTTTACTCAGGCGAGCGAATCGTTGCCCATGAGCCTCTTGATTTTGTTTTCCCCCATAATCCTACACCACTTATAAGTGTGTGTTTTCGATCTTCTATAAAATAATGGTATGTTGAGTGTAATTAGAATCGTATCAGTGAGGCAATTCTAATGAGTTCACACAACATACAGTGCATGATAAAAAGGAATTTCCGTAAATGTTATTTTTTCCTAAGAATTTCCTAGGGATTCTAAAATGTGTTCGAATCAGCCTAGGTAAACGTTCGATCGGTGTTCGAGTCTTTGAAGTTTAACTGTACATTCAGTATTACTACATATCGTATTTCTGAGAGTTTTTCCAAGTATAGAAAATGACATCTCTTGAAAATGTCAATTATTTGGTTCTTACAGGCTTAACTCCAACTTGAAGCAGCTTTTATCTAAATTGCTTCAAAATTGCTTTCAGCAAAAGAAATCAAGTTTGACGCGAACTCTATAATTAAATTACGTGTTCAGATTCCTGCGAGCACGACCACTTGGAGATTTTTGCTTTCTCTTCTAAGATCTGTTTTCTTTAATATAAATAAATTTATCCGGTTGTACTTTTACATGTGTTTTGAAGGTAGAAAGGTGGCGGTAAGGGACTTCTGAACTTGTACAAGGGTAGAAGAAGGAGGCAGATGGGGAAAGGTAGGAGGTAGGAGGACTGTTGTACTTGCAAAAGGTGAGGGGAAAATGCAGGTGGGGAAAGAAGGGAGGAAGGAGGTCACGGTATTCGCAACAGGTGTGGGGAAAGAGGTCACTGGGGAAAGAAGGGAGGTAGGATGACTGCTGTGCCTGCAATACGTTGGGGGTATGGGGGTGGGAAAGAGGCAGGTGGGGGAAAGAAGGGAGGTAGGGGGACTGCTGTACTTGCAAGGTGGGGGAAAGAGTGACCAGCAAGGGATCAGGCAAACATGTGCAGTAGCGCAGTCTTGCCAGAGACTTTGCTGTTTGCAAACATGTAGCAGAGACTTTGTGAAAGCTGCAGACAAAAAAGTATGTCTGTAGCCCCCGTAGGGGGCTGCGCATGTGCATTTGAAGAAGCACAAATCGAAAAAACATAAGGTTTCTTTTTCGAGAGCAGGCTCATGTTCGTTTTTTGCACTGCCATTCTGTTTTCCCCGTCTTCATATATTTCTCTCCTTCCACTCCTCTACTTGCTCAACTGTCTCATTTGTCCTTTCTCTGGGAGACGACACAATGACTCACAAGGGCTGATGTGCCTTTAAAAAAGAATCTAAAGGAATAACATTTCATTTTTGCTTCCTCGCGCGAGAAGAAACATTAGAGCATGGGCAGACGTCGACGACCAATTCGCACATGTCGTCGACGTCTCCCCATGCTCTAATGTGTAATGGAATAGCGCTAAGTTTGGCGACGCTGCACATACCCTCTCGCTTGGTTCTTTTTAAGCCACCTTTGGTCATCTGTTCTTCGATCAGTTTTGTATTCACAATTATTTTTCACCTTACAGTGTTTTGAATTTTTATGAGGGTCACTGTAGAGGCCTCATTATCCAAAACAAGCTAGTCTGACCCAGAAAACATACACTTGTGCCGTTTTGAGTTTAGCTCACCTGAGCACAAGGTGCTCAAGGTGAGCTACTGTGATCGGTCAATGTCCGTCGTCCGTTTAAACAATTTGTTTAAAAGCCTACACTTCCTACATCCCTGGGCCAATTGTCTCGAAACTTGGTAGGAAGCTTCAGGGTGACTTGCAGATCAAAATAGCTAATATCGTTGTGATCGGAAATCCAAGATGGCCACCTTGAAAATCTATTTTTCACTTTTTCTCCTGAACCAAAAGCCAATTGACTAACTCGGTAGGAAGCATCGGGGTGACTTGTAGACCAAAAATAGATAAAAACGTTCTGATCGAAAAGCCAAGATTGCCCCCGTGGTGGCCATCTTGAAAATCTGTTTTTCGCTTCTTCTCCTGAACCGAAAGGTCAGTTGACTTGAAACTTGGTAGGAAGCATCGGGTGACTTGTAGAGCAAAAACACCTAAAATCGATTCGATTCGAAATCCAAGATGGCTGCCGATGCGGCCATCTTGAAAATCTAGTTTTCACTTCGCCTGAACCAAAAGCAAATTGAATCGAAACCAGTTAGGAAGCATCTCGATGACTTGTAGATCAAAAATAGATAAAATCGTTCCCATCAGAAATCCAAGATGGCCGCTGTGGCGGCAATCTTGAAAATATATTTTTCGCTTCTTCTCATGAACCGAAAGAGCAATTGACTTGAAACTTGGTAGGAAGCATCTGGGGGACTTGTAGATCAAAAATAGCTTAAAATATTCCGACCGGAAGTTCAAGATGGCCACCATGGCTACCATCATGAAAATCTATTTTTCTCTTCTTCTCCTGAACCGAAAGGCCAACTGACTTGAAACGATAGACGGCATCGGGGTGAGTTGTAAATCAAAAACAGCTAAAAGTGGTCTGATCGGAAACCCAAGATGGACGCCATGGTCGCATGTTAATTGATTTTTCATTTCTTTCCTATACACCGATATCCTTCTAAAAGGGGTCTATTCTAAAAGAAAAGAATTTAGGGAGGAAATTATTCCATTTAGAGCAGACTCTATTTCAGAGCGGAACAAAATAATTTTCACAGTGTAACCTATCTTGAAAGTATCAATTACCCTTAAACAGACCGGCCTCGGTGGCTCAGCTGGATGCGCGTCCGACTGGTGATCAGGAGGCAGGGTCCGATCCCCGCCGGTTTGGCAACATTCTTTCGTAAAGATTTGATCATGAAATATTTTTTACAGTCATTCTCTCGCTTCCCATGTTTCAAGAAGGGCAGTTGTCACTTTCTGGCGTCAGAATGTGCAAATACTGGTAAACCGCTTAGAGGACTAAGCCTGCCCAGTGAATGTGTCGTTAGGTAAACTGACCTCGCTCGACATGACCCCATTGGTTGACTGGGCCTTAAAACCTCAACACAAACAAATAAAAACCTTATATAGTCATTTTTTATAAGTGAATGATTTTGTTTTCTTATATTTTAGCTTAAAAAAGACCATCAAAAAGTACTGAAAAATAAAATTGTTTACACAAGTACAAGGTTGTAATATTGTTGTTTTATTGTTATTTTTTCTGGCTCAAGAAGTTGATTAACTTATAACAAAAGACTGCAGCTGTATATGTATGATTACAAGAAATAAAAGTCTTGTTTACAGTTCTAAGACGTGTGACAATCATGCCTACTAATTTGTCACAAAATGGAGGATGATTGGTGATTATCCTCCGTAAGGAAACACAGAATAAGAAGAGCCCACAACCCATAACTATGTCTAATACAGTTCCACAGAAACATGACGCACCAGGTTTATTGTTAACGGGAAACAAATGCCGGGTAAATAAATGTCGTAACTTGAGAACATTCTAGCATGTGCGCCAAACGAAGACTCACAAATCAGCCTACGCATACGAGCAGTCTGATCAGTCTTCGTTGTCCGTATAAAGGCACTTTGCATCCTACGGTATCCAAAATGCACACAGCGAATATTCAGATCAGACTGCGCAAACGCAGGATTATTTGAATCTTCGCTTGGCGCACATAATCGAAGGTATGTTATTTTTTTTTTTTTTTTTTTTTTTTTTTCTCGTTGCGGCTCACATATAAGCCACGCCATGCGAATATATGTCTTCAGGCATAAGCGGACAGCGAAGGCTCAGATGAGACTGCGCATGTGCGCAGTCTCATCTGGGCCTTCGCTGTCCGCTAACAGAATCATTGAATACTACAGAATGTATGAATGAAGAGCAATGATCCGAATGATACTTTGCGCATGCGCAGGATGATCTGAATCTATTAGGCTCCAAACAATTCAGTTAACTCAATCAATTTTGACAATTTTACCCATACACTCAGTGACGGCTCAATTCTTAACTTTTTTCTAGAAGGCTAATGCTTTATCTTCTTCGTCTATTGTTTGACTCACCATGGTTCTGCTGGTTGTTTTCGTTTGCTCTGTACTTCAGTTTCAAGTCGTCATCATTGTTTCATCATTGTGTTGAGAAGTTAATGTGTGTGTGCGTTCGTGTGTGCGTGCGTGCGTGTTGATCCCCTGGTGGGCTAGAAAGTGTATGCGTTGATCCCCTGATGAGCTAGGAAACCCTTAAGCGGAATAGGGAAATTCTGTGTAGATTGAATTGTATCAAGATTAACCTTGTCATGCTGAATAAAGATGACACGCCAGCTTCTAATTTTCAGCCAGTCAGATAACTTGATCCAAGATGTTGATACAAATTAAAATAGTAAATGGCAAATAGTGTAGATCCGGATCAGTTGGCTACTCCAGAAGATGTGGATCTACGCTGTTTGCAAAGACAGGGCATATCCGGGCTCAGCAGGACCAGGGTTAAGGGCGACGATTGCACGTCCATAAGAACAGTTTTACTTTTGACCGTTCCAAGGCGGTATATCAATGCATTATCTCTTCGTTAGTTTCTTCTGTTCTCGATGAAGTAATGCTTTGTGTCATTTAATGTCATCCAATCTTAACACTCATCCTGCTGAACCCTGATATGCACTGCCTTTGCAAACGGTGTAGATCAGATCAGTTGGCTTCTTCAGAAGCTAACTGATCTGGATTTGCACTGTTGGTCATTCAGTATGTGAATTTGTATCAGCAACCTAGATTATAGCGTTATCTCTTCGTTAGTACGTTCTGTTTCCAATGAAGAGATGCTTGGTGTCATTTCATGTTATCCAATCTTAACCACAGTCCTGATGAACCCGGATATGTACTGTCTTTGCAAACAGTGTAGATCAGTTGACTTCCGAACTTGATCTGCACTGTTTGTCATTTTGTATATGAATTTGTATGAGCATCCTGGATCAAGTAATCTGATTGGCTGTAAATTAGAAGAGGGTGCGGCGTCTAAATTTATTCAGCATGGCAAGGGTTAACCGGTGCCTTTAAAGGGCTGTGTTTCATTATTGTGACCCTTTCTGAGCATATCCATATTCATTTCCGTTCTCCTGAGCAATCGCCATCACTTTCCGTATGTCCGTCCGTCCGTTTCTTTTAAACGATGTCTTCTCTGAAGCCGCTGAGTCAAGTTAAATCAAATTTCATTTTGAGGCTTCTGAGGGGAACTTAAATCTGCTCAATCAGTTACGGCCCATTAACCAAAATGGCCGTCGTGTCCATATATGGTTAAAAACTATACAGAACCAAGAAAGCTTTGAAGTTGATTCTTGGTAGACAGCATTGAAGATTGGAGATGTGTACCATGTTTGTTTCAATGATGGTCCTATGTTGACCTTTCTGTTACTGCCTGTCCCGACCTTGGGGCTGTATACGTGTATAAAATCGTTTTAAAAATAAACTTAAATCAGAATTTCAAGTGATCGGTCTAAAATTTACAACAAATGATGGTAATGGCAACAGTTTTCTGTTACTGTAAAACGTTTGTCAGTCGGGCGTTATCTGCCCCTATCATGTGCTATAAACATGTACTAAAAATCTTAGAGAAACCAATCCACTCAAAATCAAAGTCGGAATGTTTATTTTGTTTGTTTGTAACAAATGACTGAAGTATGTAAAACTTTCTGTAACTATTAAAATGCTATCCCTTGGGTGTTGTTTTATAAATGTATAACATCGTAAATTAATATCTACATAAAAATCAGAGTTGAAAGTGATTTTTAAAACAAATGAAGTATCAAAGGCTTTCTGTAAGCCATCAAATTTATGTCCCATGTTTGTAGTCGTCCCTACCCGGGCTATCTACATGTGAAAAATCATGGAAAAATCCCTTAAAATCCGTGCCTTCGCAGTTCTCATATGCACTAAAGTCGCTTTTTGAGCGACGCGACCTAACTATGAAAATATAAACGTCTCTGAAGTTGTCAAATAAATCAAAATGTTCCGACAATAATAATAAATAGTTCTTCTACCGCTGGGAAATTAAACATTAAAAATGTTAAATTAAGGGAAACTAAGGGAAAGAAACTCAGAATGTTTGTCTCCCTTCTGTAAAGAAGTCTACTTTAAAAGCAAACCATTTGTTCCTTAATGTGCTTTTAGGGTACATCCCTTTCGGTAGCAAACTCTATAAGCGACGGTACCTACCGTCGTGCATCCGCGCAGACTGATTACTCATTGTCCGCTTGAAGACGCTATGGATCCTTGGCTATCCACAAAGTGCCACGTGAAGATTCTGATCAGACTTCACGGTTGCACAGGCAGAGATTTGTCTTCAGTGGACACACATGCTATCTTGTAGGAAACGCCATGCCCCGGCTGAACTGTAAAGGAATATCGCTAAGTTTGGCGGATATTATTGCCACGCCTGGGGTTACAGAAACAGACTTATAACAAAGTTTTACATACTTCAATCATTTGTTATAAATTTCAGAGAAAAAAAAAACAACATTTTGACTTTGATTTTGTGTCGATTATTTTTTTTTTTTTTTTTTTTTTTTTTTGTTTTCTAAATTTTAATACAGGTTTATAGCACAGGATTGTTTTCTTAATATTTCATACAGGTAAATAGCACAAGATAGAGACAGATAACGCCCGACTGACAAACGCTTTACAGCACAGAAAGCGTTTGCCGTTACCATCATTTGTTGTAAGTTTTAGACCGATCACTTTAAATTTTGATTTAAGTTTATTTTTAAAACTATTTTATACGCGTATATAGCCCCAAGGTCGGGTCAGGCAGTAACAGAAAGGTCAACATAGGACCATCATTGAAACAAACATGATACACATCTCCAATCTTCAATGCTGTCTACCAAGAATCAGCTACAAAGCTTTCTTGGTTCTGCATAGTTTTAACCATATGTGGACACGACGACCATTTTGGTCAATGGGCCGTAACTGTTTGAGCAGATTTTAGTTCCCCTCAGAAGCCTCAAAATGAAATTTGATTTAACTTGACCCAGCGGCTTCAGAGCATTTTGGAAACAGACAGAAGGGTAGACGGACGTACGAACATACGGAAAATGATGGCAGTAGCTCAGGAGACCGGAAAATGAATATGGATATTCTCAGAAAGGGTCACAATCGTGAAACACAACCCTTTAAAGGCACCGATTAACCCTTGTCATGCTGAGTAAATTTAGACGCCACGCTCTCTTCTAATTTTCAGCCAATAAGATTACTTGATCCAGGTTGCTGATACAAATTCATATACAAAATGACAAACAGTGCAGATCAAGTTCGGAAGTCAACTGATCTACACTGTTTGCAAAGGCAGTACATATCCGGGTTCATCAGGACTGTGGTTAAGATTGGATAACATGAAATGACACCAAGCATTTCTTCATTGGAAACAGAACGTACTAACGAAGAAATAACACTATGATCTACCGCCTTGGAACGGTCAAAAGTAAAACTGTTCTTTTGGACATTCAACCTTCGCCCTTAACCCTGGTTCTGCTGAACCGGGATATGCCCTAGCTTTGCAAACAGCGTAGCTCCAGATCAGTTGGCTTCTGAACTGATCTGGATATACACTGTTTGCCATTCAATAATTGAATTTGTATCAACAAACTGGTTCAAGTAATCTGACTGGCTGCGCGTGGCCTCTTTATCTGTTCAGCGTGACAAGGTTTAATCTGGATACAGTTCAACCTACACAGAATTTCCCAATCCCGCTTAAGAGTTTTCTTGATCACCAGGGGATCAACACACGCACACGCGCAAGCACACGCACATGCGCAAGCACACATGTGCGCGCGCACACACACACACACACACACACACACACACACACTCTTCTCAAAACTATGATGAAACAATGATGACGACTTGAAACTAAAATACAGAGCAAAGGAAAACAATCATCGGAACCACGGTGAGCAAAACCATAGACGAGTAACGTAAGGTAATAGCCTTCTAGAAATAAAGTTTAGGATTGTACTGTCATTGAGTGTGTGAGCAAAACTGTCAGCACTGATTGAGATGACTATAAAAAAGAAAGAAACACCGTTATCAGATTCAGATTCCTTTCGCGGCGAGAAACTTTCGTGTTTTAGCGGGGGTCGGTTAGACTTAATTTTCACTCATAAAGACGTTTAAATGTAAGCGGAGAGAAACTTTCACGACTTTGCCTTTTTTTTTCAGCGAAAGAACTTTAATCCAAAGTTATAACATCATTATGCCTGGAAAGAAAGTGTCACTGTATTACACTTAAAATACTAATCACAACTGTAGCAGATAACGTTTTATTTCTTTTTTCTTTTTTTTATTTTTCAGTGAAAATAAGGATTGACATTTCATCTGAATCGTCTGGCGCCTAAGTATGCGCAAAATATCGTTCGGACCTTTGCTCTCCATTCATACATTCTGTAGTATTCAATGATTCTGTTAGCGGACAGTGAATGCCCTTGTCAGACTGCGCACATGCGCAGACTCATCTGCCTGAAGACATATTCTCGCATGGCGTGGCTTATATGTGAGCCGCAACGAGAAAAAACATACCTTCGGATATGTACGCCAAGTAAAGATTCAGATAAGCCAGCGTTTGCGCAGTCTGATCTGTATATTCGCTGTGTGCATTTCAGATACCTTAGGATGCAAAGTGTCTTCATGCGGACAACGAAGACTGATCAGACTGCGCGGTACGCGGAGTCTTCGTTTGGCGCACATGCTAGAAGGTTCTCAAGTTACGACACATATTTACCTGGCATTTGTTTCCCGTTAACAATAAACCTGGTGCGTCATGTTTCTGTGGAACTGTATTAGACATAGTTATGGGTTGTGGGCTCTTCTTATTCTGTTGTTTCCTTCCGGAGGATAATCACCAATCACTCTCCATTTTGTAACAAATTAGTAGGCATGATTGCTACACGTCTTAGAACTGTAAACAAGATTTTATTTCTTGCAATCATACATACACAGCTGCAGTCTTTTGTTATAAGTTAATCAACTTATTGAGCCAGAAAAAAAATATTACAACCTTGTACTTGTGTAAACATTTTTTTTTTCAGTATTTTTGCAGTTCCTTTTTAAGCTAAAACCATCATTACTGAACCGAATTTAACAATTAAAAACGAAAATATAAGAAAACAAAACCATTCTCTTATTACAATTGACTAGTTAAGGGTTTCTGTTTGTTTGTGTTGAGGTTTTAAGGCCAAGTCAACCCAATGGGGTCATGTCGAGCGCGGTAAATTAACCTAACCACACATTTACTGGGCAGGCTTAGTCCTTTAAGTATTGTGCACATTCTGTCGCCAGAAAATGACATCTGTCCTTCTTGAATCAGTGGAAGGGAGAGAATGACTAGAAAATATTTCATGATCAAATCTTTACGAAAGAATGTTGCCGACCCGGCGGGGGTCAGACCCGCAACCTCCTGATCACCAGTCGAACGCGCATCCAGCTGAGCTACCGAGGCTGGCCTATTTAAGGGTAATTGATACTTTCAAGATAGATTACTCTATGAAAATTATTTTGTTTCTCCCTGAAAAGGAGTCTGCTCTAAATAGAATGAATTTTCTCTCTCCTTTCCTTTTAGAATAGTCCCCTTTTAGACAGAAATTGGTGTATAGGCCAGAAAGGAAAAACCAATTAAGATGTCTCCCTTGTCCAAAACAAATGCAGAAAATCTACCATGTATATCCATTTGCCTAAAATAGCTAATATAGATAAATAAAGAAAACAAAAAGTTCGTCCAATATTTATAGCAGTAACACCAGCGCTGACAAATTACAGGCTAATTATTCAATAGATGACCAGCACATCCATAAAAATATGATAACTTGTAGAAAAAGCACCTGCTTTCAGCGAGAAGTCACACAATCCCACTTCTGCTGCTTACTTAACCCGAATATCTTGGTAGTCTTAAAGCCTGGGCTGGGCTCACTGGGCTGTGCTGGGACTAATTTGGGGTAGGCTAGGAAAACGCGGTGGAAGATTAGACAGATTCGGATTCGTTGGCACCCTGGGGAAACGAGGAGGGTTGGGTAGATACGGATACGGCGGAATGGACAGATATGGATTCATTGGCACGCTTGGAAAGCGAGACTCGGAAGGAGAAGTTGATCAGCCAGAATCAGAGAAACGGGCAAGATTAGATAGATATTATTTTTTCGGCACTCTTGGTAAACGGATGAGATACCTTGGGTTGGGTTCGATTTTGTGCTGGGCTCGATTCATAACGTATTTCATATCAAAGAAGGATTGTAATCAAGCCCTGCCCAGCCCAATGCGCCCAGCTCTAAAAGGGGTCGACTCTAAAAGTAAGCGTTAACTTAATAACAAGCATTCACTTTTGGGATATCTTGTGGGAAGTAGCCCATTAAGGTATCAACAGCATCGTTAACTTTAACGTGCAGTGACCGGACTTTACCAGATAAATGATGGCTGAGTATTCATTCACCTTAATTTGCCTTTCCCCTTATGCTTCTATTTGAATTCCAGCCCAGCCCAAAAAATCGAGCCCAGTCCAATGAGCCCAGCCTTGCAACCCTAGCCCTCCAAGTGTTTTATCTTTTTTGATTAAAGTTAAAGCCTGAAGAGTGAAAATGAAAGTGCTCGCGTTTACAATTGTAACACAAACATTTGTTTTCCTTATACTTATGTAGCATTTAATATTGAATCTATTAAATTTTCTCTTTCTCTTACATCTCGTCTGAAATGCAGCAGGAGTCTAATCCTGGGCTATGACTCTGTTATCCATTTTTTTCCATTTTCAGCCCTCAAGGGAATGATGTGCATCAGCAGGCCTAAATACTGCAAGCATCACATTTTAAGGTTACAGACTTGGTCACTGACTTTCTTTGACTTGAAATAACCCGGTTATCAATCAAGGCCAGCCCAAAATCAAGCCCAGCCCAGCCCAATGAGCCCAGCCCAGACTTTACAGACTACCTCTGTTAACATCTTGTCTCAGACTGAAACTTTATTTTTATTTTGCACGTCAGTTAATCTAATTGGTGCTTCCTGGACCTTTTTTTTTCACAAAGCGCTTAAACAGCATGAATGCATTCAGACATCAGTAAGTACACTGCCAAGCGGTGTAGTTGTTGTAAGCTTTTATGTTCTAAATCGTTCAGTTTTTTATCGGTGAATGGTAGACTATCCAGTGCAATTAACCTGTCCAGTTTAGACTGAAATACTACTGATACCTTTTATGTTTGGCATAATTTTCTAGTAATCATTGTAGCAAGCAGTAATGCAGTATACTACATAAATAGTTTCCAAAAGATACGACCCTTGACAGCAAGGAACACACACACACAACTGAAAATAGCCAAAGTATCAAGTTTTCCGGTCAAGATTATAAGAATCTGTCACTGGTGTGAGGGGAGATAGAAAAAGCTGTCCCGAGGAACACAGTCTGGCGTCGCGTGATGCCAGACTGTGATCGCGAGGAACGGATTTTTCTATCTACACCTTACACCCATGATAGATTCTTTTTCTAGCAACCGATCATTTCTGAACGTAGATAATAATAATGCAGACACTTCGACCGCTGACGTCCGCCATATTGTGGTGACATTACTGTGGCGTTTAATGACGTCATTACGTTCAGTGACGTAAACCTAAACGATGGCATACGTGACGTCCATTACAACCAGTGCATATCAAACACGTGAGAATTCTAGATTTCTATCTTACCCTGGGTAGGATAACCTTGGTAAGGTAAAAATTTCTATCCCAGGATTAAATCCAGGATTTCCTTATCTGGTGTGCAAGGACAGCTAGATTTGACCAAATAGGCCTCATCAGTGACCGTCACAATGTACCAGAAAATATATACAGTTGACTCTCGCTATCTCGAACTCGCTTACCTCGAATACCGCTTATCTCGAAGTGAAAATCTGGTCCCTGCCAAAACATGAAAATCTAACAAAATGTAAAAAATATTGTGGAAAAGAAGAGAAATTGCTCCTAAGCAATTTCTCCTCTTTTTCCACAATACTTTCAATATATCTCTAACTTCAAGAGTCAAATTAAACATACATTTGTTAAATGTGGTTAATCGAATTAGTTTTTCCTCTATTCTGCAAATCTGATATGTTGAAGTACAGATATCTCGAAGTTTTTCAGAGAGTCCCTTGGAATTCGAAATAACGAGAGTCGACTGTACTACACTTCAGTGAAGTACGGCCCTCACCCCTCTTCAAAAGGAGATGAGATGGCCGCTGCCGGAGGATAAAAAAAAATAAATAAATTTGATTGTCTGTATCGTCATGTATCAAACGTACCGCCCGCTAAACTAACGATATCAGATAGAGCCCGCGCAAAACAAAACCCACAATAAGCCTTGTGCGAGCAGCGAAGACTCAGATCAACCTTCGCATTCGCGCAGTCTGATCAGAGTCTTTGCTGAATAGATAAGCCTTCTACAGCCTCCAGGCTATAACGAGAACACTCGAAATACTGCGTGAATGTACAGGCTGATCTGAGACTTGTTGGTCACACAGATCATATTGTAGGTTTTGTCGTGCGCTGGCTGAGTCAATTTAACCCATTTATGTCGAGTGGAATGTTCTTGTTTGTTTGCGTTGGGGTTTAACGACACGTCAACACTTGTGGGTCATTTTGTGTCGTCTCCCAGAGAAAGGGAGAAGAGAGATAGAAGAGTTAGTAGAGAAGATGAAAGAGAGGGACAGGGGAGAAAGGAAATTGAATAAAAGTAAAGAAACAGAAGAAATAAAAACACACCCCTCTACTCTTACCTGCTGCAAGGATAGCAGGCCTGCCCGACAGTTAAGCCAATATCAGTTGGACGCCCCGGTGATGTAAGATACACGACATCTTTGCCTCATCCAAACACCCCAGTGGAATCTTCTACCTTATTTCTTTGGACAAGTACATTTCCCATATAAGGGTTGTCTGTTTATTATTATTTTTTGTTGAAATTTCTGAACTTAATTCAAACAGTGTAGACCCTGATCAGACGCCGCGTTCTGCGGCGTCTGATCTGGGTCTACACTGTTTGCTAATGTCCTTATTGGACGTCAGGCATGAATGGGTTAATCATAGACTGGCTCTAGTCTCCAGTGACAATATATTTTTCTTATATTCCTGTTTGATAATTCACTAAAATAAAACCAAAAATAACATGACTATAAAGGCTGGTCACTACTAATGCCCAGCCTTTATAGTCTTAACATTACTTTGGTTTTAATTTAGTGGGTTATTAAACAGATAATAAGAAAAAAAGAAAACAAAACATTTAGTCACTGGAGACTGGAGCCAGTCTAGGTTAACCAGTGAAGACAATTGAGACGTAAGGTAGGAAAACGCACCTTCAAACATGTGCGCCAAACGAAGACTCAGATCAAATCAGAAATCTTGCATCCTTGGCTATCCAAATACGGCCAGGGAATATTCTGATATGGCTGATTTGACTCTTTGTTTGTTTGTGTTGAGGTTTTACGGCCCAGTCAACCTAGTGAGGTCATGTCGAGCGCCGTCAGTCTACCTAACCACACGTTTACTGGGCAGGCTTAGTCCTCTAAGCGGTTAACCAGTATTGTGCACATTCTTTCGCCAGAAACTGACAGCTGCCCTTCTTCAATCAGCGGAAGGGAGAGAATGACCGAAGAAAATATTTCATGATCAATTTCCACGAAAGAATGCTGCCGATCTCGGCGGTGGTTGAACCCGCGACCTCCTGGTCTCCAGTCGGACGGCGCATCCAACTGAGCCACCGAGGTCGGCGATTTGACTCTTTGTTGGGCGCACATGTTACAAGGTACGTTATGCCACGCTACGGTTTATTTATGGCAATAGTTCTATTTCTAGATTTAAAAATCTTCAAAAGACATTAACAGGAATCAAAATGGATGAAGCCTAGCAAACCCCATTTCCACTGGGATTCAACAACAATATATATCACCAAGGCAATATTTCGAAACAGCCAAATTATGAATGATTTTGATGCGTTTGCCCTTTTTGACTTTCAGAAACATAAAAGTCGACCGCATGGCTCATGAGTGCACATTTATATTTAATGTAAAAGTCGACCGCATGCTTCATGAGTGCAGGGTAGTATTTAACGTAAAATTCCAAGTAAATATAAAATTTTCGTATTTTAATAAAAAAGAAATTCAAACTCAACTATTTAGTGCAATTTGATTGATCGAGGGCAAATTTGAAACGATTTTCATACTTCCATAAACCCATTGACCCAGGGATCTTGGAACAAGTAGTAGGGATCTTGGCATGAGAAGAGATCTTGGTATAGATTTCTAAGATAAGCTATTTAACTCACCTTTTCAACGTTAATATGACCGAATAAGAATTATGAGAATTGAATTTCCATTTTCGTTGACTTTATCGATGTGTCATCACGAAAACATGCCTATATAATTTTGACCCCATTAAGCCCCACTTTATTATAGTAAAACTGGGGTTTACAGGGGTATACATTATTTTTCTCATGTTTGCTCGAAAACATAGATTGTGGGTACTCGTCAGAACCGCCTCGCCGAGGCGGTTCTAACGAGTACCCACAATCTATGTTTTGAGCAGAAATATGAGAAATATCGGGGTTTTTATCGGATTTTTTTTTAGTTTTTGGAAGTGAAATCTATTATAATTTGAATAGGCGTGTTTTCGTAATCGGAAACGCTAGCGTATCACTCAAACTTTATATAAAGCCCTGCGGATTTTATTCATATTTTAAAAGATTTCCCGGGTTTACGCACAGATAAAATACACAAAACAGAAATTCATTCTATATTTAAAAACCGTCCGGACGACATTTTATGTTTTAACCCATTTACGCCGAGTGGATTCGTCTACCTTAACTCTTTGGACCGTTCCATTTCCAGTAAAAAGGGTGTCTGGTTAGGTTTATAGAAATTCCTGTACTTAATGCAAACAGTGTAGACCCTGATCAAACGCGTCTGCGGCGTTTGATCTGGGTCTACACTTTTTGCCAATGTCCCATTTATGGGACGCTAGGCACAAATGGGTTAATTCTATATTAAAAATACAGATGAAAAAAAAAATAAAGTGAAAAAAAGTAAAACTCATACGTATTATGGTAAGAGACAGCGGGACTTCATGATCATTTCTTTGATCCCGCTGTATACCTATGTTTGTACGGATTTTTGTCAAGTCGATGAATGCAGTACAATGCCGGAATATCAAGGTCTTCTTTCCTGACAGAAATCCAAAAGGAATGCAAAAGTGATTAGTGATTGATTACACTTTTCTTCTTTGACAAATTATACATTTTGAGTTGTCACAAGACAAGGCACATGCAAAACGGTACCGTAACTTGGCTTTGAAAACGCGGTCGGAAAGGTTAATTTGAAAAGAGTCGTCCGAACTACATGGCGGTTACAAATCATAAAAACTCCGCATTTGTCACTCAATGTTAAATTAACCCATTTGTATCGAATATCTTCTTCTACTTTCATGCTTTGAACCATCCATTTCCAATATAAGGGGTGCCTAGTTAGTTTTTATTATTATTATTATTATTATTATTACCATTTTTATAGAAAATCCTGTATTAAATGCAAACAGTGTAGAACCTTATCAGAAGCCGCGTTCTATGGCGTCTGATCTGAGTCTACACTGTTTGCCAGTGTTCCTTTTACAAGACACTAGGCATAAATGGATAAAAATACATTCTAAATGCACTCACGTATGTAACGCGACGTCTGATTGGATAACGTCAAAAATTTGCGACGGTATATTCTGCGATATACTGTCGCAAATCCGACGTCATCACGTAACGTCGCTTCTCACTGGCTGGCATTTGATTTTACGCAGCTCACAGCATTTGTCATTTTGTGCAAATAGTACATTTTTTTCAATAGATAAAATGAATAAATGCATTAGAATGGGGATAACTGCATCAAATTTGGCATTTGGGGGGAGGTAAATCGGCGGTTTGACGGTCGCAAATTACGTTTTACGGCGACGCTGATGCGTCGCTGTAAAACGAAATTTCCGACCGTAAAACCGCCGATTTACCTCCCCAAATGCAAAATGCTGACGCGTCGCCGTAAAACGAAATTTCCGACCGTAAAACCGCCGATTTACCTCCCCAAATGCCAAATTTGAATGCAGTTATCCCCTAAGTAACATTCTGTAGATACGCAGTCACAAAGAATAGAAGACAAGTCAAAGGACATAGTACCAAGGCCTATGTAAAAAAAAGTGTCCTCGGAGCTTATGCAACAAGAGTTGTCAGGCGACAACGCAGCTCGCCGGAAAGGGCGGATCGGATAAGAAAACAATTCTTAAATATTCAAGATTAAATGCAGCTTAAACTTAAACATAGCTGAAAATGACAGAGTATGGCCTGACTTTGATGTCGGAAGAATATCAAACTGAGGAATGGGGTATTTGCTATTGAAACGTCTTCCCTTAGGTTGGTGTAGACAAAATATGAAAGCTATATCTTAAATGCTGAATCCCTTAGGTTGGTGTAGACAAAATACAAAAGCTCTATCTTACATACTTCAGATGTCATGTACACTTTTCAAAACTTAAACTCACATGTAAATGACAAAGTATGACCTGACCTTGACCTAGGCAGAAGGTCTAACTGGAAGGGGTGTGTACTATTGAAAGGTCTTACCCTAAGGTAGGTGTGGGCCAAATATTAAAGCGGTGTCTTGAAGATTTCAGTAGTTACGAACACTTTTCAAAACTTAAACGCAGAACTCAAACATGGGTTTAAATGACAAAGTATGACCTGACCTTGACCTAGGCGGAAGGTCTAACTGAGGAAGGGGTATTAAAGCGGTGTCTTGAAGATTTCAGCAGTTACGAACACTTTTCAAAACTTAAACGCAGAACTCAAACATGGGTTTAAATGACAAAGTATGACCTGACCTTGACCTAGGTAGAAGGTCAAACTGAAAAAGGGGTGTGTGCTATTGAAAGATCTTACCTTAACGTTGGTGTGGGCCAAATATTTAAGGGGTATCTTGAATACTTCAACAGTTACAAACCCTTTTCAAAACTTAAACGCAGGACTAGAACATGGGTTTAAATGACAAAGTATGACCTGACCTTGACATAGGCAGAAAATCAAACTGAGGAAAGGGTGTGTGCTATTGTAAAGTCTAACCTAAGGTTGGTGGTGGTCAAATATTAAAGCTCTATCTTGAATACCTCAGCAGTTATGTACACTTTTGAAATCTTAAACGCAAAACTTAAACATGGGTGAAAATGACAAAGTAAGAACTGACCTTGACCAACCTTAATTAATTATTTTTTTTTCTTAGATTAACTATTGGTCTTCATTTTAAAATCGTACTGAATTTTCGTTCACTAAATATAACACTTGTTTTAATTTATTAATCACTTTTGTTTTTTAGGTTGAACTACTGATATTCGTTTCAAAATCATATTGAATTATCTATAACTAAATGCAACACTTTTTACCTAAGTTGGAAATAAATAAAAACAAACACAAAAAGAACTTATTGATTTTAATCAATTAATCATTATTTTGATATTATCCTTATTTATTTATTCTTGGGTTAAAACATTGATATTCTTTTGAAAATCATACAGAATAATCTGTTAATATCCATTCATTCTAAAGAGCACCCATACATGTAATGACCTTTATTTATCTGAACTGAAGTTTGACATACCATACATTTGTAGTAAGACATGGGGTGCACACCGTGTTAACAAATTAAGACTTTGTAGTGCACTGCAGTCCACTCTGAGTTTCACTATTAGTGAACACCAAGTCTAAACATAGTGAACTCCATGTGCACTGGTAGGTGTAGGCCAAATATGAAAGCAGCACCTTGAACAATTAAAAAACTATGCACACATTTGAAAACTTAAACATTGTGCAAACGCGGACGTGGACGCAGACGCAGACGCGGACGCCGACAGACGCCGGCGCCAACGACTGGGTGACAACATAAGCTCTCCATGGACATAGTCCCGGCGAGCTAAAATGTAAAGATCCATTTAAGCTAGCATAACCGCTAAACTTATATAGCATAACTGATAAAGGTCTTTGCTAGACATCGATATATCCTACAGTATCCAATGATTCTGTAATCGAACAGAGAATGCCCTGATCAAACTGTACGGAATCACAGGCTAATCCGGGCGTTTGGTGTCCGAAAATACGCTTTCACATGGCGCGGGTTCAATATTGTGTTAAAGCAATTCAGCCGGGGCACAACATTTCCTACAAGACTGCGTGTGCACTCTGGCACTCTGTGGATTACGAAAACACACCTATTCAAATATATTGAAAATTTCACCACCAAAAAAAACCTGAAAATTTTCAGATAAAAACTCTGATACATTTTCATATTTCTGCTCAAAACATAGATTGTGGGTACTCATTAGAACCGCCTCGGCGAGGCGGTTCTAACGAGTACCCACAATATATGTTTTGAACAGAAGTAGGAAAACTAATGTATACCCCTGTAAACCCCAGTTTTACTGTATAAAATTAGGGTTTAAGGGGGTCAAAACTATATAGGCGTGTTTTCGTGATGCAATATTTTAGGAAATGCTACACCACGGTTCGGTTGTTTATATACAACTGACATAACATTTTCGTAGTTATATGGCTGTTACGTTGATGTTACATACATGTAACATTCGTTACAAGGTAGTCAACGAAGTGTCATGTTTGAAACACGAAGTGTCATGATTGAAACATGAAATGTCATGTTTGAAACAAGACGTCACGGCATTACAGTAACATTTCGTGAAAATCAGTTCAAAATCGCTAATCTGACATTTATCCGCAGTTAAAAATTGTTACTTTGATGTCGGTTACAAATTTAAATCGACAATATTGTCGTCTGCAAATCTGAACAAACAATTTGATGGACAAACGTGCATATCTACAATTCAGACATTGAATGTCAAATGCTGATGAACCCTTTCATTTTACGGCAACTTGTTACATTGGCTAAATTTCATGTCATTTGTTTTACAAGGGAGACAACTTTTGTGACTTCCTATTGGCGCTTCTGCATACCAAATCCCTTCTGAAAACGGGGGCATTTTTTTCTTTTAGAATAAACCCCTTTTCAGAAATTGCAAGTAAGACCATTTTGACAGAGTTGTCTTCCCTGAAAAGTATATCTATGCCTTTTAAACCATATTACAGTCGACTCTCGTTATCTTGACTTCGCTTATCTCGAATAACCGCATATCTCGAAGTGAAAAATCTGGTCACTGTTTTAACATGGAAATCTAACAACAGGTAACAACATATTGTGAGAAAGGGGAGAAATTGCTCCTAAGGAGCGATTTCTCCTTTTTCCCCACAATATTTTTAATATCTCTCTAACTTAAAGAGGCAAATTACATAATCATTTCTGAAATGTGGTTGTTACATTTATTTTTTTTCCTCAATTCTGCAAATCTGATATGTCGAGGCATTGATATTTCGAAGTATTTCAGAGAGTGTCTTGGATTTCGAGAAAACGAGAGTCGACTTATATGGATCTACGCTGGTAATAATTTGAGTTCTCATTTAACGACACTTCAGCCCTTGTGGGTGATTTTGTCGTCTACAAGACAAATGGAGAAAATGAAAAGAAAAGGGAAATAGAGTTGGAAGGGAAAAGGAATAAGAGGAGGGTGGGAAAAGTAAATAACAGTGTAGAAACAGAAGAAATACTAGCATGCCCCCTTTCCCCATCTACTACACGCTGATTATAAAAAAAAAAGTCCTTTTATTATTGTCAGTGGCACCGAAACAATTAGAATATGATGGTAAATCAGCTGTACAAGACAAAGTTGATAATTGTCATTTCTGGATAATCACTGAATTTCCAAATTTGTCCTGGAAATCATTATCCTGTTGTTTTAATTTAGGCTAAAATCGCTTTTCTATGACTTGATTAAAATTAATTCGGTGTAAATTGATTTCATTCAATGTTGAAGGAATTTATTTCTTTGCGACGTGCAAACATAATCTCTTTCTCTATTTGGACTGAAACCTGAGGACACAAAGTTACGGGAAATTTACTGTTTCTAATACTTGATCTCGATGTGGTGTCACGACACCCTAAAGGATTCAAAATATATTTCTATATGAAACATGTTTGCTGATGTAAAACTCTTAGTGAAAAAAAAAAAAAAAAAAAAAGAAACAAATCTCGCTGAGAACATGTTTACTTTATACTCGTAGAGCTATATTAAAATACCAGTATACCTGGTCTATAAAAGACACCTGGTATACAGGTTCGCAAATGGTTCGAAAGCCAAAGTAAACGCTACATTAATTCCACAATTGCTCTTTCCCTTCTCATGTTATATCAATTTCTTTCATGTTATTTAGCAAAGGACAATTAAAATCTATATTTAGCCTTCTCTGGAAACAAAAACATAAAAAGGAACGAAAGGCGAAATCCCGTTTTACGGAGACCCTTCAAATGATAGTATAACATTCCGCTATTACGACCACTTGAAATTAAGACCACTCCACTATTAAGACCAGCTTTATTAGTCCCACATGTTTCCAAATTTTCTTACAAAATGACATATGCAAACAGTGTAGACTCAGATCAGACTGCTCCTGAAGGAGCAGTCTGATCTGGGTCTACACTGTTTGCCACTCCAATAAGAATTTTAAGAAACAACTACATAAACGCAAACATTTGGCAAAAAAAGTATGAAATAAAGTATTCGATATTTTAGGACTTTTACTGTATTCTATATTCAATATCAGGACCACGTCACTAATAAGACCACCCTTAGATAGTATCAAAAGTGGTCTTCATAGCGGAATTCTACTGTAGTTTGTAGGACTGCATACGTCACCTAGCATCGGTTTATGCGGAACTTGATTTTACAAGATACCAGAATTTAAGGAAAACAGAAATAAAATACAATAAGATAAAATAATAAAAGAAAAAGAAACAACCACAAAGATTCGGTAAGTGTGACCTCACAGAAGGTCTCGGGTAACCGAGGTCATTATTAGGTTATAGTCTCCGATGCTGGCGACACAAAAGGATCAGAATTAACCCTTTCTTCCCTATGTTTCTATAATACACGTCCATTGTTGCAAATGAGGATATCCGTCAAAATTTAGAACCAAATGGCAAGCAGTGTGGATCCTAATGAGACGGTTGATCTGCGGGCTGAAACGGTTAATTTTACAGTACTTCCAACAGAAACACTGCTTTCTCTGATCAGTTCGTATGTTTCTGTTTCTTTAATAATTACAGTAAAACTCAGTTACTCGAACATCTATGGCTCGTTTACTATGGCTAATTCGAACTCGTTTTTGAGTCCCTAGTAAATTTTCTGGATAGCCCAAGAAAGCAAATATTTATGGATATTTTATAGAATTTTTTCTTATCATGAAATGTATGTTGTATTTATTCATTAGAATCGCCCAGAGGCGATTCTAATGAGTACACTCAACATACCATTCTTATACAGAAGAACGAAAAGACATCCTTTCATTATATCTATTTGCCTCCTGACCCGGCAAATAACGCTCAGTAGCTCGAACTACCCATGTCTAGAACAAATTTACATGGTCCAAAAGATGTTCGAGTTATTGAGGTTTGACTTAAATATAATAACTTAATTTCAATCAATCCATACAGAAAATAGCATAAGAGGTTCACAGAGAAATATCAATCTTACTACGTCTTACCTCCAACTTGTAAGAAAGGCTACTTTTCCCGGTATCATCTGTCAAAACACTAACCTGCCAGTTCACGCCATCTATTGTCTCAGTTTCTGTATGTGTACTTTGATGCACCCATTTTCCTGAAATCATCAACAGAAATCAGGACCCAGTTGTTCAAAACTAACGATGTCGTTTATTAACGCATCGTTAAAAATTTGATCATTAAATGTGGCATATACCTAGTATTTTGCTGAAAAATTGCAAAAGCCACTCACATTTTTTCAGCAAAAATACCTGTGAATTAGATATTATACTTACTAGAACATTTAACATTTTGACCACTTACGAGCTCGTTAAGCTAAAGATGCTTTGAACAACTGAGACCAGAATATTAAACGAAGTCTTTCAAACCAGTTACAGGCTGCCTCTGGCTGACAATCAAATTGTTAAGTTGCTTTGAAGCAGACATTCTTAATATCATTTTGTTATTTTTCAAAGCAAATAAGACTGATATTGCATGCGAGTGGTCTGGACGGACGATTCACATGAAATGCAAATCCTTTCTTTCTCTGTTAATTAAAAAAATATTTCAAAGCGTCGTCTGTTGTAGTTGTGGCATGTGTTTAAATGGTTAATCACTTTGCATGTCGTTAATTTGGCGCCAAAACAACTACAATAGACCCCCGTTACAACGATAGCATTTAATCCCTAAGAAATTGCCGTTAAAATGCATTTGCTGTTGTAAAGAAACCGTGTCTGCAACAGAATGACATGTATTTTTTGTTTTATTCATATTTCCTCGCAGAACATATGCTTTGGATATTTGTTAGAATCGCCTCATTGAGGCGATTCTAACTAATATCCAAACCACATGTTTCTTGAAGTATTAAATACAATGTTATTGTATAATTTCTGATTAACTGTTACTTGAGCGACGGTTTCGTGTCAGTCAAATTTTCATTTTAACGAATTGTGTCGCTGTATCGAGTTTCGGTATAAAGAAGGTTGACTGTACATGCTGTTCAAAAAACAAGAAAGTTGCTCTAAATTGCCAACAATGAACAGCGAATGCCAGGATCAGCCTGTGCATATTTACAATCACCTGATTATTTACCTCTTCATTCCACCATAATTCGTTAATTATTTAGATTATGTAGTGGACCACATCTGATCTGCTATTGCGAATACTTACAAAAAGTAGCAAATTCTTTCCTTTTAGATTACATGCCGTTTTGAAGAGTTGCCTCCCCTGAACATGTATCCGGTCCGCTTATGCAATCATTCATCTATGACCCTGTATAGTAAATTTGTTTGTATTTGTGTTGAGGTTTTACGGCCCAGTCAACCCAGTGGAGTCATGTCGAGCGCGGTCAGTTTACCTAACCACACGTTTACTGGGCAGGCTTAGTCCTATAAGCGGTTAACCAGTATTGTGCACATTCTTTCGCCGGAAACTGACAACTGCCCTTCTTGAATCAGCGGAAGGGAGAGAATGATCGTAGAAAATATTTCATGATCAATCTCCACGAATGAATGTTGCCGACCTCGGCGCGGGGTTGAACCCGCGACCTCCTGGTCTCCAGTCGGACGGCGCATCCAACTGAGCCACCGAGACCGGCCTGTATAGTAAAACTTCAATGGCTCGAACGAGACATTGATAGTTCGAGCTACTGTGTGCTTATCATAGTGCCAGGTCAGGAGGCAAATGGGGAATATTGAACAATGTCTTTTCGATCTTCTGTACAACAATGGTATGTTGAGTGTACACATTAGAATTACCTCGTTGAGGGGATTCAATGAGTACAAACAACATACATTTTCATGTTAGAATAAAAATAAAATCCCTAAAATATCTCTAAATAGTCATTTTCTTCTGCTACTGGAAGAATTTTCCAGGGACTAACACCAATTCATTGTCAAGGACGCATATTGCTGTTATGATTTTAGTAGTACTTAATGAAACGGGCACCAGAAATGTGTAGTCAGGCTTTAATCATTTTTTTCATTAGCTATCGACCAATTATATATGCTATTGTATAGTAGAATTCCATCATAACTAAAATTAATTTGACAGTTGGTGCGAGTACAAATGCACATCGCCATTTGCATTCAGGGTATATGCTAGCCTTGCCCAAGGCTTAGAAATATACATATATATATTTTGGCTTATTGAGCTCTGTGGCTAGTCTACAAATAATATGGTCTGGATTTCTAAAATATATTTCAGAGACAACCACAGAAGAAAAGTTCACCCATAGACTAGCTAAACATTGAATCAAAAAATAGAATATAAATGAAAAAAAAAAAAGTAAAAAAAAAAAAAAAAGTGACAAACATACTTATATTGGCCTAGTAGCTAGGCTAGGTATATGCAAACAGTAGCTATCCAGATCTGCAACCCACGCCAAACATTCTGAACTCTGTAGTGAAATATTCCACTGTATAAAATGACCGTAAGAAGACACCGAAAGCCCTGATCGACTGCACAGTTGCTGATTTGGGCATTTGCAGTCCGCATATGCCCTAAAGACACATTTCATATGGACCGGTTCATTTCTTTTTTTGGAGGTGATGCCTCACTGACTTGGTAAATAACAAATCAACACGTATTACCGTGCGTTGTCCTAAAAGTTGCGTTAAATTAATCGCCACCTCACTTCGATGTGTGACTGCTTAATTAAAGGATGACTTTTGTTCATTAATATCTAATTAACCTATTTATACCTAGCGGCCCAAAAAAGAGACTCACTGACTTGGTAAATAACACATTAACACATATCATTCATTGTCTTTTAATAAAGTTGCGTTAATTTACAACACATGTTACCATGGGTTGTCCTAAAAGTTGCGTTAAATTAATCGCCACATCACTCCGATGTGTGACTGCTTAATTGAAAGATGATATTGTTCATTAACATCTAATTAACCCATTTGTACCCAGCGGCCCAAAAAAGAGACTCACTGACTTGGTAAATAACAAATGAACACGTCTCACTCATTGTCCTTTAATAAAGTTGCGTTAGATTAATCGCGACCTTACTCCGGCGTGTAACTGCTTAATTAAAGAATGATTTTGTTAATTGATATTAAATTAACCCATTTGTACCTAGCGTCCCATAAAGGGACTTTATCAAACAGTACAGAGCCAGTTCTGACGCCACAGAATGTGGCGTCTGATCAGGGTCTGCACTATGCAACAAAAAAAAGAAAGTTCTATAAAACATGGTGACGGAAAAAAAAAAAAACAAAGAAAAATACAAAAACAAAAAAACTAACCAGATACTCCTCCTATTGAAACGAGCCGGCCCAAAGATTTAAAGTGGAAGAGTTCACTCGGCATAAATGTGTTGAAGTAGTTTGTCTGTGTCTACGGAATGCTATCTATGCGAAAAACATTATCTTCTACAAAATTGACAGATGAAATCCAAGCCTGAATAGCCTGGTTGTAGTAACCAGACCGAACAATTATACTCCAGGACTAGCCGTATTACGTATTAGCCGTTTAATCCTTGTCATGCTGAATTAATTAAGATGCCATGCCCACTTCTATATGTTTAACCAATCAGATTGCTTGATTCAGCTTGGTGATACAAATTTACAGACTGAAGGACAAACAGTGCAGATCCAGATCAGTAGGCTTCTCCAACTGATCTGGACCTACACTATTTGAAAAGCAGGGTAATTTGTATATCCGGGTCCAGCAGGACAAAGGTGAAAGTATCAGTGAAGATACCCCGGAAATGCGCCGGCCTCGGTGGCTTAGTTGGATGCGCGTCCGACTGGTGATCAGGAGATTGCGAGTTCGACCCCGCCGGGTCGGTAACATTTTTTCGTGGAGATTTGATCATGAAATACTTTCTACAGTCATTCTCTTCCTTCCGATGATTCACGAAGGGCAGTTGTCAGTTTCTGGCGAAAGAATGTGAACAATACTGGTTAAGCGCCTAGAGGACTAAGCCTGTCCAGTAAAAGTGTGGTTAGGTAAACTGACCACGCTCGACATGACCCCATTGGGTTCACTGGGCCGTAAAACCTCAACACAAATAAAAATCGAGGAATCCACTGCATGAATTGCTATATAACGTCCGTCAACAATATTTCAGTAGTTTAGAGACATTGCCTCCAAATTAGGCAGTGGATTCAGACGTCAAGCGTGGTCTGAAATCAATTCAGTCAGATCTGGCCAACCCACCTATGAAGTATGTGATGATAATTTGGACGCACGGATATAGATAGCACCTATTAAATTCATATTAAATCTATAGCGGGCCGTTAGCGGCCCGTCAGCTACCCCTGACAGGCCGATAACGGCCCTCCATAGATTTATGTAAAAGGCTTTCTGGGATGCAGACAGCCAAGGCCCAAATCACCCTACGCATCTGCGCAGTCTGATCGGGGTTTTCGATGTCTTCTGACAGAGTCATTTCATACTGTAGAATATTTCATAGCATAGTCAAGGCCCTATAAGATTTTGCAGCGTGGCTGGCTCATCTGGATCTACATTGTTTGCATATAACCTAAAAACACATTTTCTCGTGGCGATGTGCACATGAATTCGGGTCCTGCTCAGTTACTAGCAGCTCTGCCATGGAGGCTTTAGGCAGCCCATCTATTTCGCGGGCCCAGATGGGCGGATGCCATGCTTTCTGAAAACCGAAAACGTATATGCCAGTAACAGGCACAACGACATACACTATCGTTCGCTATCTGAAATCCATTTTACTGCTTCTGGATTTTTCCTGAAGACTTTTGACTGTTTGTGCGTTTTTGTCTTTGTTTCTTTCTTTTTTTTTTAATGTGTAGACTCGCAAAAAAACAAACAAACAAAAAACATAAAAATAACAACAATTTACATGATTTACAAACCAGTCGAACAAACACATTATTGTGTCAAAGTTTTTTTCAGATTATCACGTAAAAAGAGCGTACAGTCTATGTGTTACCAAAAATCTACATCAAAGTGAACCTTATGCACAAAACAATCGTGCTTAGCTCATAAAGAGACTGAGAATGGAAAGAAATAAAATTCGAAGTGGAGACAAAATTCAAAACGGCTGACGTCATGAGTCGCGTGATTCAACCCCTTGCAATTGGAATACTTGGCGTTATTGGCTGTTTTGTTGCTATTGTCGGCATGGCCGCCGTGTCAATAGTCTCTGCAAAATCATGGAACGCTTATTGTTTTTTCAGGATAAGCACCGAACCACCCAAGGGTTTGTTGGACCAGTACATTTTTTTATCACACACATCACATGTCACATATTTAGTCTATAGTAGTGCATCTGCACGCCGAATCGCTTCGGGTTGGACGCACTTATAAAGAATGCTAGCTGAGATTATGCCGTAAAGGCACGTTTTCATATGGACCAGTTCATTTCGTTTTTGGAAACGATACCTCACTGACTTGGTAAATGGTTGCTATTGTCGGCACGGCCGCCGTGTCAATAGTCTCTGCCAAATCACGGAACGCTTATTGTTTTTCAGGATAAGCACCGAACCACCCAAGCGTGTGTTGGACCAGTACATTTTTGATCACACACATCACATGTCCCTTATTAGGCTATAGTAGTGCATCTGCACGCCGAACTGCTTCGGGTTGGCCGCATTTATAAAGAATGCTAGCTGAGATTATGCCGTAAAGGCACGTTTTCATATGGACCAGTTCATTTCGTTTTTGGAAACGATACCTCACTGACTTGGTAAAAAACATTTTAACACGTATTATCATGCACTGTCCTGAAAGTTGCGTTTAATTAACCGCCACCCTTCTCCGGCGTGATGTAACTGCTTAATTAAGGGATGATTTTTTTTTTCAATAATATTTTATCAACCCATTTATACCTAGAGTCTCCAAAACGAGGACATTAGCAAACCTTGTAGACTCAGACGAAGCAAAATGTGGCGTCTGATCAGTGTCTATACTTTTGAATTCAGGAAAAGGAATTGCTATAAAACATGGTTACAATAAAAACTAAGCAGACAGGCCTGATAGTGAAACGAAACAGTCCAAAGATTTAAAGAAGAAGAGTCCACTCAGCATCAATGGGTTAAAGACATTTGTGTCTACGGAATGTTATCTACGCGAAACACATTACCTTCTACGAAATTGCCAGATGAAAACCAAGCCTGAACACACTGGGCCCAGTTGTTCAAAGCTAACGATGTCGTTAATTAACTATTCGTTAAAATTTACATCGAGTGACACGCAAATATGCTGAAATTTTTTGCTGAAAAAATGTGAGTAGCTTTTGCAGTGCAAAAGCTACTCACATTTTTTCAGCAAAAATTATCAGAATATTTAGGGGATAACTGCATTCAAATTTGGCATTTGGGGAGGTAAATCGGCGGTTGTACGGTCGGAAATTTCGTTTTAAAGCGACGCGTCAGCGAAGCCGTAAAACGTAATTTGCGACCGTAAAACCGCCGATTTACCTCCCCAAATGACAAATTTGATGCAGTTATCCCTATTCTAATGCATTTATTCATTTTTTCTATTGAAAAAATGTACTATTTGCACAAAATGGCAAGTGCTGTGAGCTGCGTAAAACCAAATGCCAGCCAATGAGAAGCGACGTTACGTGATGACGTCGGATTTGCGACAGTATATCGCAGAATATACCGTCGCAAATTTTTGACGTTATCCAATCAGACGTTGCGTTACATACGCGAGTGCATTAGAATGTATATTGAATCCACTAAAACAGTTAACGAAATGACCCTTAACAAGCTCGTTAAGCTAACGATGCTTTGAATAACTGGCCCCTGGTTGCTGTAATAACTAGACCAAACAATCATACTCCAGGACTAGCCCCACTAGCCCTTTAGAATATAAGTGAAGATACACAGGAAATGCTATAATCACGAAGCAAAGCCTTTCCGGGGCATCAAAAGAAGGGGAGATGAGAAACAATGACATAGTAAACGTCACATATGAAATCACCGACCACCAACAAAGAAGAACTGAAGCAGAGAAACTAAAATTAGTGGCATAGCCAGAACGGAATTATTTTTACGCACACCCAGGAAACATCTGGAAGAGTAGCCCCTTTAAGAGTAGTCCCTATTTTGGAAGCGATTCTAGGCAGGTGCCTAGAATCGCTTCCAAAATAGGGGCTACTCTTAAAGGAAAGGATTTGCTCCCCAGAGGAAGCATTTTTTTTCCCTTTAAAAGCAGTCTCTACGATGAAGAAGAAAAACATATTAAGTTAGTGACACTTCTTTATGATTGGTTTTATTACGCATGCTACGCACCTGCGTTATGTGCGTAAAGAACGTTACGCTTAAGAAAATGACGTCATCAGGGCATGATTGGAGGTTTCTGCAGGAGAAAGCCCAAGGCGCTACTTGCGCGAATGCGAGTGTTAAACGATGTGTGTATTCAATTTCAAGTGACTCCAAGGTACTAAATGCTTCTGACATTTTCCGGAATTGTGCCTTTAATTGTAATTTATTATTATCAATCCCTCATTTTGTTTGTTTGTGTGAGGTTTTACGGCCTAGTCAACCCAATGGAGTCATGTCGAGCGCGGTCAGTTTACCTAGCCACACTTTTACTGGGCAGGTTTAGTCCTCTAAGCGGTTAACCAGTATTGTGCACAGTCTTTCGCAAGAAACTGACAACTGCCCTTCTTGAATTAGCGAAAGAGAGAATCCCTCAATTTTATTAGAGCTTAATACTTATATGCTAATTCTTATCCTGCTGCATTTTCTTCTGGCCTGGATCTGCGGAAGGGGTAACCTTAACGCTTGGCATTCGGCGTAAAAGTTTCAGCAGACGACAAAATGACACATATTTCTTATTCTTACCAAACATTTTAATCCGACCTGCACACAAGGTGTACCAATAGAAAAACTTATTACTCGCGGCTCCGCCGTGATCTTGTGACCATCACGTGATATCGAGTCACGTGACAAACATATGTTAAAAAAAAAAAAAAAAAAAAAAAAGAAAGAACAACAACAAAAAACAAACAATAACTTCAAGAGATTAGCTACGAATGGGGGTATTACAGATCGGATTTGATTACTTGCGTTGATTCAGCTACTTCATCAACATCGTTGTTTTGGAGAGTGCGTGTGGATGCCACAGGACCTCATTTGATCGGATTTCCGAAAAAAAAAAACAAGAACAAAAAAAAAAAAAAACAAAAAAAAAAAAAAAAAAACGGTAATTCAGAAAGTGGGGATATCTGACTGATACTGGAGAAGTATTTCTTTGATTGACTATGAATGCAGACAGCCGACTTTCTGTCCGAAAAAAACATAGATCCTCGAGTGTCGCGGGGCCAGGGTGAGGGGGGTAGGTAACGTGGGGGTAATTGTGGTACGGGTGTGCGAGCCAGTATTTCAAAACATACCCCATTCATATGCCTGGCCTTTGAAAAAACGGACCCATTCATATACTTGATCATCCAAAATGTTGGCCTATTCATATACTGCACTTTGATTTTTGTACCCATTTATTGCTAGTTGTTAGACAAAAATATCACAGTCAATTCATTGACCACTAAGAGAACAAGCAGCCTCGAAAAATCTCTGAGCGAAAAATATATGCACATACCAGGGTGTCAGAAAAGTGGGGCCTTTCACATAGGAATCCAGAAAAATCGGGTCTTTCATATACTTTGTTGAAAAAAGGGAGCCAATCGTATACCTGGCAGCGCTGAAAAAGGGGGCCATTCGGCACGCATATCTGTACTATGTCATATGTAGTAAGTTATCCCCCGCCCCTCCCCTCATAGATCTTACGGATTGGCCTTGTCTCTGAAGGTCCTGAGATGCACTCAAATAGCCTTACCCCATGAAAGCGTTAATAGTCGGCAATAGCAGGATAATCCCATCTAGCATTCTACGTAAATCTATATCGGGCCGTCATCGGCCCGTCAGCTACCCTGACGGGCCGATAACGGCCCGATATAGATTTACGTAGAATGCTGACTGGGATGATAACTCGTAGGGAATGAATAAAGAATGATAACCCCATGCAGAATTTGTATACTTAAGTAAAGTTCAAATTTGCTGTTCATTCAAATGTCACTGCCAGAAATGAACAGCACCATACAAAATTAATGACTTAAGTAACCAACTTTTTTCATGTCTGCAAATACAAATAATACATGGGATATACGCCGGTCACAAGAAAGAATTTAACTGGCGAAGCTAATCAACTCTAAGAATAATTAGGAGTGTCGTACATATCCATTTAGAAAGCACTCGTTCAACTATAAAATAAAACTTCAATGACTTGTAACCGATGGCTCGTTTACAGGGTCTGAATCGAACTCGTTCTTGAGTTCCTGGGAAATAATTTCGTATGTGTGAAGTTGGCTTGGGATTCACAACTTGTAATATCGATTTTGCCCAACCATAACCGTTACTTTACTATACTTTACTACTACGGAGTAAATCGAATACCAAACTCCATACTTCAAACTCCAAGCCAACTTCATACATTTAATTCTTTCGATAACTCAAGGAAATAATATATTGCTGACATTTTTGAAATACAATATTTTTGTCTTATTTTCTCAGAAAACAGGTTTTGACACGTCATGCAAATTGGAGACAATTTGCATGAAATGTCAAATTCCGTTTTCTGGGAACAAATAAGAAAACATATTAAAATGCCAGTTGCTGAAAATTTTACCCAGAGTGCTACGCGTTAAATATCATACCCATAAATACAACAAAAGCTTTTGATATTTAAGGAGAATGAATACACTTTCGAGGGACGTAATTTATAAAATGTTCTCCCCTTCTGTAAGTGTCAACGAGGTGAACAATTTGTCAGTGCAATGCTGGATGTGTGTTATATTCTATATGCAGTGCGCGTTACAGTCGAACCTCGATGGCTCGAACACCGATGGCTCGTTTACCATGTACCATTCGAACTCGTTTTTGAGTCCCTACAAAATTCTTCCGATAGTTCAAGAAGACTAATATTTAGGGAGAATTTCCTATTTTATCATGAAATTGTATGTTGTGTGTACTCATTAGAATCGCCTCATCGAGGCGATTCTAATGAGTACACTCAACATTCAATCACTGTGTAGAAAATCGAAAAGATTTCCCTAAATTATCGTTATTTGCTTCCTGAACTGGTGCCATGATTAACCCTCACTGGCTCGGACTACCCATGTCTCGAACGAATTTCAATGGTCCCAAAGATGTTCGAGCCATTGAGGTTCGACTGTAATTAGTTTTACGCTCCGTGCCACGGATGTTAGAAGGTACGTTGTTGCACGTTGCGGCTCACAACCGTTTTGGCCGTGCCATGCAAAACGTGTCTTCGGGCATATGTGGACAGCGAAAGCCAAGATCACCCTACGCATCCGCGCAGTCTGATCAGGACCGTCATTGTCTGCTAACAGAATAATTGAATACTACAGATTGTATGATGGAAAGCAATGGCCCTGATGATACTTTCCCAGCTAGCATTCTATATAAATCTATATCGGACCGTTATCGGCCCGTCAGCTACCCTGACGGGCCGATAACGGCCCGATATAGATTATGTAGAATGCTTACTGAGTTGCGCTTGTATAGGATGATCAGGCATGTTCGAATGCATGTTTTCGCTTGACGCGACCCATTTTTAGCGTTATACCGACGGCAACTTGCTGTCTACCACACTTACGAATAGCACTGCGTCACAACTGCGTACGTGGCACCATGAAAAAACGTATCACCGAGGCGTGTGCGAAGAAGGAATTCCCCGAGCAAAATTTTGACTAGTGTCTTTGTTGATTGACAATACTGTTACAACCCAGTGGGCACACAACGTTAAAACCGCGTCGATTTAACGTTGATTCAACGTCTTAACTTTGAATCAACGTTGAATCGACATTGTTTCAACGCTGTGTGCCTGCTGGGAAGCCGGCATCGGCGGCCTATTGGATGCGGGTCCGACTGGTGATCAGGAGGTTGCGGGTTCGATCCCCGCCGGGTCGATAACATTCTTTCGTGAAAATTGATCATGAAATATTTTATACAGTTGTTCTCTCCCTTCCGCCGATTCAAGAAGGGCAGTTGTAAGTTAGAGGTCTAAGCCTTCCTAGTAAATGTGTCGTTAGGTAAACTGACCGGCTCGACATGACCCTAATGGATTGACTGGGCCGTAAAACCGCAAAGCAAAGAAACAACACACAAGTAGTCAGACAGAGATGCCCTAGCAAACAGTATATGCCCAGATCAGACGCCGCAAGTGCGGCGTCTGATCTGGGCATATACTGTTTGTCACTCATACAGTTGTTTTTGGAAGTAAAATGGATTTGTTTAAGTAATAGGACAAGTATGCTAAGGTTTCCCAATATTTTACTCGAAGACCTTTCTGCATGCGCCCAACGAAGACAAACCAGCCTTTGTATCCGCGCAGTTTGACCGAAGTCATCGTCGTATAAAGAAATTTTGCAATCTCAGTTATCCAAAATATGCTCAGTGAAGATTCTGGTCAGACTGCGCAAATGCGCAGGCTGATCGGAATCTAAGCTGGGCGCACATGTCCGAAGGTATGTTTTCTGTCGTTGGGCTCTTGTCTACATGCGTTTGTAAAAATGCGCGCGCGCGGATCAGCCTGTTATCGGGAAGCATGGACAGGATCTGTCTTTTTTTACCATACCCTATTTCTAGACCCCTGTAGAACTTGTTATATATAGTACAACTTCATTACAAGTGCCACTGTAGGGAAGTCTGAATCTTGCTGTTGTAGGGAGGAGGTTAACTATCTAGTAAAACAACACTTCGCGAAATCAGAAAAGTGGTTGTTGTAGACAAGTGTCCATTGTAGGAAGGTTATAGAAGATATTTACTTTTTGGCTGTGAATACCATAAATATTGTCATCGAGTGTAATGAAAAACATCAGTATTTTCACGAGTGCGAAGCACGAGTGGAAATTTGAATGTTTTTCATTACACGAGATGAAAATTTTTATGGTATTCACTGAAAAAGAGTAAATTTTCTTTTTATTTTATTGTTTACATGCCAATGCGCGTTTCTAACGTCATCAAACAAAACATGAACGTCATGACGTCAACGCTCAGTGCTTAACATGTAAAACGCTGGAGAAACAAAAACAAAAAGTTTCGGCAAATCAAAATAATTTTGATACCAACATGTTCCTTACATTCTAACTAAGAAAATGCATACCAACACTTGATAGTTTAGTTCAGAAACAAAGAAGTTAGAGGTGTTCAAAACTCTGAAGTGAAGGCAAGATCCACTTCTGAAACAATGAAGAAAACCAAAGTCGTCCAAAGCGAGGAGTGAAAATATAAATCGTATTAGTCACTAGTGAAATGATACGATATCAATTCACTAGTGATTGATACCACTTTTGTTTTCATCAGATATACACTGATTTCACTGCTAACAATAAAATAAAAACATATATTATTGCAAAAAAAAAAGCTGTGTCGCACGTTATTAACAGCCGTGCATTAACCGACGAAAAGCCGTGTATTAACAAGGCAATTCACGCGCTGTTAATGCACGGCTACGCAACTTTCATTATGTTTGTACCGGGGCCACAGATTTTCTGCCGTTACGAGATGCCCCAGAACGAGCATACGAGGGATGTTCGAAATGAATTGCTTATTGTCCTCTAGCTCGATATCCACGTGGGGCACGATAAAAACCAATACATACCTGTATAGGGTTATTCAATATCTACACAATGGTGTATAAATGTACATGTTAGACTAAGTGTAAGACATAAAATTTGCCATTTGAATACACGCAGTCATTGACCACTGCAGTAAAAATGGTTGGCAGAAGCGTCGACAAAAAAGATGAAATACGGGCTTACATCAAAGCTCGCTCAAAACTTGGTTGTTCTTTGAAGAAGCTGATGACTGAAATTTCTACTGCTTTTGGACCTTCTTGTGTGTCTTGTGACACAGTTCGGCGGTGGAAAAAGAAATTTGAGTCTGGTGTAGAGTCCATCAAAAATGCCGAAATCAGGTAGGCCAAAATCTGCATCTCGTAAAGAAATCGTTTCCAAAATAAAGGAAATCATTGAAGGAGATGCCAGATTTACAGTTCGTGATGTTGCACGAAAGGTAGGCATATCACTATCAACGGTTCACCTTATTTTGAAGAAGCATTTGAAAGTCAGAAAGATTTCTGCTAGGTGGGTGCCACATCTGTTGACTGATGAGCAAAAGAGGCAACTGGTTAAAGTGGCCAAAAAGCTGCTTCAAATGTTTCCAAAATATGACAAAAAGCAGTTTGCTAATGTCGTCACAGGTGATGAAACCTGGGTCTATTATTTTGAGCCCATCAGAAAGGTTAGCAATAAGATCTGGGCCACTAAACACAGCAAACGCCCAAAAATTGCCAAACGATCTTTGAGTACAAAGAAGGTTTTGTATGCAATCTTCTTCTCTGGTAAAGAAGTCGCAATAAAAGTGCCAGTGAAAAAGGGCAAAAACATCACCGGAAAGTACTACAAAGACGTAGTACTTAAGAAACTGAAAAAGTATTATCAGAAACGACGCCCTGCCACTGGTTTTAAACATGTCCGTCTTCTACATAACAATGCCCCAGCTCATACCTCCGCAATAGTTACGGCGTTTTTGAAGAAAGAAAAAGTAACTGTTTTGCCTCACCCCCCGTATTCCCCAGACCTTGCCCCATGTGATTTCTTTTTGTTTTCCGAAATTGAAAGCATTCCTTGCTGGGCAGAAATACCAGTCCCGACAGGCACTTGGATCTGCCATTCATCAGTACCTTATTACTGTGCCCAAATCAGCGTACCGTGACGCCTTCAAGAAGTGGATACATCGGATGAAACTTTGCATTTCTAGCCACGGGGAGTACTTCGAGGGCATAAAATGAGTACTTTTGGGCTAACTTGAAATTTGAAGTCTCCAGATAGAAATAAGCAATTCATTTCGAACATCCCTCGTAGTCCGTGCAAACTGCGTTCGCGAGACATCGGTGAAAAGGTGAAACAAAGTAGTGCAAGAAATAAAACGCGAATGTAGCAAATGTTTTCAGTTTTTATGCAATGATAGCGATCGAACATGGTTTTCAATGCATTAACATTCGCCAGGTCCCTAGGGAGGTGTTGAAAACTGCGGCCTCCGGCATCGGTTTTCAACACCTCCCTCGGGACCTGGCGAATGTTATGCATGAAAAAACAATGTTTGATCACTATAGTAAAACAACACTTTAGAAAATCAGAAATAGAGGCTGTTATAAGGAAGTGGTTCTTATAGAAAGATATTATATATCGTAAACGCAATCGTAAACAACACTTTGGGAAATCAGAAACAAATGGCTGTTATAGGGAAGTGCCTTTGTAGAGAAGTTAAAAATACAGCAAACACCACTTTGGGAAGTCAGAAAAAATGTCAGTTTTATGGTGGTATAGCTGTTGTTGAGAGGTTAACATATTATAAAACAGCATTTTGGGAAGTCAAAAACGTGGCTGTTATAGGGTGGTGGCTGTTGGTGAGAGGGGCTGTTCCTGAAGGTTTCACTGTAATAGACAGAGGACGATTGTGACTGTGTTGCTATGGAGATCTATCAGGGCCGTCTTGATCGGAAGCTTATGCGACAAAGGACCTTTTTGTTTAATGAGGTGTTGTTGCAAAGTCAATCCTTCGATGTCCGTGCATGGAAGACACCTTTTTGCATGTCATGGTTCGGTTATATTGATCTTTTGGAATAATTAAAATGATGGGGTAGAATGTTTGTATAAATAGGAAAGAAAGCAAAATATTTTTAGTTCTTGATAGTTTGTCAAGGTGTACCCAAGCCACTGGGGAGTTGAGAGGTAATGTAACATATTTTATTCTGATAATGATTATGTTAATATACGTATAGAAATTATTAATGATCTTATCAGCATGGAACCTTAGACTGGCTCCAGTCCCTTATGACTAAATGTATTAATGTTTATACATGTAAGTATCAAAACATAGGTAAAAGTTACATGCTAAGATTATGAAGCTGACCAGTGCTTCATAAATTAGCATTTAAATATGGTCTTTTTTTTTTTTTTTTTTTTTGGTAATCAGTCACCATTGCTTCATAATCTTAGAATGTTTATATTATTTTGGTTTATAAAAGTGTCTTTCAAAAAAAATATAATAATTTAGTCACTAAGGACTGGAGCTAGCCCGCATCGAACTGAACGTAATTTATATGGAGTGAGTGTGTACGTGCGTATGTGCGTGCATGTGCGTGCGTGCGCGTGTGTGAAATTGAAGGCGATTATAAATGTGTTTTCTTTTTGCAGTTTCCTGTGCCTATCGAAAAAAATCTGTAGAATGATAAACACCATGACCCAACTTCTCTATTCGAAACTTATTATTATTATTTTTGTTTTAATCTATAGATTCTGGGTCGAGTTACTGTTTTCCGTGTTATTTAAAAGTTTGCTGAATAGAAAAGCGTGTTGCATTAAAATCAAAATCAGCGAAAGAAATTATCGTTGCAGTCGAACGCGATGTCAGAGCAATTAAATCTTTTAGTACCAGGCATCAACACAACAACTGATCTTCTCTGTAAATAATCACGATAATGCGAAAACATATTTCTCAAACATATCCCTTTGATGGTAAGAGCCTCTTGCACTAGCAGCAGATGGGGGAAGGAGGCACGTTAGTATTTGTTTCTGATTCTGCACTCTCATTGGATTTGTTTCCTACTCTATTTTTCTTAGACTGGCTCCTGTCTCCAGTGACTAAATATCCTGTTTAAACCACTGTAATAAAACCAAACTAATATCATGACCATAAAGACTGGTCACTAGTGACCAGCCTTTATAGTCATGATATTTTTTTTTTGATTTATGTTAGTCCATCATCAAACAGGATTTTATGAATAAATATTTAGTCACTTGAGACTGGGACCAGTCTATATTTCTCTCTTTCCTCTCATACATTTGCTATTCTCTCAGTTTTCTCACATTCTCCAGCAGATGGCTCGAAATGACCTACAGGGGTTGATGTGTCATTAACCTTTACCGCTTTATGGGCTTAATTCAGCAGACGAACATTTAATGATATTTTCTTAATTTTGGCAGAAAGTTATGCAAACTGTATCCCTGCGTCGTCTGACCTGGGTCTACATTGTTTACTCAGGCCTGTCTACCCCAGTATTCAAGGTTAACGCGGTTCATTGAATTTCAACATGAAAAAAAAAATCCTCAGTATGGCATATACATTTAAACCTCAATATCCTGAACACGGATGGCTCGTTTACCGTGGATAATTCGAACTCAGTTTTTAGTCCCTAGGAAATTCTTCCGATAGCTCAAGAAAACAAATATTTAGGGATGTTTTAGGGAAATTGTCTTATTTCATCATGAAAATGTATGTTGTGCGTACTCATTAGAATCGCCTCATCGAAGCAATTCTAATGAGTACACTCAATATAAAAGTATTTCATAGAAGATTGAAAAGACATCCCTAAATGATATTCATTTGCCATCTGAACTGGCGCTGTGATTAACCAACAGCGGCTCGAACTACCTATGTCTAGAATAAATTTCCAATGTCCCAAAGATGTTCGAGCCATTGAAGGTCGACTATATTAATCTTTCGGTGCCAAATTTTAGACGACATTTGTCGTCTGCATTTTTTTTTTTTTTTTTTTTTTTTTTTTTTTGTAACAAACTATCGCATGGAAAGAAGCTTATATGTAAAATTGAAAGGCTGAATGTCAAACAGCGTAGATCCCGATGAGACGGCTCATCATGAGCCGTCTCATCTGGATCTTTGCTGTTTGCAAAAGCCTATTATTATCGCCTGTGGCAGTGAAAGAGTTAACCTGTTCAAATTCAAATTATTAATTCCTCTCAGGTTAGCGAACTAACAACACATGGAGCATACACACGTTGCAAACAAATTCGATAATGGCGGCTAGCCCATATAGAACCGCTGAAATACATGAGAGCAACAGACACTTGATATGAAAATTTATGCGTGTACGGGTTTCCCATGAGCCCTCAGCGAGCACACAACGCCGAAGCAGATCCATCCCAACGCTGATCTTACTGCATGGGCCGCCAGAAACAACGTCGCCCCAAACCATCTCGAAAACATACCTATATAATTTTGACCCCCTTAAACCCCATTTTTATATAGTAAAACTGGGGTTTACAGGGGTATACATTATTTTTCTTATTTCTGCTCAAAAACATGGATTGTGGGTACTCGTTAGAACCGCCTCGCCAAAGCGGTTCTAACGAGTACCAACAATCTATGTTTTGAGCAGAAATATGAAAAATATCTGAATTTTTATCTGAAAATTTCCATTTTTTTGGGTTTTTTTTGGCTTGAATAGGCATGTTTTCGTAATGCGCCATGCAAATGCTTAGCTCAGCCTATACATCCGCTCAGTCTGAAAGAAGTCTTAGTCCGGCGATACATTTTGCAGTATTCAATCATACTTGAAGTAGGAACAAAGGCCTTGATCAGACTGCGAGTATGTTCAGGCTGGTCTAGGCATCCACCATTCACTGCAGTATATACTGACCGCGCCAAGTGAAAGCGTGTCTTCTGGCATATGCGGGAAGCGAAGGCCCAGATCAGACTGCGCAGTCCAGACTGCGCAGTCTGATCTGGGCCTTCACTGTCCGCTGACAGAATCATTGGATACTATTTAATGGATAAAATGGAGAGGAAAGACCCGGATGATACTTTGCACATGCGCATGGTGGTCTGAATCTTAGCATTTATGCGCATGTTCGAAGACACTTTTTCGCTTGATACGGCACTTACTGTAATGGTCCCTTTTTATAGTGTGGCTTACCTTTTCTTTTCTATTTTACTTTCAGGGCCTTGGTAATGGAATATGCAAAACATCAACAAATCATGTCTTTGATTTTCTTATTGACACTCACATCAGCTATTCATGCCTCATCATTGTCAGTCCAATCTGAAACAAAAAGCGCACAAAATGACTTGATAGAAGACAGTCTACCGTACTCTGTTGATGACGAAGAAAAGGAAAATGAGTTTGATACTGACGAGTTAGATTTGCTGAAAGATGAGGCGGAGAAACGACGGATGGATAAAATGATGTTTCACGGATCGCTAGGTAAGCGAGATGTAGGAACGGACAGCGACGATTTAGATAAGAGAGGAAGAATGGATTCGTATGGGTTCACGGGTATGCTAGGAAAACGCGGTGGAAGGTTAGACAGATTCGGATTCGTTGGCACCCTGGGGAAACGAGGAGGGTTGGGTAGATATGGATACGGCGGAATGGACAGATATGGATTCATTGGCACGCTTGGAAAGCGAGACTCGGAAGGAGAAGTTGATCAGCCAGAATCAGAGAAACGTGCAAGATTAGATAGATATTCTTTTTTCGGCACTCTTGGTAAACGAATGAGATACCCTATGGGCTTAATAGGGAAACTTGGTAAAAGATCTGTAAATTTGGAAGACTCTAATGCTGACCCTAGCACAACACTAACTAGACGGAAACGAGAGACACCTGTACCTTGGTATTTACAGAGACATCAGCGTTATTATCCATCTAGATGGTTACGAGGAATAGACAGATTTTCATTTGGAACTCGGCTGGGGAAGAGGGTGCCTAATTACAGATTCTATCCACAGCTCGGAAAAGGGGACGACTGGTCGTCATATGAACTAGGTATCTTACTCCTACTCTATTTCACTATTCTTTCAACTACTAGCTTTTCTGTCCCTTTTCCCACTTTCTCAGTGGGGACGACACAAAGGGCTCAGCATGCTGAGTAACAATTTCAGCAGACGACATTTTGAAATGTATTTCCGATTTTTCCCAGAAAATATGCTTTGACATTTCATGCAAGGGAGACAATTTACATGAAATATCAAAGCCTATTTTCTAAAAAAAAAAGAAAAAAAAAAAAAAAAAAAAAAAAAAAACTAAGAAAAATGTCAATTTGTCGTATGCTGAATTAGCCCAGAGAGTCGTTATTAATTACCATATTGGCATATATATATACACATGTATTTGAAAATATTTGGAAAACAATTACTGCTTATCACGCTTGGTAAAACTTTTAACAGACGATATTTTGAAATAAATTTCTCTTTTCCCAGTAAATAGGTATACAATTTCCAGAAAAAAACAAACTTCTTCCCAGTACACAATTTGCATGAAATGTTCCAAGACTTATAACCTTAAAAATAAAACATAGGTAGAAAACTGTCAATTTGTCGTCTTCTGAAATTGCCCAGAGCCTGGTAACGGTTCAAAGATATTTTGTCCGATAAGCTGATCTAGATCTGCACCGTATTTACCCTAAGTACCGGGACACCTTAACTCCTTACCATACTTGTCCTAAAATTACTAAAAGTCATTTTGTTACTTGTTTATGGTGTCTAAACAACTGCTGGATGAGTAGCAAACAGTGTGGACCCTGATCAGACGCCCGATCTGGGGCTACACTGTTTGCACGGGCCTATCTGTCCAAGGCGGGTCTACACTGTTTGCTCAGGCCTGTCTGTCCCAATACTTAGGGAATATAATTAAATATGGTAACTCCAGAACCAAAGTAAAATCTTACCTTACAGAAGTCAGAGGTAGCATAACATCATAATGCCAGCTTGTGTCACAGTGTTCTCTGCACCACCCGACCGTGCAACACCACTCTCACGTGCAGATAATGAGACGTTACACAAACCAGTATACACGTCTTATAAACATGCCTAACAAATGATATACAGCGATTTTCAGCTCTCGACTTGCAAGCGGGTGGTTGTCTTAGGTTCGACCGCCGACGGGGCCAGAAAACTGCCCAGATTATTTTAGTATCTCATGGTACATCGACGCCATTTATTACGTCGAGGTTATATTTAATGATATATTGCCTAAACTTATCTTTGGCATATCGTACTTACTTTAAGTATTGAAACCGACAGCCCTGAGCAAATATTGTAGAGTCAGGTCAGACGCCACAAAACGCGGTGTCTGATCAGGGTTTAAATAATAGTTCATCATTACGAAAACATGCCTATTCAAATATACTGAAAATTTTACCACCAAAAAAAGAGAAAATTTTTAGATAAAAATTCCGTTATTTTTCATATTTCTGCTCAAAACATATATTGTGGGTACCCGTTAGAACCGCCTCGACGGTTCTAACGAGTACCCACAATATATGTTTTTGAGCAGAAATAAGAAAAATAATGTATACCCGTGTAAACCCCAGTTTTACTACATGAAAGTGGGGTTTAAGGGGGTCAAAATTATATAGGCATGTTTTCCTGATGTAGAGGTAGCTCATGGAGACGATTCATATGTAAAGTAATATCAAATCTTATTTCCACCGCAAAATAAGAAAAATGTAAGAACTGTCGCGATAACCATTCGAGGGATGAAAGGGAATGACTACACTTTCAGGGGAGGTAACTGTCAAAATGTTTTGCTTCCCTTCCTAAAAGGGGTCTTCTCTAAAAGGAAAGAGTTTGCTCCCCGTGGGAGCAAATGTTTTCCTATTAGAGTAGACCTCTTTTCAGAAGGGGATTGACATGTGAGTAAGCAAACAGGAAGTCACAAAAGTTGTGTCCCTTGTCACAAAGGGTTGAAAATCTACCAACTGTATCAAATCTCCTTTAAAACAGGTGTTGTCCTATTTCCGTTCCATAACAAAATAACCCTGGTTAAAGAGAATCCTTGTGAAACAAGACAATGATAGTATTTTATGTTTTCTCGACCTCTTGAAAAACGCAATTTTTGCTGTTTTTTTTTTTTTTTTTTTTGTTTTTTTTTTGTTTTTTTTTTGTTTTTTTTTTCCTAATGATTTTTTAGTGTTTCACATGCTTTGGTGTGAATGTTTTAAATTTAGTTTGCGAGAAGAGCATTAAATGTGTGATGTGCATCGATATTCCATTGTTGCAGTCGCCTTGAACACTTCTGATTTAAGTTCCATTCATTTTTCCAGCCGCGTCGTCCACTTTAATAGTTCACTGGGTTAGCGGCACCGCTGTGGCGTTGCTTCAGTGTGCCTCAGGTGCTTAATTAAGTTAAAAATCTATTTCATTCATTTTACATCGCTGTTGGATGGCTGATACTTCTCTTTCAAAAGTATTTTAGTTGCATTTAGGCGACGGAAGGCTGAAATTAGAAAGTCTGTAATACGTCCTCTGCCGTATATCTATTTACGTACGTACGTATATCCATCCATCCATCCATCCATACGTACGTACCTACGTATGTACCTACGTACATACTGAACCAGAGGGAGAAGGAGAGAGAGAAAAAACGAGAGAGAGGCAGACAGACAGACAGACAAACGAAAGTTACACAGCGCAGATCCTGATGAGACAACTCGGATCTACACTCTTGTGTCGCTGGACGTAGCGCTATTTTTAGACAGAAGGCCGTTATTATCGTAAATATTCGGACACCAGGGCCCAGTTGTTCAAAGCTAACGACGTCGTTAGTTAACGATTCGTTAAAATTTAAATCGAGTGATACGCAAATATGCTGAAATTTTTTGCTAAAAAAATGTGAGTAGCTTTTGCAGTGCAAAAGCTACTCACATTTTTTTAGCAAAAAATATCGGAATATTGTATATTCAATCCGCTAAAACAGTTAACGAAATTACCCTTAACGAGCTCGTTAAGCTAACGATGCTTTGAACAATTGGGCCCAGATATCCTTACCGCACTTCTCCAATACTTAGAAATAAGTCGACTTGACTGTAAGGCGATGTGTCATGAAAGTGCTGGCGAAGTGGCAAGCAGTATAGACGCAGCCCAGTCAGCATTCTACGTAAATCTATATCGGGCCGTCATCGGCCCGTCAGGGTAGCTGACGGGCCGATGACGGCCCGATGTAGATTTACGTAGAATGCTTGCTGGGAGACTGCTCCAAAATAATATCATGACTATAAAGACTGGACTCTAGTGACCAGCCTTTATAGTAATGATATTATTCTGGTTTTATTTTAGTGAATTATCAAACAGGATTATAAGAAAAATATGTAGTCACTGGAGACTGGAGCCAGTCTAGTATATTAGGGGCAGCTGTTGAAATTAGTTCTACGATTACCGAAAATATCCGGACAGTTTGCCTAGGTATCTTCCACAGTTGGTCTAAATATTCAAGTTCCGGTAAAAAATGTGTCTGTTCGGAAAGACTGCTAGAGCACGGCGTGTCTGATCGAACGATGACTTGAGCAGGGTGTGTCTCGACTGCCTGAGCTAGGTATGTCCCGCACAAGGATTAATTAAGGAACATAGGATTAATTAAGGAACATAAGATGCGCCCATACAGACATATTGGCTGAAATGGTGTTAAACTAGGATTGTGGCGTCAACAGGAAACACTAAAGGTTCTACGTCACTTGTCACAATTATCATTACTATTTGAGCCACGCCTTGTAAAAATCAGTCTTCGGGTAATATATAGTAGCCAAAGATTCTGTAAACTGGCAGGGAAGGTTCTGATCAGACCGCGAATGCGCAGACTGATTTTGATTTTCGCTGTCCACATACGCCCCGAAAGCACACGTTCTGCATTATTTGATGGAAATCATTACGAAAACGAGCCTATTCAAATATATAGAAAGATTCACCATCAAAAACTGAAAATTTTCAGATAAAATTGTGATATTTTTCACATTTCTGCTCAAGAGCATAGATTGTGGGAACTCGTTAGAACCGCTTCGGCGAAGCGGTTCTAACGAGTACCTACGATCTATGTTTTGTGAAGAAATAAGAAAAATAATGTATACCCCTGTAAACCCCAGTTTTACTATACAAAAGTGGGGGTTTAAGGGGGTCAAAATTATATAGGTATGTTTTCGTGATGTAATATCATTATTGTTTGAATCACGCTTTGTGAAAATCAGTCTTCAAGGGTTTGGGGGATATGCCGACAACAAAGACCCAGTCAGCCTGTGTATTTGCGTTGTCTGATCAGGGCTTTCGCCGCACGCTTATAGAATCACTGAATACAGTAGGCTGAATCAACATCCATCTGAGGCCATGATGAGACTGCACGAATGCGTCGATTTAACTGGTTTAACCTGTTCACATATGACCAGAAGACACGTTAACTCCTAACCTTACTTATCCTAAAATTTTAACAAGACAGTTTGCCTACCTGGTGATGGGCCTAAAATATTGCTTGCTGCACACCCTGATCAGACGCCGCAGGTGATGGGCCTAAAATATTGCTTGCTGCACACCCTGATGATGGGCCTAAAATATTGCTTGCTGCACACCCTGATCAGACGCCGCAGGTCCGAACGGTGACCTTAGGCTTTGCTGTTCAGACCTAGAGCACGTTTAAGTGTGTCTTCGGGACATATGCGAGCATCTGCGCCATATAGTCTAATGAGGCGCGTATAATATATTCCATAGTACCCAACAATTCTGTAAGCGGACAGCGAAGGCCCAGATCAGACTGCGCAGATGCGCAGTCTGATCTGGGCCTTCGCTGCCCGCATATGCCCCGAAGGCACATTTTCACGTGATGTGGCCCATTTTATTTTCATTTATTTATGTTTTATTTTCCAGGTGATGTTCCATTTGCAGAAGATTTGGAAGAAGATTAAAAAAGAAAACAAGTATAGACTTTCAAAAACAAGGAGGTCTTTTATATGCTGTTTGACTTGCGTGCGCTTTTATTATTACAAATTGTGTTCTTTTTTAAAATAAAAATCGTAATCATGATACAGGTGGTCAAAGCTACAAGGCCACAACTCTTTCTTGAACTCTTTAAAGGGAATGAATACACTTTCAGGGGAGACAACTTTATCAAAATCGCTTTTATACCCTTCTGAGAAGCTTCTACTCTATGTGGAAAGAATCTGGGGGTCTACTCTATAAGGGAAGATTTTGCTCCCTCTGGGAGTAAATTCTTTCCATACAAAGTAGATCTCTTTTCAGAAGGCAGTTAACATGCAGTGACGCAAAGAGGACGTCACAAAAGCTGTCTCCCTTGGCGGAAATGACGAAACATCTATCAAGTGTATTCAGACCCCTTAAGTATACATTCTGTCTTATCTGGGAGTAATGTGCTATTCAGGAAAAAAACTGTTAGAGTTCAATCAATCAAATTCTTCATTTCTTTTCAAGTAATTCGTACTATTGATTTTTTACCTATGCGGAAAGTTTTTGCGGAACAACAACACTTTACGCATATGTAAAAAAAAAAAATCAATCACAAAATAGGAGTGACATGCGAAAACGTGTCTCCGAGCATATGCGGGCAGCGAGGCCCAGATCAGTTTGCGCATCTGTATGAATGGAGAACAAAGGCGCGGATCAGGCCTTGTGCATGCGATGGATATGTGAATCCACACATTCTGCGCATGCTCGAAGGCGCCTTTTTGCTTGACGCGCCCATGTAATTGAAAATGCGAAGGATTAGATGACTAGTAGAGCCGATACAGATATTTTGTCGGATCGAAAATTACACAGAGCGCTTACTGCAGTGTTTCACGGTGATCTCATGTTAGCGAGCATGCCTGGAGCAAGACTGGTATTCATTTTCTTCATCCGCCGTGGAGATTGATCATGAAATATTTTCCACGTTCATTCTCTCCCTTCCGCTGATGAAATCAAATCAAATCAAATCAATTTATTGGTATAAGATCCAAACAAGAACAGGATTGTCACCAATGAAGACATGAAGCACAATTATATACAAACTGTTATCCACCTCGCAAGAAAAGGGCCACTGTTTCAGAATTTTCTTGTGAGACTGAACAAGCTCTCTTTGCTACTCAGAGTTGGTACATCGAATAATGGACCTTCTCTTTCAAAGTACAAAAATCACAAAATATGTAAGAACTCACAGCTGGGGACAACAATCAAAAATGTTCTATATGGAGAGCATGTACATATATAATGCTTTACCATTGGCAGCATGTGCCAGAGAGCTCTGGAATTACTTGTTAAAGGAAAAGACGAAAACAGCAGTGATGCAGCAAAGGTGAACCATGGAGAAAGTGTCTAATCAGGGACTGCACTGTTGCTATTCCAGGCCACTCCCCGATGAAAGAAAGGCAGTCGTCATTTTCTGGCCGATGAATTTGTACAAGTATTGGTTAAGCGCTTAGAGGACTAAGCCTGCCCAGGAGAAGGTGTGGTTATGTAAACTGACCGCGGTCGACATGACCTTAATGGGTTGACTGGGCCATAACCAACCTCAAGACAAACAAAACAAAAATCCACCTCGTAAAATAGGGTTTTTACAAATTCTCCCCGAAAGCTTTGGGGACCGAATCTTTAATCCAATGTTTTTACCAACCAACCAGTCTAGCGCCCTAAACTGAGCCTTAACAAACAATGTAGACACATATCAGACAATACAGAACGCGGCGTCTGATCTGGGTATGCACTGTTTGTCATGATAATAACTTCTGACAATTGTAAAAAGTTGCCAGGACAGTGGATTGTTGTACTTTGAGGCCATGCGATGTTATGCAATAAAAAGTGAGAGCTACGTTAATTCATGTTGTATACTGGGTATGCAAAACATCAGTAGTAGTTCGACACTGCAAAGATGCTAGAAGCAACCACAGGGTCCTAGACCGGTCTTACAGTGAGAACACTATGTTTATAAAACGCGTGTAAATCTGTTCATAACAATTTATATCATTGCATATTATAGTATTCAGTAGACCAAATGGGATTGTTCATCCGGCTCCTACGTCTGCCTAAACGTAATTTGGATCATGGTCTTTGCTAATCGACAAGAGGAAGCTCTGATACAGTAAATCATTTTTGCAAAAAAGCACTGAGCAGACTGCATAAGCGGATCTTGGCTTTCGCAGTTCATACATCTGTTAATTTCCCTTTTCGTACGACATGGTACATCTGAGCCACAGCACGAGAACTTATGGCTTATGACATGCGTGCCTAGCAAAGACTCAGTCTGCGCACCCATGCAGTTTGATCGCCGAAAGAATCCTTGATTTGCTGTCTATAGAGCAGCCAGTGAAGCATTACGAAAACACGCCTATTCAAATATACTGAAAATTTAACCACCAAAAACTTCTGATATTTTTTATATTTCTGCTCAAAACATAGATTGTGGGTACTCGTTAGAACCGCCTCGACGAGGCGGTTCTAACGAGTACCCACAATCTATGTTTTAGAGCAGAAATAAGAAAATAATGTATACCCCTGTAAACCCCAGTTTTACTATATAAAAGTGGGGTTTGAGGGGGTCAAAATTATATAGGTATGTTTTCGTGATGACTCGCGTCAATCAGCCTGCGCATCAGCAAAGTCTGATCAGAGTCTTCTCTATCCACACAGTCTGAGCTGAGTCTTCAATGGGGACACATGCCAGAAGGTACATTTTCTTAGCAATGTTATGGCTCCTGCATGTAGCTTCTGCATGTGCAAAACCAAGTCATGGTCTACTTACTTGCCACATTTTTCCTAAAATTTGAACAAATCCAGTTGAGTACTACCATATATATCCTAAGTATTGGGACAGACAGGCCTGAGCAAACAGTGTAGATTTAGATCAGATTTTTTCGTTTACCGCAGCGCACCACACTTGGGCGATATCAGTCGAAAAGGTGTCTTCAAGCTGCAGAATCAGAGCTTTCCAGTCCGGTCATGTCTTTTGCCGTCCTTTGATACCATATTTACCCAAAGTATTGGGATGGTTAGACCTGAGCAAACTGTGTAGACCCAGGTCAGACGCCGCAGAATGCGGCGTCTGATCTGCGTTTACACTGTTTGCTACTCAACCTACAGTTTTTTTTTTCAGATACATTAACAAGTAATTAAATAGTATTGTTCAAAGTTTAGGACAATTATCCAAAGATATCCAAATTCTTTAGGTAACTATGGTAACCAGGGTCCAGTTGTTCAAAACTTAGCGAAGTTGTTAGCTAATGTGATGTTAAAATTTCTATCTTGAAATATGGCAAATACATTGACATTTTTTGCTAAAAACTGATGATGTGAGTAGCTTAGCAGCATTGCATTGCAAAAGCTACTCACATTTTTTGTAGCAAAAATATCAAATAATTCGAAAATACCTTAGCTACAATAGTAACAAGCTTATCATTAACGTGCTCGTTAAGCTAGCGATGCTTTGGACAAGTGGGCCCTGAATGAGTCTGGTGGCACATTTCATTTGTATCTTGTGGAATAGGACCATCAGGCGCCCATAAAGATCATGAATTCACTTGTGTTCTTTGTTTACCTGTTGGTGTATGTAAAATGTGTTTGCTAAGTCGTAAAACATCACAGCCCTGATCAAAATGCACTGTTTGCATATTTCTTGGACGCCATGAAGCGTTCCAGTCGTCACAGGATTTTGCCTACCAAGCTCAAGTAAGTGGATACACTAAGTAGATTCTCTGCCATCTTACAAGGGAGACATTTTTGTGACTTCCTGTTGGCTTTGCTGCACACCAAATCCCTCTGAAAAAGGGTCTACACTAAGTCAGTTTGATCCATTTTAAAGGGCTGTAAAATCAATTTTAAGCTTTTTGCCCTTTAAATTATATCCACTACAGCCATTGTGATTTTATAAACATATATTGTATACAAGATGTCGCCTCTGTAAACATCTAAAATAAATAGTTTCCGTGGCATTTTATTTCTTAAATATATCGGAAATTTATATTTTGTTGTTCATGTCCGGTATATAATCATTTAGAATAAAGAAACCTGCTATCAAAGATACATGTGTTGATTTTCATTACCATCTAGAAAAAAATAGCATTTGTTATGTTATAAAGCTCTGTATATATTGATGTTGTTACATATTGATGATGGTGACTGTAAAAAAGACATGACACTTGAGTGAAAAAAAATCGTTCAATTATGGAAAATGTACTACCTACCCTTAAATGGCCTTTGTTTTCCTTCCAACGCGTATTCTGCAAGATGAAATTCAATCACCGATGTCGACAATGGGTACAGATCTGCAAATGTAACAACAAAAATGTTTTAATGAAAGGTAGGAATGAAAATGAAATGGTTTACCGTGTTGGGAAGTAAAGTAAAAAAGTGTTCAGAGTCACACGAAAACTTCTTGAATGATGTTTTCTTGCAGGGTGTGTCCCTAAGAGAGTGAGACAGAATATCTTTCAAACTGGCATGGTCTCACAAAAATGCCTTTTGAATAGCTCACCTCGAGGGTTGAGCGCAAGACTGGCGTAAGTCAGATGGTTGTTTTTCCCCAAACCTAATCTCCTCACCATGAAGGCATTATGAAGATTACGACATTTCTTTCTGTAAACAATGAAAATTTAGGTGCCATTGCTCGTACGAGCAATGGCACCTAAATTTGCATTGTTTACAAAGGGGTCCAAGTTGCCCCTAAACAAGGGTTTCAAAAATATGTTTGAGTTACCATAGTCTTGCGCTCAACCCTCGACCTGTCATCTTCAGCGTTGTCTAACTGAATTGCATCTCGAGAAAAGTAACTTTGGCGCAGCGAAGACTTAGATCGTTGCGCCCAGCGAATACTCATATCAACCTACGCATCCGCGCAGTCTTATCAAAATCCTCGCTGTCCGCCCAGCAACCTTTACCACTCTCTGGTCGAATCCAACTTGCGAGAAATTGATGATATTCGTCTTACTTTTTCCCGGAAAATAGGCTTTGACATTGCATGCAATTTGTCCTCCTAATGAGCCAATTTGCATGAAATGCGAAATCCTATTTTCTGGAACAAAAAATAAGAAAAATACCATCGTCTTCTGAAAGGTTTACACAGCATGCTGAGCGTTACCGGGTCGTGCCAAGCAATTTGCCTTCGAACATGCACAAAATGTGCCGATTCACATCCTGTGCGTGCGCAAGGTAACTTCCGGGTCTTTGCTCTCCATTGGTGCATTCTGTAGCGTCAAAATATTCTTTTAGCGGGCAGCAAAGGCGCTGACCAGACTAGGGCCTTCGCTGTCCGCATACGCCATAAGACATATTTACATATGGCGCGGCCCGTTTGTCCGTTCGACACAAATGGCTCACGTCTTGTGAAAATGTGTTTCGAGGTATCTGTAGACAGCGAAGGCTCATGCCAGTCTCACTTCCGCGCAGTCCAATCTGGGTCTTGAGTGCAGTGAAATAAAAGACAAATACTGATGCATAAACCGTACTTACCATAGTTATTCGGAGACCTGAATTCCGCACCACACTTCTCCAACAATTTGAACAAGACATTCAAATTTTAGAAGTATAGAGAGGATTAAGTTCTCCGAATATTTAATATGGTGTTCGCTTTTTATCTATTTGCTAATATGTCCAAAATTTCGCTGGTTGAGTGGCAAACAGTGTAGACCCAGATCAGACGCCGCGTTCTATGGCTGTGGTCTCATCTGTGTCTACACTGTTTGCTCAGGTCTATCCATCCCAATACTTAGGGTAAATACGGTATCAAAGGACAGCAAAGGACATGACCGAACTGGAATGCTTTGATTCTGCAGCTCGAAGACTCGAACACACATTTTCGACTGACGTCGCACAAGTATGGTCCGCTGCGGTAAACGGAAAAAACAAAACGTACGCAAAACACCACAATTGTCCCGCGAAATCTAATTAATCGTGAAATCTGCTATATGGCGCGGCTAGACCTGTGAAATATACTTATCCGTGAGATTTGCTTTATCATGTGGCTAGACTGAATGAGTGAAACTTCACTTAAGTTCGAAGTCATAAGCTAAAATAAGCTTATTTAGCGACATGAAGCCTTTTTCGGTATTCTGATAGCTTGATCCAGTTTACAAACATGATCAAAAATTTCATTTAAATAAATAACTCTTTGGAGTGCTAAGGACATTTGTAGCAGACGGCATTCTAAAATTGATTTCGTTATTTTTCAGAGAAAATAAGACTTGATATTCGATGTGACTCGTCTGTTAGGCAGACGATTAACATGAAATACCAAGCCTTTTATCTTTGGAGAAAAAAGAAATAATAAAATGTCGTCTGCTGTAGTTGTGATCAGCAGTTTAAGGCTGTATCCACCGGATATCCGTAAAGGTTGCTGTACAATGTCTTCCGTCGTCCGTAGGAAACCCCTGGACAGTGACATTTGTCGCATTTACCGTATATTCCATAAATATTGGACACCTTAACTCCTTACCATACTTGTCTTAACATTCGGACAAGTCAATGTAACTACCAGTTAATATGTCTAAAAAATGCTAGATGAGTGGCAAACAGTGTAGACACTGAACAGATGCCGCGATCAGCGGCATCTGATCAGGGTCTACACTGAATGCTCAGGCCTGTCTGGCTAATACTTAGGGTAAATCTGTACTTCACATGTGTGTGACTATCTGTCCACAGTTTAATAGGATCATATATTTAATTAGGGATATATCCCATAACATTTAATAGCTTATGCGACAATCTTTGGTTTCAATTATTTAACAAGATATATTAGAAAACAGGCTGCATCTTTGGCTTACATATTTGCTACCCAAGATTATTATCGCTTAGCATGCTGGTTAAAAAGTTCAGCAGACGACATTTTTGATATATTTTTCTTATTTTTGCCAGAAAATTGGCATTTACATATGATGCAAAGTGTCTTCTTAGCAGAGACTTTGCCTGAAATGCCAAACCCCAGTTTCTAAGGAAAAATAAGAAAAATACCACCAATTTGTCGTCTGCTGAATTTGCTAAGAGAGTGGTAAAGGCTAGAAAAATTGATAATCGGATAATACCCCTACACATGCTGTCTGATATTAGTACCGCACTACTTAGAGTAGACTGGCTCCAGTCGTTTTTGTTTTATATCTATTTCTCTCTTTCTCTACATTATTTTTTTATCATGCTCCTCTTTAATCCAACGTCAAGTTACCTATGGCTTTCTTTCTAGCCAAGGGACTGAAGTAAACAAAAATTCTACAAGCTATACAAGTGTTGTGTCCCCTCAAGAAAAAAAAAAAAAAAAAAGAAGAAAAAAAAAAAAAAAAAAAGAAAAAAAAAAGAAAAGAAAATAAAGAAAGGATCTGGGGCCAGACTATATTTTGAGATGTCTTGTAATTTCTTCTATAACATGATTAACCTTTGAGATGTCGATTTTTTAATGTAGGCTATAAGGTGCTCTTGTCTTGAGCAGATATAATCTCATATTTTTTTGTGCGATTTCCATCCAGATTTACAAAAGGTATCTCGAATAAGTAGGCTTCTCATCATTACGAAAACATGCCTATTCATATATACTGAAAATTTCACCACCAAAAACTGAAAGTTTTCAGACAAAAATTCTGATATATTTCATATTTCTGCTCAAAACATAAATTGTGGTTACTCGGTAGAACCGCCTAGAGGCTGTTCTAACGAGTACCCACAATCTATGTTTTTGAGCAGAAATAAAAAAAATAATGTATACCTTTGTAAACCCCAGTTTTACTATATAAAAGTTGGGTTTAAGGGGGTCAAAATTACACAGGTATGTTTTCGTGATGTTACTGGGACAACTTAAGGGTACCCGATACACTTGGTAGATTTTCCGCCATTTTTTGCAAGGGAGGCCATTTTTGTATTTCCATTTTTGTATTTTTTTTTTGCACATCGATACCCTTCTGAAAAGAAGAAAAAGAATTTTCTCCCAAGCTAGGCAAATTCTTTTCTTATAGAGTAATCCTCTTTTCTGAAGGGAGACGAAAATTATTTTGACAGTTATCTCCCTTGAAAATGTATCTATTGCTTTGAAAACACAGCAGTCACGTTATATCGGCAGTCTGGTATTCGCTGAAGACACTTAGTAAAAAGCATCAAAGAGATGAGCTCAAAATAGGGGCAGGGCAGATAGAATTTGATTTCCGAATATTGATCCATCTCCTGTTTGGCCGCATTCATTACAAGAATCACAAGAAATTCTGCAGGTAGAATATATGGTCGGCACAGGATTCGATCGGATCTAGTAGAATGAACCCTACAAAACAAATAGTCGGCACAAGCTTCGATAGGATCTAGAAGGATGAAATTTACAAAACAAATAATCGGCACAGGATTCGATCGGATCTAGTAGGGTGAACTCTACAAAACAAATAGTCGGCACAGGATTCAATCAGATCTAGTTCGTAGGATGTAACATAGAAATCAAATAGATAGAAACCGGTTAATCTGACTGGTTTTGGTGAATAATTTCCTGCATTGACTAGAAAGTAGACAAAGGATTAATTTTGTTGAAAAGTAGATTCCTTCGCCTGTCGAAGAACTTCCATTTAAAGGCAATTAGGGATTTAAACAGTTGTATCGGAGTCCTATTGCTGGCAAACAGGCTCCTTGAATGCTGTAGAATATAGTACTGGAGGAAGAAGGGCTTACCAGAGTGCGCGGAGGATGATCTGGGAAAATGACAAAAGGGACTTTTTCTCATGACATAGCTCACATCCCCTTAATGTCATCTAGTTTTTGTTCGATGATTTAACCCTTAAAGCGCCAAGCAAAGTTGCAGCAGACGACATTCTATTTTTACAGAGAAAATAAGACTAGTCATTTCATGTGAATCATCTGCTGGGCTGACGATTCACATGAAATGTCAGCCTTATTTCCCTGACAAAAAAATATAAAACAACAAAATATAAGAAAAAAAATCAAAATGTCGTCTGCTGCAATTCTGATTAGCACTTTGAAGATTAAATTTAAGTCTTAGAATACTTGCTTTCTTAACAACAGCATATGTCAGAAGACCAAGTTATTTGATTTTTTTTCTTTAAATTGCAGTTCAAATTTCTGATTTATCATCAAGTTTTATTAAAATTAAAACATATCCCTAAAATCGTGTATCAAACCGGCACATTCATTTATGCGAACAGGTGATACCTATGAGTTATCTTTCTTAACCCATATATGTCCAATGGATTCGTCTACTTTAACTCTTAGAACAGGTCCATTTCCAATTATATATAAATGCTATCAAGTAATTTTTTACTACAGTCGACTCTCGTTATCTCGAAGTCCAAGAGACTCTCTGAAATACTTCGAGACATCCGTACCTCGACATATCAGATATGCAGAATTGAGAAAAATGTAAATCGAGCATTCACATTTCACAAATGAATATGTAATGTGACTCCTGAGAGTTATATATTAAAAATATTGTGGAAAGGGGGAGAAATTGCTCCTGAGGAGCAATTTCTCCTATTTTCCACAATATTTTGTCACCTGTTTTTAGATTCCCATGTTAAAAGAGGGGCCAGATTTTCACTTCGAGATAAGCGGTTCTTCGAGATAAGCGAAGTCTAGATAACGAGAGTCGTCTGTATTACCATTTGTATAGAATTTCCTGTATTTAATGCAAAGAGTGTAGACCCAGATCAGAGTCTTGTGCTATATATATATATATATATATATATATATATATATATATATATATATATATATATATATATATATATATATATATATATATATATATATATATATATATATATATATATATATATATATATATATATACATATGGGCTTCAGAGCTTCAGAACTTTTGCAGAAATGTATAAACCAATGATCGTCATCAACTTATGTCCTCCATTAGTTTGATATTGAAAGCCCTAAGTAAATTTGTAGCAGACGACAGATCAGTCAGTGAATTAAAATTTGAGCATTATCACTTTGGAGGAGCAACGGTTACTCAAATCACAACTGCAGCAGTCGACATTTTGATATTTTTTTTTCTATTATTTTGTCAGAGAAAATAAGACTTGGCATTTCATGTGAATCGTCTGCTAGACAGACGATTCACATGAAATACAAACCCTTATTTTCTCTGAAAAAGCAACAACAAATTCCTCATTGTTCTCCGGCACACCAAATCCCTTCGGAAAAGGGCACTACTCTAGAAGGAATCTGAACCTGAAAGAGACAGAGAGAGAGAAAAAAACTGTCACGCTATTAAATACAGACCTTTCGACATTGCATTGCTTGACGAGTTGAGTAAAACGACTGACATTTGTATGCTGCAAATTAATTCAAATTAAAATTTAGTGTCATGGAATAAAATGTAAAACACGACCTAGTTGATGAAAACTGTTGACTGAAACTATACAGATGGCTGGCTTAATGGTAAGTATTGTATAGATTCGATTCCATAGAAGCAATCATAAATGAGCCAGCGCATGACAAAACCAACGAAATGGCATGTGGCATGTGTGCCCAGCGAATACTCAGATCAGCCTGGGCATCGCCCAGTCTGATCAGAGTCTTTGCTGTCCGCATGGAGAAAGATTTTGTCCTTAGCTACCCATTAAACGCCGGGTGTTGTCGCCAGAACGGTCAACTGGAAACGCCAAAGCGCGGGTGGAGTTGGGTGGGGGTAGATTGGCTCCAGTCTCCAGTGACTATACATTTTTCTTATAATTCTGTTTGATAATCCACTAAAATAAAACCAAAATAATATCATGACTATCGGGGCTGGTCACTAGTCCAGTGACCTGCAGCCTTTATAGTAATGATATTATTTTTTTATTATTATTTTAGTGGATTATCAAACAGGATTGTAAGAAAAACAAAAATAGTCACTGGAGACTGGAGCCCGTCTAGTGTGGGACCGGTGGGGTGGATAACAATGAGTAAAACGTCACTGAACAACAACAAAAAAAAAAAAAAACAACGTGTAAATGAAAATAAATCAGGGTATTAAATGAAACAAGAATGCTGGCTCGTGGTACACACCTAAGACACTGTCAGCCAGAGCTAAAGAAACGATATCAAACCGTTATAGAAAGGTTTGTCGTCACATTGTCTACGCCCATGTACACCTACATATACATACAGTTGACTCTCGTTATCTCGAACTCGCTTATCTCGAATGACCGCTTATCACGAAGTGAAAATCTGGTCCCTGCCTAAACATGAAAATCTAACAACAGCAAAAACATATTGTGGAAAAGAGGAGAAATTGCTCCTCAGGAGCAATTTCTCCCTTTTTAGGAGCAATTTCTCCTCTTTTCCACAATATTTTCAATATATCTCTAACTTCAAGACTCTAATTACATATATATTTGTTAAATGTGGTTAATCGAATTATTTTTTCTTCAATTCTGCAAATCTGATATGTCGAGGTACGGATATCTCGAAGTATTTCAGAGAGTTCCTTAGAATTCGAGATAACGAGAGTCGACTGTATACAGAAAGTGTTCTCCATTGGCGTGCACTTTTTCGGCACACTGCACTTATTATGCAGATATTCTAAAAGAGTACCATTGCAACACTTTATCAAGGGTTATGGGGTGGTTGGGTTTGGCGAAGGTGTCGTGAATTTTACTCACCGGGGCGTCCAACCGAAATTGGCTTACAGTTGGGCAAGGCCTGCTATCCTTTGTAGCAGGTAAGGGTAGAGGGGGGAATGTTTTTATTCTGTTTCTTCACTTTCATTCCTGTTCCTCTTTCTTCACTGTCCCTCTCTTTCATCTCCTCTTCTATCTCTTCCATCTCTTTTCTCCCTTTCTCGGAGAGACGACACAAAATGACCCACAAGGACTGACGTGTCGTTAAACCCCAAACCCCAATCAATCAATCAATATCAAAGGTTATGAGATATACATTAATCTTAACAATTTCACTTTTATAGTGGTAGATGCATTGGTACTGTTAAGCGCAATTTATAGCATTCCCTGGCCAGCATGGCAAAAATTTGATATTCGTATTACTGCTTAGCTAGTTTTGATGAGGTAAGCCTAAAAAGCGATGCTTAATTAGCTGTAATTATTTTTTTTAATGTGAGGGTCATTCTCATTTAGACGAGATCTTAATTAGACCTCTCCAATTCACCCTTTGCATTTCGGAATTTAGCCGATTTAGCCAAGATTTGCAAGTAAAGAACCGAAGAATATTAAATTAAAATCAGCTTTAACATTTTTTGTGTGCGAAGCTTTTTGTGAAAGCTTACACTTGTAGAGTCTGAGACCCGATCCACCGTAGTGCAGTTAAAGAGGAAAGCACAGCTATCAACCATTAGTGGTTTAAAAATCTAACCCATTTACATCGAGTGGACGCTTTTACCACAACTCTTTGGACCGGTCTGTTTCCAATAGCAAGGTGTCTGGTTAGTTTTAATTATGACTATGTTTTATAGAAATATCTGTATTTAATACAAACAGTGCAGATCCTGATCAGACGCCGCGTTCTGCGGCGTCTGATCTAGGTCTGCATTGTTTGTCAATTACCTTTTTGAGGTTTTCCGCCTAAAATGGGCTAAATCAAGTTTAATCATATATAGGCTTTGTGTAGAAACTAAATCTCCAGGACTAAAATGTTCGAGTAATATGAGAGGCACAAGTTGACTCAGATTACGTATTCTTCAGTGCCTTAGATTCCCAGAAGGTTAAACCCTTACAACATTATATCAAATGTTTACATAAAAGATGCATTAGTTTATTTGTATTAAACCCAAGTGGATATTCAAAATGTCTGTTCGAAATTTAGTTAATGTATAATAGCTTTGAATCACATTTAATAGCATTAAATAGCATACATATATATATATAAAAGAAAAAAGAATTTCTGTCTAGGTCACTGAATGACTTAATTTGATGATCTATTTATTTATTTTAGTGGTGCTCGCGTACGCGTGTGGGTTAGGAGTGGAGGGGTATCTTCAGTGAACTCTCCCATCGGGGGTGGGGGTCGGAAGAGTCCATTAACTTTTTAAAGGGGTACTTTCAAGTTAGGCATTGCCTTTTTAGAAAATTGTAAATGCCATCATAATGGCAAACGCGTTCTGTGTAGTCAGATCTGAATCTATAATGTATGCAAATATCCCTTTTGTGGAGTGGAGGTAAGTCGAGATCGGACGCCGTGTTCAGCTGCAACAGTGATTATATAGCGCTTTAACCCACTTAAGACTGACGTCCGGTAAAAGCGACATTGGCAAACAGTGTAGACCCAGATCAGACCGCGGCTTCTGATCAGGGTCTACACTGTTTGCATTAAATATAGAAATTTCTACAAAAGAACTAACTAGACACTCCTTATATAGATAATGGACAAATCCAAAAAGATAAGGTAGAAGAATACACTCGGTATAAATTGTTTAAGAGATAAACTATATATGTTTTAGTCTGGCAGGGTGTTTTCCGCTATGGGTAATGGAAATAGCAAAAATCGTACAAAGGTGCTTTTTTTACCTAATTGTCTTACGTCTTTTACTAATGCTTTGAAATTTTCCTGGCCGGAGATTGGATTTAAACCTGCAATCAACGGAGTCCAAATAAGACATTCTATTTGGACCAGCGAGGTAATCACGACATTTTGGAAGGGAATAAGAATACAGTGTGCTTTGGGGAAAAAATAAATAAATTTGATAAATTTTGGATACCGTATTTACCTTAAATATTAGCAAACACTTTATACTTCTAAAATTTCAACAATTCCATTTCACTACCTGTCAATACGTCTAAAATTGCTGAATGAGTGGCAAGCAGTTTGTAGACACTGATCAGACGTCGAGTTCTGCGGCATCTGATCTGGGTCTATACTGTTTGCTCAGGCCTATCTGTCCGGACACGTATAGAGAAAGTATGGCAAATTGATCAAATCGAATCTTCCTTTCAGATATTTTGAACCATCCTGGATACGCCCCTGTAATAATAATAATGATACTCATAATATATAAAAATCAACAATAATATTAATCATGTCTGTTTGTCGTGGCTTAAATAATAATAATAATAATAATAATGTTTGTTTTTAAGCTGGAGTTTTACGGCCCTGTTAACACTATTAACTTGGTCATGTCGAGCTTACCAAACTTTTAATGGGCAGGCGCTTAGTCCACTAAGCGGTTAACCAATACTTGTGTACATTCTTTCGCCAGAAACTGACAACTGACATTCTTGAAACAGCGGAAAATATTTCATGATCAATCTCCACGAAAGAATGTTGCCGTATCCGGCGGTGATCGAACCCGCAACCTCCTGATCAATAATAGTAATAATAATAACAATAATAATGACTGTTTGTCGTCATTCAAATACATTTATAAAAATGCGATGTATCTGGGTTTTTTTTTTTTTCTTTTTGCACTGTCTAATATTTGCATTTTGAAAAACGGAAAATAACAATTTTGTGAATCATTATCCGAGTAATTATCTAAGTGCCTCTTTAATGGAAATTTTCTCTTTGACAGGTTTCTTATTTGAATTTAGTGGTGTTCCACAGAAAAATACTCTTATGGCATATGGTGGTAAACACTAGAGAAGGACCCTTATGCCATAAGAGAACACTGAAGGCCCTGATCAGTCTGCTTCGTATCGAACGATTTAATAATATACTTTGATCGGTAAGCGGGTACGAAAGCACAACCTAACCTGAGTCTTCTTTTTTTTTTCACAAACAGCATACCGTATTTACCCTAAATATTTGGACATCTGAAGTTCTTACCATACTTCTCCTAGAATTTGAACGAATGTATTTTACTAACAGTTGATGTGACTACGGCATCTGATCTGGATTTACCCTGTTTGTCCAGGCCATTGCTTAGGATTATTGTAGTACGTAATTATTTTCTTTGTTCGTTTCACAACATAGTCGAAAGCCGAAGATTCAGATCAGAGAGCTGGCATTTTTTTTCTTCGCATTTGATGTGCAATACAAGAAAAGAGCCTTATACCAATATGTGGATTTGTTTGTTTTAATTGGGTTTTTCGTCACTTTCAACAGTCTTTCAGTCATAACGCGAGGGGTGTCTGGATGCGACAGGGAGCTCAATGCTCACTTTTAGAGCGCTGCCTCATTGAAATATCATGCCCCAGATATATGACATGATATTCCAGTCATATTATACTGACACCGGGCTGGGCGTTTCTAGCTCTAGTTTCTAAATGCTGAGCGCCGAGCGAAAGAACAGCTGGTACCATTTTAAAGTATTTAGTATGACTCAGCCAGGGATCGAACCCACAACCTACCGGTCACAAATCAGAAGCCGTACCAACTGAGCCACTGTGCGGACAACCAAGACTCAGGTAAGATTCGCTCAGTCTGATCAGGAACCGTAGTTACCCTAAATGTTGGTACACTTTATCTCCTTGCAATACAGTCGAACCGCTCGAACATCTCTGGGACCATGGAAATGTGTTCGAAATATGGGTAGTTCGAGCCATTGAGGGTTAATCATGGCGCCAGGTACGGAAGCAAATAGCGATAATTCAGGGAAATATTTTCGCTTTTCCGCACAATAATTGTATGTTGAGTGTACTCATTAGAATCGACGAGGCGATTCTGAGTACACACAAGATGCGATTTCATGATAAAATAAGAAAAATATTTGTTTTCTTAAGCTATCGGAAGAATTTCGTACGGACTCGAAAACGAGTTCGAATTAGCCATGGTAAACGAGCCATCGGTGTTCGAGCTATTGAGGTTCGACTGTACTTGTCCTAAAATTTTAACAATATGTACAGTTGACTCTCGTTATCTCGACCTCGATTGTCTCGAATAACCGCTTATCTCGAAGTGAAAATCTGGTCCCTGTTTTAACATTGAAATCTAACAACGGATAATAAAATATTGTTGAAAAGAGGAGAAATTGCTCCTTAGAAGCAATTTCTCTTTTCCACAACATTTTTAATATATCTGTAACTTCAGGAGGCAAATTACTTGTTCATTTGTTAAATGTGGTTGTTCGAATTATTGTTTTCCTCAATTCCACTACTCTGATATGTCGAGGTACGGATGTCTCGAAGTATTTCAAAGAGACCATTGGAATTCGAGATAACGAGAGTCGACTGTATTTAAAAACTGCTGGATGAGTGACAAATAGTGCCGATCCTGAACAGACATTGATCGCCATTGAGTTAAACCGGTAAATTACCATATTTACCCTAAATAATCTGAGGTCTTAACTCTTTACCATACTTGTCGTAAAATTTGAACAAGTCTGGTTTACTACCTGTTGATACGTCTAAAACCTACTGGATGAATGGCAAATGCATGAAGTGCAGATCCTGAACAGACGTTGATCGTCACATGCGTTGAGCCCACAAATTACCATATGGGTCGCCCCAAGCGAAAAGTGTCTTCGAGCATGCGCAAAATGTGCGGATTCAAATCATCGAGCGCATGCGTAAAGTAACATCCAGGTTTTTGCTCTCCATTCATACAGTCTGTAGTGGCCAATGATTCTAAGCGGATAGTGAAGGCCCTGATCAGATTGCGCGGATGCGCAGTCTGATCTGGGCCTTCGCTGTCCACATATGCCCGAATACACTTTTTCACATGGCGTGGCCCATTTTTACCCTAAACATTGGGACATCTCAACTCTTTGCACACTTGTCCTAAAATATGAACATGTTCATTTTACTTCTTAAATGATGTGTCTAAAAGTGTTGAGTGAGTAGCAAACAGAGTCGACCCTGATCATACGCCATATTCTGCGGCATCTGATCTGGGCCATTCTGTTTGCCCAGGCCTTTTCACAGATTAGGTAGAGGACCTTTATACGGACCGAACATATATTTGTAATTTGGAGCTGCGTCAGAATCAGGGTGTGGTTTCGCGCGAGTATAACTAATTTAAACCTCCCATGCAGTGGCTTTCCTACTGACCGTTCCAGGGCGGTTCCTCTGTTGTAGTTCTTCTTTGTTTGAGCGTCGGTGGTTTCATATGTGGCGTTTGTTATGGTGCCTCGGGAAGGCTGTGATTCGGGGTTGTGGCAAATCCTGGGTATCTTATCTTACATTTTTCCTGTCTGTCCGAATACTTTTGGGTGAATGTGATATTTTAAATGCTCCTTAGTGCTAAATGTGGACAACGAAAGCCCAGACTACCCTGCGCATCCACAGGGCTTTCGCTGTCGGTCGATATATTGGCATAGCCAAACCTGTGTTAAGCAAGCACCTATGGGAAGGACTACAGGTGGCCTTACTTAAGACAGGTGCTTACTTAATACAGATAAAGTTTACCCTTATTTGACCTTTAGGGAATCTGAAAATATGGCCTTTTAATACAGGTGACTGCTTAATAAAAGTGGCCTTTAAGATAGATTTGACTACACTATATAGTAGTTCTTTATTCTCTTAGCGAACAGTGAAGACCCTGGTCAAACTGCACAGATGTTCAAGCTGCTCTCAGTCTTCGCTGTCCGCTTAAAGGGACTGGATACGCTTTGTAGTTATTCGACCATTTGTTACAAGGGGGACAACTTTTATGACTTGCGTTTCTTTACACCAATCCCCTTCTGGGGCTGATTGGGTGAGACAAAGGTGTCGTGTATCATGTGTCACCGGGGCGTCCAACTGAGACTGGCTTACAATTGGGCAAGGCCTGCTATCCTTGCAGCAGGTAAGGTAGCGGGGGAATGTTTTCATTTCTTCTGTTTCTTCACTTTCATTCATGCTCCTCTTTCTTCCTTGTCTCTCTTTCATCTCCTCTACTAGCTCTCTTCTCCCTTTCTGGAGGAGACGACACAAAATGATCCACAAGGGTTGACGTGTCGTTAAACCCAACACAATAATAATAAAAAAAACAAAAAACAATCCCCTTCTAAAAGGGGTATCCTCTAAAAGGAAAGAATTTGCTCCCAATGGGAGCAAATTCTTTCGTTTTAAAGAAGATCATTTTACAGATGGGAAACAAAATCTTTTTGATAGAATTATCTCCCTTGACAATGTATCTATTCCCCTTAAGTTTTTTTTTTTTTTTTTTTTTTTTTTTTTTTTTCTGGTAGTATGACTCAACCGTTATGTGTCTGTTTAAAAAGACTGAAGTTCTCCAAGTTCTCAACATGCTAATCAATGTTCTGTTATAGCTTTCAGGCAGGCTGTTGCCAGAAGGCTGATACGGAGTAGTCCGCCTCAGGAGGCATGCTAGAAAACCGGAATGATGACAAATAACGATGTATAAAATGAATTCTGGCGGACTACATGTTGAACAGCTCGTAAACCCACGAAAATTCATCATTGTTTTTTTTTTTTTTTTTTTTTTTTTTTTTTTTGTGGGGAGGGGGGTTGCGGGGGGTAGGGGGTTGGGAGGGGGACTGGATATACTCGATATATTCCCCGCCATTTTTGACACGGGATACAACATTTGTGACTTCCTGTTTGCTTTCGTGTACGTCAGGCCCCGTGTAAAACGTGGTCTACTTAAAAACGAAAGATTTTGCTCTCGTGGAGAGAAAATCTTTTCCCTGTATGAGTAAACCGCTTTTTACAAGGGTGGGATAAACATTTTGACACCGTTTCCCTCTCTTTAAGTGTATAATTTCTTCCTACAAACTGAATAACGTGCATATATGCGTGTGTGCCTGCGTTGTGAGCGAAATAAGAATGTTCTGCCCAGCACTGGCTTGATGCGCAGGCTGACATGGCTCTACTGGCATGGCTCTGTAATGAGTTGTTCCTTAGGTGAACTTGACACATATGGTAGATTTTCTGTCATTTTACAGATGAGACAAATTTTGTGACTTCCTGTTTGCTTTACTGCAAATGAAACCCCTTTGCTCCCGTTAAATTCTTTCTTTTCAGAGTAGACCCCTTTTCAGAAAGGGAGCAAAGATAATTTGTCAGGGCTACTTCCCCTGAAACGGTATTAATTTCCTTATCATATAGTCTACATGCTTGAAAATGAGACAAATCAGTTATAACATGTTTCTGCGCATGTACGTGCGATAATGCACTCGCACACGCTCGTGCATTATCGCATCGTACATGTGCATGAACCAAGGTATCACTAAAACTTAATCCATTACCGTACTTATTCTAAAACTGACTACTCGGTGATATATCTAAAATATTATGGCAAACATTGTAGAACCTGATAAAAACTCCTTTTGAAGGTAGTTTAACCTAGTCCACAATGTTTGGTAAGTATTTTCGTCCGAATATGTAATGACAATACATTTACGGTAATTAAGATTTTGGAGTGGCAATTGGCACTTAACTGTAAATAACCGAAAAAACGTTAACATGACTATGTACAGTTAAGTGACAATGGCTATTTTAAAGTTTTCCGCTATTTAAAGTAAAATGACAATAGCCTCTGCCTTAAAAATTTAGTGTATCTTATTATATTTTTGGGTCCTTTGAGATCAATGAGCTCATTTGGCTATAAATGAATAAAGAATATCGCTTAACACGTGGGAAAGAGGAGTGAGTATTGCTACTCGTCAGATTACTGTTCATGAAATCACTTTTTGCTGTTTTTTTTTTTGTTTTTTTTTTTTTTTAATTCCTCTTTTTACTATCCATTTACGTCTCGACACTTGATGTTAAGAGCTACGCGGCGGCCATAAAATATCTCGCCGTATTTCACTTAATTGTACAATCGAACTTCAATGGCTCGAATATCTTTGGGACCATGAAAATTAGTTCTAGACATGAATAGTTCGAGCCTCTGCGGACAGCGCCAGTTCAAGAGGCAAAAGGGATAATTTACGGCTGTCTTTTCGATCGTCTATAAAATGATGGTATGTTGAGTGTAATCACTAGAATCGCCTCGATGAGGTGATTCTAATCAGTACACACAACATACATGTTCATGATAAAATAAGAAAGTTTCTCTAAAATATCATGGAATATTTGTTTTGTTGTGCTATCGAAAAAATTTCCTAGTGCTCAAAAATGATTTCGAATCATCCAAGGTGAACGAGCCATCGGTGTTCGAGTTATCGAGGTTTTACTGTAGTTTATATATTCTGATTCTTTGGGTTTTAGATTTATTGACCAAGAGGAAACACCATGACAGACAGTACACAAGCCATAAACCAACCCAAAGAGGTGATCACAATGTCAGATAGGATCCACTAAATATAACAACAGAGAAGGAACAAACTATAACAAGACACAACGGCACAATTACAACAACCGACATACAGTAAAACCGCGATGACTCGAACACCGATGGCTCGTTTACTATGGCCAATTTGAAATCGTTTTTGACGCCCTACGAAATTCTTCCGATATCTCAAAAAAAAAAAAAAAAAAAAAAAAAAAATCAAGGATTTTTTTTTTTTTTTTTTTTTTTTTTTTTTTTATCATGAAATTGTATATTGTGTAAATTCATTAGAATCTCCTCATCGAGGTGATTCTAATGAGTACACTCAACATACCATTACTGTATTGATCAAAATGACTTCCCTAAATTATCACCATTTTCTTTCTGACGGCGTCATGATTAACCCTCAGTGATCGAATATTTCTCCAATAAATCTCCATGGTCCCAAGATGTTCGAGTTATTGAGGTTTCAGTGTTCAAACAAAGAACGCCAAAAGTGGAGCCACCTCTTAACCCAGGCTTGTAGACTGAATGAACTCTCCGATACTTTATATCTGAAGCTTCTAATTTCGATTTTAGTACGTACGGCTGTGAGATTTTAGTACGTACGGCTGTGAGATTTTAGTACGTACGGCTGTGAGATTTAGATATTCCTAGAGAAAAATGATTGAACTAGTTGCAAACAGTGGAGACCCTGATCAGACGCCGCATTCTGCGGCGTCTGATCTGGGTCTGCACTGTTTGCCAGTTACCCTTTCAGGGATCTCCAGACTACATTTGGTAAAACCATGAGTATTGTAACGGTTAGTTAGCTTTGTGTTTGTAATAAGCCTCTTGGTACAAGTTTCTCCTTTAGATCTGTTAGAATATGCGTTGATGTTGTTCCCTGCCATGTGTTGTTAACACCTTGTCTGTCCAAGAGTTGAAAAAGGTTACTCCTGTTTACTATATAGTCGAGTAAGCCTGTCCAACCCTTAGATAGGCAAGTTTTATGTCAGCTATCATCATATCTGAAACAAAATGTAAAATAAAATGTTTTAAAGCAGATTTACGTAAAAACTTTCTGGGACGTTCATCTCATTTCGGCGCTAAATTTCAGATGACATACGCCTGCGTTAAAATTCAGACGACATCTGCAAAGAATTTCGTTCGACATTTTTGTTGTCTGCGCCACTTTTCAGACGGCATATTTTGTCGTCTACGCTAAGGTTCAGACGACATATTTGTCGGCAGCAAACTTTTAACAAACTGTCTTCTGGAAATAAGATTGTATCAAAACTTCTCGTGAACAATAATTGTCAAAGAGCGTCGATCCTGATGAATCGAGGTATATTTTGCACGCCATTGTAGTCTGATACAATGTTTTCCTTTCGTGTCGTAGTAAAATAAAAGTGGAGCTAAAAATATAAATAATCAAACAGGTGTAAACAGCTGTTATACCAATTTCGCATCATACTACAGGTTCGTTACAGATTTTTCTTTTTACCTTAAATACTACCTCGCACAAACGCAACTCGATAGATTTAACGTACTCTTGCTGTAACACAGACGCACCTACGCACAAACACAATTATAACGTAACAACCAGGCTGTGTAACAATGGTAATCAAAGTTAGTCAGGTAACACTTAAAAACAAGTGACTGATCTGTACAGCACTGTTGTTTAGAAACTTTTGTAAATCTGATACAAAGAAATGGTAATATGAAATACTATAAAGAATAAATAAATAAATAAATAAATAAATAAATAAATAAATAAATAAATAAATAAATAAATAAACAAGTAAATAAATAAAGTCTTAATTAGGGAAATAAACTAAAATACATAAATTCTCTATTAATCGATAAATAAGATATCACACAAATAATTTGATTAAACTAAAATAAATTCTATAAGTAACAAAACTTAAATGATAAGAAACGAAAGAGAAAAAAAAGAACAAACTATTTTTTTACAACAAAAAAAAACCAAAAAATCTCTTACATTCTTAAACGTCAGTTGCAGCTTCGAATGTCGTTGGCACGTCACTGAAGTTGATGTTACTATTTCCCCTAATTTATATTTACACCTCACCATGCAAAAACCTGACTTTCGTGTCATTTTAAGCGGGCAGCGAAGGCCCAGATCAGACTGCGCATCTGCGCAGTCTGATCAGAGCCTTCGCTGCCCGCTTACAGAAGAGTTGAATACTCCAGTACATATCAGCAAAGAGTAAATATCCTGATCAGACTGTGCAGATGCGCAGGTGGATATAAATCTGGGCATTTCGCATATGCTGGAAGACACCTTTTCATTTGACACGATCCATTTTGTCTTTGGTGTCTTTTTTACGCCCCGTTTGTGCCTAGTCATACCACAAGGGACTTTAGAATATATGCAATAATCTAAGAAACAGATCAAGCCATGCATCTGCATGGTCTGAGCTGCGCTTTCACTGTTTGTGCCGGTCGGTCCTACTATCTTTATCCAGAGAAAAAAAACAAAGGCCCTCATCAGCTTGCCCTCACGCGCAGGCTGATCAGGGTCTTCGTTTTTCATATATCAGTTAAAGTACATTTTCCTGAAGCAATCCGTATTTTTACGTGTGCCACGTCAAACTTTACACCAAGACTGAAGTGAGCCGTAACTACAAAGTAGAAAAAAAAAAGCTCTCTGTAACGTTTGCAAGCAACGAGGACTCTGAATGGCGTACAAGGCCGAGCAGTCTTCTTCTTTCCCATTGCACAGCTTTTGCTTTCTTGATATACGTTTGCGTTGCTTAAAAAGTTGCGATTAAATATACATATTATATAATGTTCAACTCGAGAAAAGAGCCAATATGCACATATAAATACGCGGATGAGTCTACGTATGCCTTGATTCTTGAAGCAGCCAACGAAGGACCTGATCAGACTGCATGAATGCGCAAGCTGCTCTGGGCATTCATTTTCGCATATAACATAAGGGGAGTAGATACACTTTCAATGGAAACAACTCTCGAGAATCAAAATGGTGTCGCCTCTCTTTCGATAGGAGCCTACTCTAAAGGAAGGAATTGGCTCCATTAGGAGCCAATTCCTTCCTTAAGAGTAGGCCCCTTTTCACTCAGAGAGAGAGAGAGAGAGAGAGAGAGAGAGAGAGAAAGAGAGAGAGAGAGAGAGTCTTTTTTTCAAAAGAATGACTGACCAATACTAGTGACTCGACCGTTGCATGTGTTGATCTTTACGTCCCACTGACTAATAGGGTCGTTCGCTTCTGCAGTTGTCAAGCGGTTCAGACTAAGCACAGCTATGAGCTTTTATTTGGTGCAACATGTCAGTCAAATGTAAAATGTTTTTGTCAATATATAATGCCCGTACATGCTGTTGATTCATTTTAAAGTTCGAGCCATAACAACTTCCTTAATAAAAGAACAATCACAACAGCTCAATGTTATTAACCCATTGTAGTCTGGAGACCCCTAAAAGGGTAATTGGCAAACAGTGCAGACCCAGATCAGACGCCGCAGAACGCGGCGTCTGATCAGGGTCTCCACTGTTTGCAAATAGTTCAACCATTTTTCTATAGGAATATCTAAATATCATAGCCAGATGTACCTAAAATTGAAATTGGACCCTTCCAATATATAGTGTGGGAGAGTCTATTCAGTCTATAATGGGTTAACCAAATAACCCTATATTGAATGGCTAGCAATATACTTGATTTAAGTTGAATAATTGTCCCCCGCATTTTCGAAGAAAAGCCGAGGAAACATAGTACATGTATTTACGAGGTTCGGACCACTGGTAGTAGGTACCCTGTGTGCGCAAATCCTCTTACACTGGTTGTATGCCGATCTTTTTGAAACTTTACAGGTCTTTTGCCTTGGTCTGAAGATGTGCATGTGCCTTGGTGAGGCGCTTTTAATGAATACCTGCAACATGTTTTCTTCTAAAAATAAGAACCAGAGGACCAATGGTCCTATAGCTCACCTGGGCCCAGTTGACCAAAGCGTCGTTAGGTTAACGAGCTCGTTAAGGGTCATTTCGTTAACTGTTTTAGCGGATTCAATATACAGTATTCTGATATTTTTTGCTGATAAAAATGTGAGTAGCTGCAAAAGCTACTCACATTTTTCAGCAAAAAATTTCAGCATATTTGTGTATCACTCGATGTAAATTTTAACGAATCGTTAACTAACGACATTGTTAGCTTTGAACAACTGGGCCCTAATTATTTGTTCTGAGCAAGCTTAACATATTTAAAGAATGATGCGGCGAATAAACTTCCGTTTCCCCTATCCATTGAGGATCCATATGAAATTTGGCTTTGACTGGCCCAATGGTTTCTGAGGAGAAGACATTTAAAGAGTTTTCCGTATATGAGTCTATGTAAAAAAAAAAAAAAAAAAAAAAAAAGAAAAAAAGTGACCCCTGGGACGAAGCCAATTTTGGCCGAAAGGCTATAATCTGAACAGTCTTCGTAGAGGCCCACAAGATAAAGCTAGACACCAAATACCAAAGGCATCGATCTTCTAGTCTCAGACAACAAGAATTTTAAAGTTTTGCCTGTAGGAGTCTATGTAGAAAAATTTGACCATTCCGTAAAAAAAGAACCGAAGGTTATAATTCTTATTCAAACTTCATTGGGCCCATATCCCCAATACTGCATACCAAGCCTCTATTGGCCCTTTGGTTCCGGAGAAGAAGATTAAAGGGTTTACCATATACGGGCATGGCGACGATGTTGATCTTATGACCCAGATGTGGCGAACAAACTTTCGTTCCCCCGACCAATAAGGTTCCATATGATATTTGGCTTTGATTTGCCCAGTGGTTTCTGAGGAGATGTTTGAAGAGTGTGGACGACGGACAGACGGACGGAACGCGGAGCCTGCCTATACTATAAGAGGTGAGCGTAAATGTATTATATATCATAATCCCGATACTCTTCTTAGATACAGTTATGAAGTCCTTGTCCCAGGACAAGTAAATTGAAATTTCTTACTTATCCTCAAGGAAATAGGACAGACAAAACATTGGACGAGTCGGACATGGTATTTCCACAGCCCTGTTTCTGACCCTTGTCAAACATTTGCTTTTATTTAAACTCTTATTCTGGGACAGATGTAGATTAGAAGACACAACTTTCTTTTGTTATAACAATTTTCGGAAATCAAACTGTTCGATACAGTTTTGACCAAGTAATTATTATTAGGCAAACATGAACTAGGAGACAATATGACCAGTTCTACTGTTTTAAGTCATTGCCTAGCAGACACATGACGGTGACGTTTATACAATGTCGCATTAACGTCGATGTATCGACGTTAATGCGACGTTGTATAAACGTCATCGTCATGTGCCCGCTGGGTAATGATTTAGACAGTAAAACTGGTCATAATGCCTTCCCAGTTCATGTTCGATGTTAATGCGACGTTGCTGCATCGACGTTAATGCGACGTTGTATAAACGCCATGTGCCCAGTAGGTATAGAACTGACAAATATACTTTCATAATGACTCAAACGTCGTTCTAAAAGAATAAAAGTAAATGTACTAAGACGTTTGTGGGTGCGCAAGCTGAGCTCAGACTTCGTTGTGAGTCTATGGTATGTCACGTTTTCTCTTAACCGTTTTATGCCTAGCGTCCCATAAAAGGGACATTGGCAAACAGTGTAGAACCAGATCAGACGCCGCAGAACGCGGCGTCTGATCAGGGTCTACACTGTTTGCATTAAATTCAGTAATGTCCACAAAACATGACAATAATAAAAACTAACTAGACATACCTAAAATAGGAAATGGACCGGTCCAAAAGAGTTAAGGTAGAAGAGTCCACTTGGCCTACATGGGTTAATATTCTGAATCCTAAACTCCTTACCCTGTTCATCCTAAATTTGAACAAGTTCATGTGACTGCTTGGTGGTATATCTAAAATGTTCTGCTGTAAAGGCAAACGGTGTAGAACAGTAAAGATGCCAGGAAGAGCCACAATTTCAGAACCTACCAATGGCACCAAGAGGACGAGTAAACAAACCTTAACAGAGTACACGGTCGGCCTCGATGGCTCAGTTGGATGCGCGTCCGACTGGAGATCAGGAGTTAGTGGTTTCGACCTCCGCCGGGTCGGCAACATTCTTTCGTGTAGATTGAACATGAAATATTTTCTACTGTCATTCTCTCCCTTCCGCTGATTCAAGAAGGGCAGTTGTCAGTTTCTGGCGAAAGAATGTGCACAATACTGGTTAATCGCTTAGAGGACTAAGCCTGGCCAGTAAACGTGCGGTTAGGTAAACCGCGCTCGACATGACCCCATTGGATTGACTGGGTCGTAAAACCTCAACACAAACACAAACAGGCAGTATACAAGCCAAAGGGCAAAGAAAAGTAGGCAACCGGCTCCCTCTTCCCCAACAAGGTGATCACAATGCTAGAAAGGATCCACCAAACACTAACAATAGACAACACCTGAAAAAAAAAAATCCCCATACTGAGTGTAAATTCTTTCCTTTGAGTAGACCGATTTTTAGAAAGGAAATTTTCGTAGAAAAGGAAAGCAAACATGAAGTCACAAAAGTTGTCTCTCTCTGTCAAAATGACAGAAAATCTACCACGTGTATACAGTACCCTTAACAGCAAAGGCCATGATCAGAATGCACACCTGCTCATAATGATCTGATGCTATGCGTTTCGCGCATGCTGGAGGCACCTTTTCCCTAGAAGCGCTCGAATTGATGACACCTATTCTGCTATCAGTTTTCATTATAATGACGTTCGGAACGTATGCACGAACTTCGAAAAACGTTATTGAATGGAGTTTACTTACATGAAACAATAAATCGAAATTTATTTTGGTATCATCCACATTTGGTTCGTTTGTTTTCGTCAATGGACAGACGCCATTATGTCGTTTGGAGAGTAATCAGAACATGTGTCTCCGTCAGAATTGAAAATGATTTTCATTACCGACGAGTTTCGCCGAAAGAAAAGGGACATTATTTTGCATGCGAACAGCTAAGGCCCAAATCAGTCTGTGTATCCGTGCAATCAAATCAGGGATTTCTCCGTTCGTTGATAAGTTATACAGCATCCAAGGATTCTGTAAACGGACAATGAAGGCTCTGATCAGCCTGCGCAAATGCGCAGGCTGATCAGAGACTTCATTGTCCGCCTACGCCATAAATGCTATTTCTCGTGATAGTAACGTTGCGATTCGGCGATGCTCGAATGTCGTGGATAATGTTCGCGGTCATAAAGGTCAACAAGACAGTTGTGAAAACTGTTTTACTCCACACGTAGAGAGAACAATGCTTATTACTCTATTTACCCTATGTTTTCAGACACCGTAACCACTTACCATATTTGTCCTAAAATTTGAACTGGTCCATTTTAATACCTGATAATGCGTCTGAAAATTACTGGATGGGTGGCGAACAGTGTAGACCCCGGTCAGATGCCGTGTTCTGCGGAGTCTAATCTGGGTCTGCATTGTTTGCTCAGACCTGTCTGTCCATATACTTAGGGCAAATTTGGTAAATGGAAAATATCGTGGGAAGTCATCTTAACAATTGTTTAGATTTGATAAAAAATGGATTTGAAAAAAATAATTCAACAGAACCGGCGATTTTCAGGAATTCTTAGACTGGCTCCAGTCTCCAGTGACTAATTATCTTTTTATAATATTCCTGTTTAATAATCCACTAAAATAAAACCAAAATAATATCATGACTATAAATGCTGGTCACCAGTGACCAGCGTTTATAATCATGATATTTTGGTTGTATTTTAGTGGATTATCAACAGAATTATAAGAAAAAAAAAAAAAAAAAAAAAATATTTAGTCACTAGAGACTGGGGCCAGTCTAAGGGAACAACTGAACAGTCTTGTTTGTTACAGCACACAAAGTGAAAAATACTGGTGTTTTCTGACACAGCATAAGGTAGGGGTTCTAAGTACAAGGTATGTACACAACGCAACACCCCAGCTAGCATTCTTTATAAATCTACAGCAGGTCGTTATCGGCCCGTCAGCTACCCTGACGGGCCGATAACGGCCCGCTATAGATTTATGTAGAATGCTTACTGGGACAATAATCCATGTCATATTGCGAGCAAGGAACGTGCGAACAGTTCTTTGTTTGTGCGTCTGTGGTTTCATATGTGGCGATTGTATTGTCATTACAGTATTTGTTCTTCATCTCTTCTACTTTTAGTGCCTCGGGAAGGCTGTGCTTCGTGATTGTGGCAGTTCCTGGGTATCTTCACTTATATTCTTTGTGATCCCTGGATCCGCAGTCAGACAAGCTACCGTCTGTGTTACCATTACGAAAACACGCCTATTCAAATATATTGAAAATTTTACCACCAAAAAATGAAAATTTTCAGATAAAATTTTTGCTATTTTTTTCATATTTCTGCTCAAAACATAGATTGTGGGTACTCGTTAGAACCGCCTCGGCGAGGCGGTTCTAACGAGTACACACAATCTATGTTTTTGAGCAGAAGTAAGAAAAATAATGTATACCCCTGTAAACCCCAGTTTTAGTGTATAAAAGTGGGGTTTAAGGGGGTCAACTTTATATAGGTATGTTTTCGTAATGATTGTATAGAGCCCTAAAAGTTGAACAAGTTCATTTGAATGTTTGGGCATTCTCGTTATAGAAAGCATGAGAAAAGGAGGAACGTAATATTGTTAGACATATGCCTCAAAACAGAATAGTGATTGGGGGTTTGGACCCCGTAGCCCATTAAGCTAGTTCGACTCCCGGCTCCGACAAAGGATTTTCTTCTGTAACAGATAAATAGATGAATACACATAGATAAGATAAACAAATTTGATAGATAGATAAATAGATATAGATAGATATCCGATTTTCAAGATAACTGACAGCACAATAGCGTTAAACGTATAATTGTAAATAAATTTGAAAATTAAACCATACACGCTTATTAGCGCGTCAAATCCGATTCTAATGTCATCAACTTTCGACTCATCAGTTTATCAAACGTGTGTTTGACATGCAAGTTCCGATGCGAACCCATTTTCAAGGTCATGGCAAAATAACAGGAGGAGTCGCGGTCACGCCATAAGATAAAGTTTTTTATGACGAATGCGAAATCTGATCAGAGCCTACGCCAGTCGCTATCAAATCAAATATAGCACTGATGGGTCGATTGTCTCTGAGTGAAGGCTGGGAAAATGGTCCTTAAAGGGGGCGTAGGACTGTTTCATTTAATCATGCAATTTAAGCAAACAGTGTAGACCCTGATCAGACGCCGCGTTCTATTGTGTGAACTCACTAGAATAGCCTCGTTGAGGTAAATCTAATAAGTACACTCAACATACCAGTATTTGATAGAAGCTCGAAAAGAGATCCCTAAATTACCCCCATTTGCCTCCTGACTCGGCGCTATGAACTCTCAGTGCTCGAAGTATACCCATGTCCAGTACAAATTCCGATAATTCTGAAGATGTTCGAGTCATTGAAGTATTATGAACAATGCCGTCTAAAACTAGGTGTGTCATGAAATGAAGATAAACTCATAAACGCATAAGAGGTTAATTATTTAACTCGCAAAAATAGATTAGACTATAAATTTTAATATACAGTCGAACCTCAATGGCTCGAACATCTCTGGGACCATGGAAGTTCGTTCGAGACATGGGTAGTTCGAGCCACTGAGGGTTAATCATGGCACCAGTTCAGGAAGCAAATAGCGATAATTTATGGAAATCTTTTCGGTTTTCAACAAAATGATTGTATGTTGAGTGTACTCATTAGAATCGCCTCGATGAGGCGATTCTAATGAGTACACACAACATACAATTCCATGATAAAATAAGAAAAAAATCCCTAAATATTTGTTTTCTTGAGCTATTGGAAGAATTTTGTAGGGACTGAAAAAAGGGTTCGAATCATCCACGGTAAACGAGCTATCCGTATTCGAGCCATTGAGGCTATACTATACAAAAATATTTTAGAAATACGATAAAAGTTGAGTTTCGACATATAGGTCGGCGGCGGTTCATGAGGATACTATTATAACTGGTAGATATTCCATCTTTTGCATTACATTTGTGACTTCCTGTACATTACAGGAAAGGAGTCTTCTCTAAAAGGAAAGACTGGTAGAGTGGTTTGGTGGGGGCGGGGTAAATTCTTTTATTTTAAAGGTAAACCTCTTTGCTTCCAAGTGCGGAAATATTTTTTTTCCTTTTTTCCTTTAGTACAGACCCCTTTCCAGAATAGAGGAAAAAAACAATTTGACAATTGCCTCCGACGAAGATGTAGATCCATACATGCGCTATAATCACAATTAATACACGCATATAAGCAATAATCACAATATACAGAACAACACATCTAACAAAAAAAAAAAAAAAAAAAAAGAAAAATCGGTAGTACTGGATCCAGAAAGGATACTGAAATGATTCGTAACATATAATCATTAACAGTGCTGAAAATCAATGGAAGCTGAGTGCGTTCGGCCGCTATCGGACTTCGATACTAATTAGAAAGAAAATTTAGAAATTCTTACTAATATTAGAATTTTTACATAAGTAATGACTCACCTTCTTAATTTGAGTCTATTATTCAGCAGAATATTTTCGAGTCTATTATTCAGCAGAACACGCAAATTCCCTTGCTGTGCAATGTATACTATGTTTCACATAATAAACACAACGTACAAAATTGATATTAACGGATTAACGTACATAAATGGAATCTGGTAACATCAGAAACACAACGTACCAGATCTCCATTATGTTACATTGAGAGGCAATGAAATCGATTAGATCTAGTACAGTTTAAACGTTTTTATTATTATTATTATTATTATTATTATTATTATTATTATTACAACCTACGGAAAAATTTAATCTGTCAAAACAATGATCTAAAGATCTTAAACTATCCTATAACAAAACATTTGAATGTTTATTCTACTTCTTCATGCTATTTCATCTGATATGGTATGCAAAATGATCATGCTTTAAAAGCCATAATTTTGGTACGCGACTCCCATCTCCATGCACTCTGGCCTTTCTAGATCCCGAGCCAAACTTTTAACGGACATCCGGACTGGCAGGATGACATGATATCCGTCTTGTTAGTTCTGATACAAGTGCTTGAAGTTAAGTCCTAAACCTATAAAAAGGCCAAATCTAGGGCCTAATGGGCTTCATATTTTAATATATAAAGCTATGCAGGCAGTTGAGTTTCTCGCTTATGGACTAAACTTCAAGCACCTGTGGTTCTGCTGGATGGCAATAAATCAGACCTACTCCCATAAATAAGGACCTGCCTGCATCCGTCCGTCTGTAAATTGTTCGTTAACATATTTCCCCCGGACCACTTGGTGAATTTTATAGAAGCTTGCTAGGGATGTTTAGGTGTACAGTGTTCTATGTTTGTGGCCATTCCCGAGACTCTCCATTTCTGTACTGTTACCCGCTACCACTTACCCCAACCCTTCCCCGCGCCCGCCCCTTAACCCTCGCAAAAATGCATCAGACAGGCCTGAGCAAACCTTATAGATCCCAAATCAAACAATAAGGTTCTACACTGTTTATCACTCATCCAGCAATTTTAGATACATCAACATGAAATAAAATTGAGATGTTCAAATTTTTCTACAAGAGTGACCAAGAGGTAAGGAGTCCGAATACTTAGGTAGATAAGGTGTAGCAAAGGTCCTTAACGATAGTGCTTATGCTCACAATAAACTTTTTCTCTTTACGCTGCTCATTCATTTATTTGAGCCGCGCCATGCGAAAACGTGTCTTCGGGCATATGCGGACCCGCGAAGGCCCAGATCAGCCTGCGCATCCGCGCAGTCTGATCAGGGCCTTCACTGTCCGCGTAAAAAATCATTGCATACAACAGAATGTATGATAAGAGAGAAAAGGCCCGGATGATATTTTGCGCATGTGCAGTGTGATGTGAATCAACGCATTTTGCGCATGTTCAAAGGCATTTCTATTACCATTGTGTTAACAGACCAATGTGGAATGTCTGCTTTTAAGCCATCACTCTAAATAAGACATTTTTTTCAGTCATAATGTCATATATTGTTTCTTATTTCTTCACGAAAACATATGCTGTGGATACTCATTAGAAGCGCCTCCCCGAGGCGCTTCTAATGGGTACACACAACATATGAGCCGCCACGTGAGAAAAAGTACCTTCTGACATATGCGCCTATCGAAGACTCGAATGAGCCTATGCATCCGCTGTCTGATCAGAGTCTTCATTGCCCACATGAAACTGCATCCTTGTTCATCCAAAATGCACTCAGGGAAGATTCTGATCAGACTGTGCGAATTATGCGCATGCTGGTCTGAATCTTCGCTGAGCGCACGTCCAAAGGAACGTTTTCTGACGTTGCGACTAACAGGTTTTGTTTTGTGAACGTTTATCTTGATGCCCTCTTTTCTAGAGCTGTGTAAGACCTGCCATTTCTACCATATAATATGAGAAATGAGAAAGATTTTGACTATCAAACACACTACTTTAAATAATATTTTATTGACAAACTCAGTCGTATATATATGTATTTATAAAATTCGGCCTTGGTGGCTCAGTTGGATGTGCGTCCGACTGGTGATCAGGAGGTTGCGGGTTCAACACCCGCCGATTCGGCAACATTCTTGTGTGGAGATTGATCATTAAATATTTTTACCATCATTCTCTCCTTTCTGCTGACTCAAGAAGGACAGTTGTCAGTTTCAAGCGAAAGCCTGCACAGTAAAAGTGTGGTTAGGTAAATTGACCGCGCTCGACATGGTCCCATTTGGTTGACTGGGCCGTAAAACCTCAATACAAACAACCATATGTTCCAGGTAAGCTATAAGCTTGTATGAATTGTTTTATTTCCAACTTCTTTTCTAATATACAACATTCGCAAATAATGTTCAACACATTGGTAGTTCGAGGGTTAAACATTGTGCTAGGTCAGGAGGCAAATGTGGATAATTTAGAGATGTTTTTCGATCTTCTATAAAATAATGGCATGTTGAGTGTACTCATTAGAATCGCCTCAATGAGGCGATTCTAATGAGTACACACAACATACATTTTTATGATAAAGAAATTTCCCTAAAATCTTCTTATATTTGTTTTCTTGAGCTATCAGAAGAATTTTCTAGGCAGTCAAAAACGAGTTCGAATCAGCCATGGTAAATGAATCATTGAGTCATTGAAGTTTTACCGTATATAGATAAGTTAATCCAATGTTGTTGTTTTTTCTTTTTTTTTTTTTTTTTTCTTTTTTTTTCTTTCTTTTTTTTTTGTCATCTGCATTTCAGCTAATCTAACTATTGTCCGTCAGGATAGTTATTTCCTTGCTTTGTAATCCATTTGATCCCAGAAATCACATGGCTCTCCTCTATAATCCTGTGTCAGAAAATTCCCCCTTTCGGCATTCAGAACTATTGATATTTCGGGAAATAATCCTTGTTGGTTGTATGGCGGCCATATTTGTGCGCCATAATGTTTAAACCTGTTCGGGGAGCCAGTTTTGGCAAAAGTAGTCCAATAATGTACTATAGAATTTGAAAGTTTAAACTCTTCTTGCGAAAATATAAAGGGTTCTCTGATAGCTGACTGGAAAACGAAAGGAATTTCTGCACCATGGCATACTTTATCATTACAATGTGAGGACATGCCCCAGACATTTTTGACTGATAAAACATTATGGAAAACGTATGAGAAGACTGGGACGTGTTTACTAAGTTCTCTAGCGACGGACCTTGCTGGGCAAGCGAACATGAAATCAGTGACAAGTACAGCTAATTCTGGTCGAGAATCAGCCGGGTTCAGAGGGCGGTAATTTTGGAAAGCTTTCTGTGCCAGTCGAGGTGTAACTCCAAACAATAGCATACTAAATTCCAGCGTACTCATTGGTCGACCGAATGCCAAAGGAACGTACATCGCACCCTCTTGTGACACCGTCCCGATGATTGTAGGTTTGGCCACGAAAGAACCGTTTTTAATTGCATCCATGACTCCCAGTTTGACCTCCGTGCCATCAATGTGTGGAAGCCAAGGCAGAAACTTCCGCATATAGCTGTCGGCAAAAGCTGCTTGCTGAAAATACTCTCCCTGCTTTCGGGCAATTTCGTCGGCAGATCTGGATCGTAGACAGGCAACATCTGTCCGAGTACAATTTAGTAGACGAGAAAATACTTCTCCCTGATGTACAGCCACTGGTAGTGGTTTTAATGGGATAGTGAATGGTGAACTCTCTAGAATCACTTTTTCAAACATACTGTCAATTTTTCCCGTTGTCATGTGAATTGCTATAGAGAGTGCCCCAGCACTTTGGCCGAATAATGTCACCTAGAAAGAAAAAATAGAATATACCGTATCTGTTCTAAATATTCAGACACCTGAACTCCTTGACATGCCTATCTTAAAATTTGAAAAAGTCATTTTTACTACGTGTTGGTGTGTACAAAAACTGCTGGATGAGTGACCTGTGACAAACGGTGTAGACCCTGATCAGACGCCATCTGATCTGGGTCCACACTGTTTACACAGGCCTGTCTGTCCGAATGCTAAGTAAATACGGTATACGGTAGTGCATCTAACATTTACTTAATAGTACGAACGAACCGTGGGTACGCAATCTGATCACTTTTCGGAGGTTTCGCAGTATTTGTTCGCATAGTTTAGTCTTTGACAAATGCACAGCATTTGTATTAGACTGGCTTCAGTCTACTGATTTAAGCAATGACTGCATAAAAATACATTAATTGTACTTATAGAATCAAATAAACCTATTTTGTTTCTTTCCTGAGTTCTCAAATCAATAGTAACCAGCCTCTATAATCATATTATATTTATTCTATTTTAGTGGATGTATCAAACAGGCTTAAAAGAATAAATATTTAGTCACTAGAGACTGGAGCCAGTCTACATTTGCATTTGTAGACTGCATCTGTGGGACCCAACCAATATATGGGCCGCGTCAGGCGAAAAAGTGCCTTCGAGCATGCACAAAATGTGTGGATTCACATCACCCAGCACATGCGCAGTGTCTCATCCTGGCCTTTGCTCTCCATTGATACATTCTAATTCTAGTATCCAATGAGTCTGGCAGCGAACAGCGCAGTCTGATCTGAGCATTCGCTATCCGCACATGCCCTGAAGTATGATCATGACCTGTACACAAGTGCTATGGACCTGTTACTTAAACCACACTTGCATCTTGGAAGGTGCAGCTGAGGTCCACAATCATATATGGAGCGCGTCAAGGGAAAAAGTGAGCGTCATCGCCGGTAAACTAAAACTTAATTATTCTGAACGACTGATTCCCTCCGGTCTGTTCTAGTGCCTTAGTACTAGGTGGAGAATGCTGGCGATCTTTCTCCCAAGCAGCTAAGATTTTTTATCATAAAAAAAAACAAACAAAAAAAAAAAAAACAAAAAAAAACAAAAAAACAGACAAACCATGCAATAAGTGTTGTTCTCCAGTAAAGATACGGGTAAGTCAGCTCCGTCTCTTATTCTGACCACCCAGTTAGCATTCTACCTAAATCTACATCGGGCCGTCATCGGCCTGTCAGCTACCCTGACGGGCCGATGACGGTCCGATATTAATTTACGTAGAATGCTGACTGGGAAGGAATTTTGCTTTCATCGGTTTATTCTTTTGTAGCCATTGATTCTTTCAAAAATTCAACAGGCAGCAAAGGCCCTGTTCATACTGTATATATGCGCAGTCTGATCTGGGCCTAAACGTCGAAGGCACATTCTCATTTGTGTAGCGCCATGCAAAAAAAATGCCTTCGGAACCTATGCGGAGAGTGAAGGCCCAAACCAACCTGCACATCCATACAGTCTGATCTGGGCCTTCACTGTCCGCTTACAGAATCATTGGATACTGTAGGATATTTTGATACATAACAAAGGTCATTATCAGGTCGTGCTGCTTCGCTGGCTAATCTGGGTCTTTACTATACAGGGCGCGGCCGATTTGTAGCGAAACGGTCAAAGGGAGAATACTAGAATTCCAGTTCGCTGTTAGTTGCTACAGAGTTACGGCGAATGCTGTTATAGTCAAAGCGCGGAACCGCAATACAGCTAAACCACCACATAGCTTGGCACCTTCATGGAAGGCTAGGAAACATGTTAGCTGCATATAAAACGTTACACGCGCTTGGCTCAGATCTAAACCACATAGAGACGCCAAGCACGTTTCAGGGGACTGCATTCACTTTGTAGCTTTTCTACCATTTTTTTATAAGGGAGACAAAGTTTGTGACTTCCTGTTTGCTTCCCTGCACATCAACCTCCTTTTGAAAAGGGTCTACTCTAAAGGAAAGAATTTGCTCCCCAGGTTTACTTTAAAAGGAAAGAATTTGCTCCCGTCGGGAGCGAATTCTTTCCTTTAACATCTGACCCCTTACCAGAAGGGATGCAAAATGCAGCTTGACAGATTTGCCTCCCCTGAAAGTGACGAAAAGTGTATGATTTGTAACACAAGAAAAGGGACATCATGCTATACGCGGGCGATGAAGGCCTAAATCAGCTTCCACAATCCTGTCTCATTTGCTCGTTTACAGAATTAGTGACTACAGAGGAGTAAATTGACAAATAAAGAAGACCCTGATCAAACTATGCATATATTCTGGTTTATCTGGGTCTTCACTATTCCGCATGACATAAAGTTGCTTTTACTTCTTTTAGGATCTATCTAGAAAATATCGTACCCTACTCGCATCGCCACCGAAGAACTTAATATTTTCATTCACCCACTTAACAGCCTGTCTCTGGTCCTGTAGTCCATAGTTCCCACGAAGATCATCGGGACCATTTCCTGTTGTCAAGAATCCAAAAGCTCCTGTGGAAAACAGAGAGAGAAAATAATTAAACTGGTCTTTTTTGTAATATATTCTGTTAACCCTTCCATCTATGAGTATCTGAAATGAACTCTCCCATCCTTAAATTTGGACATGTCCACTAATGCAAACAGGGGTAAAGTCAAAAGCGGAATGGCAAACAGTGCAGATCCTGATGAGACGGCCCTTCTTTCAAATAGTTACTTCATCAACGAAGCCTTTTATATGGTCAAACTTACCTACCTCTAATTCACATGCGAGATGCATCTCTTTTGGTGCCACATGTGAGGCTTTTTAGCAAACAGCTAGATCTAACTGAGACTGTAAGGATCTACGCTGTTTGACATTCATTACGAAAACATGCCTATATAATTTTGATCCCCTTAAACCCCACTTTTATGTAGTAAAACTGGGGTTTACAGGGGTATACATTATTTTTCTTATTTAAGCTCAAAAACATAGATTGTGGTACTCGTTAGAACCGCCTCGCCGAGGCGGTTCTAACGAGTACCCACAATCTATGTTTTGAGCAGAAATATGAAAAAATATTAGAATTTTTCATCTGAAAATTTTCAATTTTCGCTGGTAAAATTTTCAGTATATTTAAATAGGCATTTTTTCGTAATGCAGTGCTTAAATTTGAGGTGTCCAAGGAACTTCCAAAGAAAGGCCATCTCGTATACCTAAAGAACTCTATGCTATATCTAAAGAACCATACCCAGCAAACACACAACGTCGCAGGCACGTCGTTACAACGTCGCTGCAACGTCACGACGTTGCAGCGACGTTGTATCGACGTTGTTGGGACGTTGTGTGTTTGCTGGGCATATGTCCTCAGCGACTTATCCCAAGGACCAAAGTTTTACAAACTGAAGGTATAACGACTTTCATTAGTAACGGGCTCTTGTTGATACCGGGAAACTACCCGAGGGCGAAAGAGGTGCACTGTCTTTACTTGTTTTCAAATGTAGTTTAACTCTTTCGGTGCCAAATTTCAGACGACATTTGTCGTCTGCTTTTTTTATTTTAACAGACTATTGCTTGGAAAGATATTTACATATAAAAGTGATAGACTGAATGTCAAACAGTGTAGATTCAGATCATGAGATGAGACGGCTCATTGAGCCGTCTCATCTGGATCTATGACTGATTGATTGTTTATGTTAGGGTTTAACGACACGTCAACCCTTGTGGGTCATTTTGTGTCGTCTCCCAGAGAAAGGGAGAAAAGAGATAGCAGAGTAGTAGAAGAGATGAAAGAGAGGGATGGGGAAGAAAGAGGAAGAGGAGTGAAAGTGAAGAAACAGAAGAAATAAAAACATTCCCTCTCTACCCTTACCTGCTACAAGGATCTCTGCTGTTTGCAAAAGCCTATCATCGCCTGTGGCAGTGAAAGAGTTAAGGGGGTGGGTGGGTGCGGGGGGGGGGGGGGTCTAGATATATTTTGGTAGATTTATTCTGCGATTTCTGCCAAGGTCGACAACTTTTATGGCTACCTGTATGCGTTCCTGCAAGCAAAGTTCCTGGTGAAAGCGGTCTATTCTAAAAGGAAAGAACTTGCTCTCCATGGGAACAAATTCTTTCCCTTTAGAGAAGAGCCCTTTTCAGAAGGGGCATAGTGTGCAAGAAAGCAAGTCGAGTCACAAAGTTGTCTCCTATGTACAAAATGTCGGAAATTCTACCGAGTGTATAGTCCCATTAACTCATTGTAGACGGGAGACCCGTAAAAGGGTAATTGGCAAAAAGTGCAGACCCAGCTCAGACGCCGCAGAATGCGGCGTCTGATCAGGGTCTCCACTGTTTGCAAATAGTTTAGCCATTTTTCCTTAGGAATATGTAAATCTCATAGCCGGACGTACCTAAAATTGAAATTGGACTCTTTCAATATATAGTGTGGGAGAATCTATTCAGTATACAATGGGTTAAAAACGCTGCAACACATTAAGGAAATTACCTAGTCTATAATTTGTTGTCACCAAGATAACCTCCCCTTTATTGACAAACGTCTCTCCATTGTAGATATCTGCCCCTCCACTGGAGAATTCGAACCCACCACCGTGTAGAAACAGCATCACGGCGTACCCGGAAGACTCGTCGGCACTTGTCGGTGTGTAAATATTTAAGTACAGACAATCTTCTGACATCTGTAATAAATAAACCGGACTGGTAACAAATACACGGTACGCAGTGATAATTTTTAACAAAAACTTGGCAGCAAAATAACCAAACGAAATAAATATGTGTCTCAGTGAAAGCTGTAACAAATATGTATCTCAGTGAAAACTGTAACAAATAAGCTTTATTAGCTGTAACAAACAAATATATTGGTTTGCTGTAACAGATAAACTTACTGATTGGTCGGAACGAACAAAAATATAAACTTTCCGATTTCTTACCTCCCCACACCCTCCAATCTCCCACCCCGTCTAAAGTACGCATACACTCTCCACTGCTTTCTAACGAAAGGTAATGTAAAGTGTTGTTATTTGAAAATTGTTAGTACAACGGCGTTGAAGCTTCAGTTTTATATTTGTTAGCCAATGACATTTATACGTCTTCAAATACATATACTTAAATTTATCAGTTTCCTCATCTTATCCATGACCAGGGTATGGTATTTTACATTTTTGCTTCCAGGTGACTAAGCCATTCTTTCACCATCCAAAGAAAAATTATTACAGTTTTGATTTTCTAACAACACCTAAATGCAACATAATGAAATGTGTAAGCGCTTTAAACGAAAGTTTTTTCAATGACGATAGCTAAGGATGTCAGCCGTATTGAGTGCTACCCAATACTACTGATGTCTATACGTGTTGTCCAATCATCACGAAAACACGCCTATATAATTTTGACCCCGTGAACCCTACTTTTATATAGTAAAACTGGGGTTTACAGGGGTATACATTATTTTTCTTATTTCTGCTCAAAACATAGATTGTGGGTACTCGTTAGAACCGCCTCTCCGAGGCGGTTATAACGAATACCCACAATCTATGTTTTGAGCAGAAATATGAAAAATATCAGAGTTTTTTATCTGAAAATTTTCAGTTTTGGGAGGTGAAATTTTCTATATGTTTTTAAATAGGCGTGTTTTCGTAATGAAAATTTTAGTTATGTTAGGATACATTTATTACAAACATGAAAACCTAAGATTTAAGATACTTTCTTAATATCTCTACTATAAGTCTGGCTGTCTATCAATAGTATTATGGGTGTAAGAGTATTTTGGTCTAGATCTGATTTCTAGTACATCTGAAACAAGTCAGTTTTGTTCAGTAATGTAAGGTAAATTATCTTCCCAACAACAAAGACAGAAAAACAGAGGAAAATCAGTAAAGTTGTCTGTTTAATTATATTATAAAATACATGTGGATTAATCTGCAATTATAGACAAATTAAGTTCTAGATGTGATGGTTTACATGTTTGTTATTATGTATATAAATATTATGGTTACCTACGTTATATTGTATATTGGGTGAGTTATATTAAGAGAAACAAGAGACCGTTGAATTTTCGTCTGTTAAATCTGTGGACCGTTGTGAGGCAATCGTCCCGAAAATCTACATACCTCAGGTTGGCATGTTCCAACTGGGTTCACTTCGGCGCAGTTGGCCCCTTGGTAACACATCGGTTTCACAACAGTTGCATTCAGGACGCCCGTCCATGGTAAAAGTTCTTTCGGAGACTCCCATCTGAAAGACAGTGGAACTGTTATGGTGGTCCATTTTTCACTGATAAATTCTACCGTGTTCTAGCCTCCCTTTCCACCCCAAAGTGTAACATAAAGGCTTTGATAAGATTTTGCTGTGTGGGTGCATTGTCGACACTGATTTTTTTTTTCTAATTTTTCCAAACAAAAAACAACAACAACAACAAAAACAAAAACAAAAAAACAAAAAACAAAAAAAAACAGGTTTTGACATTTCATGCAAATTGGAGACAATTTGCATAAAATGTCAAATCCTATTTTGTGGGAAAATGATAAAAAATGGCACCAGTTTGTCATCTGCTGAATTAGCCCAGAGAGTTGTAAAGGATAAGGGGTATCGATATACTTTCAAGGAAGATAACTTATAACTGAAAAGGGGTCTTCTCTAAGCGTTCGCTGGGCACTCTTTGGGTAGATCAGAAGCCAGTGTTTCTGCAGGCGGATAACAAAGACTGATCTGAAACTGCGCAACTATGCGGGCTGATCGTGGTCTTCGCTGTGACCACTTGTCTGAAAGCTCATTTTCCTTCTTTGCTCCAAGAATACATGTTTCGGAAAAGTAATAATGATCATGATGGTAAATAGACGAGAATCAAACTGTTTACAAATAGCAACAACAAAAAATATTACTATTATTATTATTATTATTATTATTATTATAAAGACAGAAAGAAAGATGAATAAACAGAAGTTGTAAATAACAGTTTCTAAGCTTACCTTTCAGTAGGGGCTGCGAATGGAACCCCTAGGAATTTCTGTGACAGGCTGGTCAGTCTCCCTAAAACAGATCCGTATTTTGTTTGTCGAATCACTGCCGTTTCACACTGTATTCCAACTACATGTATAACAACATTTATTAATAAAATTTTAAAAACTGTTGTTCTTAAAGTTGACATATTGAACATCTTCCTGTAATTCCGCAAAATTAGTAATGTTGCTTCGGGCATATGCGAACTGCGAACGTCCTGACCAGACTGCGCATGCGCCATGCGCAGTCTGGTCAGGGCGTGCGCAGTTCTTTGATGTAGGCAAAGTGCGCAGCCTAGTCAGAGCATGCACAGATCGCAAATACATGAAAACAATCTGAACCGTAACATAAGGAAATGTACCTTGGACATGTGTGCCCCGCGAAAACTCAGTCAAACTGCACATCTGCGCAGTCGCAGAATCTTTGCTGTCCGTCTTGAAAAATCTCGGATCTTTGGCTACCCAAAAAGCGCCTAGCGAAAACCCTGCGAAGACTGTGCAGATGCAGGCCGAGCTGAGACCTCCGTAGGCAGAGATGTCCGAGGGTACATTTTAACAGGTTTGGGTAGATTTTTATCCACCTTATGATGACGTACGTATGCGGAAGTTTGTCAAAATTCCTTGTGTCCTTGTAAAATGAACTGTTCAAAGAAGGTCCTGCGGCATTGTCCTAGTCATACCATATATATCCTAAATATTCGTATATCTTTTTCCTGTACCATATCCTAGAAGAATCCTGCGGCATTGTCCGAGTCAACCGTATTTACCCTAAGTATACTAAGGTTAAAACAAGTCAATTTCAGCTACTTATTCTTGTGTCTATTATAAATGCTGGCTTAGTGGCGAACAGAGTGGACCCTGATCAGACGCCGCGTTCTGTGGCGTCTGAGCTGGGTCTACTCTGTTTGTTCATGCCTGTCTGTCCCAACACCTAGGGTAGATATGGTACCTTCGTTGTGAAAAAATAAACACAAAAAACACACACTAAAAAACAAGAACAAAAAAGACAAAAGCAAAAACAGAAAAAAAATACAAACAAATGAAAATACTGAAGGTCTTTAGAATATGTTTAAAATATATATATACTTAACTCCTAACTGCTGCTTGTATTTTGACCTTTAGGCACTATTGTCATATTCAGCTGTTGACAAGATTTTTTTTATTATTATTTTTTTCTTAATTTTCCTAGAAAACAGGTTTTGAAACTTCATGCAAAATGTCTTTTTTTCTTCCCTTTCTTTTTTTTCCCCCTCTTTTAGCGCACTTGCATAGCTTAACAGAATCGATAACTCGGTTTGACATATTCTGATAAAAATTAAATGAGTTTTTTCCCTTACTTTACCTGTCCTCATCCGTTTCCGGTCTGCCAACAGGTAGCGCAAAATAAAATTGCGATAGAACAATGGAATAGCTTTTAATAAAATACAAATATACGCAACAATGACAATCATATTTATTGAACGTCTCTAAGCGTGTATTCTAACGAATTGTAAGGGCATTGTATTGGCAAAATAAATTCTTGGGATTCAGAAATTGGTAGAAACCTTATTTTGCCGGTGGGAGAAAGTATGTCAAGTAACAGCCAATCAAGAAGCAGGTTGGAGAGTTGTGTTGTGGAATTCCCAGGAAATATTGTAAATGCTGAATGATTTCAGCGTTACTTAGGTAATGCAATAAGGTCAGTCAGAAAGGCGTTGGTAATGATTGAAATAACAAATTAGAATTATAATAGGTATGTTTTATTTCGTTCAAAAAAAACGCACATTGATCGCAAATTCAAAAAAGAATGCGACCCTATGGATGTAAACAAAGTGACACAATTGTGCTCACACTTGTTTTTGAGGACTTTTTCACAGACAATATAATTTCTTAAAATCGGTATTTCCTATAGGGAAGGCCTTCACGATAGTACCCAGCTCTTCATAAAATTAAAACGTTTTAAACTTTACCACACCTGTCAAACAAATTGCATGGACTGTTGTGTGGATTGTGCTCATGAACTGTAATAGACACAAGTCCTATCACTCCAACATCTATCACGAACTGGTTCAATATTTTTATTTTATGATGACAGTCCTGTCTTTTGTTTTACACTATTTATACACTGCCATTTTTCTGTTTCGTTACTGAAGTCTATATAAAACAAAATGGACATTAGGAGCTAACCAGTCACTGAGTGTTTTTACGATTTGGAGAGTATTTTAAATGCATAAAATCCTTCTGATAATTCCTTTAAGGCATCGTGGTGTTTGAGCAAGTTATCCACGTGCCGTATCGGTAGCAGCAAGTTATCCACGTGCCTTATCAGTACCAGTGACTTGGGAGCCCCTAACAAAGCCCTTGCAGTTGGCATGTGATGTACCTGCAGGCTTCCAAGGATTTCCTCATCAAACAAAAAAAAATTAATATGAATATGACACCACAGGAAATTTTATTTTGAAAGCATGCACACAGAGTATAGTAAATGTCCTAAATTTACACTTTATTCCATATTTTTATGCCCCTGCCATCAGCATGATGCCAGAGCATTAAGTATTTTCGGTTTTCTGTACTTTGGTATGTGTGTACATCCTTGTGTGTGTATGTGTGTACCTATGTACATGCATACTTGATACTGTTGAACTCGGGTTAAGGCATTTGTACCAGGCAGAAACTGAACTTCTATTTATCATAGCAACTTAAAACTTTGTATGAAAACTTATGTATCTGAGTATGGTAGCAACATACATGAGTCTTCCCAGCATGACCTATATTTCATGATCCAGTGATTTTGTGCTTTAGCTTAATTGATATGCTTTATGTATAATTTGTACCAAGAAGAATCTGACCTTTTATTGATGATACTGTATTGAAACTTGTTTATTCCTTGATGGAATTTGAAATAACTCGGCAGAAATGATAACCATCCTGAGATGATGTGTCGCTTGCAAGACCAGGTCTATAGCTCTAAGGTCAAGGTAACACTAAGAGGACAAAGGTCAAAAGTAGAGTCTTTCTTGTGTCCAGTCCATAACTTTGTCATTCCTTGATGGATTTAGATATTACTTTGCAAAAATATTTTTGATCATAAGACGATGTGTGTAAGACTAGGTCAAAAGCTCCAACTGCAAGATCACAGAGGTCAAAGATCAAAAATAGGTTCTGTTATTCCATAACTTTGTCATTCCTTGATGGATTTAGAATTACTTTGCAGAAATGTTTAACATCTTAAGATGATGTGATGCATGCAAATGTCAAAAATAGGGTCTATTTTTCTTCTTCAACTTCATTTTTTGCAAAATGCTTGTTGCCAGGTGAGGATGACCCCTAGGCGGGGGCATATTGACATATTTCTAGTGTTTGTCTAAATTTTATCTTTTAGGTAATTGTTTCTTAAAATACCTAGTAATTGTTCCTTAAAAGACCTAGTGGAATGGAAAACAGTGTAGACCCTGATCATACTTCTTATTCAGGAGCAGTCTGATCTGGGTCTTACACTATTTATATATGCCATTTTGTCAGAAACTAAGGCATACATATTTAGGACATTTATCATAGTCCAGATGATTGGGGAATCAATAGAGGTGCTAAAAACTGCATATGACAATGGGATGAATGGACCTTGCCTTATCAACAAAAAAGGCATTTTCCTCACTTGCTATATAATCAGTGTGCAGTGGTACATTGATTATTAGGGTTAGTGCCCATATAAGGGGTAGTCTGCCTTGTAAGTCATATTCGACACAAATATTTCAGTCCCCCAAAACAAATCCTTGGGAAAGTTAGCATCTTATGTATTGTAAAGTGGACGTGGGTTGCAGTACGTCTTATTTGATATGTTAAATAGGTATTTCATAGCCCAGATAGCTGAAAATGCCTTCATTTTGCACTAGAAAAAAAAGTCAAAACAGGAGTATTGGACTACCCTTCTGCGGGTGTAATTGAAATAAAAAAAATTTAGTCTCTTGTTTTTTCAAGCCCACACCTATCTTTTCTGATGCAGAAATGAAAGTTGTTGGGAATAGCATTGTCCGATTTTTAAAAGATGTCTATGAAATTTACTAAAAATCAATTAACCAGGAGAATTTATCCATTTGTTGACATTTTGTTGTCTCGTAAGTCATGGCTGGAAGTTTGCGTAAAGATTTTGAGTGCATAACCAGCGGCTACCCCTTATGAGATTACCAGGTGTGTGATATAAATAATGAAAGGGACATAAAACACCAAATCATCCATCATTATCATCATCTGTAAATGAGCAGTGCTAAGGTAACTTTTCAACAAAACACTACCCATACATGTAGATCCATGTAACATTTTTACAATATTGTTTTCAGACTTGGATGAAACCAGTAAGCAAGACTTTCAGGTCTGAATACCTCATACACGTAATTCTTTGAAGAGTGGACACAGCTACCTATACACATTGGTACAGCCTCAGGGATATGTTCATCTAGTTGAAGTTGGTCTGCGATATGCCAGCAAGGCATAGCTATGGTGTAAGGAATTCCACTGAATATCGTCAGCCACTTGATAATTTCATCAAACATGACCAGTACCCTGCTGTTAATCTCTTGAAATCAGTCAAAGAACAGGTTAGTTGTCTAGCTTATCCAGGGCTGTGGAAATACCATGCCTGCATTACGAAAACAGGCCCAGGATTCTCACTAGGATTTTAAAAGTAGGAGTCCAGGACTCCCTTTTTTATAAAAAGTAGGAGTCCCAGCCAAAAAGTAGGAGTCCCACTCCCCCAAAAAATAGGAGTCCCATTTTTTTCATGAGTCTCCTTTAATAGTGAGCATGTCCCCAGTAACTTCAGTCTATAAATACCAGATGGAGAATCAGTTTCCTTATTTTCACATACTTGTGTATGTGTGTGTGTGTGTACTGGTAGTCATTATCACACATTCTGATGTTGTTAATTAATTCAAACGAGCTGGCCCAGAACTAAGGATGACAATCCTAACCTATTTTACTTCCATGGTAATGATAGTCGCACTTTTAATATTTAATAAAGTAATGCAGTCAATGTTTTTAGCTTTTTATTTCATAGGTAACAATACTTGAACTCTTCCGTCATGTGCTGCAAGTTTGTTTGTTTGTTTGTGTTGAGGTTTTATGGCCCAGTCAACCCAATGGGGTCATGTCGAGCGCGGTCAGTTTACCTAGCCACACATTTACTGGACAGGCTTAGTCCTCTAAGCCGTTAACCAGTATTTTGCACATTCTTTTGCCAGAAACTGACAACTGCCCTTCTTGAATCAGCGGAAGGGACAGAATGGCCGCAGAAAATATTTCATGATCAATCTCCACGAAAGAATGTTGCCGGCCTCGGCGGGGGTTGAACCCGCGACCTCCCGGTCTCCAGTCGGACGGCGCATCCTAATGAGCCGCAGAGGCCTGTGCTGCAAGTAAAGCAGATATTATTATTATTTTATGGTTAATGTAGCAAAAGATTCGAGGTTATTTCTGAAGAAATATGAACTAATCCTCCCAATGACACCCCTCTTTCATTGCTTTTCGTTAAATTCAATACCCCATCCCAACCAAAAAAAAAGTTTGGATCGTTGCTGTCTGCATGAGTGATCTTGAGTGTTATTGATATTATAAGTGAAACATATTTTAATCAAAACCAGTTAAAGCTCTTTTGCTATCGCAAACTTATATATGCAATATATCGGCACCTTCTGATCATGGACACCTCTGTTGAGCTTCCTGCAAAATGTCATTTCAATGTTTACATTAGCACCGTGCTGCGGTCAATACACACTATGAAAAAATGTCCAGGACTTCCTTACTAGCTGAACATTCGATCTACTGATTTCATTTGCCGAAAAAGCCTTGATAATTTAGTTCTATTTTTAATATGTGTCTGTTTCATATGCATGTCTGCGAAGAAAATGCTCTACAATGCAACATAGTAATAGTTCGTTTTTCTCCCAAAACGGTTTCCCGCCATGCTGTCAAATGACGCTACCGTTACGAGCACGCGCTACCGTTACGAGCACACGCTTTTTTCATTCGGGAGCAATGGAAAAATGTAACTTATACTAGAACAGTCCAAAACTGTATACCATCGTCCGGGGTGCATCTGAGGGTGCATTATACTTCACAGGGTTACAGGATAGATTTGATGGGACTTGGAAACTATTTTTTACTTATTTATTTATTTTTAGTGACAAACAGGAATAACCGTTTTGATGCGCAGACATCGGCGCAGACTGATATCTCGCAAAGGGATAAGGTACTATTTTTCTTCTGGTCGCTTGTTGTCTTTTAACAGAAAAAAAGTATTCTGGCGTTTTTGATATTAGTGCCGAAAATTCAGCGTCCGAAAATTTTTGAAATGGAAAAAAATTATCAATTAATAACAACAAAACAAAAAACGCCAGCCTAAAGGGATGAAAGCATGTCACCTGCGTGTGCATTTTCGATGAATCAGTGGGTAAGTGCAGGCAATACACAAAGAGGGAAGGGGTCACATATCGATGTTAGTCGCATGCTTTAATTGCTCGATCGCTGAAGTGTGAACTGCCAACACCTGTTAAACTGCCGCTTGCTTAGCAAATAACGGTACTATCGCAAGTGTGGAAAGCACGCAGCGGATTACTACAGTTCTTTTAAGATGCTACTGACGGTATGTATAACACGTGGCGGGCTTTAGACTTCAGCCAAATAATCCGATCATAATTAGTAGTCGTCCCACAGGAAAAAAACTTGCGTCCGGCGGACTCGGCTTCAAGAATTTTTAGGAGTTCGGACCCTGATTTATGCGTCCCGGGACGCAGGATTCTGCGTCCCCGAAAACCCTGCAGGCCTATTCAGATATACTGAAACTTTTACCACTAAAAATAATAAAAAAAATTTCAGATAAAAATTCTGATATTTTTCAAATTTATGCTCAAAACATAGATTGTGGTTTTTGAATTGAAAATTGGAGTCCTAAAGCAATTTATTTCAAAAAGTAGGAGTCCCTCTTCCAAATTCCAGGACTCCATGTTTGCAGGGTTCGCGTTACCGATCGCCATTGTCGCCATTTGCGCAGAAAAATAAAATTTGGCACAAAAAAATCATAAATTGGCGAAAACAAGTGGTGAAAAAAATATCGCCTGAATTACCCGCTACCGAGCCATATATAATTGTTGCGCGTGTCTATCGCACCTTCCTTGATTGTATAATTCGCCAATTAACAACTCAATTATCGATCAGAAAAACGGTAGCTGATCAAATTAACCTGAATTTGATGAAAGCAATATAAGGTCACGTGTCGTGATGCGCAGTTTGGCAGTAGCACCGCCCACTTTCCACGCCTTTCGTCCTCAATATTCATGACGCTCTGCCGAAACTACCAATCAGGAATTAATGTCAGAGTCGCATCGCCTACGTCACTGAAATTTACCATAATGTAATCACGTGGAACCCTATGTCAAACACAAAGATGGAAAACAAATTGATTACACGAGAAATAATTATTGTCATTAATCGGTTCGGCTTATTAAAGCGGTAAGTACACTTTGACAGTGCCGACTTTAATTAAGCATGTTTCGGTACCTTCTTATGAGCCTTAATTTTATTTGGCGATCAACGAACGTCGTCCCGGAAAAAAAAACGAACACGAAAAATGCCTCGGAGGTGGACACATTAGTCTCCGATGGCCCGGATCGCGCATTCAGTCCCCACAGATTGTAGACACATGTATTTGCTATGGTCATTCGCTCCTTCCACTGCTTCAAGATTGGGTTACAAGTTTCTTGCGGAAGGGTGTTCAATGTACTGGTTAACTGCTTATTGTATAAGCATGCCCCCTCTTTTTTATTGGCGCGATTCAAAAAAAAAAATGCTATTCCCCTTTCCATTTCCCCATTCCATTTGCGACCCGACTCGTAAAGCAATTGCAGTAAACTCCCTTTTAAGTCAGTTGCAGTTAGCTCCCTTAAAACAGTAAAACCTGCTGTGTAAGAAACTTACCCCGCATTTATCAGGATACAAATGAATATTGTTACATTATTCTCTTACAGTATAATACATTAATAACATTATATTTATTGGCTTATACAGCACTTTTCAGAATTTTCGTTTCCATTTAAAGTGTTCTATTTTTGTGCAAAACAAAGACTTATATGACATTGTAATTAATTAATTACAGCAGAAGTTTTAAATCAGTGTGAAAATTAATTTCAAGTCCCCCACACATTTCACACTATATCTGATACTGATTCTTGAATCTCTTTTTCTGACAAGATAATTCTTTGGCGAAAAATGGCCAAAATTTGGCTCAAAATCTGGCTCAAAGTTAAAGAAAATGGCACAAAAAAAATCAAAAAGGCGAAAATGGTGGCGAAAGAAAAAAAAAAATCCTAGTGCGAACCCTGGTTTGGGTTCTTTGGTTTTCGCCCACCTTTGATGAACAATTCGCTCAGCCCGACATAAGGGAAATAAGGGAAATATTCTTGATAGGGCGTAACCGCCCCCCCCCCCCCCCCCCCCCCAACCCATCCCAAAAATATTGAGAACCCTGAAACAGTGTACCATATTTACCCTAAATATTGGGACACATTAGCTACCTACCATACTTGTCCTAAAATTTGAAATAGTCCATTTTGTTACCTGTTGATGTGTCTAAAATATTGCTGTATGTATGGCAAACAGTGTAAGAATGCAGTGTCTGATCTGGGTCTACCCTGTTTGCAAAAGCCTGTATGTCCCAATACTTAGGGTTATTACGATATTCCCAATCAAATGTCACATTATGCAGCATCAGATCTGGATCTGCATTGTTTGCTCCGGAAGGTGTCTGTTCAAATGCTTTAGTAGGGTAGAGAAGGTATCCTATATTTGAAGAAGTTCATTTGACTTTTTTATATGTCTGAAAAGTACTGGCTGAACATGTACAGCAAGTATGGCAAGCATTACATGCCCTGATCAGATTATACTTGTTTGCTCAAGCTTCCTATTTTGGGAGTATACAGTACCATTATAACTCTAAATACAATGGAACCTCAATGTCTCGAACATCTTTGGGACCATGGAAATTTGTTCGAGACATGGGTAGTTCGAGCCACTGAGGGTTAATCATGGCACCAGATCAGGAAGCAAATAGCTGAAATCTTTTTGATTTTCTACACAATGATTGTATGGATTGTATGGGGTGTGTACTCATTAGAATTGCCTCGATGAGGCAATTCTAATGAGTACACGCAACATAAAACTCCATGATAAAATAAAAAAAAAATCCCTAAATATTTGTTTTCTTGAGCTATTGGAAGAATTTTGTAGGGACTGAAAAAAGAGTTCGAATCATCCACGGTAAACGAGCCATCCGTGTTCGAGCCATTTAGGTTATACTGTATTCGGACAGACAGACATGAGCGAACAGTGTAGACCAAGATCAGATGCCACAAAATGATGCATCTGATCAGGATCTACACATTCCCATTTACCCTCAGCAGAAGGTTTTTTACCCCCCAAAATTTGTCTTGTACCCCTAAAATTGAAGAGTCTTTATATGCTGCTGTACATTAGGGGCACAAAAAAAAAAACAAGAAGATTTACCCCCAGTTTCAAAATGCAGTGGGAACATTGCTACTCTGTTTGCCACTCAGCAGTTTTTAGACACATCAACAGGTAAGTAAATATTTAGTAAAATGGACTTGTTCATACATGTAGGACTTATTAAGGAGGAGCATTTGATGCTAATTCTGGGATAGTTTTTCTTATTTCTCCAAAAAAATGTAGATCACCAAATACTCCTGCTTAACGATCCCATGACTAAGTTTATGTTGTTTAAATTTTAGGACAAATATGATAAGGAGTTAATGTGACAGAAGACTTATTAACGAGTATTAGGTGATAATTGATCATAATTGGGGAATAATTTTCCCCAGTTCTCCATAAAAAGATATGTTGTGGGTACTCATTACTAGAATTTAGAAGTGCCTCATCATCTCCATAAAAAAACATATGTTGTGGGTACTCATTAGAAGCGCATCGGCAAGGCACTTCCAATGAGTACCCACAACGTAGATTTTATGGAGAAATAAGAAAGTTATCTCAAAATTATCACTTAATACTCCTCCATAATAAGTTGTCTGTAAGATGTCTCAATATTTAGGGTAAATAGGATAAGTTTGAAATTTTGATAGACTACAATTCCCTAATGGACTTATAATGACCTTTTGTTTAGGGTTAATTTGTTGCAATTATTTTATGTGGCTTATTATGGGCCATTATAACAGTGTTGTTAGCTATTAATGTACATGAGTGAAAGTTTGTTTATCCTACACAGCTTTTTATCAATAACAAACAAATAACACTAGATTATACCTCTTTATCCAGGTGTGTAAACAGTGATATGACTGTCCTGAACCTGTATAGAATATTGTGGAATATCATCCAGAGGACTTGTTTAGGAGAGCATTTGTCAATAATTCAGGGCCCAGTTGTTCAAAGCTAACGATGTTGTTAGTTAACGATCCGTTAAAATTTCCATCAGTGATACGCAAATATGCTGAAATTTTTTGCTGAAAAAAATGTGAGTAGCTTAGCGAAAAATATCAGAATATTGTATATTGAATCTGCTAAAGTAGTTAACGAAATGACCCTTAATGAGCTCGTTAATCTAACGATGCTTTGAACAACTGGGCCCAGGGATAATATTCTCCATCTCTCCATAAAAACATACATTGTGGGTGTGAGTTCTTAGCTCAAGGTGCTTTTTTTTTGTTTTGCATTAAAATTTTTTTTATATTTTTCTTATTTCTCTATGAAAAGATACATTGTGGTACTCATTAGAAGTGCCTTGCTGAGATGCTTCTAATGAGTACCCATAACATATGTTTTTGTGGAGAAATATGAAAAATATTTTCCTGATACCCTGTCTTATCTGGAGCTATGTGAGTCGCTTTTAATGAATACCCACAATAAGTGTTTTTATGGAGAAATAAGAGAAATTATCCCAGAATTATCACCAAATGCTTCTCCATAACAAGTTGGGCTGCGCAGTGCAGTCTGACTGCAGATCCAGGGATTGCAAGTTCAATTCCCAGCTTGGTCACATTTTAACTTTCATGGTGATTGATCATTAAATCATTTATATGGTCATTCTCCCCCTTCTGCCGTAGCTGGTGTAAATATACGCACAATTTCTGATTAACTGTTTAAAGGACTATTGTAGACTGACTGAACTCCCCTATTCTATACAATAATAATAATAATAATAATAATAATAATAATCGACTTTATTTATAGAGGGTAACACATTTAGTAAACTAATACTAATCTTCCATGTGGCCCTCTTTTTTTTTTTTTTTTTTTTTTTTTTTTTCCTGGGTAGAAACCAGTACTAAGCAATGTGGATAAAGTCTCTTGCTCAAGGAAACAACACTTGATGTTAGGGGGGATCGAACCCAGTACCTCTCGATCTCGAGTCTGATGCTTTACCACTGCACCACAGCGCTCCACATATACATGCATATTGGAAGATTCTAATTTTGATTTTAGGTATGTCAAGCTAAACAATTTAGATATTCCTAGAGAAAATTGGTTGAACTATTTGCAAACTATGGAGACCCTGATCAGTTGCCGCATTCTGCGGCATCTGATCTGGGTCTGCACTGTTTGCCAATTACCCTTTTATGGGTCTCCAGACTACAAAGGGTTAAAACCTGCCTAGGAAAAAGTGTAAGTTAATTGACTGGCTCGACGTGACTGCAACAGTGTTAACTGGGTTTTAAAACTCCTAGCTCAGCTCAGCTTCTCCATAAGGAGTCCTCTGATGGTTAACCCTTGTCCTGCTGAACCCGGATATGCCCTGTTTTGCAAACAGTGTAGATCCAGATCAGTTGGCTTCTGAAGAAGCCAACTGATCTGGATCTGCACTGTTTACCATCAAGTATGCAAATTTATAGCAACAATCTGGATCAAGCGACGTGACTGGTTGAAAATTAGAAGTGGGCGTAGCATCTTAATTTATTCAGCAGGACAAGGGTTAAATGTATAGATCAATAGTGGCTAAGTATCAGTCTATAACAATCAGCATATAAGTATCAGTCTATACTAATTAGCATATAGAGATGTATGGTTAATGTCCTAAAATTTCAAACACTTTTATCCATACTTTTGTTTGCCTAAATTTTACTTTATACCCCTGGCATACGAAATTTTTGTCTTTCTGTGTGTCTGTGAGTTGACATTTTTTCTGTGTGTCTGTGAGTTTACATTTATTTTGTGTCAAAAATTTCTCAAGAACAACTATACCTAGAATCTTGAAATTTTGTACACATGACAAGTATGACTAGTTGTATTGTGGGAAAGAAAATAGGGGCTGTGGGTCCAGGTCCCTTAGAGTTATTTCCCTTTGTTGTTCTCACTATACTGATGGACATGGCCGGGGGTATTAGTGAGCATATGCTCACTTCATGGTCTAGTGATAAATGCAGTTGTCTTAGAATATGGCAAACAGGGTAGATCCTGAACCTGATCAGACTCTGATCTGGGTCTGAACTGTTTGCATACACCAAAAAATAAGAGAAGTGTTTCAAAATGTCATCTGCTGAACATTTTACCCAGTGCTAAGTGTTAATGTGAATTGATATAGTCATCATGTTTATAAAATATTTCCATTTTGATGCTTGAATGAGCGCCAAAAATGGATTTATAGGTTGTTTACATTTTTCACATGCTGTTTTTCGTTTGGGTAAAAATTGAATGATGAATCTTCTATTTACACTTTCTAAGGCAGACATGGGATCATAAATTTTACATTAATTTGTCTTGCATGAGTGTATGATGCGGCATATGACTGCAGTATAGATGATTTCCATGTCATTTGCACTGCAAATCTTTACCTAAAGCTCATGATATGGGGCTTTTTTTTTTTTTTATCAGAAAGTTTTGATATTTTTCTTTTCTTATTTCTCTGCTAAAACATACATGTATGTTGTGGGTACTCAGTAGAAGTACCTCATTTAGGCACTTCTAATGAGTACCCACAACATGTTTTAACAGAGAAATAAGAAAATAAACTATTTATCTAGATATTTCTGTTACCTGGAGCCAGGCTTGCCCATTTTACCAGCCATGAGATAATGTCTAAAAAGACAGCTTCAGAAGGAGTACCAGGACTTTAACCCGGCCTTGGTGGCTCAGTTGGATGCGCGTCCAGCTGGTGATCAGGAGGTGCGGGTTCATCCCCCGCTGAGTCAGCAACATTCTTTCGTGAATATTTGATCATGAAATATTCTCTTGGGTTATTCTCTCTCTTCCACTAATTCAAGAGGGGCAGTTGTCCATCCCCCACCGAGTCAGCAACATTCTTTCGTGAATATTTGATCATGAAATATTCTCTTGGGTTATTCTTTCTCTTCCACTAATTCAAGAAGGGCAGTTGTCAATTTCTAGCGAAAGAATGTGCACAGTACTGGTTGACCACTTAGTAAGCTTGCCCAGTAAAAGTGTGATTAGGTACATGTGTGAACTTTTCTGGCGAAAGAATGTGCACAATACTGGTTAACCGCTTAGAGGACTAAGCCTGCCCAGTAAACGTGTGGTTAGGTAAACTGACCGCGCTTGACATGACCCCATTGGGTTGACTGGGCCATAAAACCTCAACACAAACAAACAAATGTGTAAATTGACCATGCTCGACATCACCCCATTGTGTTGACTGGGCCTTAAAACCTCAACACAAACAAACAAATGTGTAAATTGACCATGCTCGACATCACCCCATTGTGTTGACTGGGCCATAAAACCTCAACACAAACAAACAAATGTGTAAATTGACCATGCTCGACATCACCCCATTGTGTTGACTGGGCCATAAAACCTCAACACAAACAAACAAATGTGTAAATTGACCATGCTCGACATCACCCCATTGTGTTGACTGGGCCATAAAACCTCAACACAAACAAACAAATGTGTAAATTGACCATGCTCGACGTCACCCCATTGTGTTGACTGGGCCATAAAACCTCAACACAAACAAACAAATGTGTAAATTGACCATGCTCGACATCACCCCATTGTGTTGACTGGGCCTTAAAACCTCAACACAAACAAACAAATGTGTAAATTGACCATGCTCGACATCACCCTATTGTGTTGACTGGGCCTTAAAACCTCAACACAAACAAACAAATGTGTAAATTGACCATGCTCGACGTCACCCCATTGTGTTGACTGGGCCATAAAACCTCAACACAAACAAACAAATGTGTAAATTGACCATGCTCGACATCACCCCATTGTGTTGACTGGGCCTTAAAACCTCAACACAAACAAAAAAATGTGTAAATTGACCATGCTCGACATCACCCCATTGTGTTGACTGGGCCTTAAAACCTCAACACAAACAAACAAATGTGTAAATTGACCATGCTCGACATCACCCCATTGTGTTGACTGGGCCTTAAAACCTCAACACAAACAAACAAATGTGTAAATTGACCATGCTCGACATCACCCCATTGTGTTGACTGGGCCTTAAAACCTCAACACAAACAAACAAATGTGTAAATTGACCATGCTCGACATCACCCCATTGTGATGACTGGGCCATAAAACCTCAACACAAACAAACAAATGTGTAAATTGACAACGCTCGACATCACCCCATTGTGTTGACTGGGCCATAAAATCTCAACACAAAGAAAACACATGACTTTGATCTGGATGACATGCATCACTCGGGACCCTTGCTCCCAACCTTTGAGGGTCTAGAATATGGTTTTGTGGGTAAAAGCTGCCAAACTGTGAGTCACAAATGCCCCGCTTGGAAGTTTTTTTTATATGATGGTAAATGCTAGTTCAGGCTGTCCGCAGAAAGAACTATATCCTCTAATCCCTCATTTTGGTCAGTTTTGTTAGTTTGCTTGTTTTGTGTTAGACTGGCCCCAGTCTTCAATGACTAAATAGTCTTTTCTTATAATCCTGTTTGATAAACCACTAAAATAAAACCAAAATAATATCATGACTATAAAGGCTGGTCACTCTAAAACCAAAATAATATCATGACTATAAAGGCTGGTCACTCTAGTGACCAGCCTTTATAGTCATGATTTTATTTTGGTTATATTTTAGTGGATTATCAAACAGGATTTTAAGAAAAAAATATTTAGTCACTTGAGACTGGAGCCGTTCTACTTTCATGTATGTGATGTGTCAAACCTTGTTTGATTGAGCATGACTAAAAGTGTAAATTTAACATTTTGCTTGCTGGGTAAAAATTTCAGCAGACAACATTTTGAAGTAATTTTCTTATTTTTCCTAGAAAATAGGAGTTGACACATCATGAATATTGTCTCCTTAGGATACAGTTTGCATGAAGTGTCAGATCCTATTTTCGTGGAAACGTAAGAAAAGTATCATCTGTTCGTCTTCTGCTGAATTTGTGTATAGCGCAGTAAGTGTTAAATTGAGGTTAGAAAAATACAGTAATAAAAGAATGTATTGTTACCAAAGAAAGTTGAACTGACAAGTGTAGTGTGAGTTGGAAGTAAATTAATCCAATGAATGGTTTCCCTAATTATTGCTTTCTTTCTATGGTAACAAAGGTGTGCATTATTATCCCTTAAAGTGCTTATTACTGTTGCAGCAAATTACATTTTGAAGTATTTTTTTATATATATATATATTTTTTTTTTCAAAGAAAATAAGCCCCACCTCCCCTACCCAGTAGTTTTCCTACTAATTGTCCAAGCTGGCTTCTCTGTTGCAGTTCTTTTTTTACATTGATGGTTTTATATTTGTCCTTATTTGTACCTCATTTCTCCTTTCGGTGCCTTGGGACGGCTGTGCTTTACAAATGTGCCATTATCCAGGTTATAATTGTTTTTATATGTAACCCTAGAGGGCTAAGGAGAGTACCAGTATTTGGTGATAATTCTGGGATAATTTTTCTTATTTATCCATAAAAACATATGTTGTGGGTAGTACCCACAACGTATGTTTGTATGGAGAACTAGAGAAACTTATCCCAGTATTATCATCAAATACTCCTCCTTAACAAGGCCTCTGATTACCCACATATAAAACATAAATGAGGTGCTTCTAATGAGTACCCACACCATATGCAGTCTTGTAGAAATAGGAAAAAATATTTACCCAGATACTTCTCTTATATCTCTATACATTACATGTATCTAGACTTCATACATGTAGTTTACTAATATTTTTATTTTATCTTATTTTTTGTAGGAACTTCAATTTGAGCAACTGACAAGAGAACTTGAGGCAGAAAGAGCAAGTGTAGCCCATAGAATCGACCAGGTAGGTGCATAAAAATGAAAAACATACAGTACTGTGTTCGGGGCAATAATTCTGACAGAATACAAAACCAGTCGGGCCTTTGCTCATAGCTCCAGATAAGAAGGGTACCGTAAATACCCTAAAATTTCGAACACCAGACTGTCTGACGAAATGACATATGCAAACAGTGCAGACTTAGATCCTGAAGGAGCCGTCTGATCAGGGTCAATACTGTTTGCCTTTCCACTAAGTTAATTAAGAAACAACTGCATTAAAATCAATATACAGTCAAACCTGTCTTAAGCAGCCACCTATGGGAAGCTTAAAATGTGGCTGCTGAAGGCAGGTGGCTGCTTAATACAGTTCAAATATATAAGTCTATGAATTTTCGGGCAACTTTCCTCTGGCTGCTTAATACAGGTTGGCTGCTTAATAGAGGTGACCACTAACACAGGTTTGACTGTATAGGCCAAAATAGTATGGAATAAAGTGTTCAGGACATTTACCGTAGCCACATATGGTATAATGGCCCTTGAACTGTGTCGCAATCAAATTTTTCTGATGTAATAAAGGCTAAAAATATTCTGACTGCCACATTTAACCTAAATATTGGGACAACTTAATTCCCTACAAAGAACAAGTCTAATTTACTACCTGTCTGACATCTGTTGGAATAGTGGTTAAAAGTGTAGACCCTGAACAGATGCAGCATTCTGAGGCATTTGATCTACATCTGCACTGTATGCTCGGGCCTGCCTGTTCCAGTTCTTTGAGTTATTATGGTATTCTGTTTATCTGGAGCTCTGGGTTTGGAATGAATAAATAAAACTTGTTTGCATACCTGTACTGTATTCATGCTTACAATATTTTAATCTTTAGGTATGCTGGGTAAAAAAAATTCAGCAGACAACAATTTGAAATAATTTTTTTTTTTTTTTTCGAGAAGATAGGTTTTAACATTTCATGCAAATTGTCTCCTTGGAGACAATTTGCATGAAATGTCAAAGCCTATTTTCTAGCAAAAATAAGAAACAGTATCATCAATTTGTCATCTGCTGAATTTGCCCAGAGAATGCTAAAGGTTATTCTTCAGGCAGTGAATTGGAATGAACCTGCTCCATGGGAAAATGTGTCTTCAGGGGCATTTATGGACAGTGAAGATCTAGATCGGGCAGCAAAATAAGTCAGTCTGATAAGTGCCTAGGCTAAACAATGATATATCCTTTAGTACCCAATGATTCTCTAAGTGTGTGTTGATAGCCCCAATTAGACTGCACAAATGCTAAGGTTGAGCTGAGTCTCTGATCTAAAGCACCTTTTATCCCATTACATTACATGATGTGACTCAGATATTGATAAGACTGTGCAAGATGAGTCTTGGCTGGGTGCACATGCAGTCTAGTGGAAAATGCTGTGCCCCGGCTCATATGTATATGTGTGTGTAGTGCTGATGAGTCTCATGCAGTAAGGTACCTTTTTGGTTATTACCACTAATATGGACAAAAGGGGGCAGGTCAAGCTGTAACAACAAATATATGACATCACTTCATAAGTGGATTAAAATTTACTCACGGCCAAAGCCCTAGATAGTAAAATTTGTCATTTTTTTTGTCCCAAAACTAATCTTTTTGTTTACCTACTAGAATGTGCTTGAGAGAGATGATTCCAGTGACATCAGCATTATCCTTGTACATGTATATATATGAGCTGCAGCACAGCATTTCCTACTAGATTGCATATGCACCCAGCCAAGGCTCAGTTTGCGCAGTTTGAAATTGATCAGTCTTTGCAGGCTACCTTGTGGGCAGCCAAGAATTCAAGGCTTTTTCAGGCAGACAGGAAGTCTCCAGCCAACCTTCTAGCGTGGATGCACAGGCTGATCTGAGTCTTCACTGAGGGCACATGTAGTCTATAGGAAATGCTTTTCCCAGCTCATTAATGAAACTGTAGGCAAGAGATGTGAAGTGATCAGCTCCCTCTTCCCCAGTAACAGGGTTCGAAATTAACACTAGCAAGTAGCAAATTTGCTACCTGAAAATTCAGTTTGCTACCAGGCCAAACTGTTGGTAGCAAAAAGTTGCTACCTGGTAAAGTGCCCCGATCACTATCAACTTTAAGTGTTGGGAATGTCTTCAGTGCAAATTAGACGACATTTCATGTGACTCGTCTGCCAAGCAGACAAATCACAATGTAATGTCAAGCCTCATTTTTGCTGAAATACTTTGAAAATGCTATCTCCTAAATATGCTTAGCGCTTGAAGATTTAACCCATGACACAGGAGCAACACGTTTTGCTGCCATGTAGGTGCATTTTCCTACCTAATTTCAGACAAGGTAGCAACTACTTGCTACTTGCGAAAAAAGTTAATTTCTAACACTGCAGTAAGGTGATCTTTGAATATTGTGTAGTTCTCTAAAGAAAGAATTCGCTTCCTTTGGATGGCCTAGATATGCTTGGTAAATTTTCTGCCATTTTTACAAGGGAGAACTTTTTTGACTTCCTATTTCCTGGTCTGCATTTTTAAAGGGATCAACTCTAAAAGGAAAGAATTTGCTCCCCATGGGAGCAAATTCTTTCCTTTTAGAGTAGATCCTTTTTCAGAAGGGAGGTAGGACAGTTTTAAAAGAGTTGCCTTCCCAGAAAGTGTATCCATTCCCTTTGAGGTACCTTTTCCCTTAACATGTGTTTAGGCTTCTTACCTGGTTTCTGTTTGCCTGCTTAAATTTCCTAGTGTCAAGTGAGTAGTTTTTGAGATATGGTGGTCTTAAACTTTAGCCTGCTGATTTTATAAAAAGCAGACATTTTTCCACCTTGATTTTAATGGACATTGGGGCTTGATGTTGCAATAAAATTATGTGCTTTGGTGACAATTTGATAGACAATCACAGTTTAGGACCTACCTCACTACATCGGTTTTGCAAGGTCCATATTACTATATGAGGAGAGGAACTTCATAAGCAATTTGCTTTCGTTCCAGTCCTAGTATTTTGTATGTTGTTATATTTATTGATGTGCCATCAACTCTGAATAAAATATGTTTAAACTAATGTGCAATTTTTAATGTGAGTTTACCCAATGGTTAAGTTTGCCACAATTGTTTACAAACATGTACTTTGACATATGCAGACATAATACATGTGTTTCCAGAATTTAACCATTGCCACTCCCTGGGCCAATTTAGCAGAAAACAAATTGATAATGTTTTTTTTTTTATTGTTTCCCAGAAAATAGGCTCTGACATTTTGTCAGATTGTCTCCTCAGGATGTTGATTTTCTGGGAAAAGTAAGAAAAATAATTCAAAATTGTCAGTGGCTGAAATTTTTACCCAACATGCTGTTAAAATAAATGTAGTCAGCTGTATAAAATGTATATAAGCTGAATGACAACATATTTGAAGTCCTTAGACAAGGATTATAAAATAACATGATGAATAATTTAAACCTGTCAAAAGTAATACAGCTCCAGATAAGAGGGATATTTTATAAATATTTTCCTTAGTTCTCCACAAAAACATATGTTGTGGGTACTCATTAGAAGGGCCTCATAAATATTTTCCTTAGTTCTCCACAAAAACATATGTTGTGGGTACTCATTAGAAGGGCCTCAGTGAGGCCCTTCTAATGAGTACCCACAACATACATTTTCATGAAGATTTAAAAAAAAAGTATCAATACTGTTTTGTTGAAAAATTTGCCTTATCTGGAACTGTGTAGGAAGGGAATTGAAAAAAAAAAAAAAATGCAAAGGGAGGAAACATGTGACTCCCTTTGCAAAATTGGCTACTTCCCTTCGCATGTTAGTAAAATTAGGTAATTTACTTGTTTTGTGTCAGGTTCATCTTTAATGTTTGAATTTTTTGGGTATTCACTATAACTTAGTGTTTTTCTTTTTTACTTACATGAAATCAGAAGATACAAGGTAATGTAAAATAAAACCCCTGCCTCTAGCTATATTTACCAGATTTACCTGAATATTGGGACACTTTAACTCCTTACCATACTTGACCTGATATTTGCACATCTACATTTTTTAATGCCAGTTGATGTGTCTAAAACTGCTGGATGAGTGGCAAACAGTGTAGACTCAGATCAGATGCCACATTCTGTTTCATTAGGCCTGTCTGTCCCGATATTTAGGGTTTTTTTTTTTTGGTATATTGTGTTTTACGAAACTTCTTTTTTAACACTTTCATTGTTCCAGATAACTGGGTTTCAGATAAAATGGCTATGGGTATTTTTGTTTCTTTATGAAAATGTTAATTCTGCAATCACATTAGATGCCTCTTTCTGAGACAGAATAGCTGTTAGAGGGGTATCCACAATTAACCCTTGTCCTGCTGAATAAATAAAGATGCCACACCTTTTTCAAATTTTCAGCCAATCAGATTACTTGATTCAGATTGTTGATACGAATTCACATTCTGAACATGCTGAATGGCAAACAGTGTAGATTCAGATCAGTTGGCTTCTTAGAAGCCATCTGATCTGGATCTACATTTGTGTACACTGTTTTCAAAGGCAGGGTATATCCAGGTTCAGTAGGGCAAAGGATAAGAAGGGTATCCAGATAATTTTTCATACTTTTGTTAAAAAAAAACAACAAAAAAAAAAACACATTGTGAGTGCTTCTGATGAGTACCCAAACTAGGTTTTCATGGCGATTCCAATGAGTACATAAAATATTTTGCTGCCAGAAAACAACAAAAAAAGTACTTTTTGATTTTATTTGGAGCTGTGCTGTTATATTATCCTTATAATTGTCCTTGAGACATAATAAAACAGTAATATTTTCTCTTCATATCATGACTAACAGGGGAGGAAGCCTTGATCCTTAGGGATGGGGCATATCATAGTTCCAGATAGGGCACTTTTTTACAGTTGAAGAGTACCAGTAATGATATTTCTCACTTCTCCATCTCCATAAAAAATGTGGGTATTCATTAGAAATGCCTCGGCGAGGTTGAGTACCCACAGCATATGATTTTGCGAACAAAAAAAAAAATATCTGGATACAAAAATATAAGTTGCGGGTACTGATTAGCAGCCCCATAATGAGGTAGGTCTGATGAGGTCCACAACATATGTTTTCATGGAGAAATTAGAAAGATATCCAAAAAAGTGTCATATCCCCAGTTATGTAACCATCTAAAGAAGGCAGTAGTATACAGGTGGAGGTATTGTTTTCAATCTCAATCTAAGTAACAGACTTACTGTCAGATTACCTAACATAGTAATCTATACAGGTAGTGTGAATGTAAAGCAACCCTTGGGAAATTTTGCTATATTCATCATAATACTGAAAAAAAAAATGTTTTTCACTTATTGGTTTACACCATATTTACCCTAACAGCAAGGTGTAGGTCATTGTGCTCCTAATGGAACGGTTTGACCTGGGTGTTGGCCTCGGAGGTCAGGGGTTCGATCCCCACCTGGGTCTGGCAACATTCTTCTTGGAGACTAATTATAAACATTTTCTATGGTCATTCTCTCTTCTGCTGATTCAAGAAAGGCATTTGACAGTATCTGGCAAAAGAATGTGCACAAGTACTGGTTAACAGCTTAGAGGACTAAGCCTGCCCAGTAAAAGTGTGGTTAGGTAAACTGACCGACACAACATGACCCTAATGGGTTCACTGGGCCATAAAAGCTCAACTCAGTCAATCAATGACCAGGGTCTACATTTGCCTCTTGTTAGTACATAGTCAAATGAACTCAATCAGGGCCCAGTTGTTCAAAGCATCGTTAGCTTAACGAGCTCGTATGTGGTCAAAATGTTAACTGTCCTAGTAAGTACAATATCTAATTCACAGTTATTTTTGCTGAAAAAATGTGAGTAGCTTTTGCAAATGCAAAAGCTACTCACATTGTTTCAGCAAATATATTAGAGTATATGCCATATTCAATGATCAAAGTTTTAACAATTTGTTAACTAACGACATCGTTAATTTCAAACAACTTGGCCCAGGTTTTTAGGTTAAGTATGGTAAGGAGTTACGTTGTTTGGATGTTTAACCCTTGTCATGCTGAATAAATTCAGATGCCACACCCACTTCTAATTTTCAGCCAATCAGATTACTTGATCTAGATTGTTGATACAAATTCACATTCTTAATGGCAAACAGTGCAGATCCAGATCAGTTGGCTTCTTCAGATGCCAACTGATCTGGATCTACACGGTTTGCAAAGGCAGGGTATACCAGGGTTCAGCAGGACAAGGGTTAAGTTAATTATTGTTAGAACAATTATATAACACATGTTGAACAAAAAAAATCTTAGACTTCTGCAGTTGCTGTTTATCAGCAATTCTGATGCAAATCAGATTTCTTATCAGAGAAGTCAAGGAGGGATATTTGATGAAATTTTCTCTTGTTCTCCATAAACACATGTGGGAATTCATAAGAGGTGCCTCACTAAGGCATTTCTTATTGAATGAGTACCCACAGCATGCTAATTTTTTTTTTTTTTATTTCGAGAAATACGAAATAATATCCCAGAATTATCACTAAATATGTCCTCTGGTATTTCCACATGATGCTTTTTTTTGGGAGGGGGAGGTGGTTTTGGTTGTGGGGGTTGGAGGTGGGGGAGAGGGTGAGGTCTAAATGTGTACCCTAATAAAATTTCATATATAGAAATATTGTAATTTCTCCATTGACAATCTTTATTCATCACTTAATTGTCAAACAGGCAGGTTTTGTTTTTTAACAGATTTGATCAAGCTAGAATCCTTTTTAAGCCTAACAGTTTTGTGTCTTCTATTTTTGCAAAACAGATTGGATCACATAGCTTCAGATAAGATACTTTTTTTCATCTGAAAAAAATTGATATTTTTCTTATTTCTCCTTGAAAACATATGTTGTGGGTACTCATTTGAAGCACCTCAATGAGGCACTTCTAATGAGTACCCACAACACGTTTTCATGGTAGAGATAAGAAAAATATTTTTTGGCTACCCCCTCTTATCTGGAGCTATCAGATTTTAAAAGTCCGTTTTTATACTTAACAGTTTTGGGTCTTCAGTCAAAAGAATGCCTGGTTTTCATGACATGGTAAATGCAACATTTTTTTCTGAAGTTTCCATTATTGTTTTTTCTGTTGATTTGTCAAAGAGCTTTGCTTTCCCATTGGAGTTGTTTGGAAGGCAAGTTCTGTTGTGCAGATCAAACAAATCCTAAATAGTTTATAGGGGCTGCGTCAAGTGAAAAAGCGTCTTCGAGCATGCGCGGATTCAGACCATCCATTCAGTCTGTAGTGGCCAATGGTTCTGTTGAATGGTTCTGTTTCATAGCAACAGATAAGGCGCTTTTTACATCTGAAAAATGCTGATATCTTTCTTATTTCTTGACAAAAACATATGTTGTGGGTACTCATTAGAAGCGCCTCAGCGAGGCGCTTCTAATGAGTACCCACAACATACGTTTTTATCGAGAAATAAGAAAAATATTATGTGGATACCCTCTCATCTGTAGCTATGCTGTTAGCAGGCAGTGAAGGCTTCACTGACTGCACAGATGTGCAGGCTGATCTGGGCCTTCTCTCTCCGTATGTTCGGAAGACGTTTTAGCATGCTGAGGCCTATAGGATTTGGAAATTAGCCTTTTGATGCTTAGCATGCTGGGTAAAAATTTCAGCAGACAAGTTCTGAAATATTTTTCTTTATTTTCCCAGAAAGTAGGCTTTGGCATTTTAAGTAGGCTTTGGCATTTCATGAAAATTGTCTCCTTAAGAGGCAGTTTCATGAAATGTCAGAGCCTAATTTCTGGGAAAAAATAAGAAAAAATATAATAAACTTGTCATCTGCTGAAATAGCCAGAGAGTGCTTAGGTTGATATCCCTGAATTTCAAATCACAAGGGAAGTAATTTGACAGGTTTGATATTTCAGTATTCATTTCTGCTTCTGCTTGAACAAATTTAGTGTTTTTCAAGGTCTTGACATTATTCACAGTTGGTTGGACATTATTAGTTGTGCATTGCAGCAGGTTTATCATTTACCTAAGAAAGTTATTTATTTTAATAAAGTTGAATTACTACTGTAGAAAATAAGGCAGTTTTGGGCATGGCTGATTGATTTGTCAGTTAAACTGTCAGTGAAGAAACGCTTGTTATGTTGTTTTAATGTTCTGTATGAAGTTTTAGCCATTTCTGTTGCTCAGTTGCATGTGCCTATGACTGGTGGGTTTGATCCCCACTGGGTCTGGCAACATTATTTCGTTGAGATTGATCATGTAATGTTTTCTACAATCATTCCCTTCCGCTGATTCAAGAAGGGTAGTTGTCAGTTTCTGGCGAAAGAATATGCTTAAGTACTGGTTAAATGCTTAGAGGACTAAGCTTGCCCAGGAAAAGTGTGGTTAGGTAAACTGACAGACTCAACATAACCTTAATAGTTTTGACTGGGACAGTTTCAACTCCAAGTCAACCAATTTTGTATGAGATTTTATGCCCCTTTCAAAAAATTTTTATTTGTATTGAGCTGGCTGTATGAGAAGAAGTCTGTTTGTGCCTTCATTTGTTGAAATCAGCCCACCAACTACACTACTCATTACTAAGTGCCACCCATCCACTAAATTCATCCCACCCACTAAGTAATCAAGCGAGCCAAGGTAGCTCAGTCATATGGGTGTCTGCCTGGTGATCAGGAAGTCACAGGTTTGATCCCTGCTTGGTCTGGCAACATCTTTTGTGTAGATTGATCATGAAATATTTTCTACGGTCATTTGCTCCCTTCTGCTGATTCAAGAAGGGCAGTTGTCAGTTTCTGGTGAAAGAATGTGCACAAGTACTGGTTAACCCCTTAAAGGACTTAGCCTGCCCATGAAAAAGGTCATTAGGTAAATTGACTGGCTTGACATAACCTTAATTGATTTGACTGGGGCAGTTTAAACTCCAAATCAACCAAATTGTCTGAGATTTTATGCCCCTTCAAACAATTTTGTGTTTATATTGAGCTGGCTGTATAAGTTAACTGTATCTTCATTTATTCAGATCAGCCCTCAAACTATACTACTCATTACTAAGTGCCACCTCATCCACTTTATAATCAACCCAGGTCCTGTCAGTTAATATGAAGGCAAGGTGTACTAAAGGTGTAGGAAATTACCTTGACCAGGGCCCAGTTGTTCAAAGCTAATGACATCGTTAGTTAACGATTCGTTAAAATTTACATGAGTGATACGCAAATATGCTGAAATTTTTTGCTGAAAAAATGTGAGTAGCTTTTGCAAAAGCTCCTCACATTTTTTTCAGCAAAAAATATCAGAATATTGTATATTGAATCCGCTAAAACAGTTAACAAAATGACCCTTAACGAGCTCGTTAAGCTTACGACGCTTTGAACAACTGGGCCCAGAATGGGATTCAAACACATGATATTTGACTTTCAAAGCAATGCTATATATCCATTAAGCCACCTGGACTTACCTTATTGTGTTGTTGAATGTTGTGTGGTTCAGAATTTATTCTTTCTTTATTTTTTAGTTCAGTATTTCCACAAAGAACATAGCTTACCATGCTTATGGCAGGATTAAAGACATATTTTTAAACTTTACCTTTACACATACAGAAGCTTTCAGCTGATGGGTTTCATCAGTACATTAGATCTTTTTTGATAAATGTTAATCCCTTTAATGCCCTCCCAAGATCCCTTGTGGTTATTTATTGTAATATGTTATTAACCAATGCTCCAGATAAGATTTTTGTTTGATTTGGAGTTTTATGGCCCAGTCAACACTGTTAAGGTCTTGTTGAGCCAGTCAGTTAACCTATTGACACTTTTTCCTGGGCAGGCTTACTTAGTCTTCTAAGTAGTTATCACATAATAGCCAAACTTCCCAACATTCAGCATGAAATATTTTTGGGGATGTGGTTGGTCTGCATGCATGAAAATGTGATAAATCAGTTATACCATGGTTCTGCGCATGTACATGCGATAACACACTTGCTCATGCTCATGCATTATCGCATCGTACATGCGCATGAACCATGGTATAACTAAGACTTAACCAGTACTTTGTGCATATACTTTGTAACTGACAAAAAGACAGCTGCCATTCTTGAAGATGAGATTTTTGATGTAACCTAAGATGAGAGATAATTTTTGCATGAAAACATATCCTGTTGGTATTCACTTGAATTGCCTCTACAAACTCATTAGATTGAATACCCACAACATAATTGTTTTTGTGAAGAAGAAAAACTTTTCTGTTATAAAGCATCTTATCTGGAGCTATGGGATACCCCATTTGCCTAGAGCTACAAAATTTAAAGTATTGGTAGGGATTCCCAGAAGATGAGAGAAAGTAACACAGCCTGTTATGTTTCTCTTACAGGAGTATTTTTGTCTTCGTTTAGTTTTTATTATTCCAAACTAGTCATATTAGTTTGAGACTTGTCAGTATGAGCTGTCAAATTATACATTATTAACTCAATTTTCTCAGGTAATATTTATGCTAAAATAGCTGTATTACCTGTATAATTTGCATAGCTCCAGATAAAACACCTTTTCAACAAAAAATACAGATATTTTTCTTATTTCTGTGCAAAAACATACGTTGTTGGTACTCATTAGAAGTGCCTCAGTGAGGCACTTCTAATGAGTACCCACAACATAGGTTTTTGCAGAGAAATAAGGAAATGTTATGTGGCTACCCTTTCTTATCTGGAGATATGATTTGTCTTAAGCGTTGGTCGACCCGTTTTCCCAGTTTTCAAATTTAGCTGTAAATGGGTATTGTAGTGCTAGGTTCATTAAAATTTTTATAGAAAGTTGTGGTACTTTTTCAATTTATTGTATTTTAATTTTGTTAAGTACATCCCATAGGTCCAGGTAGGGTGATAATTGAAGGGGTAATTTGTGAATTTTTTTACAAAAATATATCTTGTGCGGAGTCATAGAAATTGTTGCACGGTTGATTTTGCAAGCTATCAGCATTTTTAATTCCCATTTACTCGAGATCTACAGAGCTAGGTTCCTTACCATTGAAAAAATTGCTTGTTCTAACAAAATTGAAGAGTCTCTAAATGCTATACATTGAAGGGTATACACAATTAAAGAAAATATAAGCAAATTGACTCCCAGATTCAAAAGGCAGTAGGAACCCTAGATATAGCTCCAGGTAAGATGTGGTATTCACACAATAGTTTTCTTATTTCTGCTTGGAAATATGTTGTTTGTACTCATTAGACGTGCCTCAGTGAGGTGCATCTAATGAGTACCCACAACATATATTTTCATGGAGAAATAAAAAAATGTCAATACTTTTCAGTTAAAAAAGTGCCTTACCATTATATTTTGGACATAATGCCATTGAGCCATAGCTCTAGGCAGCATAGCAGGACCTACTATGCTGCCTAGAGCTATGGCTTAATGGCATTATGTCCAAAATATAATGATTATAAGGTCCAAAATAAAATGATTATAATGTCCAAAATATAATGATTATAATGTTCAAAAATATAATGATTATGTATGTATAGCTCTTTGCACCACTTGAGGAGCTTTTTGATCAAAAAGTATTGGAACATTTTCTTATTTCTCCATGAAAACTTACACTGTTGGTACTGCTTGGTGGGTACCCGCTGCATATCTGTATCTGGAGCTGTGATACAACTCTTATCTGGACTGCACATGGTAGGATTTGATGTAGTACCAATTTTCTGAGCCATTTCATGCCAAAAGTACGCTGGATAGGCGGCACGGGCAGTCACGAACGGACAAGAGAGTCAACAAATGCGGATCATTGTATTAAGAATCCTGCATTTTTAACTGCCAAAATGACAGTTGATGGATGTGGATTAATTGTTTTAAATTGCTAAATATTCACTTTTGGCGGTCGAAAATGTTGTTTATTATTAAATTGCTCTGTGTTTGTCGATTTTATTTTTCATTCAGGATTGCCACCTATCTGGTGTGAAAAGGGGACTGTTATATCATTTACATAATATGCAAATGAGGAAGGCCAAGATAGTCCTGCAATTCTGAGCAAGGCCTTCTGGGCAAAACCTAGGTATTGTAGTATCTACATGGAAAACAAAATCATACTGGTCCTATTTTTTTTCACTTTTTGCATAGCTTCAGAAAAGGCTTTTTTTTTTTCAGCCAAAAAGCATTTATATTTTTCCACAAAAACATGTTGTGGGTACTTGTTAGAAGCTTCTAGCTGAGTGTCTTCAAAATGATTACCACAACATATGTTTTCATGGAGAATTAAGAAATATTTGTATCTGGATACTTCTCTTATCTTAACCCTTATCCTGCTGAATATTTTAATTAGCCACACCAATTTCTGACTATCAGCCAATCAGATTGCATCATATAATGTTTTCGTTCAAATTCACAAACTGAATGACACACAGTGTAGATCCTGATCAGATGGCTAGAAGCCATCTGATCTGGCTCTACACTGTTTGCAAAGGTAGGGGTTGTCGTGAACAGCAGGATAAGGGTTAAGTCATGTTCACCATTTATATAGGCATTAAACTACCTTTTTGCATGAACCGGCAATATCTCATGAATCTAAAGGGACAAAACTGTTATGATTATGATCTAAAATAATCCTATCTTTTTGAACTGGCGGCAATATGATATACATATTATATGTTTGTAGAATTCAAACCAGGTTGTCACATTGTTTATAATAGCTCCAGCCAAGGGGCATACCCATATAGATTATTTTCTTATTTTGCATGAAAATATAGGTTGTGAGTTTTCATTAGAAGTGCCTCATTGAGGTGCTTCTAATGAGTAGCTACAACATCATTTATGTTTTTGTGGAGAAATAAGAAAAATTAGTATTTTTGGTAAAAGAAGTGCCTTATTTAGAGCTATGAGTGAATGTTGACAATGAGGATTAGTGCCCTTAATAAGTCCAGATAAAGGGGGCATTTCGAAAACGATTTTTTTTTTTATTAATTTTGCACCAAATTATGTCTTGTGGGATCCCACTGGATCCACTCGAAGACAAGATTCCAGTGATTACTGACAATATTTGTTTTCATGCAAAAATGATTAAAAAAAATGTCCTGAATATAATACCATGGTTATAACCTTATCTAGAATAATATAGTGTGATGTTTTCTTCCTGAACATACAGTTGTACAAGGGATACACCCATACCCCAGCAACTGAGAAATTTTGACAAGACCTACATCTCTATTCTAATCTCACCATTTAGTTGCTCTGAATATAAACAGAGGACTTGTTAAGGGGGAGCATTTGGTGATAATTCTGGGATAATTTTCTCCATTTCTCCATGAAAACATAAGTTGTGGGTACTCATAGAAGTGCCTCCACGAGGCGCTTCTAATGAGTACCCACAACATATGTTTTTATGGAGAAATAAGAAAAATTATCCCATAATTATCACCAAATACTCGTCCTTAACAAGTCCTCTGTAAAGACACCCATAGCTCTTTATAAGACACTTTTTTCACCGAAAACTACAATTTTTTTCAACCAAAAAGTATATTTTTGTTAATTTTCCATAAAAACGTATGTTGAGGGTAATCATTGGAATTGCCATATTAATAATAATAATAATAGACTTTATTTTGAGAAGGTAACACATTTTGCAAAACTAATCTTCCATGAGTCCCTCTAATAAATATACATGTAAAGTATACGTAAAAAATATTCATATCTGAATGTGGTGAAGAATAGCAGTTCCAAAACAACAATTTGGAACACAATTATATTTTTGACCTGCTAATGCATGGCAGACAGATGTTCAAACCTTTCATCTGACATGCAACCATGAATATCAATAACATGCTCTTTTCCAGAAATATGAGTTTTGGTTGAAAATTTTGGCTGTAAATATGCATAACATCCAAAAACTCTACGGCAAAACAGTGTAGGCCTGAGTCAGATGCTGCGGAATGCAGTTTCCGATCAGGGTTGTCATTGTTCGCATTAAACATTAGAATTTCTGAAAAAGAAATAATAGTAACTTAAGCCGAACACCCATTAAATTGAAAAAGGACAGGTCCAGAGCGAGGCAGAAATCTCATCCATTAGGCATTAATGGGTGAATTCAACAGGTACTCAGTAAGCCATACTCGGTTGTAGTTGAGTGGACATGGGTAAAGCTCTGTTTTCGTTTCCAGATGGTTGAACTTGAGAAATTATAAATGTATTTTTACCAAACTTGATATGCAAGTGCATTAATTATGATTGTGGAGGTCTGGTTTTGGATTGCTATTGGGAGAATTTCGTCAATTTTCGATAGAGTTATCTGCCTGCCACACAATTGGCGAGGTATTATGGTTTTACATTTTAATTTTTATTTATTTTTCAGGGAAAACCAGACTTGGCATTTCATGTGAATTGTCTGCCAAGCAGATGAGTCACACGAAATGTCTGCTTAGCAGATGAGTCACATGAAATGTCAAGCTGTATTTTCTCTGAAAAGAAAAAAAAAAAAAAATCTGTGCCGTGTGCTGCAGTTGTGATTAGTACTTTAAGGGTTAATATGTTATTTTGTATACCTCTGATTGGTGCCAGCCTCGGTGACTCAGTTAGATGTGTCAGCTAACTGGTGATCAGGTTGCGGGCTCGACCCCTGCCGGGTCGGCAAGATTCTTTCATGGAGATTGATTATGAAATATTTTCTATGGTCATTCTCTCCCTTCCACTGATTCAAGAAGGGCAGTTGTCAGTCAGTTTCTGGCGAACGAATCACACAGTGCACATTACTGGTTAACCACTTAGAGGACTAAGGCTTCCCAATAAAGTGGGGTTAGGTAAAGTGACCGCGCTCGACACAACCCCTTTGGTTGACTGGGTGGTAAAACCTCAACTTAAACAAAAACCACTGCTTGGTGTCTTATTTTTATCTCTTGGAATTTCTAGGTTTTCAATAATTTTCTTCCCAGATACATATGACAAGTAATCAATATACAAAGTTCCAGCTTAGTTACTCTTTCAGAGATAAGAAAAATATTTGTCAGACTGGATGGAGGCAGAACACTGTAATTTCCCTAAATATTTTGAAGCCTTTTAACCCATTTATGCCAACTCTAGATTTTCAATCTTTGAAGTTGGACTGATCCAGTTTATTTTACAATGCTGTAATTTTCATTTGTGTAATGGCAAATTCTATAGTATTTGATCTGAGTCTACTCAAATTGCCGAAATCCACTTTGTGGGATATTAGGCGTAAATAGGTTAACCCATTGTAATCGGTAGACCCATAAAAGGGTAAGTGGCAATCAATGCAGACCCAGATCAGACACTGCAGAACACTGCATCTGATCAGGGTTTCCACTGTTTGCAAATAGTTTAGCCATTTTTCTCTAGGAATATGTAAATCACATAGCCGGATGTACCTAAAATTGAAATTGGACTCTTCCAATATATAGTGTGGGAGAGTCTATTCAGTATGCAATGGGTTAACTAACAATTTGAACATCATCTAAAAAGTGCCCTTTGGTTTTAACTTTCCCAATCTCAAATGACAAATTGATTTTTTTATTTTTCCTAGAAAATAGGCCTTGACATTTCATGCAAATTGTCTCAATTTGCAAAAAATGTCAAAATTTATTTTCTGAGAAAAATGCCAACTAGAGATAGATTGCATGAAATGCCAAAGCCAATTTTCTAAGAAAAATAAGAACTTCATTAAGAATAAGAAGAAATCAGTTTGTCCTCTTCTGAATTAGCCAAAAGCGTTATAATGTTAAATCGGAATGCATTTCATGATTGTAAAGCAACAAAAACAATCATTGGCTATTATTTTAGTACTTAACCTACAGCTGAATGAAGAACAAAATAAAGAATTTCAAGTATACCCAATAAACAATAACATACATATATATCCAATAGTATCTATTTTTTTGTCTTCCTTCTGAAATATAGTATAAAGCATAGCTCTGGATAAGGCACTTTTTTCAACCAAAAACTATTGATATTTTTCTTATTTCTCCATGAAAACATATGTTGTGGGTACTCATTTGAAGTGCCTCACTGAGGCGCTTCTAATGAGTACCCACAACATATATTTTCGTGAAGAAATAAGAAAATTTTTTACCTGATACCTCCTCTTATCTAAAACTATGATAAAACAAACTGAATTTTCAATATTGCTATGTCTGTAATGGTTTAACATTATTCCGCTAATTTAGCATCTGAACGGTTGGAAATATTGAAGTAACTGTTTAGAACCAAAAGACAGACATGTTTCGCTTCTCTGTAAAAATGGATACTGAACCGTTACTGACTGAGAGATGTAAATGTGCACATGTATGTATTTTGTTTATAACAAACAACAATTTACTTATACAATTACAAAGGGGAGAGAGGATGAGTTTGTGGGGGGATGGGGGTGGGTGGTTGGGGGATATAAATTATGTAGTATAATAAAGCACGATGTTGTGCGTCTGAATCCCACGAGGATTGACATAAACTTATGACGGATACAGAACAGTTACAATATTATAATTTTATTATTATTTTTCTCAGAAAATAGGACTAGGTATTTCATGTGAATCTTAGGCAGATGATTCACATGAAATGCCAACCAAGTTTTGTTTATTCAGAAAAAAAAAATAAATAAATAAAAAAAACAGAATGTCTGCTGCAATTGTGATTGGCGCTTTAAGGGTTAAAATGTTGGTTTTTGCAAGATGGATGTCTGTCAGATATTTATTCATTACTTCAAATGTCTTCATTTATGCTCTCAGATCTCTTGTACCCTGAATAAATAGAGAGAGGATATTTTATACTCTTTTGAAGTGAATACCAGAAATATTTTCATAGAGTGTAATGAAAATATCAGTATTTTCAGGAGTGCAAAGCAAGAGTGAAAATTTGAATGTTTTTATTACACAAGATGAAAATATTTATGGTATTTTCCATTGTCATTCATCACGAAAACATAGCTATATAATTTTGATCCCCTTAAACCCCACTTTTATATAGTAAAACTGGGGTTTACAGGGTGTATACATTATTTTTCTTATTTCTGCTCAAAACATAGATTGTGGGTACTCGTTAGAACCGCCTCGACGAGGCGGTTCTAACGAGTACCCACAATCTATGTTTTGAGCAGAAATTTGAAAAAATTTAGAATTTTTCATCTGAAAACTTTCATTTTCTTGGTGGTAAAATTTTCAGTATATTTGAATAGGCTTGTTCTCGTAATGCTCTCCCTTCTGCTGATTCAAATAGGGCAGTTGTCAGTTTTTATAATTAACTGCAAAAAGGTTTAGTCTGCTCAGGAAAAGTGTGGTTAGGTTAGTTGACTGGCTCAACATGACCTTAATAGTGTTGACTGGGCTGTCAAGCTCCAAATCAACCAACAAACCAATCAATCAATCTTATGGTATTTGTTTTTCGAGGAAAATACCCTTTTTTTTTGAGGATTAGCAGGGGTAGGAGGTAGGGGAGGTGGAATGTGTGTGGGGGGTGCGGACGGGGTAGGAATGAAAAACTATTAACCATTTATTTATTGTGTGCTAATTGTTCTTTAAATCAACACAAACTTGTATTTACAGTTTTGCCAAGAATTCTTATACAAATTCTTACATGTTTGTCCTATGTTACTACAGCATGCTTGGAGTCTGAGGAATTCCTTTTTTCCCATGATGTAGAACTGATAACATTAGCTTCACCTGTTAACCCTTAAAGCACCAATCAAATCTTCAGCAGACGACATTATGATTATTTTTTTTTATTTCTCAAAGAAAACAAGTCTTGTCATTTCATGTGAATTGTCTGCCAAGCAGACAGTTCACATGAAATATTAAAACTTATTTTATCTGAAAAGTAAGAAGACAATTTAGAATGTCGTCTGATACAAATTTCGCTTGGTGGCTTAAGGATTGAAAAAACTGCCTTATACCATGGGTAAACAGAAAAGATCAGGCTCAACAACTCCGACACAACAGTGAGGCCTTCTTTCTGTTTGCTCACACAAGCTGTGGAGAGTTGCAGAATTTGGAATTATAATAATAAAGATCCTGACCAAAATTGTAGACTTGGCTTTCAATGTTCTTGTAGGGCACGAGGTCTGGTTTACCATGAAAGGTTGACATATCTGCCTTATGTTAACCTCATTACAGTCATGTTTTGTTGCTATCAGACAGTGAGTGCATTTTGTGTGCATAACTTAAAGTGACCCAGTGGTATTTCACAATGTAAATAAGCAGTTATTGTTGGCTGGCTATGATGATGTGGTATAATACTTTATGGCTAGATGGACTTGAGAAGTACCACTGCCATCAGGGCAGCTGATTATAGTCATATTAGTGTACGAAATTTTAGGACATTTACCATAATTCTGGGATAATTTTCTCAATTCCTCCACAAAAACATGTTATGGGTACTCAGAAGTTCCTTACTGAGGCACTTCTAATAGTATCTACACATTTTTATTGAGAAATGAGCCAGCGCTTGACAAAACCTACAAAATGGCATGTGCACCCAGCGAAGACAGATCAGCCTGGGCATCCACCCAGTCTGATCAGAATCTTAGCTGTGCACTCAATGGATAGCTAAGGCCCCAAGCTTTCTTCATGTGAAGGCTCTGATTGGACTGGGTGGATTCAGGCTGATCTGAGTCTTAGCTGGGGGCACATGCCATAATTTTGTAGGTTTTGTCATGCCCTGGCTCAAATAAGAAAAATAATCCCAGAATTACACCAAATTCCTCCTTTAGCATGTCCTCTGCTGGTTTGTCTAGAGTTATGTTCATGTTCCGAAAATCTGATTAATTATTCTTCTTTCTAGTCACTTGGTGCTAAAAATGTGTTTAATGATCAATATCTGTCTTCATGAACATTAAAGATTCTTTTGGTAGCCAATATTTCCTGTGTTTGGTCAGATTAAGTGGTCAACTCTCGGCTGCAACTCTTCTGGCCAGATAATCATTGTTTCTTCAATTGGGCATGTGAACATGGACAAAGCGTAATTGAATTCTCGGCAACTGGAAGTATGTATTATTTGAAATAATTGTTGTCTTGCCTGTGACTTTGGGCCAGATATGAAATTTTTTGGACATTTTAATTTTTTTTTATTAAAAAGAATGCACCAAAAATACTGTTAGTGTTATTTTAATTGTTAGAAATGTCTCAATGAGGTACATGTAAGATTAAAAAAATTATGAGTATTTCATAGCTCCAGATATGAGGGCATTAAAAAAGCAAAATTTAGGCAAAAATAGTATGAAATTAATAAAATGTTCACAATTTTAGGAAATTTACAATAATTAAACAAGAACTAAAACTAACTACTGTATTCTACCTAATTACCAAATGGTGCACTTAGGTTTTTCAAAATTACAGGGAAAAAATTGTGGTAAAATATATGTCAGCTTATACTAAGGTTACACATAAAATAGATCAGAGAAGGACTTATACAATGTTTGTGTGTGTTTTTGTTATTCTGATTTTCTTTATAAAAACATTTGTTGTGGGTACTCATTTCAAATGGGTACCCACAACATATGCCTTTATAAAAAATAGACAAAAAGTACACTGGCTGTAATCTGATGACTAAGAAATTGCTTGACTGTTCGCTTATAAGGGTATGTGCAGTAATTAGGTCGAATACGGTAACTCAAAACATGGTCTGTGTCTATACTGTTTGCTCAGATCAGTATGTCTAAATACATAGGGATACAGAATGTTTTATTCAGCAGAGTGTTTTGTTGGCAATAGTTTAAATTATACAACTGGACTTTCCGATATTTACAACGATTTACTTTCTTTGATTTTCTGTAGCAGTCAGTAGAAAAACAGGGTTTGAACTGTCTAACCTTGCAAATGTTTGAAATAGGAAACCAAGTTCTTCCAAGTGTTTATTAGCACTTAGCATGCTGGCTAAAAATTTCTGCTGATGACATTTTGAAATATTTTTTTCTTCTTCTAACAGAAAATAGGATTTGACTTTTTATGCAAATTGTCCTCCTAAGGAGACAATTTGCATGAAATGTCAGACCCTATTTTCTGGGAAAATATCATCAGTTTGTCGTCTGCTGAAATTTTTACCCAGCATGCTAAGTGTTGGGACTTTTAAATAGACTTGTATGTGAACTGTGTTAATAGTCAATATTTGTTCTTGTTGTAACAGTTTGTTAGTTTGGCCAGTACTGACCCCTGGAATGTGGCGTACAGATGAACTGCGACATGGGGAAATGTACCTACCCGAGTTCTGACACTTCTGTGCAGTCTGATCAGTCTTATTTTTATGCATGAAGAAACTTTGCATCCTTGGCTGTGTATCTAAAATGTGCCCAGTGAAGAATTTGATGAAACTGCAAGCTGATCTGAATCTTCACAGGGAGCACATGTCCGAAGGTCTATTTTCTGATGTTGCGGCTCAAATTTTTCTGGTTTGTTGTAAATTTCAAGCATATGAAGGGAAAACACCCACCCTACCAGCAAAGATCTAGACCACTCATCCAGCAATTTTTAGACAGGTAATAGGTATTAAAATGTGGACTTGTTCAAATCTTAGAACAAATATGGTATTAAAGGTATTTAGGGTAAATATGGTAGGACCATACTTGGAAATGATGAAAAAAAGGAAGACAACAAAAACATAAGAACTGATTTCTGTGGTCCCTTGGGCCTGGCTGTTCAACAATCATAAAATATGCATTGAGCAATACTCCTAAAACTAAGTATCTAATTAATTATAATATATAAACAATAATTAAATATACATATGCCTAAAACTGATTCTAAATAAATACTAAATCATACCGGAGAGAATCCTCACAGCATGACTTTCAGACAGAACAGAGTGTTTAGATGATGGTTTTAACCCTTGTCTTGCTGAATAAATTAAGATGCCACGCCCACTTCCAATTTTCAGCCAATCAGATTACTTGATCCAGTTTGTTGATACAAATTCACATACTTAATGGCAAACAGTGCAGATCCAGATCAGTTGGTTTCTTCAGAAGCCAACTGATCTAGGTCTACACTGTTTGCAAAGTCAGGGTATATCTGGGCTCAGCAGGACTAGGGTAAACATAAATAATATTTAAGTCATTATCCTCATATCGAGATGTCCATATATGGAGATGTCCATGACAGGATACCACAAATAAAGGCTCTGTACATTCGTGAGCTGAATTCTACCTCTAGCAGGATGCAAACCCTAGACGCTGACGCTTTTATATGGTGTTTAGAACTAGGTGTGTAGATTCAGCCCAGTTTTTCAAGTGATTAATAGTGATTTGTTGCGGTACAAATTGTGTCATACTATGATTGTTACCTGTGTAATTAACCATGACTGGTTCCAGTGTCCGGAAGCTATAAGGACACCTTTCACAGTGATATTGGTATAGCTCCAGATAATTTTTTTTTTAACCAAAAAGGTGGATATTTTTCTTAGTTCTTCATGAAAGCATATGTTGTGGGTACCATTAGAAGCGCCTCGTTGAGGCACTTCTAATGAGCACCACAATATATGTTTTAATTAATAGAGAAATAAGAAAAATCATTTTTTCTGGATGCTCCTGGTATCTAGAGCATTGTATGAACTGGTTGATGTAAAAAGGGGACTTCAGGGAATATTCAGACAATGGAGATCCATTAACACATGCAGCTGTGCACACTCAGATGACAAATTGATGATATTTTTCCCAGGGAAACATAGGAAAAAATATTTTAAAACATCATCTTCTGTATTTTTAACTGAGCATGCACTCCAAATTTTATGTTTAAGTACTGTATTGGGTCAGGTAGACCAGAGCAAACCGTGTCTGCTGCTGAATGAGACATCTGATCAGGGCATACACGTTGGCCTCTCATCCAGCAGTTTTGAGACACATCAAGTTGTATAAATTTTAGGTTAAGGTGTCATTATATTTAGGGTAAATAGGATTATTATAAATGAGCCCCATTTCCTAAAAAGGTGGGTGTTTTATGCATGAGAGAATAGCACCTGCTTGATCTATGCTGTTCAGGCCCAAATAAAGTAATAATTAAGTGGTACTTTACTTTATTTACCTTAAATAATAGTGCCTAAACTACCTACAATACTTGTCCTAAAATTTGAACAAGTCCAATTTACCACCTATTAGTGTGCCAAAGGAGTGGCAGTGTAGACCCTGATTAAATGTACAGCATTCTGCAATTACTGCTCTGGGTCTTCACTGTTTGCTCAGGCCTGTCTTTCTCTATACTCATGCTTAATACAGTATTTTGAAATAATATTTGTCGTCCCGCCGTCTTTTCGAAGAAAAGTGATGGGGTAGGGGGTGGGGGTGCGGGATGGTATTCAGCTTAAAAGTGCCTCAGGTGCATAGTTCGACACCCTCCGACAGTATTTACCTTTTCCTACATACTGGGACAAGTATGTATAAGGACAACGAAGTATGTATTGGATGCAGTTTCTGTGGTTCAATACTACCAGATTTTGCCTTTTCATTATGCTAATGTTCTGCTCAATTACTGCAAGATTGTTAAATGGTAGTAAAACCCAGAATCATTCTTCCATTCTTTTGAATACACATTTTAACCAATTTCTAGCAGATGACATTCTAATTATTTTTATTTTTCAAAGAAAATAAGACAACATTCCATGTGAATTGTCTGCCAATAAATTGTGAGCTGGGCAGATGATTCGCATGAAATTTCAAGCCTTGTTTTCTCTGAAAAAAAAAACAAAAAACAAAAAAAAAACAATTGGAAGTAGAAGACATTTTGTTGGTTTTGATTTTTTTGTTTGCATTTTTTTTTCAGAGAATTTAAATAAGACTTGGCATTTCATATGAGTTGTCTAGGAGAGAAAATAAGGCTTGATATGTGAATCATCTGCCTAGTAAATGCCAAGTCTTATTTTCTCTGAAAAATAATGGTACAAAAATTAGAACGTTGTCTGCTACAATTTTGCTTGGAGCTTTGTAGGTTAACACAGACTTCTTGTACCTGTCCTTTTCCTTTTGACATTTTGATTGACAGGGATAGTTATATGTAGACAGGAAATAAATTTCTAACATCATAGGTCATTATAAGGCTATGATACATTAATGTATGATAGCCAGTATAGAAAAATTGTGGTTAAAAATGGATTCAAATTTCAAGAGAAATTTAATTCAAGGCAAATATGTGATTTAGAGATGGATATGATGATAGAGAAAAAGTAAATATCCTATACAGCTCAGTTAAAAACTTAATAATTGCACAAACTCAAAACTTCAGACAAGAATGTTGTTATCTTTGCACCAAGAAGTCCTAAATCCCAAAACCTTGGTGTAGCACTGGAAATTACCCTTGAAAAATATGGATACCATATCCCTAAATATTGGGACACCTTAACTCCTTACCCTACTTGTTCTAAACTTTGAATAAGTCTAACTACTAGTTGATACGTTTAAAACTGGATGAGGGGCAAACAGTAGGCCCTTACCAGATGCCATTTTATGGCATCAGATCTGACTCAGCACTATTAGCTCAGGCCTGTCTGTTCCAAAACTTAGGGCAAATATGGTAATCTTGTTCCATTCAAAGTAAGTAATGAAGTGCAGAGAAACTTGGCATGCAGAATTACCTTTAAAAAAATCATTGAAAATCACTTCATTGTGCCATGGCTAACTTGGAATTTGTAGAAAATTTTTATTTGTTTGTTTGTGTTGAGGTTTTAAGGTCCAGTCAATCATGTCGAGCATGGTCAGTTTGCCTAACCACACTTTTACTGGGCAGGCTTAGTGCTCTTTGTGTTTATATAACCAGTATTGTGCACATTCTTTCGCCAGAAACTGACAACTGTCAGAGGAAGGGAGAGAATGACCGTAGAAAATAGTTCATGGTAAATCTCCATGAAAAAATGTTGCTGACCCAGCGGGGGTCAACCCCGCAAGCTCCTGATCACCAGTGGGACATGCATCCAGCTGAGCCACCGATAAATGGGTGCTCCCAATACACTAAGTCCGTGTGTCTCTATATCCCCTTAACCCAATCACAAATTGGCACAACAAGTACCCTTATGGCCAAGCGGTTATTATATTAGTATGACTGCAGATCACGAAGTGCCAGTTAGAATCTTAGAGGCGGAATTCAGCTCCTAATTATTGACAGTGCTTCACATTATCTCCCCTTCACCATCTTGATATGACTTGTTAACCCCTGTCCTGCTGAACCAGAATATACCTTGTCTTTGCAAACAGTGTAGATCAAGATCAGTTCTCAGAAGAAGCCAACTGATCTGGATCTGCACTGTTTGCCATTAAGTGTGTGAATTGGTATCAACAACTGGGATCAAGTAATCTGATTGGCTGAAAATAAAAATGGGTATGGCGTCTTAAATTATACAGCATGACAAGGGTTAAGTAAATGTTGAAAGAGATGTAAAACACCAAATCATCATCATCATCATTCCACTGGGCTCATGACATTTATCAGAGGTGTAAAATTCCATCAAAACTTACTCACCCTTATGGTCTAAATTTTTCATTTAGATGCTAAAACTGAAGAAAAAGTGAAGAAAGTTCTGAAAATCTCGCTTGCCTTGCCTTAAACTTTACTTGCAAATGTGAGCGGGCGAGTAGAATTTCACGTCAACATCCCAACGTCATGACGTTGCATCAACGTTGATACAACATTGTATAAACATCATGTGCCCACTGGGATTATCATCATCTAATCAATCCAATGCTCATATTAAAATGTGCCCACTGCCCAACAGGCACATGACGTAAATATAACGTCACCTCAATGTCGATGCAACGTCATGACATTGCATGGACGTTGAGGTGACGTTATATTTACCTCATGTGCCCGCTGGGTGGGATCATCATCATCATCTAATTGATCCAATACTCTTATTAGAATAATGTGGCATGTAAAGTTGCTTTTTTGCAAGCCGACACACATTCAAAACTATACAATGTGTTTTATTACCAGTGTACAGTTTTATTCCATTCTTTCTTCTTAGAAATTGATTGATTTTCTTGAAACAATGTCATGATGTAGACATATAAATGACTGATAGAGGTCTAATACTATTATTGTTCCTTGTGGTCCATTAACCTTTAACCGCCAAGCAAAATTTGTAGCAGACGACATTCCAAATTTTTTTTTTTTTTCATTTTTTAGAGGAAACCAGTCTTGACATTTCATGTGAATCATCTGCCAAGCAGATGATTCACATGAAGTGTCAAGACATGTTTTCTCTGAAAAATAAAAAAAAATAAATAAAAAAATTGTTGTCTGCTGCAGTTGTGATAGGTGCTTTAAGGGTTAAAGCACCAATCACAACTGCAGCAGACAACATTTTAAAATATTGTTTTTATTATTTTTCAAAGAAAATAAGACTAGACATTTCATTTCTGCTAGGTAGATGATACACATGAAATATTTTCTCAGAAAAAATAATAATAATAAAAAAAGACTGTCGTCTGGTACAAGTTTACTTGGTGCTTAAGGGTTACATAATACAGTACATGTACCACCATGGCTTGAAATGTGCTTAGCATCAAAATTTCAGAATTGTCTAAGAGTCTTGTTTGTAGAATTTTTTTTGTGGGGGGGGGGGGGGGGGGGGGGGGTGTGCCTTGGTGGCTCAGTTGGATGTGCATCCAGCTGGTTATCATGGAGGGCATGAGTTTGATCCCCACCAGGTCTTGCAACATTCTTTCATAGAGATTAATCATGAAATGTTTTCTATGGTCAATTTTTCCCTTTTTCAAGAGGTCAGGGAAAGAATGTCCACAAATACTGTGGTTAACCGCTTAGAGGACTAAGCCTGCCCAGGAAAAGTGGTCAGGTAAACTGACCAGCTCGACATGACCCAATGGGTTGACTGGGCTGTAAAACCTCACTCAATCAATCAATTGTAGAATTTTCTTAAAATTATTATTTTGAAATTAATGTATTCATATGTGGGCATGAAGGATGAATAGTAAATTGATCTTTATTGGCTCTGTGGTTCATGCATTTAAGACTTTAACATCTCCAGTCCTGCTGAACCTGGATATACCCTGTCTTTACAAACAGTGTAGATCCAGATCAGTTGGCTTCTTCAGAAGCCAACTGATCTGGATCTGCACTGTTTGCCTAAGTATGTGAATTTGTATCAACAAGCTGGATAAAGTAATCTGATTGGCTGAAAATTGGAAGTGGGTGTGGCATTCTAATTTATTCAGCATGACAAGGTTAAAATGTTACCGGCTGTGCTTTTGCTTGGAACTTGGAAAGTAGAGCTAGGAATCAGAACTGTTTGGCCCAGTCAGTGTCAGTTACAGTAATGTGACAGGATAGAATATCATGTCTGGAGTCATATGCAGACACTATATTGTGATATGATAGAAAATTATTGAAAGCAATGTTAAACATAGATAAAATAATTAAAGTGATCTGTAATTCATGAAAGAACTTCAAACTGATGGCCTCACTATGATATACCTGCATCTATATATGGCTGTGCCTAAATATAAAAGTATCAGCCTCGGTGGCTCAGTTGGATGCGCCGTCCGACTGGGGACCAGGAGGTCGCGGGTTCAACCCCCGCCGAGGTCGGCAACATTCTTTCATGGAGATTGATCATGAAATATTTTCTACAGTCATTCTCTCCCTTCCGCTGATTCAAGAAGGGCAGTTGTCAGTTTCTGGCGAAAGAATGTGCACAATACTGGTTAACTGCTTAGAGGACTAAACCTGCCCAGTAAACGTGTGGTTAGGTAAATTGACCACGCTCGACATGACCCCATTGGGTTGACTGGGCCGTAAAACCTCAACACAAACAAACAAAAATATAAAAGTATGTGCAATAAAAGGTAGTAAATCACAGCCTGGGATAAATCAAAGTACATAATATATATTTTTCTAATTTCTCCGCTCTAACATTTATTGTGGGTACTTATTAGAATGAATGCCCACAACATATGCTTTCGTAGAGAAATAAGAAAAATATCAACAGTTTAATGGCCGGCCTTGGTGGCTCAGCTGGATGCGCGTCCACCTGGTGATCAGGAGGCTCTGGGTTCGACCCCTGCCAAATTGGCAACATTCTTTCATGGAAAGCCTGCATGCCCGGAGAAATTGTGATTAGGTAAACTGACTGCCTTCGACATGATCCTGTTGGATTGACTGGGCCATAAAACCTCAACACAAACAAACACTTTCAGCTGGAAAAAGCACCTTATCTGGAGCTATGGATACAGAAGAAACATTGCTGATTTAAAGACAGGAGAAGCTCTTTGTCATTTTCAGGGTACATTGACTTTCATGAACATTAGTCTTATTTGCCATTTTCATTGGAACAAATGCTATTTCACTTAAATATTGATAATGCATTGCTTCAAATAAGAAAAATTTCTCCATAAAAATAAAATTATGTTGTCGTCGAGGCACTTCTAATGACTACTTAAACAGCATAAGTTTTCGTGGAGAAGTAAGAAAAATTAATACTTTTTTGTTGAAAAACGTGTCTTATCTAGAGCTAAGCTTATAAATGGTCAGCATCCTAGTGGGCACACAACCTTGAGACAATGTTGCATCTGTGTCAGTGCAATGTCATGCCGCTGCATTGGCGTTGATGCATTGTTGTACGTTTGTATAAATGTCATGTGCCGGCTGGGATGTGCTTCGTCTGGAGTTATGATGCTGATACATGTTATTATAATCCAGATTCACTCTGTCAGTCTCTCTGCTTTTCAGCATTGTTATTTTTCACCTGCATGCTAATTGCTCACTGCATACCATAATTGCCCTATATATTTGGATACCATAACTCCTGTTTCTACCTGTCCTTAAATATGAATAAGTCCATTTGTCTACCTAGTACCCTATTTACCTCAGGACCCACAAAAAAATGTTTTTAGCTAGATTCTCAGGCAGCGCTGCATGTATTCAAATGATCTAGCAATGTGATTTTTTTTCAACCCGTGAAAAATCATGACAATTGGGTTTTATCATTTATATTTAAAAATTGTTTTTAACCAGTTGCAATCCAGACTACAAATGTATGATATTCTTACCTACCTGCAACCAAAATCAGTAAATTATGGTCTATTAATGTTGTTTGTGTTTCCAAAATTTCTATTTGGGTGCTGCCGTAAATTATTACCCAGCATGCTTCTTATTTTTCCCAGATAAAAGGCTTGACACTTCTTGCAGTGAATAAATAATAACCTGTAGACAGCTTCTTGAAGAAAAAATAGAAAAATGTCAATTGCTTTAAATTTTCATTTTGAGCCTGTGTTACAGGTTTCTGTTACCTACTTTGCCCACCTTCCAGTTTCATTTGCTATTATATCAGAGGACATTGCTTATACCATATTGCTTGTAAAATTAAATTTCTTAGGGAAATTATTCCTAAAAATATTTCAAACAAGCATTTTTTCTTTTAATGCTTAAAGCGCCAAGAAAACCTGCATCTGAAAATGTCGTCTGTTTATGTTGTCTGCTGAATATTCTTGCAAACTTTTTTAACCTGATTTTGCATACAGGCAAACAGTGTGGACCCAGATCAGACTGCTCCTAAAGGAGCAGTCAGATCTGGGTCTACACTGTTTGCAGAAATGACATAAAATCACAAGCGGATGAGAAAGCAGATGACAATAGTTGTGACTGGCGCTTTAAGGGTTAATGTTTGACTTATTTTGCTTTTGTCACCGAGTTGCCTCCTTTGCTACTATGAACCTGCCACTAAGTTACCTCCCTTGCCTCCATAAAATCATTGCTTCACTTCCCCTTTTTCATAGCATGTGGTTATCCCTTGTTTACTTCCAGTGTAGAATAGGTTCAGAGACAGAAAGTATGAATAGCATCAGTAGTACTGACGATACGTTTCAGTGGGGTGGGCCGCATACTCAGGAACCTGACGATTCACTTAGATTCGGGGATGAATCTCATGGATTAATGGACTCTTGCTTGTGAGTACTGCTTCTGCTTGTGAGTCCAGTTAATAGTGCAAGCCATTGTTTGATCCCAGCCAGATTAAAATGGGTCTTAAAGTATATGTGAATGGTGCATACCTTCATTCTGCTTAGCTGTACAGTTCGATCAGGGGTGGTCCCTATCCAGTATTTACCTGAATATTTTGATGTGGTGTTTCTTTACATTCTTACACTGGAATTTGAACAAGCCCATTTAGGTACCTGGTAATCAATGATGTTCAAATACTGGTGAAGGAACTAGCAAACAATGTAGAGCCTGATCAAACTGTTCCTCTAGGAGCAGTTTGATCTGGATCTATAGTGCTTGCTCATGCCTGTCTGTGCTGATATTCAGGTAAATACAATAGAGGTTATCAGAGTGATTATGTGCATAAAATATAGACTGATCACACTGTATGTATGCATGTGCAAGTTGACCCCTTTATAGTCACATATGCTGCAAGATTGAGTTTTGCTTGTCACAGATAGTTTTAACCAATAATCATTGCATGCTTTCATTTAACCTGATCACAAGAGGTATCATGCAAATTTACCAAATTGTTACAGCTCAGCAAAAAAATTACCAAAATTTTCAGTTAAATCATCGATTTTTAACTGTGCAAATCTGATGCATTTGAAACTGCAAATTATTGCTTTCTCTAGACACTACGATTTACTGAGTTATTGATTTTCAACTGTGTGGAAAATGATGCACTTGAAACTGCAAACAGTTGCTTTCTGTAGGCACAAATTAGATCTGCAGAGGACTTGTTAAGGAGCATTTGGTGACAATTCAGTGATAATTTCTCAATTTCATCATAAACACATACATTGTGGATACTCATTAGAAGTGCCTTGCTGAGGCACTTCTAATGAGTACACATAACATATGTTTTTTAAGATGAAATTGAGAAATTTATTCCAGAATTATCATCAAATACTCCTCCGTAACAGTTTGTCTGATTTAATGAGAAATTTGATGAATTTGATTGGTTGAACTTGTAACATTTTTTTGTTAGTTTGCATGCTTCTCCCAGTGTTGATGTGCTTAGTGTTTAGAATAGTTATTGTCGTAATAGTGTAGAGCATGATCTGCCAGTAGATGGCGGTGTCAGATCATGGATCATTAATCCTTACCCTTTGATCGCAAAATGAGCAGGTCATGTACATAATTAACAGCAATGATATTTTTCTTAATCCTGAAAGCACAAAGCAAGAAACTTTGTAGCAGATGATATTCTAATTTTTTTAAATATTTTTCAGAGAAAAGAAATGCCAAGACTAATTTCTTAAAAAACCTTCCAAAAAACCTTCAAAGTGTCTGCTGCAGTTGTGATTTAGGGATAATTGGCAAACAGTGCAGTCCTAGATCAGACGCTGCAAAACACGGTGTCGGATCAGGGGGTCTTCACTGTTTACAAATAGTTTAGTGATTTTTCTCTAGGAATATCTAAATGCCATAGCTTGACATACCTAAAATTGAAAATGGACTCTTCCAATATATAGCATGGGGGAGTCTTAGACTCAGTCTATAATTGGTTAAGAGTTAATCCATATACTTTGCACCATTCAAAACTCTTGCAGAGGACTTTCTCATTTTATTTGTTTTTTTTTTTCTTTGTTTTGTTTTTTTTTCAGAGAAAGTAAGGCTTGCAGTTTCAAATAATAGTCTGCATGCAGGAAACCTTAAGGAATATTTCAGTGAAATACCTGCACTTTCATTGAAATCCTTGCAGTTTTATAAGTGCAGATAAAATGCATGTTTGTAAGATAATTTTTGTTATTTTTGCACCAAAGCATGTCTTGTATTGACTCTTTGGAATTGTTTAATGGTCTTTTGGTTTAAGGTCAAGGGCATGGAAAAAGATTTTTTTATTATATTATTTGCAGAAGCAAATTAGGCAAGCTATCAATCCCATGACAACCCAGAGGTCTTGTTGATGAAACAAAATATCTCCAAATGAAAATTTTGCCAGTTGTTCTATAGCTGACTTCAAATTGATTAAGATTTGAAAACTTAAGCCAGAAATTTAATTTTCATTACATGCTAAATGCATTATGAGATATTTTAAGATTTTGTTATAGCTTCAATTGTTTTATTGAGCCACAGCAGGATATAAGTTAAATCCTTAAAGCGCCAAGCAAGGTTTGTAGCAGACAGCATTATATATTTTTTTTTTAGCTCACCTGAACAACGTTCATGGAAAGCTATTGTACTACCGTCGGCATCCACAAATGTTAAAGTTTTCGTTAAAGTTTTTAAGACCTCATTTTTACCTAACCTTACCACCAATTTGATTCAGCTTTGGTATGATGATACATATGGTCCAAAATTTTCCGCAGTACCATCCCCACTACCCTAGGTCATGTCAAGGTCAAGGTCAAAGACTTAGAATTTTCATGTTAAAATTTTACTTCAAAGTTTTTAGGGTCTCATTACTTCTATACTAAATGATGGATTTAGTTCCTATTTGGTATCATGACAGATACTGGTCAAAAGTTTTACCAGCACTCATCACAGTGACCTAGAGGTCGCAGCCACAGACTTAGAATGTAAATGTTAAAGTTTTCATTAAAGTTTTTAAGACTTCATTATTTCCTAACCTTACCACCTGAATTTGATTAATCTTTGGTATAATGATACATTTTGGTCCAAAATTTTGCCCAGTTCCAATCTCACCCCCCTAGTTCCTGTTAAGGTCAAGGTCACAGTCTGCTGGCCTCTGTGGCTCAGTTGGATGTGCTGTCCGACTGGAGACCAGCAGGTCGCGAGTTCAACCCCCGTCCAGGTCGGCAACATTCTTTCATGGAGATTGATCATGAAATATTTTCTATGGTCATTCTCTCCCATCCGCTGATTCAAGAAGGGCAGTTGTCAGTTTCTGGCGAAAGAATGTGCACAATACTGGTTAACCGCTTAGAGGACTAAGCCTGACCAGAAAACGTGTGGTTAGGTAAACTGACCGCGCTGGACATGACTCCATTGGGTTGACAGGGCCGTAAAACCTTAACACAAACAAACAAGGTCACAGTCATGTAAAAATTTTCATGTTAAAATTTTATGTCAAAAGTTTTTAGGACCTCATTACTTCTAAACCAAACAGTGGATTTACATGTAATTTATATTTGGTATCATGATATATTCTGGTCTAAAGTTTTTATCAGCACCAGCAGCACTCATGACAGTGACCTTGGGGTCGAGGTCACAGACTTAGAATTTTAAATAATGTTAAAGTTTTCCTTTAATTTTTTAAGACCTCATTATTTCCTAACCCTATCACCGATTTGATTCGTCTTTGATTTGATGAAAAATTTGCACAGTGCAATTCCTCCCCCTTCACCCCCCTTCACCCCCCCCCCCCCCCCCCCACTCCAGGTCATGTCAAAATCAAGGTCACAGACATAGAATTTTCCAGAAACAAAATGTGCAATATCTGGCGAGCTATCCGGTCTGGCAGCAGGTCTTGTTATTATTTTTGGGTTGCAAAAAAAACCCCAAAAAACCCAGCTTATCAGGAACTATTGGAAAAAACTTGATGCCAGTCTAGGTCACTGTATAATTTGCATAGCAGACATTTGCCACTGATTGATATTATTCAAAGTAATCTTGTCTGATATTCTTATCTATGGCTTGGCTGTAAGTAAATTGTTTTGTAACATATCCATATGGAGCTACTTTTCCATTTCAAGTGGATGGATGAGAGTTTTTGGGGGTTTTTTTGCCTTTTTTTATGCCCCACCATTTGAAGAATTTCGAATGGTGGAAAGGGCATCCACTGTTACCCCTTTCCGTTTGTCTCTGTCCGGTGTTAGCAATTTGTGTTTAAGTTTTTCAGGTGGGGACATCCCTGTCCTTTGGACCTATTTCTAGTTTAAAGGGATGTTTGTTTCCAGAAGGCCTTTACAGATGGCTCCTGAATTGTTATATTTCTATCTTTTTAATGTAAGCATTCCACCCTCTGGGCGCTAAGAGGATACCAAACAAGTTGTAAAAAAAAATATTGACTTCTTCAAATTTTTAGGATGTATGGTAAAGAGTTAAGGGATCCCAATATGGTACACTAAATTATATATACACACACAAACACACAGAATAAATCCTCAGAAATCAGTGTGAATAGACACACCTCCTAGGAGAGCATCTTAAAAGTTGGCCTCCCTTTTAAAGGGAGATTACTGCAGTAGAAATAAATATCTTTCCCTGGCACTTGGATTCCTACTTAAAGAAGTCTACTTTTAAAGGAGAGAATTTGCTTCTAAGAGCAAATTCTCCTTTAAAATTAGCCTCCTTTGAGTAGGAAACAGACTTTCACACTTTTGAGAAGGGAGGCAAATATTTTGAGACATAGTTGTCTCCCTTGAAAGTGTAAAGGTGTATAGCTATCTGCCTTATAAGGCTTGATATTTCATTCCAAATACACTGGAACTCTATTATAAGATTGTTTGTTATAAGACAGTTTCAGATATAAGATTATTAAAAAGTGAACACCAGATGAAAGTATTTTTTTTTCCAAACAAAAATGTACAGATCATATAGAAAAAAGACCATTCACTGGTGGTGGTGGTGTCTTTTATGGCATCAATAATGTTAAGTCGGTGTGTTTAACTCCAGTTCCTAAACGTCAAACTTCTGGGCTATTGAAACTTCATACAAACATCTGCAATGATGCACCCTGCCCACTGCCATTGACTGTTACTGACCTTGACCTGCTTTTTATGCTTGACTGAACAGTGTTTAGTCTGTATGTTTAACTCCATTTCTTGAACACCACCAGCAGTTGCGACAAAGCCATTTTGCAAATTCTTGTTCTATGCCTAGTGTCCTATAAAAGGGACATTGACATTAACAGTGTAGACCCAGATCAGACATTGCAGAATGCAGCATCTGATCAGGGTCTACACTTTTTGCATAATTTACATGAATTTCTATAATACATGGCAATAATAAATCTTACCAGCTCCTCCTTCTGTTGGGAATGAACCGGTCTAAACAGTTAACTAGATGTGACCACTCTGTATAAATGGGTAAAGTCAGGGCCTGACAAATCCACAGCTGCCAGGGACATGTCCAAATTTTGGCTGGGCAAGCGATTTTTTATTTTACTTGCCCAGAAAATTGTATGGAATATATAGGGAATATTGTAATTCCAAGCCATTTTCAAGATGCTGTGGAATGCCGGGCAAATGTCTGAAACTTGGATTTGTCAGGCCCTGGTAAAGTTAACACAAATTTTGCTTAATGTAAATTTAGAGGTTGTAGTGTACATGCATATTTAGAATGAGATGGTATCACATGCTGATATATGAATTCGGCAGGTCAAAGGTTAGAAAAGCCATGCAGCTATATAGGTACAATTACAAACTTGCATGTTGAATAAAAATAAGGTCAAAGGTGCATTTAATTTAAGCTTTTAACCCATCTCTTGCTGAACATGTCATGCCCTGTCTTAGCAAACAGTGTAGATCCAGATCAGTTGGCTTCTGAAGAAGCCAACTGATCTGGATCTGCACTGTTTGTCATTAAATATGTGAATTTCTATCAAAAACCACGATGAAGTAATCTGATTGGCTGGAACTTAGAAGTGGGTGTGGCATCTTAATTTATTCGGCATGAGAAGGGTTAAGATAATTCGGTAGTGCCATGTGAAAACGTCTTCTGGCATATGTGGACAGTGATGTCCCAGATCAGCCTATGCATCTGCACTGTCTGATCAAGGCCCAACAGAATCATTCCATACTGCAGAATGTATGAATGAAGGGCAAAGCCCGTAATGATACTTTGTGTCTGTGCAGAATGGTCAGAATCTGTACATTTTGCACATGTTCGAAGGCACTTTTTTGTTTGATGTGACCCATATATATAAGGTTGCAGAAAATGAGAATAGAAATAAGCAAGTTCAGCTGAATAGATTGAAAATACAATTTACTCCTAGTCCTGTCCCAGATATGTCCTACTTTTGCAAACAGTGTAGATCCAGATCAGTTGGCTTAAGCCAACTGATCTGGATCTGCACTGTTTGCCATTCAGTATGCAAATTTGTATCAAAAATCTGGATTAAGTACTCTGATTGGCTGAAAATTAGAAGTGGGCGTGGCTTCTTAATTTGTTCAGCATGACAAAGTTTAAGTATATTATAATTGCAGCCTGCATTTAAATTTAAAAATACAACTGAGACTTAAATTCTCAGAATATAATAATTAGGCTTAATGTGGTTTGTATATTATCTTATTTGGCAAATTATTTTACTCTATTTTCTGGGAAAATAATAAAAATAAAATATCACAAGCTGTTGTCTGCTAATTTTGCTTTCTCTGTGGTAATTTTCAAACCTTAGTGGCTGTAAAAATTCAACAAATAACCTGTTTTATTGGTGGCTTATGAAACTTAAGTCACTTTTATTTGAAAGTACTCGGCCTTACGGGATAATTTTGAGGAAAGGTTTTCCATATTTTCAAAAAGTATTTATGAACATAAGGCTTCAATTAAAGCTATATATTCTAAATATTCAGATGCACAAACCCTATTAAAAAGTTTGCACCCCTCCACCCCTTGACCTATGTTTGGTGCCAGAGAAACAGATAGGCTACCTACCTGGTGCCTCTGTGGCAGAGCTGTTTTAAGTAGCAAAAACATGTTTTGGGTTGGCCTTGGCAACACATTTCTAGTGAGTATCCACAACATTTTTGTGGAAAAATAAGAAAAATACTTATCTGGATATCCCAATATTGCAAGATATAGCAGTTTAAATTTTAAATGTCAAAACATTTATTTTGCACATATACTCACATGTATTTAATTTAACAGTCTTCATTTTTGTTGAACTGTATGTTTATTGATGCATCTAAATGCATGATGTGTGTGTGTGTGTGTGTGTGTGTGTGTGTGTGTGAGCGCGCATGCACGCACGCTTCTTCCTGACGTTGTTAACATGAGATACATTACATGAGATACATTATGACATGTGGAATTATGTACTGGAGACTACATTATGACCCAGGTTTGTCTCATGAAAAGTAATGGGACCTGAAAATATAGGACAATTTTTGTCCATGGTCTCATGGGAAGTTTATATGGACCCAGTACTAAACCCTTGTCCTGCTGAACCTGGATATACCCTGTCTTTGCAAACAGTGTAGATCCAGATCAGTTGGCTTCTGAAGCTTCTGGATCAGCACTGTTTGCTATTAAGTATTTGAATTTATAGCAACAATCCGGATCAATGGAAAGTACAATAGGATCTAATTTATGTGGAAGTACAGTCCAACTGGAAGTACATTTGAGCTCATTCTTGCCATAATGTTTCCAATGTGGGTGGTGGCCTATTCAGAAGGGAGGCAAAGAATTTCTGCCCAGAGTTATCTCATATATAGTCATTTTCCTTAACAATGTGAATCCAGCAGTTCCTTGAACAACAGGATGGGTAAGTGTGATGAGTTTTGCTTATTATGTGTTGCCTGATAAATATTTAACACTTAGTATGGTTGGTAACGTAAGAATTTCAGCAGACAACATTTTGAATTTTTTTTTTTTAATTTTTCAGAAACTAGGATTTGACATTTCATGCAAACTTTCTCATATGAAATGTCAAATTGTCTGGAGAAAAAAAATCAGAGAAATATCATTGATTTTGTTGTCTGGCAAATTTGTCCACAGCATGCTAAGTGTTAATTAATATTTCATCAACAAATTAACTGTCTCTGAATGCCTGATTGACAACATTTATGGGGATACTGTGATAAGGTTTTCTCAAGGGGAAGAGATTTTGTTCAAGATTATAATGTTTGCCTGCAGGAGGGACAACAAAATGGTGTATGAATTTTGTTCATAATGTATGAACAGAACTAAAATGATGCCATTAAAATTTGAAGTGTGACATATAAACCATGCCAGTCTTTAACCCGTTTTATTTTTAGTCTGGTCCCCAAAAAGGGTAATTGGCAAACAGAGTGAAGAACCAGATCAGAGGCAGCAGAAGGCAGCCTCTGACAAGGGTCTCCACTCAGACTGTTTGCAAATAGTTTTGCCATTTTTTTTAGGAATATCTAAACCACATAGCCTGACATACCTAACATTGAAATGGGACTCTTCCAATATATAGTGTGAGGGGGACTTTATGCAGTCTAAAATGGGTTAATTGTGTGGTAGTGTTTAATTTAATTTTTATGAATATTAATGTGTATATCCACACTAAATTTATTGTAATGGGGTAATGTTTATTACAGTTTTATGTAGTAGATTATAAGATGTAGATTCTTTATCTGATTTAGAGGCCCCGCATTTCATTAACCCTTGTCCTGCTGAACCCGGATATACTCTGCCTTTGCAAACAGTGTAGATCCAGATCAGTTGGCTTCTGAAGAAGCCAATTGATCTGGATCTGCCCTGTTTGCCATAAAGTATGTGAATTTATAGCTACAATGCGGATCAAGTAATCTGATTGGCTGAAAATTAGAAGTGGGCGTGGCATCTTAATTTATTCAGCAGGAGAAGGGTTAATTATTTTCATTTATATTATATAGTACCAAAGTCCTGGTCATGGTCTCTTGGCTACTATGAGTGCACCCCTCAAGTATCATGGTGCATACATAGCAGCATCCCCTCAAATACTATCAGGTGTCAAGGGGTGGTCGGGTGGTGCGAAGGTGCTGTGTATCTTACATCACTGGGGCGTCCAACTGATATTGGCTTACAGTTGGGCAAGGCCTGCTATCCTTGTAGTGGGTAAGGGTAGAGGGGGAATGTTTTTATTTCTTCTGTTTCTTCACTTTCATTCCTGTTCCTCTTTCTTCCCTGTCCATCTCTTTCATCTCCTCTACTCTCTCTTCTATCTCTATTCTCCCTTTCTCTGGGAGACGACACAAAATGACCCTCAAGGGTTGACGTGTCGTTAAACCCCAACACAATCAAAAACTATCAGGTGTCTCACCACCCCACGTGTTCTGCCACAAAACTATGTCACTGTGACCTACTTCTGTGAAAATGGACATGTGATCGGGTTTTGGTGGTCATGCAGACTCATTATCTCCACTCCCTTAAGCTCCTCAATCTTCATAAGTAAGTGCTGTAATTACTTTTGCGAAAGTTGCTGCCAGGACAGGTTTCTGGGGTTTGATGTCTGCTAACATCCGGCTATGAGATTTACATATTCCTTGAGAAAAATGACTAAACTATTTGCAAACAGTGGAGACAGCGTTCTGCGGCATCTGATCTAGGTCTGCACTGTTTGCCAATTACCCTCTTACGGGTCTCCTGACTACAAGGAGTTAAAGACAAATATAGAAAGAAGTTAACCCTTAAAATGCCAAGAAAACCTGCATCTGAAAATGTCATCTGTTTATGTTGTCTGCTGAATATTCTTGCAAACTTTTCAAACCTATCTTTGCATACAGGCAAACAGTCTGGACCCTGATCAGATTGCTCCTCAATGACCTTGTTCAAAGTTTAGGACAAAATAGAATTTAGGAGTTAGTCCTTAAAATGCCAAGGAAACGTCTGCTGAATATTCTTGCAAACTTTTCAAACCTATCTTTGCATACAGGCAAACAGTCTGGACCCTGATCAGATTGCTCCTCAATGACCTTGTTCAAAGTTTAGGACAAAATAGAATTTAGGAGTTAAATTTTAAAATGTCAAGGAAACGTCGTCTGCAGAATATTCTTGCGAACTTTTCAAAACCCTTTTGGCATACAGGCAAACAGTGTGGACCCTGATCAGACTGCTCCTAGAAGAGCAGTCTGATCTGGGTCCACACTGTTTGCAAAAATGACTTTTAAAATCACAAGCAGATGACAAAGCAGATGACAATTGTTGTGATTGGCAGTTAAAGGGTTAAGGTGTCCCAATATCTAGGGTAAATACAGTATTTGCAGTAATGATTGGTGTCCAAATACATAATTATAGTAAGTCCAAAAATATTTTTGAATTAAATATGCCCCAGTATTTGCAGGTCTTGTTTTGTTGACATTTGGTATGAATTATGAGTTTTGTCATAGATTGGCTGATTGAGTCTTTGGTATGTGTCTACCTAATGCAGGTAGTCCAATACACCTTAAAATATAGGTGTTTACTCACCTATTAGTTGACTGAGGCCTGATGGTAATAACTTCTGCTGGCCTGTCAACTTATGTAAGCCATTTAGGACATTTAAACCTTTAGGCTGTACTGTGCAAAATTTGCAGACAAAAAGTTGTCGTGTTTTTCATTGGCTGCACAGTTATATACTTCTGGGCCCAGTTGTTCAAAGCTAACGACGTCGTTAGTTAATGATTCGTTAAAATTTACATCGAGTGATAAGCAAATATGCTGAAATTTTTTGCTGAAAAAATGTGAGTAGCTTTTGCAGTGCAAAAGCTACTCACATTTTTTCAGCAAAAAATATCAGAATATTGTATATTGAATCCGCTAAAACAGTTAACGAAATGACCCTTAACGAGCTTGTTAAGCTAATGACGCTTTGAACAACTGGGCCTAACCGTTAAGCCAAGTGGTCAGGAAAAATGTGTAGAAGATCTGTGCAGCCCTAGATAAAAGGGGATGTCCAAATATATTTATAGATATATATATATATATATTTTTTTTTTTTTTTTTCTCCACAAGTCCATTTACATTTAACACTAAGCTAGGTGAAAATTTTTGTATGTGACTTTCAACTTGAAATACTTTTTAACTTCTCCCTGAAAATAGGCATTATAAGTTTGGTGTACCACATCTGCCTGCATTAAGCCAGGTTTGCAAGTTTGAGTCCCAGTATGGCCACATGTAACTTTCATGGTAATTGATCATGAAATAATATCTGTGATCATTCTTCTACTTCCACTGATCCAAGAAGGGTAGTTGTTAATTTTTGCAGGAAATGACAAATCCTGTTTTCTGGAAAAAAATAAGAAAAATATCATCAATTTAACGTCTGCTGAATCAGCCCAGCCAGTTAAAATGTCTGCTAATATTTCAATTCAGTGTCATATGGGTTAATAGGTCCAGATAAGAGAAAGTAGCCAGATAAATATTTTTTCTAATATCTCCAAGCATACATTGTGGGTTCTCATAAGAAGAGCCTCACCCAGGGCTTCTAATGATTACCCACAACATAATGCATGTATGTTTTCATGAAGAAATCAGAAATAAAAAAAATATCAATAATATTTGGTTAAAATCAGAGTCTTATCTGGATCTATGAATTGGTACAACATATGTTTTCATGGAAGAAGATCCAGTTATTTTAGATGGTATATCATTCATAGCTCCAGATAAGAGAGGGGTTATGGGATATATATTTTTCTTATTACTCCACGAAAACATATGTTATGGTACTCATTGGAAGCGCCTCGGCGAGGCGCTTCTAATGAGTACCCAAAACATATGTTTTTGTAGAGAAATAAGAAAACTATTATATGGATACCCCTCATATCTCCATCCCGGCTATGAATGTTATCTTATTACATGTGATCAATTCGCCTAGATAAATTCATTTTACTGAATCGACGGGTCGTCAATCCAGATGGTTATATACAGCAAAACTAAATTACAGGTATGTCCTGGAGTGGTTTCACCTGACTGGTCTTACCACAATACCAGACGCTAGTGTGTAGTGGGAGAAAGAGAAAAACATTCAAAATATACACAGTGCGTTTGACACTTTTATATCATACTAAATTGTGATAGGAATAACAGCGGCAAGAGTGTGGATCTCAATTTCATTATTATTATTTCCTTTGGAGTTTATTTTTCCACTCATTTGAGAAGATCTAGTCAGTTTATTATTTCGTAATATTTTAGATAAAGGATTATTTATATATTGATCATTTCGTTGTGTTTTCCCAGTTGTGGTCAAATTCTGAGTGCAAATGGATTACCTACCAATTTAGGTATGTATGAGTTGTAATGTAGGTTTAAGTTTATGATCCAAGGGCTCGACCATTAAGGAAATTCAGATGAATAATTTATATGAGTAAAAGGTTCTTGCATTGCTATTGTTTTAACCCTTATCCTGCTGAACCCGGATATATCCTGCCTTTGCAAACAGTGTAGATCCAGTTCAGAAGCCAACTGATCTGGATCTGCACTGTTTGCCATTAAGTATGTGAATTTATAGCAACAATCAGGTAATCTGATTGGCTGAAAATTAGAAATGGGTGTGGCATCTTAATTTATTCAACAGGACAAGGGTTAATTGCCTGCAAAAAATAACATGTATTATAGGCAAATTCAGCAAGCAACAAATTGAAGATATTTTTCTTATTAGAGAATAGGATTTGATATATTTCATGCAAATTGTCTCCTGTTTGCATGAAATGTCAAATCCTATTATCTGGAAAAAATATGAAAAAATATTTCAAAATGTTGTCTGCTGAAATTTTTGCCCAGCATGATAAGTAACAAAAACTGTATAATATTGCTGTTTATAACACTGGATCAGTATTGAGAGTTGAATATTGATAGAAACATTCTTAAAGCACCACTTTTAGTAACTGACATTTTATGATATTTTTCTAAGAATGTGAGGATTGACATTTCATGCAGAGTATCTCACGTGATTAGAATGTGCACAATACTGGGTAACAGCTTAGAAGACTAAGCCTGCCCAGTAAAAGTGTGATTAGGTAAACTTACCAATCTCGACATACCCCATTGGGTTGACTGGGCTGTAAAACCTCAACATAAAAAAAAAAAAAAAAAATCTCAAGTGATTAAGTAAATTGGCAAGAAATGTCATTAGTAAAGCCATATTTTCTTAGCAAAAAAGAAAAAAAAAAAAAAGTAGAAGTATCCACATGGATGAGCACAAAATGCTCATTGGACCACAATGTCCTGAGTTTGAATCCCATTGGAGGCAAAATTAAGATACTTAGTATATGATGGTGTTTAGGTAATATGCTCTAAACAAGAGAAGGGTGGTTGGGTAAGGCAAAGGTGTCATTTATCTTGTGTCACCAGGGCATCCAACTGATATTGGCTTACAGTTGGGCAAGACCTGCAGTCCTTTCAGCAGGTATGGGTAACCCCGGGATTGTTTAATTTCCTCTGTCTTCACTTTCATTCATTTTCTTCTTTCTCCCATGTCCCTCTCTTTCATCTCCTCTACTATCTCTTCTATCTCTCTTCTCCCTTTCTCTGGCAGGTGACACAAAATGACCCAGAAGGGTTGACATGTCATTAAACCCCATCACAATCAATCAATATAAAAGAGAGGGATGTTTTAGGTATTTACAGCCTTTTCATCAGTAATTCAGATATATCAGAATGGGGTAGATGATGATGAGATAATCATGGGATAGAATATGAGAGAATCACCACCATGATTCAAATTCATGGCTGTCAGATTCTCAGAGCATAAATACCTTGACCAGCATGGAACTGCTTTCAAAACATTCTGCTTTAAAACTGGAGTATAAAAATTTCTTTTGTATATTATTCTGGTTTTATTTTAACCCTTGTCCTGCTGAATAAATTAAGATTCCACTCCCACTTCTTTTAGCCTATCAGAGTTCTTGATCCAGATCGTTTTTATAAATTCACATACTAAGTGGCAAACAGTGCAGATCCAGGTCAGTTGGCTTCTTTAGAAGCCAACTGATCTGGATCTACACTGTTTGCAAATGCATATCCGGGTTCAGCAGGACAAGAGTTAAAATATGAATAAAGACTGGTTTTCCATTGCAATTTGATACACGAGATCAGATTAATCCTCAACACTTTGCATGATGGATAAAAATTTCTGCAGAAGACATTTTGAAATATTTTTCTTATTTGTCCTGGAAAATAGGATTTGACACTTCATGCAAATTGCCTCCCTAGGAGACAATTTGCATGACATGTCTGATCCTATTTTCCAGGAAAAATAAGAAAAATATAATCAGTTTGTCGTCTGCTGAATCTGCCCATAGCATGGTAAGTGTTAAAGTGTAATAAGTTGCAAAAGAGTTAAAATAACATTCTTAAACAAAATATTATATTTTTTAAATATATAAAAAAAATGTTTGACATTTCATGTGACTTGTCTCCATAGCTTGACATTTCATAAGAATTCATGTGTCTTGGAATTTCTTTTTTAAACATAAAAATTAAAGAGTGTCTTCTACTTCTTTTGTGATTGGTGCTTTAATGGATAAAACAGGTTCATCTGTCACTCCTTTGTGCTCTCTTTTGTTATGGTTTGGGACAGGTCATGGAAAAAGGTATCTTTGATCAGTGTCTTATTCAGGTCATCCTGAATATCTGCACAGTTTGCAGTCAGTAAACTTCCAAGACTTTCCAGTGATTTTGCAGTAGGACAGTGACGGACCTGATCTTACCATCTCCATAGACCTTCATTGTATGCATAAGTCTGATGACACCTTTCCTTTTGACACATAGCCCCAGTTATAATCCACCTAAAATGTTTATTATTTCTCCCTGAAAACATAGGTTGTGGGTTCTGATTAGAAGCGCCTTACCAAGGCACTCTGAATGAGTACCCACAACTTATTTTTTCAGGGAGAAATAAAAAAAAGTAGTCTTTTTGTTCATTTAGGGGACTTCTGTATAGTTTGTGCAGGCTGGCGTATAAAGAAGGTAAGAAGTGATGGATAAAGACTTTGCAATAATTAAATTCAAGGGATTATAATAAATTAAGAAATTTATTTTTCTTCATCTGTCACATACACTGTGTTAACCTTTACCACCCGCTGGGCATTTTCAGCAGATGACAAATTGATGATATTTTTCTTATTTTTCCCAGAAAACAGGATATGACATTTCAAGCAAATTGTCTCTAGGAGACAATTTGCTTGAAATGTCGTATCCTGTTTTCTGGGAAAAATAAGAAAAGTATTTCAAAATGTCGTCTGCTGAAAATTTTACCCAGAGTGCTAAGCGTTAAATAATTTGCATATTTGTTATGTGACTGCTGACCAATCCCAGACTGAACCAATAAATTGTATAGAACTATATATATAACTACCTTGGCCTACTTCTTTGTGTTGGCAATGTTTAATATTTTATGGTATGAATTGAATACTGATAATTATTATTAAAAGGACTTATGAATTTACTTAATTTTTGTACGTATGAATAATGATTGTAAAGGACTTAATTTATTTAACTCTTGTCATGTTGAATAAATTAAGAAGCTGCACCCACTTTTAAGTTTCAGCCAATCAGATTGCTTGATCAAGGTTGTTGAATCAAATTCACATACTGGATGACAAACAGTGCAGATCCAGATCAGTTGGTTTCTTTTAAGCTAACTGATCTGGATTTACATTGTTTGCAAAGGCAGGGTATATCCGGGTTCAGCAGGACATTGGGTTAATTTTATAGGTACTCCTACTTCCTAAATAGTGACTTGATTTAAGAGGACCCTGAAGGCCCTGATAAGACTACATGGATGTGTAGGATGATCTGGGCCTTCACTATCTGCATATGCCCTGAAGTCATATTTTCACATGGCATGACACAAATACATAGTTCTAGATAAGGGGGGTATTATGTTGGTACTCATTAGAAGTGCATGCATGCTGGCTGAGCCACTTCTTATATGTACCCACAACATATGATGCACAATTGTGTTGGGTTTAATGACATGCCAACCCTTGTGGATCATTTTGTGTCGTCTCCCAGAGAAAGGAAGAAAAGAGATAGTAGAGGAGATGAAAGAGAGGGACGGAAGAAAAAGGAACAGGAATGAAAGTGAAGGAACAGAAGAAATAGAAACATTCCCCTCTACCCTTACCTGCTACAAGGATAGCATGCCTTGCCCAACTGTAAGCCAGTATCAGTTGGACACCCCGGTGACGTAAGATACATGACACCTTTGCCACACCCGACCACCCCACATATGATGCACAAAGCAAGAAAAAGGCCTGTATACTATTTGTGGATAATGTAGGTCCAGATCAGCATGCGCATTCATATAGTCTGATTTGAGCATTCTCTGTTGGTCGACAATACTACAGTATCCATTGATTCTGTAAGCGGGCAATGAAGGCCCTGATCAGCCTTCGCTTATGCACACGTTGATCTGGCCCTGCGTTGTCCGCAAATTGCTTAAGGGTCCTTTTCTTGCATTGTGCATCATATGTTTTTATGGAGAAATAAGAATAATATCAATACATGTACTTTTTGGCTGAACGAACCGTGTTATCTGGAGCCATCATGGATGATGGTATAAATTTAAAATGTCACAAGGTAAAAAACAAAATTCATCATAAAACGTATGGCCTTTGTTCCAGTCTAAAAAATGAACTTATTTTCCCTAAACATTGGGACACCATAACTTATCCTAAAATTTGAACAAGTCCATTTTACTTCCTGTTGATTCATAAAAAAACTCTGGATGTGTGAAGGTAAGAAAAAGGAGTTCGACATTTTGTGCAAGGAGACCATTTACATGAAATGCCAATTCCTCTAGAAAAAATATTTTTTCCCAGCAGTGACATTAACGTCAATTCAAATATTTAACCCTTTAATAATAAAGTGCAGCAAATGACTCATTTTATTTATTTTCCACCCCCCCTCCCCCTCCCCGCCCGGTAGAGAATGGGTTGACATTTCATCTTCATCATAGCAGATGATTCACATCAAATGTCAAAACATTTTCTATATATAATTCACATGAAATGTCAAGACTTGTTTTCTGTGAAAATATTAAAAAAAAATCAGAATGTCTTCTGTTGCAGATTGTGCTGGTTACTTTAAGAGTTATTTTTCATCCTTTCCATAGTCTGCTAATTTTTACTTACAACATGCTAATGGATAATGACAAAGTTAAAAATTAAATTTACAAAGATGTATACAAATTTAGTGTCTTTGTTCTACAATTTAAATGCAACTTCATCAGTTGTAAACAGGTTTAAAAAGTGCAGTTCAGTTTATTTTAAGCAGAGACAATGGTTTTGTGGCTTTGTTACAATTTGATACTTCCCCATGCTGATTTTCAAGATTTGCAGATGTCATTTTAAAATGGTTTTCCGATACTTGCATATTGTGTAACAGCTGAAAAACTCCCGATAGTAAAACAGAACAGAACAAAAAATTTATCATGGATTTAAGCATACATTTAGGTTATGGTTGCAACAGACATACCGTAATAATCCAAAATATTGGGATAGACATCATATGCCTGAGAAACAATGTAGACCCAGATCAGATGCCGCAGAACATGACATCTGATCAGGGGCTACACTGTTGAGCCACTCATCATGCATGATTTTTAAGAAATCTACAGATAGTAAAAATAGATTTTTAAAATTTTAGGACAAGTATGGTAAGGAGTTAAGGTGTCCAAATACTTACGGTAAATACGATATAAACAATATCGTACCAAATATATATTTTGGTTGTTTTTTGAGACTAATAAAGGAAAATAAATGTATAGTTTTGCTGTTTGAAAAATGGGAGAAGAATGGATATTAACCCTTAAGTGCCAAGAAAATCTGCATCTGAAAATGTCGTCTGCTTATGTCGTCTGCTGCATCTTCTTGCAATCTTTTCAAACTTACATTTTGCATATAGGCAAAAACAGTGTGGACCCAGATCAGACTGCTCCTAAAGGAGCCACACTGTTTGCAGCAATGACTTTTAAAGTAACCGGCAGAAGACAAAGCAGACGACAATTGTTGTGATTGGCGCTTTAAGGGTTAATTGATACAAGAGAGTAAAATTGCCCTTCATATAATTATGAACTATGAGAGATGATTAAAACATAGAATTACACCTCAAAATGATGAGAGCAAACTTGGCATTAATTGGCTCTGCCCCCTACAAAGGCACCACACTGAAACCGGGTTGTCGAAGGGTCATCAGCCTGACCTAAAAAAGGAGAAGTAAAAAAAAAAAAAAAGAATGTTTCCAAATGTCATAGATCTGCAAAAATTTTTACCCAGCATACGTTACTAAGCCTTTAAAAGCTATCCTATCGTTTTCATCTGCTAATTTTGTAGTCAGTGTATTGTTAACATGCATTGCATGTCAGGGGACAATTTAAAGCCTATATTTAAACAACTATGACACTTTCTTTCTTCTTGTGTGTGAGGATTAAGAAGGTTACATAAGTGCAGTTGTTCAAAGAGAAACACTGAAAAATAAAAAAGCTCTGGAGATAAAGCTGAATTGAAAAAAGATACAGTTGAAAAAGTATTGAGACAAAACTGAGAATACCATATTCAACCTAATTATTGCACATACTCCTAGAAGTGTGCAGTCAAGCAATTTTTGAGTCTTCACTACAACCAATTTACTTTTATGTACTTTAAGAAGTGTCCTGTAGGCTGTCCTGTCCTACAGTGGTTAGCGCTTCTGAGTTTGGATCACAAGGTTCCGAGTATGAATCCAGCTGAAGGCGGAATTTAGCTCATTTGTCTATGGCGCTTCATTGCACAAGCATTTCATTATCGCCCATCTGTTGTCTTAAAATAACTTAATGTTGGAAGGGACATAAAACACCAAATCATCACCTGGGATTGCAAAATAGAATTGATGGACTTCCTGCTTCATCTGTGGCAGAACTGCTACCATATTTATGGTATGTATTCGGACAGACATGCCCAAGGCTTAGGTCACAGGTGACATGATATTTTGGTTTTATTTTAGTGGATTATCAAACAGGATTATAAGAAAAAAATATTTAGCCACTGGAGACTGGAGCTGGTCTACATGTTTCTTCGCAATAGTCTGACGGGCATGAAAACGCAAGCGGCAACAATTTACAAGATCTGGTGCTCTGATGCAACCACATTATATAAAGTATAAAATGAAGAAATCTGAGAGAAGAAAAAGCTGTAAATGGAACGGAAATCTCTTGAGAAAGTGTGAAAATCGTAAACAAAAAGACCTGCAGTGATGAGGTTTCCATATTGCGGAAATTGCATTTATGATTTTACCTTTAACATGCTAAATTTAAATGTCGGGAGGTGTTATTTTTGAATAGCTTCTTTTTCGCTGAAACTTAAACCATAGCTCTGGATAGAGGAGAATCCCGATAAATATTTTTCTTATTGTTCCACAAAAACATACATTGTAGGTGCAACTCTGAATGCAGATACATTTCTTTACTTTACACTCAACCCATATTGTAGACTCAATAGACTCTCACTCACTATATACTGGGAGAGTCAAATTTCAATTTTAGGTATGCCTGGCTAGGAGATTTACATATTCCTAGAGAAAAATGGTTAAACTATTGGCAAACAGTGGAGACCCTGATCATACGCCGCATTCTGCAGCATCTGACCTGGGTCTGCACTGTTTGCTGTTTACCCTTTTACGGGTCTCCTGACTACAGTGGGTTAACACTCTGGGTAAAATTTTCAACAGACACCATTTTGAAATATTTTTTTCGTATTTTTTCCAGAAAACAGGATTGACATTTCATGCAAATTGTCTCCACTGTAGACAATTTGCATGAAGTGTCAAATCCTGTTTTCTACGGGAAAAAAAATAAGAAAATTATCAGCTGATTTTGTTGTCTGCTGAATGAGCCCAGGGAGCAGTAAAGGTTAATTATTGTGGTTAACCAATATGCATTACACCTGGTGCATCATCTGCAACTCAATTACAGAGAAATTAACCTGTAAGTTCCATTATGACTCCAGATAAGAGAATTATCCAGATAAGTATTTTTCTTATTTCTCCATAAAAATATATGTTGTGGGTACTCATTAGAAGTGCCTTGATGAGGTGCTTCCAATGAATACCACCACATGATTTCATGGAGAAGTAAGAAAAATATCAACATGCAATTTGGTTGAAAACAAACAAAAAAAAAACAAAAAAAAAACCCATCTTATTTGGAGTTATTATTTAAACCCTTGTCCTGCTGAATAAATTAAATTGCCACACCCACTTCTAATTTTCAGCCAATCAGGTTACTTGATCTGGATTGTTGCGATAAAATTCATATACTTAATGGCAAACAGTGCAGATCCAGATCAGTTGGCTTGAGATCTGGATCTATACTGTTTGTGAAGGCAGGGTATATACAGTTCAGCATGACAAGGGTTAACACTCTCCAGATAAAATCAGTGCATATTTTTTTTCTAGAAAACAATTCCATTCGAATTGTCTCCTTTGAAGGATCAAATTCCGTTTACATATAGCTCTCAGGGGTCATCCTAGAGCTTTCAGAGAGGGAGAAGTTTTGCGACAATTTCAGGATTTCAGAGAGAAGTTTTAGTCCAAATTTTGGATTTCCCTATATATTCTATACATTTTCACTTCTCCCTCAGCTCAAGATAGGGAGAAGTCAGCCAGCTTAGGGAGACTTTTTCTCCCAAAGCGCCCTCTAGGATGACCCCTGGCTCTATAGAAGGCATTTTTTTTTTTTTCTTTTTTCATGAAAAAAAAAAATCATATTATTCTTATTTCTCAATAAAAACATATGTTCCTTATTCAAGCACCTCCACCCAAAAAAAGTTACCAGTATATGTGTGTTTCATGTTACATGGAAATTTTTAACTATTGTCATGCTAATTAAATTAAGATGCCATGCCCTCTCCTAAATTTCAGCCAATCAGATTACTCAATCCAAGCTGTTGATACATTTTAGCTAGTTCACATTCTAAATGACAAACAGTGCAGATCCAGATCAGTTGGCTTCTTCAGAAGCCAACTGATCTGGATCTACAGTGTTTGCAAAAGACAGGGTATATCCGGGTTCAGCAGTACCAGGGTTAAGGGACGGTAGTTTGGAAAATATTTTTATTTTGAAAGTTTTTATATGGGGTTTAATAAATAGGAAAACTATGGCTGAACAGGGAAATCCTCCAAAAATCTCCCCTCCCCCCCACCTCCCCCACAAAAAATAAAAACAAACCTTTTGGGTGGGTACTGAAAAATTAGGCACGGTCAGGTAACCTGGAACAATTACATTTCTTTATTTAAGGCCTTTATATGACCAGCTTTTGCATGTTTTTTTAGGACCAATAAAGTTTGAATAGCCAAATTTTATGATGCATAACTTTTTTATCGCTGAATTTCTGAAGTGGATTTATAATTCCATTCTTGAATTTGGACAACCACAAATGCAAGAAAGGGTGTCAGTTTAAAATCAAGAACTGTTAGAATGGCAAACAGTATAGATCCTGATGAGATGACTTATTACAAGCCATCTCATCTGGACCTACACTGTTTGCACAGAAATTGGTTTAAATTGGTCTGCTGGGCTGAAAGGGATAACTTGATCAGACCACATATTCCAAAGGACATGTTTAAAGAAATATTTGATGATAATTTTGTGATAATTTTCTCTAGTTCTCCATAAAAAATATATTGTGTGTATATACTCATTAGAAGTGCCTCTGTGATGCATTGCTGATGAATACCCACAACATGTTTTTATGGAGAAATAAAAAAAATTATTCAAGAATTATCACAAAGTAGTCCTCTTGACAACAAGAGCCCTGAATTTTGCATTTATGGTCTGTGGCATTAATAAGGTTTTGTTTCTTTTGGTGCTTATATTTATTATTTTTTGCATGTGTTGTTCCAGAAAAAAAATGGAGATCATATTTGTTCTGGAAAAAAATGTGCAATTCATATTACATGCATGATGCTAAAAGTTATAGGACATACTGTTTTGATAATATAGTCGTTAAAAAGTTCTTTATATTTTTTCTCTCCTCCAAGAGTTGTACCGTAATATTCCTAAATATTGGGACATATGTGCCTGTGCAAACAGTGTAGACCCAGATCAGATGCTGCAGAATGCAGCATCTGATCAGGGTCTACACTGTTTGCCTCTCATCCAGCACTACTTTAGACACAAAGGGTAGTAACATAGACTTTTTCAAATTTTAGGACATTTATGGTAAAGAGTCATGGTGTCCCAATACTTAGGGTAAATATGGTACCATATTTATTTATCTATGGATTCAGACACCTTTAACTCCTTTCTATGCTTCTCCTAAACACTTAGTGGAATGGCAAACAGTGTAGACCCTGATCAGACTGCTCCTTCAGGAGTAGTCTGATCTGGGTCTTCACTGTTTGCATATGTCATTTATTCTGAAGCTTTGGTGTACGTAATTTTAGGACATTTACCACAGGCTTCTACCATATTTACCCTGACTGCTTACCATATTTCTCCTAGAATTTGAACAGGTCCAGTTTACTACCTGTCGATACCTCTTAATAGTGCTGGATGAATGATAAACAGTGTAAACTGATCAGATGCTACAGAATTCGGAATGTTAACCCTTGTTCTGCTGAATAAATTATGATGCCATGCCCAATTCCAATTTTCAGCAAATCAGATTATTTGATCCAGGTTGTTGATATAAAGTCACATACAGAATGACAGATAGTGCAGATCCAGATCAGTTGGCTTCAGAAGCCAATTGATCTGGATCTACACTGTTTGCAAAGGCAGGATATATGCAGGTTCAGCTGGACAAGAGTTAAGAAATACAGCAGAAATACCCCACTAAAACCAAATTAAGCAAGTCATTTGGGAAAAAAAAAAAAAAAAAAAAAAAAAAGAAATATGCTAAATGGTATAAAAATGCAGCCTTGGCAAAACACTGCAGCCGGCCTCAGTGGCTCAGTTGGATGCGCATCAATCTGGTGATGAGGAGGTTGCGGGTTCGACCCCCTCGGGGCTGGCAACATTCTTTCATGGAGGTAGATCATGAAATATTTTCTGTGGTCTTTCTTTCCCTTCCGCTGATTCAAGAAGGGCAGTTGTCAGTTTCTGGCGAAATAATATGCACAATACTGGTTAAAAGTCTGAGGAGTAATCCTGCCCAGTATCAATGGGGTTTAAGGTAAACTGACAGCACTCAATATGACCCCAGTGGAATGACTGGACCGTGAAACCTCGACACAAACAAACAAAACAGTGCAGTTGTCAGCAGTCGTATATAGCCAAACTATTTATTTGGATGCACACTTTGACTTACTTAGAAGCCTGCTACAATTTAAGTTTTGATGGAGAAATAAGAAAAAAATTAATCTGGCTATTTGATATATGGTGCATTTTCTAAAGTTCAGTTACATTTTACTACCTGGACAAGTGTATATCATCAGCTTGAGGATTTTTTCCCCTCATTGATGGATTGGTAGTGATTAAACTCTCTTCATTAGGTTTAACAGCATTGCTGCTGGCATTAATGATTACAATGAATTCCAGATGGGAGCTTGATAGAAGGCTTAAAATTTCTCAGGTATTTTGTTATTGTTTCCTCTCACTTAGCTATAGATAAGATACTTTTTTCATCCAAAAATATGGACATTTTTTTTTTCATTTCTTTAGATAGATACTTTTCTCATCCAAAAATATTGACTTTTTTTTTCTGCATGAAAACCTGTCTATGTCTATGTTTTTGTTTTTGTTGATAAACAAGAAAACTGATCTGGCTAGCTAGAGCTAGCTATGTGAGAGTGATTCTCCCAAAATTTTAGTTTGGAAGTGTTTATCAACCTGACTGAGCAGGGTATGTGATGCATCCACCCAGCTGAGCAACCTTAATGGCTCCTGACTTTTGGATTACTCCTTATTTTTATATCTGTTTCTCTTCTAAAGCATTTAGTACACTGTTTTGATGCAAATGACCCTCATGGGTTGACACGTTAAATGTGAATTCATCATCATCATTCATCATCATCATCATCATCTTGATGTCCCCGGGTTCCAATCCCACTGGAGGCAGAATTCAAGTTCTGACTGTATGTTGGGCTCATTTCACAGAGCCATGTCATTATCACCCTTCTATCACTGATGATCGCCATGTAAGTTGAATATTGTTGAAAGAGAAAAAAAATTATCATCATGCAGATGTATGCAATACCTATTTGCAGGTGTGCATTCTTTTGTTCTAATTGAGTAATGCACATTAATTTCAAACACTTTGGTGTTTGACCTTGTGTGTATGACCTGTGACCTACGATAAATGGAGATCACTCATAAAAGGTAAACATTGAGACCTTTTCCTAATGGTATCGATTTGAAAGCTATCTCAAGTCTTTTCTTGGCTTCAGAATAGAAATGTGTTTAAAAGTTTATTACTCTCCAGGCTAAATCAACAGATGACAAACTGATGATATTTTTTTCTTATTTTTCCCAGAAAACAGGTTTTGACATTTTATGCAAATTGTCTCCATTGGAGACAGTTTTGCATGAAATATCAACACTTGTTTTCTGGGAAAAATAAGAAAAAATATTTCAATAATTATGTAGTATGCTGATTTCTTTTACCCAGCATGCTAAGTGTTAAATGTTTATCACTGCATTTATAACAAAGGGCAGGCACATTCCAGAGTGGTCAGGATCTGTAAGGGGCCTACTCAGGGGACTTACAATCCTGTTGAAGGGGACCTCAAGGGGATTATGATTCTTTTGAAGACTGTATTCATGAATAAATAAACAGTTTTGGAATAGTTTGTAGGATTATTTAGTGGTGGTAATACGTTTCAGTTTATTTTGGATAGTAAAAGACAGCAGCATGGTCAAGTTTGCTTTGGAACAAAGTATTTTGAACAAGGTATGAAAAAAATCTGTTGCAATAATTTTTTTCAGAATTTAATGCAACATCGGTTATACATGCACATAGTATTATCTTCTATAGAAACTTCAGAAGTAAACTATGTTCATTTTGTTTTATTTCCTAATATCTGGCAGCAGGATTTGAGAGGCCTTGTTTGCTATTTGTACAGATTTACTGATTTTGGAATTAAAAAAAAGTTTTTGGTGTAGTTAACAAAATTAATTGATCCAAAATTGGCATGAGGCTTGCAACATGTATTAGAGCAGGAGTAGTCTGCTACAAGAATTCTTGAAATTTGAGAGGCCTTGTTTGCTATTTGTACAGATTTACTGATTTTGAAATTAAAAAAAAGTTTTTGGTGTAGTTAACAAAATTAATTGATCCAAAATTGGCATGAGGCTTGCAACATGTATTAGAGCAGGAGTAGTCTGCTACAAGAATTCTTGTACTGGACTGAATGATAAGGCTGTTTATGATCAACTCATGACTTTATTTGTGGTAATATGTATCATTAGAACTGTCTATGTTGCAATTCTGACAGATACCCACATACATTTCGAGGGTTGATCGCAAGACTGTAGCAAGTCAGATGGTTGTTTTTCCCAATACTTAATCTCCTCACCATGAAGGCGTTATGATTACAACATTTCTTTCTATAAACAATGGAAATTTAGGTGCCCATTGCTTGTATGAGCAATGGCACCTAAATTTGCATTGTTTACAAAGGGGTCAAAGTTGCCCCTAAACAAGGGTTTCAAAAATATGTTTGAGTTACTACAGTCTTGGGCTCAACCCTCGAATTTTGTTGGATGCCCTGCTTATTCAGCTCTAGATAAGAGGGCTATCCCTCTTATTTCTCCTCTTGAAGCTTCTGGGAGGCAGAGTGGTTAGCACTTCAGACTTCAGATCATGTGGTCCAGGGTTCGCATCTAGTTAAAGGTGGAATCCTGACTGTATGATGCTAAAATTATTGCACAGAGCCTTTCATTATCACCCCTCCATCGTCTCAGTATGACTTAAATAATGTTGAAAGGGATGAAAAACACCAAATCATCATCATCATCATCATCATCATCATCATCATCATCATCATCATCATCATCAGTACTCTTTGGTTGACAACGGCAATAGGGCAGTGTATACTATTGTTTTAGCCAACAGCAGCTTGTTGCATTTTGTTTACTGATTTATATGCATGAAAAGATAAGTGGGAATAGAATGTATGCTAAACAGTTTTTCACTGTCTTGCTGAAGGCTGTATTAACTTTGGTGTCACAAGATCAACAATACCTTAACGCTTAGTACGCCGGGTAAAAATTCAACATACATTGTTTTTTTTTGTTTTTTTTTTTCTTTAAGAAAATAGGCTTTGACATTTCATGCAAATTGTCTCCTCAGGAGACAATTTGCATGAAATGTCAAAGCCTATTTTATGGGAAAAATAAGAAAAAATATCAGTTTATCATCAGCTGAATTTGCATCAGAATGGTAAAGTTTAATGTGATTTAAATTTGACAGTTTTAAGTACCAGGTGGATTAATTGATTCATGACCCAATTCAAATTCTCTTCAGGTTGTGACAAAAAGTTTATTTTCAAATGTTATTGTCTGGCATTTTAATAAAGGGTTAAAAATTTGATGAAGACCTTCCCATTGGTAAGAAAATCTACCTTAAAGTGCCACTCCAGATAAGGTGTTTTTTTTTTGTGTTTTTTTTCAACCAAAAATTATTGCTATTTATCGTGTTTCTCCTCAAAAACATGTTGTGGGTACCCATTAAAAGTGCCTGGCCGAGGCGCTTCTGATGAGTACCCACAATGTATATTTTTGTGGAGAAATAAGAAAAATACTTTTCTGAAACAGTCCATCCTATCAGGAGCTTAGGAAAGGAGTGCCAATATAGTGCTGCCAGTGGACTACAGTGCTTTAACCCTTGCCATGCTGAATTAATTTAGAATAGATGTCATACCCATCGGGTAGTCCGGAGTGACAATGGTGTCATGTATCTTACGTCACCGGGGCGTCCATCTGAAATTGGCTTACAGTTGGGCAAGGCCTGCTATCCTTATAGCAGGTAAGGGTAGAGGGGGAATGTTTTTATTTCTTCTGTTTCTTCACTTTCATTCCTGTTCCTATTTCTTCCCTAATCGTCTCTTTCATCTCCTCTACTATCTCTTCTATCTCTTTTCTCCCTTTCTCTGGGAGACGACACAAAATGACCCACAAGGGTTGACGTGTCGTTAAACCCCAACACAATCAAAACAATCACACCCACTTGCTATTTTCAGCCAATCAGATTACTTCATCCAGGTTGTTCATAGAAATTCACATACTTAATGTCAAACAGTGCAGATCCAGATCAGTTGGCTTCTGAAGAAGCCAACTGATCTGGATCTACACTGTTTGTAAAGGCAGGTATATCTGGGTTCAGCAGGACTAGGGTTAAACAGTCCTACTGGTATTCTTCTCATAGTTGTAATTCTGTGAAACTGTTACACAGAACAGGACAAACTGTTGAATCTGCCCACTGAGAAAGTGGTAAGGGATAACTACTGGTATTAGTGGAGCGCTGTGGTGTAGTGGTAAAGCACCAGACTCGAGATTGAGAGGTACCGGGTTCGATCCCCACTAACAGCAAGTGTTTCCTTGAGCAACAGACTTTATCCACATTGCTTAGTACTGGTTTCTACCCAGGAAAAAAGAGGGCCACATGGAAGATTAGTACTAGATTACTAAATGTGTTACCCTCTATAAATAAAGTCGATTATTATTATTATTATTATTATTATTATTATTATTATTAACCCATTGTAGTCCGGAGACCCGTAAAAGGGTACTTGGCAAACAGTGCAGACCCAGATCAGATGCCGCAGAATGCGGCATCTGATCAGGGTCTCCCACAGTTTGCAAATAGTTTAGCCATTTTTCTCTGGGAATATGTAACTCTCATATCCAGATGTACCTAAAATTGAAATTGGACTCTTCCAGTATATAGTATGAGACAGTCTATTCAGTCTACAATGGGTTAAAATTTGAACAAGTAAAATTTAATACCTGCTGATGTTGTCTAAAAACTGCTATATGAGAGGCAAACAGAATAGACGTTGATCAGATGCTGCAGACTGTGGGTGAGCCGGCCTCGGTGGCTCAGTTGGATGCGCCATCTGACTGGAGACCAGGAGGTCGCGGGTTCAACCCATGCCGAGGTCGGCAACATTCTTTCGTGGAGATTGATCGTCAAATATTTTCTATGGTCATTCTCTCCCTTCCGCTGTTTCAAAAAAGGCAGTTGTCAGTTTCTGGTGAAAGAATGTGCACAATATTGGTTAACCGCTTAAGAGGACTAAGCCTGCCCAGTAAACGTGTTGTTTGGTAAACTGACTGCGCTCGATATGACCCCATTGGGTTGACTGGGCCGTAAAACCTCAACACAAACAATGCAGACTGTGGCATCTGATCGAGCTCCACACTGTTTGCTGTCCTAATACTTAGGGTAAATAATATAGAAGTAGGCATGAAATGTTGGGAAATAAATTGTTTCAAAAAGATAAAACATAGCTCCAGATAAGAGTGGGTTTGGGATGATCAGGTAAATATTTTTCTTCATTCTGGGTACTCATTAGAAGTATCTTGTGGAAGCACTTACATATTGAGTACCTAAAAGGTATATTTTCATGGAGAAATAAGAAAAATATCAATACTTTTGGTTGAAAAAGAATGTGCCTTTATATCTGGAGCTATGGTTAAAAGCTGTGCAAACAAATATTAACACTGTCACAGATGATTCAAGCGATGTCATCTTTCTAAAGGAAGTCATAATTCCATATATCGATATTTCCCTATTGAAACCAAGATATTAAACATTAACCACTCTCTGGGTGTAAATTCAGCTGAGGACAGACTGGCATCATTTTTCTTATTTTTCCCTGAAAAATAGGTTATATGACAATTCATGCAAATTGTTTCCAAAGGAGACAATTTGCTTGAAATGTCAAAGTCTATTTTCTGGGAAAAATAAGAAAAAATATTTCAAAATGTAGCCTGCTGAAATTTTTACCCAGCATTCAGAGCATTAAACCATATTGATCTTATTTTGTAAACATGACGTAACAGGTATGGAGAAAGGAGATTGATATCTTTTAGAACACAAATAAAAATAAAATTTAAGGTGTTGAAAAATGATATGTCTGGGTGGCAAAGTGGTTAGCATGCCCAGCTTCAGGTCAGAAGGGTTCAGGTTGGAATCCTGCTGGAGATGGAATTCTGCTCCTGACTGAATCATCAGAGCTTCCTTGCATAGAGCCTTTCATTGTCACACTTCCATCATCTACATATAACTTAACCCTTAAAGCGCCAGTCACAACTATTGTCGTCTGCTTTGTCTTCTGCTGGTTACTTTAAAAGTCATTTCTGCAAACAGTGTGGACCCAGATCAGACTGCTCCTTTAGGAGCAGTCTGATCTGGGTCCACACTGTTTGCCTGTATGCAAAAATAGGTTTGAGAAGTTTGCAAGAATATTCAGCAGACGACATAAACAGACGACATTTTCAGATGCAGGTTTTCTTGGCGTTTTAAGGGTTAAATAATGTTGAAAGGGCTCGATGTAAAACACCAAATCATCGTCTTTGGTGTGGAAATACCACAGTATTGCAGTATTTTTGTTGCATCTGCTTTAGTAAGTGGTCTACTTCCTGTCCGTCTGTTTGTTCATCCGTCTGTCAACATTTGTATCAACTGCTGCATTTATTCATTTTTGAATAACCATTCAACTGACAGTTGTTGTACCTGGCATGCAGATTTTCTCCCTTACATGGAGTTAACTTTTTCCTAGCTAGTGGCAAACTTTGTCGTCTGCTGATAACCTTTGCAAATGGTTTGGATCCAGATCAGGGGGTCTTATCTGGATCCAAACTGTTTGATACTCTGATGGTATTCCTGAAGATTTTTTTGAAAATGTTAATTAAAAAAAAAAAAAATCCACAAATGACCAAATACCCACATACTGTAATGGAATAGTATATATATCACTTCTATATACAGCCTCACTGTGGAAGCCGGCTTTTATGGCGACACTGGTAGAGTGATTGGCTTTTTTACGAAGTTAAGCAACGGAGATCGCGGTTAGTACCTGGATGGGTGACCGCGGTGTTTGACTTCGTAGAAGACTCGGTTTCATGCTACATTGGTGGCAGCGGTGGGATTGAAGACAGTGTCTTTAGTGTGTTGCATAGGCTCCACCCTCGAGTTTGCCCTATGAGGCGTGTGTGACTTCGGGACGAAGTCAAGAGAAGAGGGGGCGAAATGTAAGGGAATAGTATATATATCACTTCTACAGCCTGGCTGTGGAAGCCTGCTTTTATGGCGACACTGGTAGAGTGATTGGCTTTTTTATGAAGTTAAGCAACGGAGATCGCAGTTAGTACCTGGATGGGTGACCTCGGTGCTTGACTTCGTGGAAGATTCGGTGTCACGCTACAATACAAAGAGTTAATGTCATATCATTTTATGACCAACTGATCCGAGTTTCATAATCTGTTGGCTTGTCTAAAAACTGCTGAATGAGTGGCAAGCAGTGTGGACCCTGACAAGATGCCACATTCTGCAGTGTCTGATCTGGGTCTACACTTTTGCTGGGGTTTGTCTGTCCCAAATTACATAGGGCAAACAGAGTATAAATAATTTCTGTCTTGTCCCAGTATTTTTATTGTTGATCATTCAGGTATGTCTGAAAGGACAAAAAACATTAATAAAGATCTTGGATGTGATGTTATCGTTTATCCTAAATCGGCTGTGTGTAGGTTTTTGTCAAATTTGTGAGAGCTTATGCATGGGTGTAATGGGCACAGGTGGCAACAATTCAATACCTGTACTGTGTACCTTATATGGTTGTTTCATTATATACGGTAATTGTCCTAAAATTTCATACATCTTTTTTTTTCTTGCAAAATGGCACATACAGTCGAACCACAATGGCTGGAACATCTTTGGGACCATGGAAATTCGTTGAGACATGGGTAGTTCGAGCCACTGAGGGTTAATCATGGCACCAGCACAGGAAGCAAAAAGCGATAATTTAGGGAAATCTTTTCGATTTTTTACACAATGATTGTATGTTGAGTGTACTCATTAGAATTGCCTTGATGAGGTGATTCTAATGAGTACACACAACATACAATTCCATGATAAAATAAGAAAAAAATCCCTAAATATTTGTTTTCTTCAGCTATTGGAAGAATTTTGTAGGGACTGAAAAAAGAGTTTGAATCATCCACGGTAAATGAGCCATCTGTGTTCGAACTATTGAGGTTATACTGTATATCCGTGCAGACCCAGATGAGACTGTTCCTGACTACACTTTGACATTCCACCAAGCATTTTATGAAACAAAGGCACAAAAAGTATGGAATAAAATGTTTGAAATTTTATGACATTATACTGTAAACCATATAAACTAGATGAGGAAGTATGCCTTAACCCATTGTAGACTGAATAGACTTTCCCACACTATATATATTAGAGTCCAGTTTCAATTTTAGGTACAGCTGGCTATGATATTTACATATTCCAAAAGAAAAATGGCTAAACTATTTGCAAACAGTGGAGACCTTGATCAGACGCCGTGTTCTGTGGCGTCTGATCTGGGTCTGCACTATCATATCATAATCGGATTTTTGATTAACGTGCAGGTACAGGGGCAACATCCACATCAGTGGGCCCCCTTCCAGATAGCTGGCTTGCTGCACGCATGGCAGATCTCACACCAGATCTCCAGGTAGGTCTATCATGAGGGTTGATAGCCGAGAGCTTCCACTCTGTGCAAGCTCTCTGTCAGCTGCTTCCATGTCATTTTGGGCCTCCCAGGCCCACGCTTTCCATCAACCTGTATGTCAAAGGCTGTCTTGATTGCACCACTGGAGCGTTCCACATGTCCATACCATCGAAGTCTTCTCTCCTTCAGAATGAGGTCCAGATTCTCAATGCCAAGCAGCACAAGTAGCTCATTGGACCTGGTGGTGACAATGTCTTGCGGCCTGACATTGCAGATCTGTCTGATCATTGCCCTGTCATTTTGCTGCAGACGCTGGAGGTTCGGCTTTGTCAATGGCCAAGTCTCGCTGGCATGGAGCATTGCGCTCTGCACACAAGAGCTGTACACATGGCCACGTGTTTTGAAAGAGAGGTGGCGTGAAGAGAGGACTGGTAGCAGATCCTTGAACTTCTTCCAGGCGGTTTTCACACGTGTTGTGGTTGAAAGTTCACAGCCACCTGCTGCTGAGAGCATGTTTCCTAGGTAGCAAAAAGAAAGCTACCACCTCAAGCTTGTCAGGTCCGACCTGGACTTCCTTCTGTGGTCTGCCATCCAAGGGGCGTGCAGTTCCCTGGCACCGTGTACATCTATAGTCAGGGTCCTTTTTCAAGCGCTTGAGCCCACTGCATTTCTTGTGCACCCAGTGCTTACAGCCATTGCAGAAGATGCTGTTGCTGCCCACTCCAGTGTGACAGACAGCGCATGGAAACTCGCCTGAACTCTGCAGGAGGTCCAGTCCCGTACCACAGATCATGATCTTTGTCTTTCCTGCATTTACTCTCAGTCCTTTATTCTCCATTGCTTCTTTCCAAGTCAAGAGCCTCCTGACACATTCCTCAAGTGATACAGCGATGATAACAAGGTCATCGGCATAGAGGTCCTCCCAGCGGACCCCAGAGCGGAACTCTGGTGATATTAGGCTTCAAGCACAATGATGAAGAGCAGTGGGCTGAGTACCGATCCTTGGTGAACACCAACCTTCACTTCAAACTCTTCACTGTACCCCTCACCAACACAGACACGGCTCCGTGCATTTGCATACATCCCCTGCACTGTTTTCCAATTACCCTTTTACGGGTCTCCCAACTACAATGGGTTAAAATATAATTTTTTTTATTTCTGTACAAATAACATGCATCATGGGTACTTGTTAGAAGCACCTTGGCAAGGCACTTCTAATAACTATCCACAGCAGATGTTATCATGGAGAAATAAAAAAAAAAAAAAAAATCAATTATTTTTGGCTGAAAAAAAAAATGCCTTATCTTGAGCTATGTTTTTGATAGGAATTACATTGTTGTCTTTTTGCAAAAAAATGTCAGAATTCATGACATTTTAGGAACAAGTAAAAGACAGAAAACACGGCTAATATGATGGCTTATATTTAAGAAGACATTTGATTTCTTGAGAGCATTCTCAATCTCTGTATTTGGAAGGACAAAATTGATTTGCTGGCAGGCAGACATTTTCAGTGTTCTGCTTAGACAAATGGATATTGTATTGGAAACATGCTAAATCGTAGCTCCAGCTAAAGGGGGTATCCACAAAATATTTTTCTTATTTCTCACATAATATTGTGGATACTCATTAGAAGCGCCTCAGCAAAAAAACATATGTTGTGGGTACTCAATAGAAGTGTCTCAGTGAGGAGCTTCTAATGGGCTCACAGACATATTATGTTTTTGTGGAGAAATAAGAAAAATATTGGTAAACTTTTCAGTTTAAGGAAAAATGTGCCTTCGATTTAGAGCTATGTCAGAATGATATTGAATAGTAGGTATGAAAAATTGTGTTTGTATGTATGCATACTGTTTGCACAATATTGCCATATTGCGCATGCCATATTAGATATGTCTGGGTGGCAGAGTTGTTAGCGCTTCTGACTTAAGATCACAAGGGTTGGAATCCAGTGGAAGGCTGAATTCAGCTCATGACTGTATGTTGCTTCAATGCACAGAGCCGTTTCTTATCATCCTTCTGTCGTCTCGATATATCTTAAATAATGTTGAAAGGGACATAAAAGGCCAAATCATCAATTTTATGCATATGCAAAAAATGAGGTTGATATTGTGTAAGGCACATTTTGTTGGGACTTCTTCAGCAAACAGGAGTGACATAGGGATTACTTTCCCATATTGTCATTGGTGTCGGCATGTTAACAATGTTAACCGTTGTCCTGCTGAGCCCGTATATACCCTGCCTTAGCAAACAGTGTAGATCCAGATCAGTTAGCTTCTGAAGAAGCCAACTGATCTGAATCTGCATTGTTTGCCATTAAGTATGTAACTTTATAGCAACAAAAATGGATCAAGTGATCTGATTGGCTGAAGATTAGAAGTGGGTGTGGCATCTTAATTTATTCAGCAGGACAAGGGTTAAAGTCTGTGCTTTTAGCTCAGTTTTTCATAACACCAAGGCTTCTAGGCTAATAGATTTTCAGTCGCACATCCACTGTCCGTGCCCACTGCCAATTTAGCCTTTGCAGATCTTCGTCTACTTTTCATGCTTGGCTGAACAATGTTTAGTCTGTGCATTTAGATTGTCCATATAGCAGTTGGATATAACCCATAGATCTAGATAAGAGTGGGTATCAGGTAAATAGTTTTCTTATTTCTTGACAAAAACATATGTTGTGGGTACTCATTAGAAGCGCCTCACCGAGGCACTTCTTAGAAGCACCTCACCAAGGCACTTCTAATGAGTACCCACAACATATGTTTTCGTCGAAAAATAAGAAAAATATAGATACTTTTTGGTTGAAAAAAGAGCCTTATCAAAAGCTATGTAACCATTTTGCAAAATTCTTGTTTTAACTCCAAACCATAAAAGAATATATTGTGGATGCCTCATCTTTAGGCTTTTCTAATGAGTGCCTTTCTGGCGAAAGAATGTGCACAATACTGGTTAACCCTTTAGAAGACTAAGCCCAGTAAAAGTGTTGTTAGGTAAACTGACTGCGCTCAATGGGGGTGGTCGGGTGGTGCGAAGGTGTCATGTATCTTATGTCACCGGGGCGTCCAGCTGATATTGGCTTACAGTTGGGCAAGGCCTGCTATCCTTGTAGCAGGTAAGGGTAGGGAGGTGATGTTTTTATTTCTTCTGTTTCTTCACTTTCATTCCTGTTCCTCTTTCTTCCTTGTCCCTCTCTTTCATCTCTTCTGCTATCTCTTCTGTCTCTTTTCTCCCTTTCTCTGGGAGACGACACAAAATGACCCACAAGGGTTGACGTGTCGTTAAACCCCAACACAATCAAAATGTAGGTGACTACGCTCAACATGACCCCATTGGGTTGACTTGATCGTAAAACCTCAACACAAACACAAACTGATGAGTGCCCACAACATGTGGTCTGCAGCAATTTTGCACAACACTTTAAGGGATCCTTGTACTGATAGACACAGGTATGGTTTGTCCTGTTTGTGATCTGTTTCTGTAAGACAGGATCATTAAAATTAGATGAGGAAATTGCCAGAAGGAAACTAGGTTTAGATATCGCTTTCTATCACTAAGAGCTTTCTGTCACACAATCGGTTTGTCACAGTCACTCAAGTCTTTGGGAAAGAGGTTAACCTTTAAAGCGCTAAGCAAAATTGTAGCAGACAACATTCTAATTGTTGTTTTTTTTTTATTTTATTTTTATTTTTTGGAGAAAGTAAGGCTTGACACTTCATATGAATTGTCTGCCTAGCAGGCAGACCAGTCATATGAAATGACAAATTTTATTTTCTTTGAAATATAATTAAAAAAAAAAAAAGAATTTTGCTTGCTACCAATTTGCTTAGCACTTTAAGTGTCTCCTTGGACATTTTGCATAAAATGTCAAATTTAAGCCTGTATTCTGAAAAAAAAAAAGAAAAAAGAAAAAGAAAGGAAAATAATTCAATTTGTTGTCTGCTGAAATTTTTACCCAGCATGTAAAGCATTTAAATGTCGCCAAAATTGTCACCTTAATTGGAGATGTTAACAACAGTTTTAAATTAAGATAAAGAAAAACTACAGACCTATGTAATTTACCTTTCGTCAAAGAATACCATTTTAAATCTAAGTATTGGGACAGGCAGGCCGGAGAAAACAGTGTAGAACCACGTCAGGTACTACAGATGCGGCATCTGATCTGGGTGCACACTGTTTGCCACTCATCCAGCAGTTTCTTAGACACATTAATCATTGACAGGTAATAAAATGGACTTGTTCAAATTTTAGATGTATTTAAAGGAGTTAACCCTTGTCCTGCTGAATAAATTAAGATGCCACACCCTTTTCAGATTTTCAGCCAATCAGATTACTTGATCCAGATTATTGATATAAATTTACATTCTGAATGGCAAACAGTTCAGATCCAGATCAGCTGGCTTCTTAGAAGCCAGCTGATCTGGATCTACACTGTTTGCAAAGGCAAGGTATATCTGTGTTCAGCAGGACAAGGAGTTAAGGTGTACCATTTCTTTAGGATAACTATAGTATATAATTTACCATAATTTATCATAGGCTAAAATGAAAAAAAGTACCTTATAGCATATACATGTATTACATACAAAAAACAACATTTACGTTACGTTATACCTCAATTAATGCTCAAACACTGATGGCTTGTTTACCATGGATGATTCACTCGTTTTTGGCCGGCCTCGGTGGCTCAGTTGGAGTTGCCGTCCGACTGGAGACCAGGAGGTCACGGGTTCAATCCCCGCCGAGGTCGGCAACATTCTTTTGTGGAGATTGATCATGAAATATTTTCTACGGTCATTCTCTCCCTTCCGCTGATTCAAGAAGGGCAGTTGTCTAAGTTTCTGGCGAAAGAATGTGCACAATACTGGTTAACCGCTTAGAGGACTAAGCCTGGCCAGTAAATGTGTGGTTAGGTAAACTGACCGCGCTCGACATTGGGTCGACTGGGCCGTATTTTAAACCTCAACACAAACAAACAAACACTTGTTTTTGAGTCCCTTGGAAATTCTTCCAATAGCTCAAGAAAACAAACATTTAGGGCTATTTTAGTAAAAATTTCTTGTTTTATCATGAAAATATGTGTTGTGTGTATTAGAATTGACACTCGGCGATTCTGATGAGTACACTCAACTTACCATTATTTTATAAAAGACCAAAAATACATCCTGAAACTATCCCCATTTGCCTCCTGACCTGGCGCAATGATTAACCCTCAGTGGCTCGAACTACCCATGTCTCAAACAAATTTCCATGGTCCCAATGATTTTCGAGCCATTGAGGTTCGACTGTATATCTATTTGTGTGCTAACTACAGTAGAACTTCTTAAGGAGGAGTATATTTGATGACAATTCTGGGATAATGTTCTGTTTTCTCCATAAAATCATATAGTGTGGCCATAAAATCATATAGGGTACTCATTAGAAGTAGATGCCCTAACTTTGTATTACATGTGTATACTTGTCAGTGAACAACTCCATTTTTACACTGATAATCTAAAATTACAGATGGGTTGTTGATCTGTTTTGTTTTGAAAAAAACAAAGAAAAAAAAACAACTACTGGATGAGTGGGGTCTGATTTGGGTCTACAATGTTTGCTGTGAGTCCTGTCCACCAGAGATTAACCTGTTTACCTTAAATAGTTGGACACCACAACTCCTTACTCTCGTTATCTAGAATTTTGGACAAGTCCATTTTATTAACCTGTAAATGTATCAAGACACTGCTGGATGAGTGTGGCAGACAGTGTAGCCCTGATCAGTCTTTGGGGTCTGTTCTGGATCTGCACTACTGGATCTGCACAGTGGTAAAAACAGTGAGACATTACATTATGTCATACCTTTTTGCTTGACATGTCACTGTGTAGTAACGCTTTGTATGCCGAGAAAAAATTTCTGCAGACAACAAATTGATAATATTCTTCATAATTTTCCTCAGAAAGTAAGCTTTGGCATTTCATGCAGATTATCTCCAACAATTTGCATGAAATATCAAAGCCTGTTTTCTGGGAAAAATAATGAAAAAAAATATCTCAAAATATCGTTTGCTTAAATTTTTACCTAGCATAGCATGCTGAGCTTTAAAATAGCCTCAAAACCTATCATTATGTTCGGATTTCTAAATATCTTTTGTCTGCTTGTCTTTATAATGGTTTAAATTGGTGAGCGGTGAAACTACTTATTATCTGTTTATGGTAGCTACAAAAAATATCTTAGGTAAAATATGTTGCAAGCTTTTCAGGTATGTCATCAAACATATACAACTATCTGAGACTTACTGTCACCCAAAACAAAAATGACAGGTGATTACCTTTAACACAGCATTCTGGGTAAAACTTTTGGCAGGTGACATTTTGAAACACTAAAAATTCTTAATATCTGAGAAAATAAGGTCTGACATTTTATGCAGATTGTCTTCTCAGGAGTTTATAATGCATGAAATGTCAAGTCCTGTATATATTTAGGAGAATCTCACCAATTTGTCAGCTGTTGAATTTATATGGATTGTACAAAAAAGGTAAACCCTTGTCCTGCTGAACCCTGATATGCCCTGCCTTTGCAGACAGTGTTGATGCAGATCAGCTGGCCAACTGATCTGCATCTACACTAGCTGTTTGGTCATTAAAAATGTGAACTTCTATCCACAATCTGAATGATTTAGTAAATTCTGATTGGCTGATAATTAGAAATGGGTGTGGCATCTTAATTTATTCAGCATGATAAGGGTTAATAATCATAGTGGGATGTCCGCATAATATTTTTCTAACTGCTTCACCAAAACATGTTGTGGGTGCTCATTGGCAGCACCTTGGCAAGGAGCGCCAAGGCGCTTCAGTGAGTACCACATGTTTTTGTGGAGAAATAAGAAAATATCATTATTTTCCTGTTGAAAAAAGCACTATCTGGAGCTATATGCCACTTGTCAATACATGTTGGTTGAAAAAAAAAAAAAAAAAAAAAAGAAGGACAGAAATAACACATTCGTAGCTCCAGACAAGAGGAGTTTTTGTTGGTATCTCGGCATGAAAACTTATGTTTGTGGATACTATGGGTGCCCACAACACACGTTTTATTGTGGAAAAATAAAGTACTTTTTAATTGAAAAATACTTCTGATTTATAGCCATGAAACATTCTTCTCTACTACATGTAGCTCTTCCATCCCCTGGTGGATGGCAGAAAATGACCCACAAGGGTTGACATGCTGTTAACCAAAAACTCAAACTACAACAAGAGCACAACCTTACATATCTAACAAATTTTCCCAGCATTTATTCAGTTACTGGGAGAATTACTTAGAGAATTTCCTGTTATTCTGAGAATGATGCACTAATTTATTACATCAAAATAATTACCCTTTGGTTGGTTTCTGTCTTGAGCAACAGCTGACATAACAACCCATAGGTGAAGTAATTTAACCCTTGTCATGCTGAATAAATTAAGAAGCTACACCCATTTCTAATTTTCAGTCAATCAGATTACTTGATCCTGTTTGTTGATAAAAATTCAAATACTAAATGGCAAATAGTGCAGATCCAGATCATTTGGCTTCTTCAAAAGCCAACTGATCTGGATCTACACTTTTTGCAAAGGCAGTGTATATCTGGGTTCAGCAGGACAAGGGAATAGCATATTTACCCGAAATATTTTGAACAGAATTGCCTGAACAAACAGTTTCCAATAAAACCCATAAAACATTACCATATTTATCCTAAGTACCATATTCGACCTAATTACCACACAGACAGCCAAGCAATGCCATAGTCTTCAGTTTACAGCCAGTGTACTTTTTGTCTGCTTCTTTTATAAATGCATTTGTTGTGGGTACCCATTTGAATTGCATTGACTTGTCAAAGCATTTCAAATTGGTAACCCACGCATATTATAAAGAAAATCAGAAGAAAGAAACCCACAAAAACATCATATAAGCATCATTTGATGTCCTTCACTGATCTTTTTTTTTTAAAAGTGTTCCATTAGTATAGTTAGGTAGATCTTTTACCACAAGTTTTCCCAGTATTTTTTAAAATTCTAAGTGCACAGTGTGGTAATTAGATTGAATATGGTATTTGGACATTTTAAGGGAAACTGATACACTTCCAAGGGAGGTAACTTTTCTAGAGAAACTATGATAGAGTGTGATGTGTCCCAGTATTTTGTGTTTTTAATGCTTAACACTCTGAATAAAATTTTCATCAGATGACATATTGAAAATGTCGAATCCTGTTTTCTGGGGAAAGTAAGAAAAAAAAATATCAATTTGTTGTCTGCTGAATTAGCCCAGAGAGTGGTAAAGGTTAAAGTATTAAAAGTTTTAGCCTCCTTCATACCACTGTTTAATGAAGAGGTTTCTTGTCTTGAGAATTATGTTACCACTCATCATTCCCCCTATTTTTTTTTTTTTTTTTTTCACTGTCTTACTCAGATATTTCAGTTAAAGGAGATATGGCACAGCATGTGTTCATACTAAATGAGCAAGAAAATTACTCACTTTTTCTGGTGGGTGGATGTGTTTGTTATGTCACTTTCTGCTAGTTTTCAGTTAAATCACAGCATTATGACTGATACAGTAAATTAAATGTTCTAAAATTTCGTACACCAAAAGTTCTGACAAAATGGCATATGCAAATAGTGTATACCCAGACCTGAAGGAGCAGTCTGATCAGGGTCTACACTGTTTGCCATTCCACCAAGTAATTTAAGAAAGAACTGCATAGAAAGCAAAAATTAAGCCAAAAACATGTGTAAGAAAGTTTTCTGAAATTTTAGGACATTTTCCTTAGTGTTTCCAAATGCTGATTGCAAGGTCGCTGATTCGAACCTCACTGAAGGTGGATTTCATTTCAGTATGGTGCTTCATTGCTCAGAGCCTTTCATTGTCATCCTTCTGTCATCTCAATATGGCTTAAATACTGTTGAAAGAGATGCCAAATCATCATATGACAGGGAGCTCGCAAGGGCGTCCAACTGATATTGGCTTACAGTTGGGCAAGGCCTGCTGTCCTTGCAGCAGGTATGGGTAGAGGGGGAATGTTTAATTTCTTCTGTGTCTTCACTTTCATTCATTTTCCTCTTTCTCCCCTGTCCCTCTCTTTCATCGTCTCAACTATCTCTTCTATCTTCTCCCTTTCTCTGGGAGACGACACAAAATGACCCACAAGGGTTGACGTGTCGTTAAACCCCAACACAATCAATCAATGACAGGGAGCTCAGTGCTCACATTTCAAAGCCTTAGAGAAATGTCAGGCCCAATCCACCTACTGTATTATAACCCTTAGTATTGAGACAGGCCTTTGCAAACAGTGTAGACCCAGATCAGATGCTGCAGAACATGGCATCTGATCAGGGTCTACATGGTTTGCCATACTTGCAGCAATATTTTAGAGACATCAAGAGGTAGTAGCATAGACTAAGATTTTCAAGTACAGTAGGTAGATAGGGTATCCCAATACTTAGGGTAAATACAGTTTGTGATATTCTGTCCTGTCATAATGACACTGGGTCGACCTACTCTTAATGGCCAATGGTAAGTGGCAGAATTCAATTCATGACTGTACGACTTTTCATTGCACAGAGCCCAAGATACTACATGCAATGTAGACACTTCCGTCTGCTCGAAGTTAGGAAGTTATTTATTGTGTCATAATCAATTTCTTTTTCTATTTTCAGACAAGAGTTGGAGAACCGAGGAACTATGAACTTTGGGTAAGGCTTGAATTAATCTTCAGCAGGCAGCAGCGTCCAGCTACATTTTTTCGGGGAGATTGATCATAAAATATTTTCTACAGTCATTCTCTCACTTCTGCATGCTGATTCAAAAAGGGCAAATGTCATGCAGTTTCTGGCAGAAGAATGTGCACAAGTATTGGTTATAATACATGTAGCTTAGAGGACTAAGCCTGCTCAGGAAAAGTGTGGTTAGGTAAACTGACCAGCTCCACATGACCTTAATAGTGGTGAATGGGCCATAAAACTCCAAATCAACCAACCAGCAGCATAATTTTGTTTTTGAGAGGAGAAAAAAAACGTATACTTTTTGGTTGAAAAAAGAATCTTATCTGGAAATATGGAGATATGAAATTTGTCTTGTCAATGGTTGAGAGACTCTGACTCAGTTCTTGATCCTTGGATAGCACTTGGTGACCACAAAAGCAGCCCTGCACAGAATGCATGCACAGAATGCAGTCTCTTTATCCAGACTAATACTGTTGAAAGGACTGTAGGTAGAGATTTTTCTTTCCTGTTAAACCAACACAACTCTGGAATGTTGTAAACTACTGTGTTTACCCAAAAGATTAAAACACCTAAACTTGTCCAAAAAATTTGAGGAAGTCCATTTTACTACCTGCTGATGTGTCAAAATATACTGGATGTATGGCAAATAGTGTAGACGCTGATCAGATGCTGTATTCTGCGGCATCTGATATGGGTCTACACTATTTGCTTGGGCCCATTTGTCCCAATACGTAGGGTTAATACAGTAATGTTGTGTGTCTCTTATCACTGAAATGATTATACATAATTACCAGCCATTTGAGGTCAATCTTTTTGTTACCTTCTCTTTATTGTTTGGCTACTGTGTAGGTTATTGTTCTAAGGCTTGTTACCTCAGAATGCTAGATAAGCAGAAGATATATATATTTATCAAAAGAGTATTCAGGCTGTTATAATATTTTCTTAATTAAGAAATAAGAAAACATCAGCATTTACATTAATCCATAACCCTTTAACACTTTGCATGCTGGGTAAAAATTTCAACAGATGACATTTTGAAATATTTTTTCTTATTTTTCCTAGAAAATAGGATCTGACACTTCATGAAAATTGTCTCCAAGGGAGACAATTTGCATAAAATGTCTTATCCTATTTTCTAGGAAAAATGAGAAAAATATCAATTTGTGGTCTGCTGAATTTGCCCATAGCGTGGTAAATGTTACAGTAAGCACTAATTATAACTCCAGCAGATGACATTTTAATTTCTGTTTTGTATTTTTCATAAAAAAAAAACAAACAAACTAAAAAAAAATATTTTCAGTGCTATAATTTTGTTTAGTGCTTTGTAGGTGTTAAGGATTAAAGCCCTCTTCAGATTCTTGGGTAATTTTTCTTATTTCTCCATAAGGAAAAATACGTTCTTGGTACTCATTAGACATGCCTCGATGAGGCACTTCTAATGAGTACTCACAACATAAGTTTTTATGGAGAACCCAGAATTATCATCTTCCTCCTTAACCCTTGTCCTGCTGAATAAATTAAGATGCCATGCCCTTTTCAAAGTTTCAGCCAATCAGATTACTTGATCCAGATTGTTGATATAAATTCACATTCTGATTGGCAAACAGTGCAGATCCAGATCAGTTGGCTTCTTCAGAAGCCAACTGATCTGGATCTACACTGTTTGCCAAGGCAGAGCTCAGCAGGACAAGGGTTAACAAGTCCTTAGCCTCTTGTATAAGTTATCTGCATGAAGGACAAGATAGAGCAATATGCCAGGTTTGTCATGAAATTAATGGTGCGACTTAGCATTGATTGTCTGCTCTTGAATCCATATATGCCACACCCTGAGTAAATGTACCTTCGGACACGTGTACCTGTGGCAGACGTCAGGTCAGCCTGCACATCGGGGCAGTCAGATTAGTTTTTGGTATGCACTGACTTTAGACAGTCAAGGATCTAAGATTTCTTGAGGCAGACAGTGAAGAGTGCCTGGATTGCATGGATACACAGGCTGATCTGAGTCTTCACTGGCACTACATATCTAAAGACATTTCCTCATGTAAAGACAAGTATCTTTTAATCAATAAACAAGCTGACACCGTAGATTCTGATATTAACCCTTCTTATATAGCTATAAATAGTCCCTAATTAAATACAAGGGAAAAGGTCGAGTAGCATTTAGGATGCCGATATTCCATGATATTTGCATGCTATATTTGCCTGCTTCTCTATGTCCAGCTGTGTGGAGAGTTTCTGAAAGTGGTGAATATGGCACCTTTGTCACGTGACCAACTGGAACACTTGCAGTCAAAACAAACAAACAAAATGGCCGAAGTTGATATTCAATCACTTTTAAACCTGAATAGTGACTTTAACCTTTCGTTCAATGATAATGAACTGAATCAGTCTCTTAATTTCTAGTGTTTACTGCAAATCTGCAACTATTGAAAAGTGCTGATTTCACACCAGTGCAAAAATGATATCTCAGTGACATTGCACTAGTGCAAAAAATGATATCGTTTTTATAATATCAGTTTCACACTGTTGTTAGAATTGCTTTCAGACAAAGAAGTTTCACAGAATTTTGTCCATAAAGCATTTAATCGAGCAAACTATTTATAGCTATATAATAAAAGGATAATTGCACTGATATTGGTGAATATTTTCCCTCGTTGGGATTATCTACAGACACTTGTGAGCTTGTGTCCTTTGATATCCCAACTTGAAATAATATTCGCCAGTATCAGTGCAATAATCCTATATTATTGCTCTGCATTTGTATATACGAACTTGCAGCATGTTTTTTCCACAAACAAAGGCTTTGTGACGTTTCATGCAGGTTTTCTCCTTAACCCTTGTCCTGCTGAGCCCGGATATACCCTGTATTTGCAAACAGTGTAGATCCAGATCAGTTGGCTTCTGAAGAAGCCAACTGATCTGGATCTGCACTGTTTGCCTTTAAGTATGTGAATTTATAGCAACAATCCAGATCAAGGAATCTGATTTGCTGAAAATTAGAAGTGGGCGTGACAATTTAATTTATTCAGCGCGACAAGGGTTAAAAGATATTTTACATGAAAATTCAATCCCTGTTTTCTGAGAAAAATATCTGGGTTCCATAATGAATTCAGCAGCGATCCAGGGGTTACTAGTTAGAATGCCACATAACTTTCATGGAGATTATGAAATCATTTCTGTGGTCATTCTCAGAATCTCCCCTTCACCTGATTCAAGAAGGGCAGATGTCAGTTACTGGTAAAGTTCTAGTTTACCACTTAGAGGACTGAGTCTGCCCAAGAAAGGTGTGAGTTGAACTGACTGGCTGAACATGACTTTAAAAATGTTGACTGGGCCATAAAACTCCAACTCCCAACTCAAAGGAATAATACTCTATGACTGGGATTTAAACCAAAGACTTCAAGAAACCTACTGATTGTCTCTAGAACTGGTGAAGACATTTCTGAGTCAGATTTTTTAGTGGTGTTTCACAAATAGATCACTTTAAATCTGTCAGATCTTTGTTGGTTATGTAACAGAACATTGCCTATATATTTAATCTTGGTTGTAAATAAGATAAAAACTGACATCTAGGTTTGAAAGTAAGGTGGTCTTAGCACTAGATGTGAAGAGAATCCTCATAAGTATTTTTCTTATTTCTCGTTTTTGTGGAGAAATAAGCAAAATATCAACACTTTTTAGTTGAAAAAAACCCTATCGGGAGAGAGTGTTCCTTATGTTTGCATTTTTGCATATCACTTTACCTAGACAATTAACGCTTAGCATGCTGGGTAAAATTTTCAGCAGAAGACATACTGTAATATTTTTTTCTTATTTTTTTTTTTTTTTTCAGAAAAATAGGCTATGATATTTCACATAAATTGTCAATTTGCATGATGTGTCAGATGTTATTTTTTGGGAGAAATAAGAAAAAGTATGTCAATATGTCATTGCTGAAAATTTTACCCAGAGTGCTGAGGGTTAAACAACCAAACCTTCATACTTTCTCTATGACTCACTAACATCTATTGTGTACTGCCATGATCAATTGTTTTTTAAATGTAATATATAAAACAATTACATTGTAGCTATAATTAGTCCTCCAGATAATGTATTTTGGGGGATTTTTTTTATATAGAATTTTTTTTTTTCTTTAAAAAAATGTGTGGGATCTGATCAAAATGAGATGCCATAACAGAAGATGACATGGTGGTGAGTTTAGGGGGAAAAAAATCAAAAAAAAAAAAAATCAGAAAACAGTTCTTATCTGTATTGCAGTAAAAGTTACCAAGTGCAGTGTATTAAACTGAAATATAAGCTGGTATATACATGATGTAGCAAAACCAAAATTGGTATATATCATGATAGAAAAGGTCTTTGGTACATTATTATGGGGACAGAAGATGCCATGGTTACCCTACGTATTTGTGCAGCCTTTATGTTTCATTCTATTAACATAGAACATATAGAAAAACAACAAAGGCCTAGTAATATTCAAATTGTTTGGACATGCAGGCCAATCTTGGCATGGTTTATACAAACTTTTCAACACTGCAGTGTTCAGCCTAAGTTTTCAGACAGACAGGCCTGAGCAGACCAGTGGCAGTGTTGGTATCCAGATAATATTTTTCTTATTTCTCTATGAAAACATATGTTGTGGGTACTCATTAGAAGTGCCTCTGTGAGGCACTTCTAATGAGTACCCACAACATATGCTGTCATGGAGAAATAAGAAAAATATCAGTACTTTTCAGCTGAAACAAGTGACTTCTTTAAGACTATTTTGTCAATTTTCTTCACCTTTATTGACCGTAAATCTAGAATGACCAACCCTAATAAAATAGAATTTCATTTCTTTATAACTTGCCTAGAAAAATAAAAAGTGAGAAAGTATGTTTCTAAAAATAGAATTTTCCAATTTGAATTATAAAAAATCTTTCTGATCATCAGTCACAAGTAGAAAAAGTGACTGATGATCGATTATATATGAGTGGCCTCTTATTGCTCTGTATAGCTATGAATTTGTACCTGGAAGAGGGCTAGATAATGAATGAACATATTTTCTACAAGTTGATTATTAGTCAATGATCAGTTGGTTTTACGAAACCGATAATCGGCTATGAAATTCTGGCCGATTCCCAACACTAGAGCAAACAGTGTAGCACCATCCTTTCAATACTATTTCTTTTGTATTGGGCCAGCCGGATATGCTTGGTATATAACTTTGTTTAGCCTTGCATTAATGGCTCCACCCTCTGTCATCAAGTCCTCCCTGATTGTAATCAACTCTCAACTGGACTAAAGGATCAGAAAAATCCCCTGGGAGAAAAACTAGATACTTAGCATGCTGGGTAAATTATCAGCAGATGACATTTTGAAATACTTTTTCTTATTTTTTCATAGAATTTATTTTTCGTAGAAAATAAGGTTTGACATTTCATGCAAAGTGTCTGGATGGCCGCATAGCTACAGATAAGAGGGGGTATCCACATGATATTTTTCTTATTTCTCCACAAAAACACACCATATGTTGTGGGTACTCATTAGAAGTGCCTCATTGAGGCGCTTCTAATGAGTACCCACAACATATGTTTTTGTGGAGAAATAAGAAACATATCAGCATTTTCAGATGAAAAAAGTGCCTTATCTGTTGCTATGTGGCCGAGTGGTCAGCACTACAGACCAGATCACATGGTCCCAGGTTAAACTTCCAATGAAGGCAAAATTCAGCTCATGACGGTACGGTGCTTCATTGCAGAGAGCCTTCAATTATACCCCTTGCATTGTCTCAATATGACTTAAATAATGTTGAAAGGGATGTAAAACACCAAACCATCGTCATTGACATTTCATACAAATTGTCTAGACAATTTGCATGTGAAGTGTCAAACCCTATTTTGTAAGAAAATAGTTTGAGTGAAATGTTACCCTTCTTTCTTATAAACAAAATAATTCAGTTTTCCATCTGCTATATTCTAGAAGTTAAAGCCTATGATTTTGTGATTTTTGTTTTGCAGTGAAGATAATATGAACTACATGCCGGAGGATTCCTACCACAGCCCGGGGCATGGCCCCTACGGAGAACAGAACCCTTATGGAGGCATGAATGGAGGACCAGGTTCTGTACATTCCTCGAAAGTTTCTCTACACAGTAATTCTAGTAACAGACCCAGACAGGTAATATTGATAGTCACTAGCATGTTCTGCTGAAACTTGCAAATCACTTCTCGTGATGCTACAATCTATTTATAGAGACGAAATTAACTGCGTGACAGAGTTTCAGATGAACAAAATAACACATAACAAATAAGAGGGGTATCAGATATATATTTAACTTATTTCTCCACAAAAACCATGTTTAGGGTACTCGTTAGAAATGCCTCAGCAAAGCGCTTCTAATGAGTACCACAACATGTTTTATTGTGGAGAAGTAAGAAAAATATCTATTTTGCAGCTGAAGATTTGGAAAAAAAAAAAAAAACCCTGATCAGCAGCTTTGTAATAGTGTGTGATGTCAGGTAGAGATGGACTTCTGAGACTTAATTCTTGTCATGCTAAATAAATTTAGATGCCATTCCCACTTCTGATTTTCAACCAGTGAGATTCTTAATGAAAAACAGTGCAGATCAAGATCAGTTGGCTTTTTCAGAAGCCAACTGTTCTGGATCTAGTTTGACGCAAATGACCCCTATGGGTGGACTAAGGTTAAGAGTGAATCTGCATTTATCCTGCCAAGCCTGAATAACGACAACCACAGTAATATTCTATTACATGCATAGTATTCTTTCTAAACTTAGAAGCAAAAAACAAAAGAGAAAGGAATGTGAGAAATTTGGTATCAATTATATTTATGTTATAAGTGACATAAACGCAAACAAGAACCATTCTGGTGTCAATTTATGTCTCTTCTATGCATTTTGCAATACTTAGCCCTTAAGCACCATTCAGAATTATTGCAGAGGACAAATTTTATTGTTTTCTGGTATTATAAAGCTACACAGCCTAACAGATAAAAAATAGAAAAAAATCTCTGATACTAAGACAGAGGAACTGTTGAGGAGGAGGATTTTGTGATAACTCTGGCATAAATTCTGTTATTTTTGCATAATTTGATAAAATCATGTTGCAGGTACTGATTAGAAGAGCCTTGGCAAGGTGTTTTTATGTAGAAATGGAAAAGTTGTCCTATAATTATCATCAAATGTTTCTGCTAAACAGTTCTTCTTCTCATGACTGTACGGCACTTCATCATATAGACCCTTTCATTGTTGCCCTCCCATCATCCAATATGACTTAAATAATGTTGAAAGGGACATAAAACATCAAATCATTATTTTGAACAAATCCTGTGATAAAGGTTAGTTAGTGTTGACAACTTCATGCATTCATTACTCCAGTTAAGGGGGTATCCACACATTATTTTTCTTATTTCTTCATGAAAGCGTATGTTGTGGGTACTCATTAGAAGTGCCTCGATGAGGCACTTCTAATGAGTACCCACAACATATGCTTTCATGGAGAAATAAAAAAATATTAGTACTTTTTGGTTGAAAAATGCCCAATCCAGAGCTATGTTCATTGTATAGGTCACTTCACTTCACTTCAATTCAGTCCCTTAACATTGACAGTATTGTATTTACCCTAAGTATTCGGGCACCCCAAATTCTTACCATACCTGTTCTAAACTTTGAACAAATACAATTTACTACCCGATGATGTTTCTAAAAGTTGCTGGATGAGTGGCAAACAGTGTAGACCCTGATGAGATGTGGCATTTGGTGGTCTCATCTGGAACTACTCTGTTTGCTAAGGCCTGTCTGTCTGAATACATACGGTAAATAGGGTAGTTGGGGCACCACTGATATTGGTGATGATCTGCAAATGCATCAGTTAGAGCTTTTGATATTATATTATTTAACCCTTGTCTTGCTGAATAAATTAAGATGCCATGCCTACTTCTAATTTCCAGCCAATAAGATTACTTGATCCAGGTTATTGATAAAAATTCATATATTTAATGACAAACAGTGTAGATCCAGATCAGTTGGCTTCTTCAGAAACCAACTGATCTGGATCTGCACTGTTTGCTAAGACCTGGCATGTCGTGTTCAGCAAGAGAAGGGTTAAGACAAAATCATGACAAAGCATAGCTCTAGATAAGGTACTTTTTGTTTTTTAATCAATGATACATTTTTTTTAATCAAACTGTACCAATATTTTTCTTATTTCTTCATGAAAGCATATGTTGTGGGTACTCATTAGAAGGGCCTCAGTCACTTCTAATGAGTACCCACAGCATAGGTTTTCATGGAGAAATAAGAAAATTACGTGGATACCCCCTCATCTGGAGATGTGGATAGCCCCTCTTATAAGGATACCCCCCTCCCATCCCACCCTTCCCTTATCTGGAGCTATAGCAGTGTCTTCTTTCATATACAAACCATGCATGCCTGACCAGACTGCATATATACCCATGGCTTACTTATTATTATCTATTTTAGGTGAAAATGAACAGCCGAGAAAACCTAGGCAGCAGATCATCCCTTCCCCGCGAACAGCACACAGACAACTACGCTCCCTACTCCAGTCTTCAGAGAAACTACGATGATCAGCTTGGTTCCCCGATGATGAACGGGTCCCCAAGGGGTCCGGGCACCCCTACAAGGTTCAATCAGTACTACGATGATTATGGTGATAGTTATCGTAGAAATCAGCCTGCTTATGAGCCACATACGCCGTCTGACTATGGCGGCCACGACTCATTTGAAAACCCCATGCAGCACCATTTGCCAGATTCTCCAAGTCATTTAGAGCCATTTAGGTAGACTTATTTTACCTCTTAATATGAGCCCCATTATACAAACCGGGTTCTTAGCCCATATGAGAACAGCAAATGCTCAGATCAGCCCACACATCTATGCAGTCTGATCTGGTCTACACTGTTCTGGGTTATTTTAAGGGCCCTTTGTGTGTGATGTGGTTCATTTGAGCTGGGATGTGAGAAAATATATTTTCAGATATGTGCGCCCAGTGAAGACTCGGATCAGTCTTCCTAAACCTGCATTAGAATCAAAGTACCGTATTCGATTTAATTACCGCACACACCCCTATAAGTGCATAGTCAAGCATTTCATAGTCTTCAGATAACAGCCCTGTATTTTTATCAGCTTCTTTATAAAAGCGTATGTTGTTAGTACTCATTTGAATTGCCTCAACAAGTTGAGGCAATTCAAATGAATACCAACAACATGCTTTTATAGACTTATTGAGGCAGTTCAAATGAGTACCCACAAGATATGCTTTTGAAAGAAAATCAGAAAAAGCATCACTTTGAGCATCATTAAATAATCCTATCATGAAGTCCACTGCTGATCTTTTTCTAAAGTGTATCCTTATGAAGTGGATATTTTACAATTTTTTTATTTTTTTTTCTAGTTATGAAAAACCTGACTGCATGATACGGTAATTAGATTGAATACGGTATTCTCTGGGCACTTTGTGGTCGTGGATTACCTAGAGTCCAGGGCATCTAAAGGCTTGAAGTGAAGACTGATCAGACCGAGCTGATGCGCAGACTCACCTGGTCTGCTGAGTGCTCATGTCATAAGGTACATTTTCTCATGTGGAAGCTCATATAAAGCTTGCACTGCACAGACACTGCGTGATTTCAAGGCACGATATTAAGTCAGCATTCTTTTGTTTGTTTTTTTATTACTGCAATTGTACATAGTTGTTAGATACAAGATAATTAACTTTTTGATTTCTGAAACTCCTGACATGTAGGTTAGACTGGATATAACACTGTCACATTTCCAAAAATATTATGGCTTCACACTTCACTTAGTTAGGGTAAAAATAGAATGTATGTGCATGCATGCACGCATTTGCATCCACAGTTAAAAGATACACTTAGGTTAGTGTGATTTACAGCAAATTTTGAAAGGGAGTTGTGATCAGCATTAGTAAATTATCTGCACACTTTGGTTCGACATTTGCATCCAGTCTCATTGAAGGAGTCCATGAAACAGTGCTGGATGGATGATGGAACGGAATGTGATTTGCGAGATAGTGGGCCAACAAAGAGCAGTTTGGGTATGTCTTAACAGAGAGAGGGAGACAGAGAGAGAGAAACGTTCTGTTAAGTTTTAGAGAAGAAAAAAGACAATTTCATTGGCTTGGTGTTGTGGCTTACAGCCTTTGGTTTTGTTTGATAAGTCCAACCACTTATATTAAGTTATTTCTCTCTTTGATTGCTCTTCATATGGATAAATTAGGGGATAACTGCATTCAAATTTGGCATTTGGGGAGGTAAAACGGCGGTTTTACGGTCGGAAATTTCGTTTTACGGCGACGTGTCAGCGGAGCCGTAAAACGTAATTTGCGACCATAAAACTGCGATTTACCTCCCCAAATGACAAATTTGATGCAGTTATCCCCATTCTAATGCATTTATTCATTTTTTTCTATTGAAAAATGTACTATTTGCACAAAACGACAAGTGCTGTGAACTGCGTAAAACCAAATGCCGGCCAATGAGAAACGACGTTACGTGATGACGTTGGATTTGCGACAGTATATCGCAGAATATACCGTCGCAAATTTTTGACGTTATCCAATCAGACATCTCGTTACATACGCGAGTGCATTAGAATTGCTTTTATTTTGTTCTTTTAATCCTGTTGGTTTGGATAGGCCTACTTATGTCTGGGATGCACAACAAAATTTTAATGAGATTAGTAAAAGCATGTCGAAAAATACTCAGTTTGATCTTTTTAAGTAAATGAATGCTAGTTATTAATGATTTTGAAGTTGAAAGAAATGTTATACGAGTTCTTTTCTTGATTTTGGCGTTTTACACGTACCCCACCCACTCATCTTGGAAGTGTCAGAATAACTAAATAAAAAATTTCAGCAAAGCAAATTAATATTGGTACCAAAATATTAAGTCCTGAAACCCAGTAAGTTTTATTCAAAAATAAAAGTTGTTAGCATTTGAATTGAAGTGAGGCTGTCAGCATTGTGGATACTCATTATAAGTGCCTGGCCTTGTACTTCTAATAAGTACCCACAGCGTATGTTTTTATGGAGAACTGGAAAAAATTATCCCAGAATTGTCACCAAATACTCCTCCTTATCAGGTTCTCCAGTTTTTCATTAAAATGGAAAGCCTGTTATTCAGAGTACTGTATTCGAGGCTTTTTCAAAAAGGAGATGACATTTTGAAATATTTTTATTTTTTCTAGAAAATAGGCTTTGATATTTCATGCAAATTGTCTCCTTTTGGAGACAATTTTCATGAAATGTCAAAGCCTATTTTCAATGAAAAATAAGAAAAATAACATCAATTAGGTGTCTGTTGTATATGCCCATAGAGTGGTAAAGGTTAAAACTGAACTCCATGACTGTTACAAACATAAGTAGACAACATTCCTGTTTGGCAGCTGATAAACTAAAGTTTGAGTTATAACAGATCAATACCATGTTATTTGGCAACAAGGTGTAAGAATGTCGCACAAATTTAAATACCCCTATTAAACCTATGATAAAGAAAAGATACCTTATTTTGCAACTTTTTAGGAGCCTCTACATTTTATGCAGAACTGAGGAAAATTATCCTTGGATACTTCTCGGTAACAAGTCCCTTTCAGCTAGAATTTCTACTTGATTACCTAATTTGAAATCATTACTATGGTCAGTCTCCCTCTTCTGCTGATTCAAAAAGGGCAGTCATCAGTTACTGGTGAAAGATGTGCACAAGAACTGGTTAACTGCTTAGAGGACTAAGCCTGCCCAGGAAGAGTGTAAGTTAAGTGACAGACTCGGCATATCTTTAACAGTGTTAAGCCTGCCCAGGAAGAGTGTAAGATAACTGACTGGCTCGACATGACTTTAACAGTGTTAAGCCTGCCCAGGAAGAGTGTAAGATAACTGACTGGCTCGACATGACTTTAACAGTGTTAAGCCTGCCCAGGAAGAGTGTAAGATAAGTGACTGGCTCGACATGACTTTAACAGTGTTGATCCTGCCCAGGAAGAGTGTAAGATAACTGACTGGCTCGACATGACTTTAACAGTGTTGATCCTGCCCAGGAAGAGTGTAAGATAACTGACTGGCTCGACATGACTTTAACAGTGTTGATCCTGCCCAGGAAGAGTGAAAGGTAACTGACTGGCTCGACATGACTTTAACAGTGTTAAGCCTGCCCAGGAAGAGTGTAAGATAAGTGACTGGCTCGACATGACTTTAACAGTGTTAAGCCTGCCCAGGAAGAGTGTAAGATAAGTGACTGGCTCGACATGACTTTAACAGTGTTAAGCCTGCCCAGGAAGAGTGTAAGTTAACTGACTGGCTTGACATGACCTTAACAGTGTTAAATGGGCTATAAACACCATGTCCTGCTTGAAATTCAAGCCTAATTTAGGAATGTTGAGTTAAGTGCTAAATGAGTTCCCACTATTCTTGTGGTCGTGGGTTCAAAATTCCTTTTGGGATAGAATTGGTCGTATGATTGTACTGGTTACCTTTCTTGGAGCCATTATATTATTCTCTTTACCGTCTTGCTGAAACTAGAACACAAAAACAACAAAATGCCTGGGTAGAAAAGGGAAACAGGAAATAATAAAATCATCTTCCTTTGCAAAATGGTTTACCTACCCAGGTGAGCATTATATCGCTCATCTATGATATTCATCCCGCCGGGTCGGCAACATTCTTTTGTGGAGATTGATCATAAAACATTTTCTATAACCATTCCCTCCCTTCCGCTGATTTAAGAAAGACAGTCGTCAGTTTCTGGCCTAAGAATGTGCCCTATACTGGCTAACCGCTTAGGGGACTAAGCCTGCCCAGTAAAAGTGTGATTAGGTAAACTGACCGAGCTTGACATTACCCCATTGGGTTGACTGGGCCGTAAAACCTCAACATAAACAAATCTATGATATTCATAGCTAAAGATAATATCCAGATTAAAATTTCTTATTTCTCCACAAAAACATATTAGAAGCGCCTTGTCAAGGTGCTTCTAATGAGTACCCAAAATATATGTTTTTATGGAGAAATAAAGAAAATATCAGCAAACTTTGGTGGAAAAAATCATCTTATCTTGAACTATGGTATTTGCCTTTATCATCAAATGTCCTATTTTCTGTGCAAATGCACAGAATGCTCTAAGCCTTAATTATCAAATTAACATTGTCCCCTGCCATGGCTGATTCATTGAAAGCATCTATTTAAAGTTTTCTTTAAGAGACATTAACAGAATGCTGCATTGGGTTTACAATGTATGTTCAGGTAGAGTCAAGCTAGTTACATATTGCTTCAGGGGAAATGGTACCTTACTGCAACATAACTCAGATAAGGTGATACTTAAAGGGATAATTCAGGACAATTTTTGTTATTTTTTGCACCATACATACCTTGTGGGTACTCATTGGAATCCCTATACTGAGATAATTCGAGTGAGACTTACAAAATAGGATTTGGTGAAAAAAAAAAAGCAACTAACATTGTTATACCATATACCATATACCAGTGATATTTGGATTAAGTTAGTCCTTTATGTTTTGCACTAAAGGTGAAATTTTCAGCCGAAAACATCTTGAAATATTTACCCTATTTTTCCCAGAAAACATGATCTGACATTTCATGCAAATTGTCTCCAGTGGAGACAATTTTCATGAACTGTTAAATCCTGTTTTCTGAGAAAGATAAGAAAAAAATATTGTCTATTTATTGTTTGCTGAATTAGCCCAGAGACAGAGGACTTGTTAAGGAGGTATATTTGGTGATAATTATGGTATAATTTTTCTTATTTTTCCATAAAAACATATGTTGTGGGTACTCATTAGAAGCGCCTCTCCGAGGCGCTTCTAATGAGTACCCACAACATACGTTTTTATGGAGAAATGGAGAAAATTATCCCAGAATTATCACCAAATACTCCTCCTTAACAAGTCCTCTGAGAGAATGGTAAAGGCTAAAACACCAAGCAAAATTGTGGCAGGATGATATTCATTGTCAGTTTTCATCTTCTCAAAACTCTTTTTAGAGGCACCATTTCCCTTGATGCATCTCAAGTCTGGTGAAATGCATGCTTTGAAATCATAATCAAGTACTAAAGACCACCATGTTCTGTAATATAATACACAAGAAATGTTGTATTTTTAGCTTTGTTCGCTAAAGCTCATAGTAGTTGTACAGTAGTGATGGAATATTTTGTGTTGTGTTTGCTTGTGGATGGAATGGTTTGTTTGCGTACTTGTGCTTTTCCATAATGCATGTTTATACAAGAAAATTCATAATTATATTTTAATGCATATAAGATTTTCTGCAACTTTGGTTAGTAATTGAACCAATTATTAATTATCAAAATATTTTCCCTGCATCAACCCTTAAAGTGCCAAACTAAAATTCTAGCAGATGATGTTCAAAAATTTCTATTACCGTATTCCACCTAATTACTGCACTGTGCGCTTAGGTTTTTCAAACTTTACTGTGAACACTCATTCATGTTAAAATATGTACCTGCTAAGGGTACACTATAAAAAAAAAAAGATCAGAAAAGGACTTATTTTATATTGATTATGCAATTTTTCTGATTTTCTTTATAAACGCATATGTTGTGGGTACTCATTTGAATTGCATTGACAAGTCGATGCAATTCAAATGAGTACCCACAACATATGCCTTTATAAATATATATATAGTTAAAGATTTAAACAAACTTCAACAAAGAATTCCGGCCCAGGATCATTACTGATGCAAGTACTTCAGAAAAAAGTGTATAGGGAGAAATATGAAATACCACTGGGTTGAGTGAGATTCGAACCCATGCCGGCTATGACAGCAGCACCTAGCCCTTCAGAGTCAGGAGACATAACCACTGCACCACTATGCTTGTTAAAAAACAAGTTTCATGGAACAGAATTAAGCGTGATTTCTCTGAATGACCTGTCGGATAGGGTACATTATTGGTGCGCTAGCACACTCATATATATATATCGAGAAAATAAGGCTTGATATTTCATGATTCACAGGAAATATCATGCCTTTACTTTCTTTAAAAGAAAAAAGAAGAAAAAAATAAGTGTCATCTGCAACAATTTTGAACGGCGCTTTAAAGGTAAAGTCTGATTAGGAAATAGGAGTATAATTCTGGCCACTTTGTGTAATCTTGAAATCACATGCATTGAATCATGGGCTTTTCGTAATCATCGTCTTTTATAGTGTATCCTGCTATTATATGAAGGAAATAGGAAATACTTTTTTGAGCTGCAACAGGAGAAAACATAACTTTTGATGTGTTTCCACCAAAGACTCAAATCAGCCTGCACATCTGCACAGTCTGATCAGAGTCTTCATTGTCCACATGAAGAAACTTTGCATCCTTGGCTATCCAGAATGTACCTAGTGAAGATTTTGATCAGTCTGCACGAATGTGCAGACTGATCAAAATCTTCACTGGGTGCATATGTCCAAAGGTATGTTTTTTGATGTTACAGCTCATTTTTGGTTTGTTTTGTGTGGTGTGAAATGGTTTTTTTTTTCTCATTTATATGTCTTTTTGTGCAGTAATTCGCATTTATTTTTGTGTGGTTTGTGTTTTTGTATCGTATATTTCAGAAGTATAATTTTTGTGTGGTGACTTGCTTATTCAGAATAGCATGGTATATTTAGCTGGGCTAGGGCTGGAAATTTTCCTCAACACTGAGCATGCTGGGGAAAAAAGTGCAGACAAATTTATAAAACATATGTCATGATTATTCTCTGGATAATAGGGTTCAGCAGTTCATGAAAATTGTCTTCTTAATTTGCTTGAAATGTTCAACCCTATTTTCTGGGGAAAAAAAAAAAAAAAAAAAAAAAATTATCATATTTACCCTAAGTTTTCAGACAGACAAGCCTGAGCAAATGGTGTAGACCCAGATCATATGCTGCAGAATGCAGCATCTGGTCATGGTCTGCACTGTTTGCAGCTTATTCAGAAGATTTTTTGGACATGCAGGTAGTAAAATAAACTTGTTCTAACTTTAGGACAAGTTTGGTAAGGAGTTAAGGTGTCAGAATATTTAGGGTAAATATGCAGTGATATCACTTGGTCTTCCAGGATTCACTGTGATGCCAGTGAGACTTGCTCTAGACCTTGGATAATCACTTGTACTAATGTTCCTTTTTTTTCTGGCCCCTAGTCCAGTTTCATACAATAATTACCCTAAATAACATTGGTAACAATATTCTATCTAATTACCGTTCTTCTAAATTCGTGGACAAAACCTGAATTAAGACATCCACCTAATTAGGGCACTATTTAGAGAAACATCTGCGGAGATTGTCATGAGTACGTCATGAGGGGCATATTTAATAGTGCTTATGCTGTATTTTTCTGATTTTCTTTATTAAGGCATATGTTGTGGTTTTCATTTGAATTGCCTCAACATATCGAGGCAATTCAAATGAGTACCCACAATATATGCTTTTACATGTATAAAAGTATACACTACAACCTTTTTATAACACGGTTCATTATAACATTGTTTTCGATATAACACGGTTCAAAGATGGATCCCAAAAATGTATAAATTATATTGAAAAATGACCATAAATGGTCATTTTTCAATATAATCTATACATTTTTGTTTGGATATAACATGATTGTTTAACTAACACGGTTTATGCTATGGACCCCAACAATAGTGTTATAAAGAGGTTGTGGTGTATTGGGTGTAATCTGAAGACTAAGAAATGGCTTGACTATGCGCTTATAGAGGTATGTGCAGTAATTAGATTGAATACGATAATCTAGAACTATAGTTTTGCCAGTCTTTTGAGCTGTTTATTTTTGCCATACATTTATTTGTTAAAGTAAGAAATTAATAAACAGATTTTTTTTTTTTTTTGCTTACCTTTAATCTGTTTTTGTTGATTGATAGAGTTGATCATGACTATGAAATATTTTTATCGCATTCATCTTCAGTGAATCATAGCATGTTGTCATAAATAAATACATGCATTAGAGAGATTTAAGTTTTCTGATGCATTACATACAAATAAATAAGAGAATTTATCATCTTAGTTAAAGAGAATGGATACACTTTTAGGGGAGGCAACCCTATCAAAATTGTTATTACCTCCTTCTGAAAAGAGGTCTACTCTGAAAGAAATGAATTGCTTCCCGCAGGTAGTAAATACTTTCCTTTCAGAGTAGTTTTTTTAGAGGGATCTTCGAGTGCAGACAAACAAACTAGAAGAAGTGTCATAGGTCTAGATAAGAGTGGTACTTAGGTGTAGATAAGAGTGGGTATCAAGACAATATAATTTTCTTATTTCTCCACGAAAACATATGTTGTGGGTACTCATTAGAAGCACCTCTGCGAGGCGCTTCTAATGAGTACCCACAACTTATGTTTTCGTGGAGAAATAAGAAAACTATCAAAAATTTTGGAGAAAAAAAAAGCAGCATCTTATGAAGAGCTATAAAGTGTATCCAGTCCACTTCATAGACTCGTCATTTTTATTTATTTTTACAATTGATAATTGATAGTGCAGATAACACCAACTTTATTAGTAAAGAAAATCAAAATATTGAGTTCTCAGTTCTGATTTTGACAGAATTTTTTTCTGCTTTGATTGAGTGGTAAATAAAGAAGAAAAAAATATAGCTTTAGAGCATTTATTATTTTAACACTTCTGTCTTCATAAATGTTCTATTATGTCATTTGTGATAATGGATTGAAATTTCTGTTTTCAGAGGACCACCTGACGATCGTTATGGAGGTAATCAGTCATTTGAAGATGACCGCTACCGTGGTCAGCCACAAGTTGAAGACAGTTTTTACAGACAGTCACCAATGTTGGACGATAGATATCAAGCTGCCCCAGATAGACATTACCATGACAGAGAGCCCCTCCCACAAGAAAATTATATGGATGGTCCTGACACTAGTTACCGTGGTGAAGAGGATAGTTTCAGAGGTCAAAGTCATCCAAATGACAGGTACCACGACAGTGGCCAGCCAGTAGATAGGTAAAAGATCCCATAACAGATGCTTGTTTTAATGTTTTTGGTGTTTTAATGTCCAAACAGCTGCATTTCGGTCATTTGGGATGTGATCACAGATTTGAACTATGGGGAGATAGAAGTCAGCCCCTGACTGTACAGCACTTCATTGTACAGAACATTTCATTATCACCCTTCCATCATCTCAGTATGACAAATAATCTTGAAAGGGAGGTAAAACTCTAAATCATTGTAATCATTGTCCCCACATAGGATAATGATAAGACAATAACAATAAAAATCTAAATTATTCAATTTTCAAAGAAACCAGAATGGGCTCAGTGATCCTTTTAAGACTGTTTAACTCTTTCTGTGCCAAATTTCAGACGACATTTGTCGTCTACTTTTTTATTTTAACAAACTACAGTTTGGAAAGACATTTATATGTAAAGTTGAAAGAATGAATGTCAAACAGCATAGATCCAGATGAGACGGCTCATTGAGCCATATTATTACAATCGAATAAGGCCCTCTTTTCATCTTTGCTATTTGCTCATGGCAGGGTCATAAAATATTACTCATTAAAGCTCAACATGCCAAAACAGGTTTTCTTGTTAGGAATTAATAATAATTTGTGAATTTTTTAGGTATGGTCAACCAATAAATGACAGTTACGGTGGTGGTATGCCAGAACACCAAGTTAATCAGTATGGTGAGCCCTTAAACGAGAGTTACAGGGGACCAGGAGATGACAGCTTCAGAGGACAGCCCCCTCAAGATGAAAGGTACAGGTTGAAATGTCAGCTGATTCACATGAAATGTCAAGCTTTATTTTCTCAAAAATAATAATAAAAAAAAAATCAAAGTATCATCTGCTGTAGTTGTGATTAGCACTTAAAGGGTTTTATGTTGATATTTGCTGAGGAAAACAGAAAACTGGTTTCAAGCATATGTGGACAGTGAAGGTCCTGATCAGACTGCACAAATCGAGGGTTGAGCGCAAGACTAGCGTAAGTCAGACGGTTGTTTTTCCCCAAACCTAATCTCCTCACCATGAAGGCGTTATGAAGATTACAACATTTCTTTCTGTAAACAATGAAAATTTAGGTGCCATTGCTCGTATGAGCAATGGCACCTAAATTTGCATTGTTTACAAAGGGGTTCAAGTTGCCCCTAAACAAGGGTTTCAAAAATATGTTTGAGTTACAATAGTCTTGCGCTCAACCCTCGAAATGTGTAGTCTGATCAGGACCTACAGTGACTGTGTACAGAATCATTAGATTCTGTATAATATAACACTGGATGGCAAAGACTGACTTTGGTTGTATTGCATATATAAATGACTCAAAATGACCCACAAGTGTTAATGTATCATTAAAGAAGAACTCAAAACAGATCTGCCTGTGCTTTTGATCTGTATCATCAGAGTAAGATGTAAAATGATTAAACTTGAAGAATTTACTGCCATTTCTCAAAAGGAGGTAATGTTGTAAGGTTAACATCTTGTCAAGCAAATTGTAAATTTGAAGTACCAGACATTGTTAATGGGCCTCACCACAGGAAAAGGGAGCCTCACAGAAAAAAGGATCTTCTTGGTATATGGGGATACAGTAGGCCTGATCATACTGTGCATCTGCAAATCTAATGAGGATCTTTGCTGTCCGTTTAAAATTATTGTGTGCTGTAGAATATAACACAATAATGGCAGAATCCCTAATCAGATTATATGGGCGCAATAGCTGATCAGGATCTTTACTGAAGATGCTTTTTCTCATGTATGACTCAAATGTTTTTCAGGTTTAGAGACTATAATGATGACGGCTATAGAGTTCATCCAAATGATAGATATCCGGATGATCAACGGCCCAATGACAGCTTTCAGGATCCCCACAGCGGTAGTTTTCAAGGTCTGCCACAAGACGGTCGCTACAACGATTATCCTGATGACCCTTACCAGAGACAACAGCAGGACCCTGATCGTCGGCACGAAGGTTTACCACAGGTTCAGGACGACCCTTTTGCCGATGATCCGTTTCGACAAAAGCAGAGAAGTTTGCAGCAGCTTCAGCAGTTGCGGGATGATGATCCGTATCCGAGAGGACCGTCACCTGGTGGCGGCAGTGACAGAATGGGTATGTGGCAGTGTTTCATTTTCATTGTTGTTATGCCTGCTTTAGCAAGCAGTGAAGTGTCAGTGGTGAAGTGGTTAGGGCTCCCTACTGTAGATCATGAGGTCCTGGGTTGTAATTCCACTGGAGGCGGAATTTAGCTCAGACTCTGTGGCGCTTCATTGGACAAAGCCTTTGATTATCACATTTCCATCATCTCTGTTTAACTTAAATAATACACCACAACCTCTTTGTAACACGATTGTCGGGGTCCATAGCATAAACTGTGTTAGTTAAACAACCGTGTTATATCCAAACAAAAATGTATAATTATATTGAAAAATGACCATTTATGGTCATTTTTCAATATAATCTATGCATTTTTGGGATCCATCTTTGAACCGTGTTATATCCAAAACTGTGTTATAACGAACCATGTTATAACGAACAGTGTTATAAAGAGGTTGGAGTGTATTAATATTGACGTAAAACATAAAATCTCATTATTTAGCAGGCAGCCAGTTTTCAGTGTGTCTGTCACCATTTGCATGAATCAGAAGAATTGTTAAGGAGGAGTACTGTCAAACCTGTATTAAGCAAGCACCTATGGGAAAGCCAAAAACTGGTTGCTTAAGACAGGTGCTTGCTTAATACAGGTAGGTATCCACTTCTTAGCCATTAATGGGATCTGAAAAAGTGGCCTTTAAAGGAGGTGATTGCTTGATACAGATGGCCTTCAGGACAGGTTTGACTGTATTTGATGATAATTCTGGGATATTTTTCTCCAGTTCTCCATAAAAACATATATGTTGTGTGTACTCATTACAAGTGCCTCAGTGAAAAAAATCGTATTAACTTCTAGAGCTACGAGCTTATGTTACAAGATCTTTTAGTCACAAAACTATTCAGGGCCCAGTTGTTCAAAACTGACAATGTTGTTAGGTAACATATCGTTAAAACTTCAATCATTAAATATGGCATATTTGTTAATATTTTTGCTGAAAATATGTGAGTAGCTTTTGCATTTCAGCAAAAATACCTGTGAATTAGATATTGTACTTACTAGAATAGTTAATATTTTAACCATTAACAAGCTTGTTCAGCTAATGATGCTTTGAACAAAAGGGCCTAGATTTATATACTGCAACCTCCCCACAACAGCCACCCTTGGGAATACAAGTTGTAGAGAGTTCGATATGTAGTAAAACAGTACTTTGGGAATTCTGTTATAGGGAGATGGTTGTTTTGAGAGAGGTTCAACTGTTTGTAACCAGTTTCTATTTCTGTACCTGCAGGACCTGATGGTTATCCAGGGGGGAGACCAAATTATGACCACATGGATGGGCAGCCACCATATGAAGAAGACAGTCGTCAAGGTTACGGAGACGATGGGCCAAGATCATATATGGAGGACAGTTTAATACCATCAGCCCCTCCTCCTGCCTATTACGCTGATGAACCGTCAGGAGAAAGACGTATGTAATGATACCTGACCAGAGTAGTTGTTGATACTTCTGGGATATTTTCTCTAGTTTTCCATAAAAACATATGTTGTGGGTTCTCATTAGAAGTGCCTCAGTTATATTTTATGGAAAAAAGAGAAAAATTATTCGAGATACTCCTCCTTGACAACTCCTCTGCATGACTTTGCACGATATGTGGACAGCAAAGAATCAGATCAGCCTAGGCATCTATCTTTAGAACACCTCTGCTGGCTGATCAGGGCCCAGTTGTTCAAAGCCAACGATATCGTTAGTTAACGATTCGTTAAAATTTACATCAAGTGATACGCAAATATGCTGAAATGTTTTGCTGAAAAAATGTGTAGCTTTTGCAGTGCAAAAGCTACTCATATTTTTTTCAGCAAAAATATCAGAATATTGTATATTGAATCCGCTAAAACAGTTAACGAAATGACGCTTAACGAGCTTGTTAAGCTAACGACGCTTTGAACAACTAGGCCCTGGAAATTTACTGTATACATATATGTCAGAGACACCTTTTCTTTGGTTATTTGGTTATTTCAAATCAATACAGTAATTGCGCCAGTTTTGGCAGCTCAGTTGGATGCATGTTTAACTGGTGATCGGGAGGTCATGGGTTCAATTTTGCCGGGTCTGGCAACATTCTTTCATAGAGATTGATCATAAAATATTTTCTATGTACCATCTCAGCCTCTGATTCAAGAAGGGCAGTTGTCATTTTCTGGTGAAAGAATGTGCACAAGTACTTGTTAACAGCTTGGAGGACTAAACCTGCCCAGAAAAAAGTGCGGTAAGTTAAACTGACGCACTCAACATGACCCTAATGGGTTGACTGGGACCATAAAACCTCAACACAAACAATGTAATTCCTTATCACACTTAAGTGAATGGATACAGGTAGTAGATTTTTAGCACACCTGAACAAAGCTCACCCTTTGTCATCAACAATTAGTTTGTTAACATTCTAGAGGTCACAGCTTTTACCCAATCTTTCACAGTTTCTGCCAAGGGAGACAATATTTGTGATTTTCCCTTTGCTTCACTATATCCCAGGCCCTTTCCTAAAATGGGGAGCAAATTCTTTCCGTTTGGGGTCGACCCCTTTTCAGAAGGGACTCAAAACAGTTTTGTCAGAGTTGCCTGCCCTGAAAGTGTATCCATTCCACTCTCTGGGCTAATTCAGCAGACAACAAATATTTTAATTTTTCCATTAAAACGGGATCTGATATTTTATGCAAAATATCGCCATTGGAGACAATTTGCATGAAATGTCAAAACCTGTTTTCTGCAAAAAAACAATGAAAAGTATTTCAGTATGTTGTCTGCCAAAAAATTTTACCAGGAGTTAAGGCTGGCACCATTTATCGGAAAATCGATTAATTGATTGATAAATTCCATAAAAATGATTATCATTACTGATTTAATAATCGATCATTTGATTTCTGTCTTTGTTACTTTACCGTATTTACCCTTAGTATTCAGACACCTCAACTCCTTACCATACATAATCTAAAATTTAAACAAGTACAATTTACTACCCATGTTATGTCTAAAAATAACTGGATGGGTGGCAGTGTAGACCTGATGAGACATCTCATCAGGGTCTACACTGTTTGCTCTGCCTGTCTGACCGAATATATGCAATAAAGTATAACATATGGTAAGAGTCATGCTCAGACAGGTAAAACTATGACCAGATTTTCAGTGATTACTAATCGATTATCGATCACAATGGCAGGACTGATAATCGATTATCTTTTCAGCTTCGATTAGCCAGCCTTACCCAGAAGCTAAGTGTTAATGTAAAATTTGAACAAGTCTATAGGACGAGCTGGTGAATTGATAAAAAAGTACTGTTGGACTGGCAGATAGTGCAGACCATGATCTTAATTCTCCTTGAGCTGGGTCTACACTGTTTGCCCATACATGTCTGCACAAGTATTTGTTTAACCTTTACCACTCTCTGGATAAATTCAGCAGATGGCAAATTGATGAAGTTTTTCGTATTTCCCCGGAAAACAGGATTTCCTGGGAAACAAAATGTTGTCTGCTGAAACTTTATTCAGAGTGCTATACCTTAATTTGCTAACCTTTAATCTGCTGCATTTGAATATTATTAATGTATTTCTTTTACTGAGAAAAGAGATTGGCACTTCATTCTAAAAGTTGCGGGAAAACGTTTGATTTTTTTTTAGATAGTTTAAATGAATTTCAAGCCCTACTATCAGGAAAAAATATCACTGATTTGTCATCTTTGGTTGTATAAGTATGGAAAAAAATTAAAAATTTAGGAAATTTACTGAAAATCTTCTTTTGACACATGCTTTCTCTTATTTTCAGCGATGAGATGGCGAGCGCCCGACCTCCAAGAGGTCATTGATTATCTCAGTCATCCAAGCGAGTCGATTAAAGGCAATGCTGCTGCTTATCTCACACATTTAAGTTACATGGACGATGATGCTAAACAGAAAATAAGAGGCCTTGACGGAATTCCTCTACTTGTGGACTTGTTAAATAGTGATTATCCTGAAGTTCATAAAAACGCTTGTGGTGCTTTAAAAAATCTTTCTTATGGAAAAATTAATGATGAGAATAAAGTAAGTATTGTGGTCCAGATAGAAACAGTGCTCCAGATAAGGTGCTTTTTTCTGTAAAAAAAAAAAAAAAATATTGAAATTTTTTCTTATTTCTTCATGAGTACCCACAACATATGTTTTTGTGGAGAATTAAGAAAAAATTCTGTCAGGAGCTATTTAAATATGATGCACCAGGTAGGGTGTTTTTTTCAACCAAAAAGAATTGTTTTTCATGTTTCTTTACAAAAACTTTGAGGCCTTTCTAATGAGTACCCACAACATGTTTTTGTGGAGAGGTAGAAAAATATCTGGATATTCCTTATCTGGACCGATGTAAAGATGATGCATAGCTTTAGCAGATATCTTTCATTGCAAACTAGGATAAGGAGCCTTTACATTATCCTGCTTAGCCCTAGTTTTTTCAATCCAAAAGTATTGATATTTTTCTTAGTTCTCCACGAAAACATATGTTGTGGGTACTCATTAGAAGTGCCTCGCCGAGGCACTTCTAATGAGTACCCACAGCATATGTTTTTGTGGAGAAATAAGAAAAATATAAACTTGATACCCACTCTTATCTAGACTTATGATCCTGTACATTTGGTAGGTCTATATAAGGTGCTCTTTCAGTAAAAAGTATTGATATTTTCTTATTATTCCATGAAAACATATGTTAAGGCACTTCTAATGTGTACCCACAAGATATGTTATTGTGGAGAAATAAATGGGCCCCCGTAGCCAAGTGGATAGGAGAGTTGACTCTTAATCCATTAGGTTTCTCACCGCTGTGGTTCGAGCCCCACTCGGGTAACGTGGGAAAGCCAAGTTTTGCTTACGGATGGTCAGGTCGTTTTTCTCCTGCTCCTTCGGTTTTTGCCTCTGATGAACAATAGGCTCGATATAAGTGAAATATCCTTGAAAGGGCCGTAAAATCCAAATCCAAAAAAAAAAAAGAAGAAAAATGCGGAGAAATAAGACAAGTTTTTCCCTGAATATGCCACTTTTCTAGAGCTGTGTGTATTTGCAGTCACATGAGGGCCTTCAAAGCTTGCAATCAAAATTGATGAATACTGCATAAAATAATGACAAATGAGCCAGTGCAGGACAAAATCTTCAATAAGTCTTGTGCGACCAGCGAAGACTCAGATCAGCCTGCACATTTGCGCAGTCTGATCAGAGTCTTCGCTGATCACGTGCATTCTACAGGGTCCGGGCTATCAAAAGAGGAATAAACAAGAACCTTGTTATACTGGGTAGATATACAGGCTGATCTGAGTCTTTACTGGTAACACAAATCTTATTGTAGGTTTTGTCGTGTGCTGGCTGAAATAGATAAGATCCTGATCAGGGACCAGTTGTTCAAAGCTAACGACATCGTTAGTTAACAATTCGTTAAAATTTACATCGAGTGATACACAAATATGCTGAAATTTTTTGCTGAAAAAATGTGAGTAGCTTTTGCAGTCACATTTTTTCAGCAAAAAATATCAAAATATTGTATATTGAATCCGCTAAAACAGTTAACAAAATGACCCTTAACGAGCTTGTTAAGCCAACGACGCTTTGAACAGCCGGGCCCAGACTGCCAGGCTGTGCATGCTGATCTGGGCCTTTGCTACCCATGTATGCCATTTCCTCCTGTTTTCATAGAATAAAAAAAAGACACTGTGCAGAGTACTTACTGCGATTTGTGGAGGCATTTCTAGTGAGTACCCACATGGTTTGGTGGAGAACCAGAGAAAGTTAACATATCAAAATAAATGCTCCTTTTGAACAAGTCCCTTGATTATTGTTACAATATGGTTTTCCTTTTTCAGAGAGCAGTGAGAAATGCTGGTGGCATTCCCGCATTAATTCGTCTCCTGCGTAAAACACAAGATGAGGATGTGAAAGATTATGTCACTGGTGTCTTGTGGAACCTTTCCTCCTGTGATGTAAGTTAGCCTTGTCAACTCATATCATTTTTATTATACCCCCGGCATACGAAGTATGTTGAGGGGTATATAGTTCTCGTCTTTCCGTCCGTCCATCCATGCATGCGTCCGTACGAATGTTATCCCATGCATGCGTCCGTACGAATGTTATCATTTTGCGTCAAAGTTTTGCTTGAAGTTTTTTCCTTTTGCATATATTTTTTCAAAGCTTACACTTTAGGATGTTGATGTGTGGTTAGTGTTACTACTAGATGATTACAGAATAGTTGACATCATTCTGCTGATGCTGCTGACCCAAGGTCAAGGTCACAGACTTAGAAAAAAGCGTGATGTTTACGTCAAAGTTTTACGTGAAGTTTTTGTCTTTCGCTTGTATTTCTAAAAGCTTTGACTTAAGGTTATTAATGTGTGATTTGTACTACTGCTGGATGATTACAGAATAGCTGACATCATCCTGCTGCTACAGCTTTCCTTTTGCATATATTTTTGAAAGCTTACACTTTAGGATGTTGATGTGTGGCTAGTGTTACTACTAGATGATTACAGAATAGCTGAGATCATCCTGCTGCTACAGCTACTGGCCAAAGGTCAATAACAGACATCATCCTGCTGCTACAGCTACTGACCAAAGGTTAAGGTCATGACCTTAGAAAAATTGTGTGATGTTTACGTCATATGATAGTTTTATGTGAATTATTGTGATTATGCGTTGTATCTTTGCTATTACTTGGTTGATTTGTATGAAACGTTGAACATGAGATCAGTTCAGCATGATGGGACATGGGAGTCACTGTGACCTACTTTTCACAGTCCTGTGATTTTGCCTTAAATCTTTACTTCTACTTTATGCATTTGCATGAAACTTTGGATGTAAGTTCAGTTCAACATGAAAAATAACTTGATAAGACAGGTGGGTCACTGTGACCTATTTTTCATGGTCCAGTGATTTTGCCTTATATCTTCACTGCTACATGATGGATTTGCATGAAACTTTGGATATAAGTTTTCAACATGAAAAATAACCTGATAAGACATTTGGATCACTGTGACCTACTTTTTATGGTCCAATGATTTGCCTTGTTTCTCAAGTATATGTAGGTCAGTGACCTATATTTTATGGCCCAGCAAATTTGCTTCATGTCTTGAAGACTATTTACTCCAGGAAAGTTGTACTTGGGATGATAGATCAGCGTCACTCAGAGACTGACATTGTAAACTATATCTTGCCTTCATTGTCATTAACTTTAAAATATTTTATAATTAAGAAATGGCGCTGGCCGGGGGTATTCGTGACCCACTTGGCACTTGCTCTAGTTGCATGAGCTCTACTATGGTTAATGGTCTAAAATTGTATACACCAAAGTTGCCAGTAAAATGGCATATGCATACAGTGTGGAACCATATCAGACTGTCCTTTCAGTGAAGGAGCAGTCTGATCAGGGTCTACACTGTTTCCTATTCAACTGAGTATTTTAAGAAACAGCTGCATAAAAGTCCAAATGTAGTCCATAAAGTCTTTGAAATTTTAGGACATTTACCATAACCATATGCCCTACATGTATAGTTACCAAACCTAGCAAACACGTCCTCCCTAACACTGTAGCATCACTTTGTGACTATGACCTACATAGCACTGTCCAATACAATCTTTATAAAACTGACAGGTGCCAGCATGTGCAGCACCACCTTCTGCAGAAATTTTGTCCCACCAACTAATCAAGCAGAATTTTTCAGACTTTTTATACAGGTACACAAGGAGTTATGTCATAAGATTGATAAGTAGGATCATGATTTGTTGTCTCCTTTATTTTTCCATTTTTTATAACATGAAAGTGGCAGGGTATTTTAGTTTAAAGTTGGTTTTCCGTCCATCCATATTTTTGTTTCCAGGCAGTAACTTGAGTCAATGGATTTTCACCAAACTTGGTTTGTGCATTGATATTTTAGGGATCTAGTTTCCGATAGCTAAAAGGCAAATTTTGTCAGTTTTTGACAGTGTTATCTGCCTGCACAAGATAGTGGCAGGGTATTATTTTTACTTTTCTTTTCTTTTAGCTCACCTGAGCACGAAGTGCTCCATGTTAACTATGTTGGTCAGTCATTGTCTGTCATGCATTGTCTGTTGTGCATTGTATAGCATCAACAATTGCTTTAAAAGCCTACTTCTCCTACACCCCTGGGCCATTTCAAGCGAAACTTGGTAGGAAGCATCAGGGTGACTTGTAGATGAAAAATACCGGTAGCTAAATTCAGTCCGATCGGAAATCCAAGATGGCCGTCATCTTGAAAATCTATTTTTCGCTTCTTCTCTTGAACCGAAAGGCAGATTCACTCGCTTGGTAGGAAGCATCACGGTGACTTATAGATCAAAAATAGCTAAAATTGTTCTGATCCAAAATCCAAGATGGTTGTCAAGGCAGCCATCTTGAAAATCCATTTTTCACTTCTTCTCCTTAAGCAAAAGGGCCAGTTGACTCGAAACTTGATAGGAACTATAGGGATGACTGGTAGATTAAAAGTAGCTAAAATTGTTCCGATTGGAAATCCAAGATGACCGCCATGATGGCCATCTTGAAAATCAGTGTTTTGCTTCTTCTGAAGCGAAAGAGTAATTGACTTGAAACTTGGTAGAAAAAAGCATTAAGGTGACTTGTAGATCAAAAATAGCTAAAATCGTTCGGATCTGAAATCCAAGATGGCCTCCATGCCCGCTATGGTGGAAATCAATTTTGCGCTTCTTCTCCTGATCCAAAGGCCAATTGACTCAAAACTTGGTAGAAAGCATCGGAGTGGCTTGTAGATTAGAAATAGCTAAAATCGTTCCGATCAGAAATACAAGCTGGCTGCCAGAGTTGCCATGTTGAAAATCTATTTTTCACTTCTTCTCATGAACAGATAGGCCCATTGACTTGAAACTTGACAGTAAGTATCAGGGTGACTTGTAGATCAAAAATAGCTAAAATCATTCTGATTGGACATCCAAGATGGTCACCTTAGCAGCCCTGTTGAAAATCTCTTTTGAACTTTTTTCTCCTGAACCAAAAGGGCAATTGACTCGAAACTTCATTGTAGATCAAAAGTAGCTAAAATCGTTCTGATTGGAAATCCAAGATGGCCGCCATCTTGAAAATCTATATTGAACTTCTTCTCTTGAACCAAAAGGCCAATTAATTCAACTTTGTCTGGTAATCAGGTGAACAATACGGATATAGGGCCATCTTGGCCCTCTTGTTTTCTATATTCTTGTTTTGCACATGAAAATTCTGTCCAGTCAAGCTTGTATGATGGATTGAGAACCAGTCGAATGATGCATTATAAAGATCTTTGCTGGTAACACAGGTCCTATTGTAGTTTTTGTTGTGCACTGGCTCAAATTCTAGATTTTACTGGTAAATTTACACATGTAGCTAGCTGATGTGATAGTATTTGATCTTTGCAGGATTTAAAGAAACCTATCATTGACGATGGTCTAGCCGTGCTAGTAAACGTTGTAATTATTCCACACTCGGGCTGGGAGAAACGGAGTTTAACATACCAGCAACCAGACCCTTGGACCACGGTGTTCAGAAATGCCACAGGCATTTTAAGGTATGAAATTGTGTCCATGTTACTATTTGTTAACCCAGCTAGCATTCTACATAAATCTACATCGGGCCGTCATCGGCCCGTCAGCTACCCTGACTGGCCGATGACGGCCCGATATAGATTTACGTAGAATGCTGACTGGGTAATGTACCATTTTCATGCAAATGACCCTCATTAGCTTACCATATTTATGTAAGTATTCAGATAGACAGGCCTGAGCAAACAGTGTACCCAAATCAGATGCCGTAGAATGCAGCATCAGATCGGCAGAACTCTAGATAAGAGGGAGAAAAGGGTATTTCAGCATTGAATCTTTGAAAATCAGCATTGAAATTTAAGTTCAGGGGGTAAAAATACTCAACAAAATTTTGGATTTCAGCATTGAAATCAAATTAAAGGGGCAAAAATTTTCAATGACCCTTACATCTTTTAACATAAAGCACTTTCCTTCACATTTATTCTTGTATGATCAGTAGCAGTATACTAGATCAGAAAGGGTTTAACCCTTAAAGCACCCATGACAGGAAAGTAAATGTCCATTTGGCTTTCTGCTTGTGATGTTTCCATTAGGATCTAGTTATTTAGTGTTTTTGTTTCTTTCCCTTTGATGACTCTGATGGGAGGGAGGTGTGGGATAATTGTATCAATTTGTGATCATTCCCTTCTATTATGCATTCTAGATTGTTTTGCTGTTGTTGTTGTTTTTCAGAGAAAAGAAAGCTTGGCATTTCATGTGAAGTGTCTGCTTAGCAGACAATTCACATGAAATGCCAAGCTTTATTTTCTCTGAAAAAAATAAAATTTTGTTTGCTACACTTATGCTTGGTACTCTAAGAGTTAAGCATTGCAAATGAGCATTTAAGTATTAAGTTTTAAAGCAAGGATTAAATTACTCATTGTACCAAAATGTTATCTAGAGCCCTGGATCGGGATCTGCACTGTTTGCCCACTTATCCAGCAATTTTCAGTTGTATCAACATTTAGTAAAATGGAGCTATTAAAATTTTAGGACAGGTATGGTAAGAAGTTGTCCAAATATTTAGGGTAAATTTGTTTGTTTGTTTGTGTTGAGGTTTTATGGCCCAGTCAACCCATTGAGGTCATGTCAAGCGTAGTCAGGGATGGTCGGGTGTGGCGAAGGTGTCATGTATCTTACATCCAACTGATATTGGCTTATGGTTGGGCAAGGCCTGCTATGTTTACAGCAGGTAAGGGTAGAGGGGATGTTTTTATTTACTCTGTTTCTTCACTTTCATTCTTGTTCTCTTTCTTCCCTGTCCCTCTCTTTCATCTCTACTATCTCTTCTATCTCTTTTCTCCCTTTCTCTGGGAGATGACACAAAATGACCCACAAGGGTTTACGTGTTGTTAAACCCCAGCACAATCAATCAATCAAATGTGGTCAGTTTTCCTTACTACACTTTTCCTGGTTAGGCTTAGTCCTCTAAGCAGTTAGTCAGTACTTGTGCACATTCTTTCGCCAGAAACTGACAACTGCCCTTCTTGAATCAGGGGAAGGGAGAGAATAGAAAATATTTCGTGATCAGTCTCCATTAAAGAACCCACAGCCTCCTGATCACCAATCGGACATGCATCCGACTGAGCCACCGAGGCCGGCTTTGGGTAAATACAGTAATATCTGCCAGTAGAGTGTTAGAGACATAAACAGATAAAATGGTAAAAAAAAAATTGCCTTATCCAGAGATATAAACATAATTTTTTTGTTTGATGGCTTATACCAGCCCAGTTATGTTGACACATAAATGAGAGCAGCAAATCTGGAGAAAAAAAAAAATGATTGTAGAATAAAATATCTGTAGATAAACAAACTCAAAGCAGTGAAAATAGTGTGTTCAGAAAAGTTGCAAAAAATTGCTCCAGTTCAAATGAAATTAATTTTAGCTCACCTGTCAGTAGTGACAAGGTGAGCTTTTGTTATCACATTTTGTCCATCGTCCATCGTGCGTCCATGCATGCCTCCGTGCGTGCATGCGTCCATGAACAATTTCTTCAAACAGCATCTCCTCCTAAACCACTGATTGGATTTTGACCAAACTTCACAGGAATGATTCTTGGTTGGTCCTCTTTCAAAGTTGTTCAGATGGTTCCAGCGCATTGCATATCTAGTCACAGGAGCTAAAAATAGATTTTTAACAGAAAAGTTAAAAAGTCTTCTTGTCAGAAACCACTGGACCGATTTCGATATAATTTTGCAGAAATGTTCCCTTGATGACCCACTGCCAAGATTGTTCAAGCCATTTGGATTTGTCAAAAGCACATGGCCACCCTAGGGGCGGGGCTTCTTTTCCCTATATATCTATATAGAAAACTTTAAAATCTTCTTATCAGAAACCACTGGATTGATTTCAATATAACTTGGCAGGAATGTTTCTTTTGTAACCCTCTACCAAGATTGTTCAAGCCGTCATGATTCGTCAAATAACATGGCCGCCCAAGGGCAGGACATATTTTCCCTATATAATCTATATAGAAAATTTTAAAAAATCTTCTTGTCAGAAACCACTGGACCGATTTCAATATAACTTGGCAGAAATGTTTCCTTGGTGACCCTCTACCAAGATTGTTCAAGCCGTCATGCTCTGTCAAAAAACATGGCTGCTAGGGGACGGGGCTTATTTTCCCTATATATCTATATAGAAATCTTTAAAAATCTTCTTGTCAGAAACAACTGGACCGATTTCAATATAACTTGGCAGAAATGTTTCCTTGGTGACCATTTACCAAGATTGTTCGAGCCGTCATGATTCGTCAAAAACATGGCGGCTAGGGGGTGGGGCTTATTTTCCCCGTATATCTATATAAAAAACTTTAAAATTCTTCTTTTCAGAAACCACTTGACCAATTTCAATATAACTTGGCAGAAATGTTTCCTTGGTGACCCTCTACCAAGATTGTTCAAGCTGTCATGCTCCGTCAAAAAACATGGCTACTAGGGGACGAAGCTTATTTTCCCTATATATCTATACAGAAAACTTTAAAAATCTTCTTGTCAGAAACAACTGGACCGATTTCCTTGGCAGAAATGTTTCCATGGTGACCCTCTACCAAGATAGTTCAAGCCGTCATGATCCGTCAAAAAACATGGCTGCTAGAGGACGGGGCTTATTTTCCTTATATATCTATATAGAAAACTTTAAAAATCTTCTTGTCAGAAACAACTGGACCGATTTCAATATAACTTGGAGAAAATGTTTCTTTGGTGAACCTTTACCAAGATTGTTCAAGCCGTTATGATTCATCAAAAAAACAAGGGTGCCAGGGGGCGGGGCTTATTTTCCCTGTATATCTATATAGAAAACTTTAGAAATCTTCTAGTCAGAAACAACTTGTTCGATTTCAATACAACTTGGTAGGAATGTTCTTTTGGTGACCCTCTACCAAGTCTGTTCAAGTTGTCATGATTTTTCAAAAAACATGGCTGCTAGAGGGTGGGGCTTATTTTCCCTATAAATCTGTATAAAACACTTTAAAACTCTTTTTATCAGAAACCACTGAACTGATTTCAAAGTAACTTGGCAGAAACGTTCCTTTGGTGACCCTCTTTCAAGACTCAGTTCAAGCAGTCATGATGCATTAAAAAAACATGGCCGCTAGGGGACAGGGCTATAAAATTTATACAAAAATTTTAGAGCTGTGAACTTGGCTGAAACTTCAAAAGTGAGTCTGTTTGCTCAGGTGAGCGATATAGGACCATCATGGTCCTTTTGTTAATTTATTGCAGAAAACTCCCCAACACTATATATTGCAAGAATCTAATTTCGATTTTAGGTATTTCAGGCTATGTGATTTAGATATTCCGAGAGAAAAATAGTTGAACTATATGCAAACTATGCAGACTCTGATCAGACCCTGCATTCTGCGGCATCTGATCTGGCTCAGCACTGTTTGCCAGTTATCCTTTTAGGGGTTTCCAGACTACAATGGGTTAATCTGTTTAGTAGTAAAGATAGAGAAACAAATTGGGAAGGAAGCTTGAATCTGCGTTTAACCTTTACCACTCTCTGGGCAAGTTCAGCAGACGATGAAATGATGATTTTTGTTTTTCCAGAAAAGACGCCGCAGGGCAAAAGATAAGAGGAGTATCCGTGTAAAATACCCATATGTTTTGAGCAAATACTCAATTATTTTTAATAAACTTGGGTATTGATACCCAATTGATTTGACAGAGTACCCATTTATTTCCAAATTCAAGGGTGAAAAATAAAGTTTCAAGGCCAGAAAAGCCCATGATTACTATTTTATAGTATGGTTTCTGCACATAATATGTGTTTTTATTCTTCATATGACAAATATAATCATAAAACTAAAAGGGTATAATGAAATAACCTGTTTTTAATACCTAAATCAGATTTTTTTGTGCTCTTTCCTTCAGTTTTATAAGTTTTACCCAATTAATTTTCATTTTGTGGGTTATCTTTACTCTAATCAAAAAACGAAAATATGATTTTACCCAGTTGATTAAATTTTGATGGGGTTGAATACCCAAATGCCCCCAAAATTATCTGTTGATCTGAGGCTGTGACATTCCATGCAAATTATCATCTTAGAAGATGATTTGCATGAAATGACAAAGCCTGTTTTCTGGGAAAAAAAGAAGAAAAAAATGTCAAAATGTCTGCTGAAACTTTTACCCAGCATGCTAAACATGATTCAGAAACTTGGAAGTGGATATAGTAATGGTAAGCATCAGTCCTTGTATCCATGTGTCCACCCAGCTAGCATTCTACGTAAATCTACATCGGGCCATCATCGGCCCGTCAGCTACCCTGACGGCCCGATGACGGCCCGATATAGATTTACATAGTATGCTGACTGGGCATCCACTTGAGTATTATGTAGATGAGGGGTATGCTATAGATATCTGTTCATTCCACCTGTTGATAAGTGGAGTATATAGAAAGGTCCTCTTTTCCTTACTTCTTTAGTAACATAAGTCTTGATAAGGGAGGGTATCCAGTAAATATTTTTCTTATTTCTCCATGAAAGCATATGTTGTGGGTACTAATTAGAAGCGCCTTGGCGAGGCGCTTCTAATGAGTACCCACAACACATGTTTTTGTGGAGAAATAAGACAAATAGCAATACTTTTGGATTGAAAAAAAGCGCCTTAACTAGTGCTATGGAATTACAAAAAAAAAATGCTGTGGGTACTTGTTTGAAGTACCTCTGCGGGGCACTTTTATGAGTACCCACACCATAGCTCTAGTTAATGGGCTTTTTTTTTTATCAATCAAAAAGTAATGGTTATTTCTTATTTCTCCATGAAATCCTATGTTGTAGTACTCATTAGAAGTACCTCGCCAAGGTGCTTCAAATGAATACCACAACATAGGTTTTCATGGAGAAATAGGAAAAGGAAATTTCTGGATGTCATACCTGGAACTGTGGATAACCTTGTTTCTAATTTCTTCAGAAATGTGAGTTCAGCTGGAATAGAAGCTAGGAAAAAGTTACGAGAGTGTCATGGACTCGTTGAATCATTAATTTATTCATTACGGACTGCTATCGATCAAAATAACTTAGACAATAAACCTGTTGAAAACTCTGTGTGTACATTACGGAATTTAGCATTCAGGATACAAGAAGTTGAAGATCCAGAATTCTACAAAAAGAGAACAGCAACATTACAGCGGCAGAAACAAGAAGAAAAAGGTGGTAAGTTTCTATCATAGTTCCAGATAAGGTGCTTTTTTCTTCTGAAAATTGTTATTTTTCTTGTTTCTCCACAAAAACATGGAGAAATAAGAAAAATATCAGATTTATTTGGTTACAATAAAGGAAATACACCTTACCGGGATTAAGGTTAATGCAGTGGAGAATTGTCTATAAATATGGAAGAGTTAGACAAGATGTTAAAGAAAATGTCATTTCTGTCTGAGTAGGAGTTTGTTTAAAAGCATTAAAACTTAAGACCAGGGCCCAGTTGTTCAAAGCATCGTTAGCTTAATGAGCTTGTTAAGGGTCATTTCGTTAACTGTTTTAGTGGATTCAATATACAATAATCTGATATTTTTTGCTGAAAAAATGTGAGTAGCTTTTGCACTGCAAAATCTACTCACATTTTTTCAGCAAAAAATTTCAGCATATTTACGTATCACTCAATGTAAATTTTAACGAATCGTTAACTAACGACATTGTTAGTTTTGAACAACTGGGCCCAGGGGTTTTCCTGACACATTTTGGCTGAGATTTTACCCCAAAAACCTTGTTCTACATAAAGGAGTCCCTGGGACCCTCAGTTTATATCTCTGAAGGAAAACCCTGCTTATGACATCTGATTTCTGCTGAAGATAAAATTTCTGCTTGTCTGAAACCTAATTTTTCTAGCCAGGAGTAGGCAGATATTGGTTAATAACACAATCTAGTGTACACATTTTCTATTTTACTTGCAGAGAAACCTGGATGTTTTGGTGGTGGAGGAAAGAAGAAAGGTCAAAAAAACAAAGGTGGTCAGCCATCAGACCCATCACATATGTAAGTACACATCAACCTCTTTATAACACGGTTCTTTAGAACACAGTTTTGGATATAATACAGTTCAATTCCAAAAATGTATAGATCATATAGAAATATGACCATAAATGGTCATTTTTCTACATAATTATATTATTTATACACCCCTTTGAAAAAAGGGACGTATTATGTCACAGGGTATGGCGTCCATCCGTAAACTTTTTCATTTCCGGCTAACTCCTCCTACAGTTTACATCCGATCAAGCAAAAACATGGTATATACTTAGACCATGATGTTGTGCAGTGCATATTGTTTCGGGGTTACAGTCCACCAAATGTTTGCAGAGTTATGCCCCTTTGAAATTTCTGTGAACTTTTCATTTCCAGTTAACTCCTCCTACATTTTACATCTGATCAAGCTGAAACTTCATTTATAGTTAGACCATGATGTGGAGCAGCGCATATTATTTCAAGGTTACATACAGTCCACCAAATATTAGCAGAGTTATGCCCCTTTGAAAATTTCTGTAAACTTTTCGTTTCCGGCTAACTCCTCTTACAGTTTACATCCAATCAAGCTGAAACTTCATTTATAGTTAGACCATGATGTGGAGCAGTGCATGTTATTTTTGGGTTACAGTCCCCCAAATGTTTGCAGAGTTATGCCCCTTTGAAAATTTCTGTTAACTTTTCATTTCTGGTTAACTCCTCCTACATTTTACATCCGATCAAGCTGAAACTTCATTTATAGTTAGACCATGATGTGGAGCAGTGCATATTATTTTTCGGTTACAGTCCACCAAATATTAGCAGAGTTACGCCCCTTTGAAAATTTTTGTAAACTTTTCGTTTCCGGCTAACTCCTCCTACAGTTTACATCCAATCAAGCTGAAGTTTGATTTGTAGTTAAACCATGATGTGGAGCAGCGCATGTTATTTCAAGGTTACAGTCCACCAAATATTAGCAGAGTTATACCCCTTTGAAATTTTTTTAATTTTTCGTTTCTGGCTATATCCTACAGTTTACATCCGATCATGCTGAAATTTCATAAATAGTTACACAATGATGTGGAGCAGCGCATATTATTTTGAGGTTACAGTCCACCAAATATTGACAGAGTTATGCCCCTTTGAAAATTTCTGTAAACTTTTCATTTCCGGCTAACTACTCCTACAGTTTACATCCGATCAAGTTGAACTTGATTTGTAGTTAGACCATGATGTGGAGCAGCACATATTGTTTCAAGGTTACAGTCCACCAAATATTAGCAGAGTTAAACCCCTTTGAAAATTTCTATTAATTTTTGGTTTCCGGCTAAATCCTACAGTTCACATCCAATCAAGCTGAAACTTCATAAATAGTTACACGATGATGTGGAGCAGCGTATATTATTTCAAGATTATAGTGCACCAAATATTGGCAGAGTTATGCCCCTTTGTAGGTTTTTGTAAACTTTTTGCAGCATATTGTTTAGAGGTAATAGTGTGCTAATGTGCTAATTTTATTTTATAATAGGTATATTTTTTGCAAATAACTGAAGTTATGGCCATATGGGCAAGTTATTTATTTTTTATTATTTTTATTTTTTACATCTTCTTTTATTAGATTTGCAAGGAAATGTTGCCATTATTAAATCTTTATAAATACATTTATTAAATGATACAGAATTAAGAAGCTTGACTAATATCAAAACTTATAAACTTAATTCTTTTTGGATTTTATTTTTTTTTTAATACTCTTCTGAGTTGGCTCCCTTGAAGAACAAAAATAAAATCAGTATAAAACAAGTTAAAGGTTTACAAAAAAAATTTCTTGCACCATTTTTTTTTTGTTTTTTTTTTTTGGTTGTTTATTTTTGTTTTGTTATTGTTTAGTCCTATATTGAAGCATAGGAAAAACAAATTAGCCAAAGGCTCATATGAGTTTATAATATAGCCATGCTTCTGTTGTGTGTCCCACATCCAAAAACACCTCCCTCTCTAGATGCAGCAAACTTCTCCCTATTTTTCCAGGAGGGAGAATTCTCTTCTCCCTTAATTTCTGGGCCAGCTTGGACCCAATTTACAGTTCACCAAATATCAGCAGAGCTATGCCCCAATGAAAATTTTTTAATTTTTTTTTTTGTTGTTGTAATTCCACTTACAGTTTATATCCTGAGCACTGAATTATACAGGAGCCAGCTTATGTGCTACATCTTATTACTTGCCACAGGCGTATAATATCCCGCTTGGCGGAGCTCTTGTTACATTTTTGTTTGGATATAACACGGTTGTTTAACTGACACGGTTTATGCTTTGGACCCAAACAGTAGTGTTATAAAGAGGTTGTGATGTATACTTCTTGACACTTGATACCTTATCACGAAATTAGGAGACAACAAAATTGGAATTTATGTCTTGTTTTTCCAGGAAATTAGATTTGATCTACATAGAGGAGTTGTTAAATAAGAAAAATTATTCTAAATTATCACAATAATTATCAAAGCGTCAGGGTAGCTGAGGGTTTAGCCTCACAACTTGAGATCATGAGGGCTCTGGTTCGAATCCTGTTAGAGGCAGAGTTCAGCTCATGGCTATGGCATTTCATTGCAGAGAGCCTTTCGTTATCGTCCTACCATCAGCTCAGTATGACTTAATTAATATTGAAAAGCATGTAAAACACCAAATCGTCATCATCTTATTTGAAACTGTGTGAATAACAGTGTGCTGTATTTGCAGGCAACAGCCCCGGCTTCCACCAACAGCCAATGAATATAAAGGACTGTGGGATGTCGATACGGTGCGGTATTTCCTCGCTTTACTGACGGGATCAAATCCAGTTACGTTAGAGGCAGCCTGTGGTGCTATACAGAATCTTTCAGCCTGTGATTGGAAAGTAAGTACTTGCGAGCTGCGAGATACAAGAAAAAATCTTTGGGTATGGTAAATGTCCTAAAATTTTGTACACCAAAGTGTGTGACAAAATGGCATATGCAAACAGTGCAGACCCAGATCCCTGAAGGAGCAGTCTGATCTGAGTCTAGACTGTTTGCCATTCCACTAAGTATTTTAAGAAAGAACTGCATAAAAAATTTAGGCCAAAAAAAAAGGTATGGAATAAAGTGTTCGAAATTTTAGGACGTTTACCGTACATGCAAAGTAAATATTCCCAGACCAGACCGTGCCTTCTGGTCAGGGTATGGGCAGTTCACTATTTTGGATGGGTTTTTCAAAAAGTCTGTCCTTTAAAATAATGATGTCTGGGCGGTCGGGCGGCGTCAGGCGTCATCAAAGGTTAACCTTTTGGTTAACCTTTTTTCAAAGTTATATGTTACCTTTATTCTTCAGTGGATTGCTTTCATTTTGGTAGGGATGAAGAAGAGGACCAGTAGGTGTTTCTCATGCAAGAGAGACAACTCTCACTTTCTTTGTTATTTGAAAAACATCCATAATGCCATTAGGCATTTTTTGTTGGTTTTTTTTTCTGTTTTTTTACTCCCAACAACAGTATTTCCCATTATTATACCCCCATCATATGAAGAATATAGGAGGTATATAGATTTGCTTTTCAGTAATAATGTTTGCCTGTGTGTGTGTGTAAGCATTTTGTTTCGTCAAAGATTTCTCGGGAACTACTGGACCGAGAAATTAGGTACAAACACTGGGTATGGCTTGTTGTATTGTGTAAGGGAGAATCAGGCCGGTTGATGGATTGGCACCGGGTATTTGTGACCCACTGGTCACTTTGTCTTGTTTGAAAAACCATTGTATAAGAAGGTCAGCCTTGGCATTGAGCTGTTAATTCCTTAAGAGTTATTTCCCTTTGTTCTGTTGAAAAAGAATTTTGCTTTCTGCTTCTTATCTTGCTAAATAGTTTAAGGGCTCTTTTCATATTTTGCGTAAATGTTGATATTGATAAGATGTTGCGGTTACATGAAAATAAGGGCCTAGGATATTAATTCCTTTGGAGATTTCCCTTTGTCATTCTTGAAAAAGTGTTTAGTTTCTGCTTCTCATCTTGCTATATAAATTTAACCCTTGTCCTGCCGAACCCGGATATACTCTGCCTTTGCAAACAGTGTAGATCCAGATCAGTTGGCTTCTGAAGAAGCCAACTGATCTGGCTCTGCACTGTTTGCCATTAAGTAAGTAAATTTATGGCAACAATCCGGATCAGGTAATCTGATTAGCTGAAAATTAGAAGTAGGCGATTTATTCAGCAGGACAAGGGTTAAGAGCCACTCATCCAGCCATGTTTACACACAACATCGGGTAGTAAATTGTATATTTAAATTTTAGAACAAGTATGGTAAGAATTTGAGGTGTCCAGCTACTTAGGGTAAATACGGTATTGTGAAAAATCAATGTTAAAAAGATAAACAATCAACTTTAGTAATTTTAATGTACTTTATTTCTGCTTACTTTGCAGCCTGCAGTAGAGACTCGAGCCCTGGTAAGAAAAGAAAAAGGATTACCCAATCTAGTGGATTTATTAACATACGAAGTGGAACGTGTGGTTGGGGCAGCAGCAACTGCCTTACGAAATCTTTCGATAGATGATAGAAATAAAGAACTTGTGGGTAAGATAACTGATAGTCATATTTGCTCCAAATTTTCACTCCTAACCATACATATCCTAAAATTGGAACAAGTCCATTTAAAATGGACTTGAATGGTGGTGTAGCTAAAACCCCTGGCTGAAACAGAAAGTAAACTACAATTCAGCTGTATTTTAAACCCCCATCTGTTCTATAAAAGGATTTAGGCGGGGCTTATTTCAAAATGGTGCAGGACTTTTACATTTTGTTACTTACAGAAGCTTTATCAATGAAAATAAAAGAACTATAAAATCTTCATACACAAAATTTGTTTTGGTAGAAGGCATGTCTATACTCTATACATTAATACTAAAATATTGTGTTACAAAAGATTATTAATGGAGCAAGCTGAATGAAATCACCTGAAAGTGCTGAGAAATTCAAACTAGATATAACCTTTAACCCGTGTCATGTGATGTAAACATAGCAACCTGGAGTGTAGAGTACAAACACTGTCCACTTGTAAGATGGCAATCACAGTAAAAGCAGATAAATTATCCTATCTTAGATTCCTTCAGAGAAAATTGCACTCATATTCCACGATTTAAACAGAAAATTGTTAAAAACCGTTATTTATAGGCATTTATTGGAGCTTATTCAATCTGCATACATGTAGGAAGATATTTTAAGAAGTCCGTTACAATTTTGTTCCAACAATGGAAATTACAATAATACATGTAATATATTATGAATCCTGTTTCTTAACTAACAGAAATATACAGTCGACTCTCGTTATCTCGAACTCGCTTATCTCGAAGAACTGCTTATCTCGTAGTGAAAATCTGGTCCCTGTTTTAATACAGAGATCTACCAAAAGGCAACAAAATATTGTGGAAAAGAGGAGAAATTGCTCCTTAGGAGCAATTTCTCCTCTTTTCACAATATTTTAAATCCTTGTCTAACTTAGGAGTCAAATTACTTATTCATTCTGTCAAAGGTAGTTGTTCGATTAATTGTTTTCCTCAGTTCCGCAAATCTGATATGTTGAAGTACGGATATCTCGAAGTGTTTCATAGAGTCCCCTGGAGTTCGAGATAACGAGAGTCGACTGTAGTAAACAAATTATGTCATTTAGCCACTGTTTGCTAGGTACAATTTGTGCTCCATGTAAGCCGGGCATGTAAGGCAAAAAGTTAAATATTATTTGCCTAGTAGTGAGTATACAAATTATTTTGTAGCATCCTGAGCTAGCAGACCGCAGGTAAACATATAAACAGCTGACCAGTAATCAATTAGCCCCGCCTACATTTTCTGATGGTAGCTGCTACCACAAAGGCCAGTTTAAGCCTTAAACAACTGCAGCAGACGACACATTGATTTTTTTGCTATTTTGCATTTTTCAGAGAAAATAATAGTTTTTTATGTGAATCCTCTGCCTAGCAGATGATTCACATGAAATGCCATAGCTTATTTTCTATGAAAAATGATTTTAAAAAATTAGAATGTCTGCAACAATTTTGCTTAGCGCATTAAGAGTTAACAGTAAGAATACTAGGGTTGGTGTAATTTCCCTAAATATCAGGGCCCAGTTGTTCAAAGCATTGTTAGCTGAATGAGCTCGTTAGTGGTCAAAATGTTAACTGTTCTAGTAAGTACACTATCTAATTCACAGGTATTTTTGCTGAAAAAATGTGAGTAGCTTTTGCAAATGCAAAAGCTACTCACATTTTTTTTCAGCAAAAATATTAGCATATATGCCATATTTAATGATCAAAGTTTTAATGATACGTTAACTAACAACATCATTAGTTTTGAACAACTGGGCCCAGGACACCGTTACTTCTTTACATACTCGAAGCATCCGTGTGGCAAGAGTGGTTAGTGCTCTCAACTTCAGATCACAAGGTCCTGGGTTCTATTCCAGCTGGAGATTGAATTCAGCTGATAACTACGGTGCTTCATTGCACCAAACTTTTCATTATCATCCTTCGTCTCGATATGACTTACATAATGTTGAAAGGTATATAAAACGTCAAATCATCATCATCATCTTTCCATACTTAGTAATTATAAAATGAACAGTAGACTACATGATACAATATTTACCCCATGGCATAGGTGGACAGTAAAGGCACAGACCAGCTTGGGCATCTGTGCAGTCTGATTAGGTCCTCTATGCTTACAGAATTATTAGATTCTGTGTAATATATCCATGAATAGTAAAGACTGTGTTCAGACTGTGAATGCCAACTTAAGCCTTCCCTTCTCACTCATAATGGCCCTTTTCTATTGTCAGGGCTGTGGTAAATGTCCTAAAATTTTGTACACCAAAGTTTCTGACAAAAAGCATATGCAAACTGTTCAGACCCAGATCAGACGACTACTGAGGGAGAAAGAACAGTCTGATCAGGGTCTGCACTGTTTGCTGTTTCATTAAGATTTAAGGAAACAACTGCATAAAAAGCAAAATCTAGGCCAGTAACGTTATGAATAAAGTGTTTGAAATTTTAGGACATTTACTGTAATTATGTCTCCCTTCTACAGGGTGGGGAGACATTGTTTTGCCCATGGTCTGTCTGTCCACCACAAAATTGTTTTGGCTGTGTAACTTGGAAAGTCATTTCGAGGGTTGAACGCAAGACTATAGTAACTCAAACATATTTTTGAAACCCTTGTTTAGGGCAACTTGGACCCCTTTGTAAACAATGCAAATTTAGGTGCCATTGCTCATACGAGCAATGGCACCTAAATTTTCATTGTTTACAGAAAGAAATGTTGTAATCTTCATAACACCTTCATGGTGAGGAGATTAGGTTTGGGGAAAAACAAACATCTGACTTACGCCAGTCTTGCGCTCAACCCTCGATTTGAGATATTTTGATTTGAAGTATATATTACCATGAGACAAAGTGCTGAAAATAAGAACTACAACTCTGGAGTTGTAACCCATTGAACATTGTTAATAGTGATTTCTGTCATATACTTGTGTCTGCTCAGTAACCTGAAAACCTTTGGAGATTTTTTTCATGAAACTTTACATAAACTTATATCACCATGAAACAATGTTCTTGAGACAATGTGCAGAACACAAGAACCATAACTCTGGTTTACCTCCTTTTTGGTGTTGCAGCCCTTCAAACATCGTATATTGTGATTTCCATCATATACTCATGTCCACTCTGTAATTTGAAAACCATATGAGATATTTTCATGAAATTTTACTCAAATATAGAGCACCATAGTACAACATGCAGAAAACAGTAACCATAACTCTTGTTTACCTACTTTTGGAGTTACAAACGTTTGAACATCGTAAAAGTGATTTCCGTCATATACTCATGTCCACTATTTAACTTGAAAACCATTTGAGATATTTTCATGTATGTTTACACAAATGTGAAGCATCATGAGACAAAGTGCAGAATACAAGAACAATAACTCTTGTTTATCTGCTTTGGAGATACACCCCTTTGAACATTGTAAATACTTTATATCCTTTTCACTAGTGCTAAGTTGAATCTGCTAGCTTATTAACCCTGACTTACTGTTCAAAGCAGTACTCAAAGTTGGGAGACATCTGTTTTCATTTAGAAAACAAATTCTAGTTTGTTTTTGTTTCTTATTACAGGTAAATATGCAACAAAACAACTTATCAGCAATCTTCCTCAGGACATTCGACCAAAAGATGTAACAGATGAAACCCTGTGTGCAGTACTAGCGTGTTTAAATGAAGTTCTCAGTTATAATCAAGATTACGCAAGGCAATTTCTGGTAGAAGATGGCGTGAGCAGACTAATGTACATGGCAAAACAACAACACAAATATCAACCAAGAACAGTGAAATATGTAGCAACGGTAAGTTGAAACTTTTCTTGGAGGGAGACTGATCAAGGATTCAAAAGGGAAAGGAACCAAACAAGCAGACTGCTTTCATTCTAAACCTATAAAATGTTATTTTGTTGTATTTATGGTAAATGTCCTAAAATTTCATACACCAAAGTTGTCAACAAAATGGCATATGCAAACAGTGCAGACCCAGATCAGACTGCGTCTTCAGGAGCAGTCTGATCAGGGTCTACACTGTTTGCTATTCCACTAAATACTTTAAGAAACAACTGCATAAAAAAGAAAAAAATTAGGCAAAAAAAAGAATTGAATTAAGTGTTTCATATTTTAGGACATTTTCCGAATACATCAAAGTGTTGAAATAGAATAAGTTTAAACAAGGAAGTTAAAATTAGGTCAAGTCAGATGGTCTTTTATTTTAATATTTTAATCTACCAAGTAGGCTTCGGAGTGGTCTTGTAACAAAATGTGGTGCCTTAATAAAGTGTTGTAGTACTGCTTTCTTTGTATGTCGGATATTGCAACTGTACTGTTCAGGAATGGGAAATTTATTGCAACTGTACTGTTCAGGGATGGGAAATTTATTGCAACTGTACTGTTCAGGGATAGGAAATTTATTGCAACTGTACTGTTCAGGGATGGGAAATTTATTGCAACTGTACTGTTCAGGGATGGGAAATTTATTGCAACTGTACTGTTCAGGAATGGGAAATTTATTGCAACTGTACTGTTCAGGAATGGGAAATTTATTGCAACTGTACTGTTCAGGGATGGGAAATTTATTACAACTGTACTGTTCAGGAATGGGAAATTTCAGGATTAATCCTGATTTCAGGATTGAGAACTTTAATTTTAAGCATGAAATTTCATTTTTTACACTTGTTCTCAAGACCATTCCTTTTGTGTCTGAAGTAGTTATTTGGGTTAATATATGCCTGAAATAACTATTAAACTAATTATTAGTTGTATAACTCCAGATAAGAGGAAGTATCCTCATAATATTTTTTTTTCTTATTTCTCAATAAAAACATATGTTGTGGGTACTCATTAGAAGTGCCTCCCAGAGCCTCCCAGAGGCACTTCTAATGAGTACCCACAACATATGTTTTTATTGAGAAATAAAAAAAATATTAGTAGTTTTTTTGGACTGAATTTTTAGACCAGGATTGATTATTATTAGCAACTATTCTCACTTTGACTGTTGTGTCTTATCATTGTTTGTTCCTCAGCTTCCCTTCTTCGGTGCCTCAGGAAGACTGTTTTGTGATTGTGACCTTCCTTGCTAACTTTGTTTATATTTTAAGATGCCAGCCTGGATGGCAGCCGGATAGGGTCCGGCAACATTTTTCAACGGAGATTGATCGTGAAATATTTTCTAGGGTCATTCGCTGCCTTTCGCTCATTTGAGAAGGGCAGTTGTCAGTTTCTGGTGAAAGAATGTCCACAACTACCGGGTAATCAATCAAGAGGACTATGTTTGCCCAGGAAAAGTGTAGTTTGGTAAACCCACCAGCTTGGCATGACCTTAAAATTGTTGACTGAGTCATTAAACTCCAAACTACCTAATTATATTTTGTAAGACAGATTTAATTATATTTTGTGTTCTGTTTTCAGGTATTGAAAATGTTGTGGAAGTTTAAAGTGTTACATAATGAATACATGCAGAGAGGTTTTACAGAACGAGATTTCAATCCACCGGTTCTTTCACCAGGGTGAGTGTGTTTGCACATGTATGCTTAACCTTTACCACTCTGCAGGCTAATTCAGCAGACAACAAGTTGGTGGTATTTTTCTTATTTTTTTCCAGAAATAGAATATGACACTTAAAGTAAATCACCTTCTAACGAGACAATTTGCATGAATTATCAAATCCTATTTTCTAGAAAAAATAAGAAAAGTATTTGAGCTAGTGCACAACAAAACCTACAGTAAAACTTGTGCGACTAGTGAAGACACGGTCAGATCATCCAGCCCATCCACGCAGTCTGATCAGTCTTCGCTATCTCATGTGCCTTCTACAGCCTCCAGGGCCCAGTTGTTCAAAGCTAATGATGTCGTTAGTTAAGGATTCGTTAAAATTTACATCGAGAGATACGCAAATATGCTGAAATATTTTGCTGAAAAAATGTGAGTAGCTTTTGCAGTGCAAAAGCTACTCACATTTTTTCAGCAAAAAATATCAGAATATTGTATATTGAATCCACTAAAACAGTTAACGAAATGACCCTTAACGAGCTCATTAAGCTAATGACGCTTTGAACAACTGGGCCCAGGTTATCCAAAGAGGGATAAATGAGAACTCTTGCCTGACTGGGTGGATGTACTGGCTGATCTGAGTCTTTGCTGGTTACACAGGTCTTATTGTCAGTTTTATCATGCTCTGGCTCATTTCAAAATGTCTGCTGAAAATTTTACCCAGAGTGCTAAGAGTTAAGACTCATTGATTTTGAATTTCACTAAAAGCTTTAGGTAAAAGCTGTACCTTAGTTTTCCTCTAATATTTGGACACCTTAACTCCTTACCATATTTGTCCTTAAATTAAATGGCACTTTACTACCTGTTGATCTGCATAAAAACTAATGGCTGAGCTTGGAAAACTATCTGGGTCCAGTTGTTCAAAGCTAACGATGTCATTAGTTAACGATTCGTTAAAATTTACATCGAGTGATACGCAAATATGCTGAAATTTTTTGCTGAAAAAATGTGAGTAGCTTTTGCAGTGCAAAAGCTACTCACATTTTTTCAGCAAAAAATATCAGAATATTGTATATTGAATCCGCTAAAACAGTTAAGGAAATGAGCCTTAACGAGCTCGTTAGGCTAACGATGCTTTGAACAACTGGGCCCAGATATATGAGCCAGCCCATGAGAAAACCTAAAATAAGAGGTGTGACCAGCAAAGACTCAGATCAGCCTCTACATCCACCCAGTATGGCAAGGGTTTTTGTTTCTCCCCCTTTTGATAGCCCAGAAGCTGTAGAAGGCACATGATCAGCGAAGACTGATCAGACTGCATGGATGCACAGGCTGATCTGAGTCGTCACTGGTAGCACAAGTCTTATTGTAGGTTATGTCATGCGTTGGCGCATGTTGTTTGCTGGATTGTTCATAATTGCTAATGGTAAAATGTTCCCAATGACAGTTGGATCATAACTGATAATTGTCCTATAATTTTGTACACCAACTGTTCTGACAAAATGACATATCCAAAGAGTGCGGTCTGATCAGGATCTCCTCTGTTTGCCTTTTCAATAAGTCTGTTGTGAAAAAAAAACAAGTCACATAGAAGAAAAAATCACATAGAAAAAAATAAGCAAAAACAAGTATGAAATAAAGTGTCAAAATTTTAGGACATCCACTTTATACTTTATAAATTACACTGTAATGTATTGAGAAGTGTCTGGATTGCAGTTAGTTACTGCTCCTGACTTCAGATCAAGAGGTCTTTGTTTCATATCCCACTGGAGATAGAATTGAGCTAATTACCGTAGGCTGCTTCATTACACAGAGCCTTTCATTACACCCGTCCAGCCTCTAGATATGACTTAGATCATGTTGAAAGGGACGTAAAGTCTATAGGTCTAGATAAGAGAGAGCATCAGGTAAATATTTTTCTTATTTCTCCATGAAAACATATGTTGTGGGTATTCATTAGAAGTGCCTCAAGGCACTTCTAATGAATACCCACAACATATGTTTTCATGGAGAAATAAGAAAAATAACAATACTTTTGAGTTGAAAAAAAGTGCCTTATCAAGAGATATGATAAACCACCACATTATCGTCATTAATGTATTGATCTCATCATTTCAGTGGTGGCTCAAGTAATCCCAGCAGTAACTTTTCAACGCCCTATAATACGATAAATCGACCAAAGGATGGGCAAGGGTATGATGACACAACATTAAGTGTTAGAAACCGGGGCTACCCACCAAACAGTCACATGGCAGGAAGTGATCCTCGATTATATCAGGGGCACAGCAACCCAGCCCTGACTCAGGAACAACCAGGTATGATAGCTTCATGTAGCTGTACATTGGATTTTTTTTTTTTTTTTCGCAGAAAAGTACTGGTATTTTTCTTATTTCTCCATGAAAACATACATTGTGGGTACTCCTGAGAAGCGACCCGGCAAGACGCTACTGATGAGTACCCACAACATAAGTTTCCATGGAGAGATTGAACAAAATATCATCTTGTTACCCCATCTTATCTGGAGCTATGTTTCAGGTTTTGTTTACACTGTATTGTCTTTATATATCAATATATGTACATGTAGCTATCAAAAATTGTTTTAAAAGTACTCACACTTTGTTTCCATGATCATTTCTGACTAAAAATGAGAAACAGACAAAAATTGATGACACGTAGCGTACCTTTAGATAAAAGGGCATATCCTTTGAAATATTTTCCTGTTTCTTTACAAAAGCCTATGTTGTTGGTACACATTAGAAGTGCCTTGGAGAGGCTTTTCTAATGGATACCTCAAACATCAGTTTTTGTGGAGAAATAAGAAAAATGTCAGTACTGTTTTTGGTGAATAAAGTGTCTTAGCTGGAGCTATGCTGTCATTATTTATTATATATATCAATCAAATCAAGAGTTCTTTTGAAAATACCCTCAGTACGTTTTCATGACCATTTCAAAATATGAAACGAGAAACAGAAAAAATGTAATGACAAGCACATCAGTTTGCAATATTTTTATGATACTCTGTGAATTTTCATTAACTTCAGTGTCCAGGGCATTGTGATACTTTGTGAATATTCATTAACTTCAGTGTCCAAGTTATTGTGATATTTTGTGAATATTCATTAACTTTAGTGTCCAGGGCATTGTGAATCTTTATGAATATTCATTAACTTCTGTGTCCAGGCTATGTATTGTGATACTTTGTGAATAATCAATAACTTTATTGTACAGGGCATTGTGATACTTTGTGAATACTCATTAACTTCAGTGTCCAGGGTATTGTGATACTTTGTGAATATTCATTAACTTTAGTGTTCAGGGTATTGTGATACTTTGTGAATATTCATTAACTTAAGTGTCCAGGGTATTATGATACTTTGTGAATATGCATTAACTTCAGTGTCCAGGGCATAGTGATACTTTGTGAATATTCATTAACTTCAGTGTCCAGAGTATTGTGATACTTTGTGAATATTCATTAAATTCAGTGTCCAGGGCATTGTGATACTTCATGAATATTTATTAACCAGTGTCCAGGGCATTGTGATACTTTGTGAATATTCCTTAACTTCAGTGTCCAGGGCATTGTGATACTTTGTAAATACTTCAGTGTCCTGGGCATTGTAATACTTTGTGAATATTCATTAACTTCAGTGTCCCGGGCATTGTGATACTTTGTGAATATTCATTAACTTAAGTGTCCAGCGCATTGTGATACTTTGTGAATATTCATTCAGGGTATTGTGATTCTTTGAGTATATTCATCAGCTTCAGTGCCCAGGGCACTGTAATACTTTATGAATATTCATACTTCGTGAATATTCATTAACCATTGTCCAGGACATTGTGATACTTTGTGAATATTCCTTAACTTCAGTGTCCAGGGCATTGTGATACTTTGTTAATACTTCAGTGTCCTGGGCATTGTAATACTTTGTGAATATTCATTAACTTCAGTGCCCAGGGCATTGTGGTACTTTGTGAATATTCATTAACTTAAGTGTCCAGGGCATTGTGATACTTTGTGAATATTCATTAACTTCAGTGTCCCGGGCATTGTGATACTTTTACTGTCCAGGGCATTGTGATACTTTGTGAATATTCATTAACTTCAGTGTCCAGGGTATTGTGATGCTTTGCGAATATTCATCAACTTCAGTGTCCAGGGCATTGTAATACTTTATGAATATTCATTAACCTTAATGTCCAGGGCATTGTGATACTTAGTTACTCTTCAATAACATCAATGTCCAGGGTATTGTGATACTTTGTGAATATTCATTGACTACAATGTCCAGGATATTGTAATACTTTGTGAATATTCATTAACCTCAGTGTCCAGGGCATTGTGATACTTAGTTACTCTTCAATAACTTCATTGTCCAGGGTATTGTGATACTTTGTGAATATTCATTAACTTCAATGTCCAGGGCATTTTCAAGATAGTATTCAGAAGTTAGATGTTTTATTATATCCCTGGCTTATAAAATATACCTTGAGAGTACATTTTGTATATAGTTTTTGTCATGTGTTTTGTTCATCTGTCTGTCCGTCTGTTTTCTGTACAATTGTCCGTCTGTAAATTCTTTGGTTAAAGTTTTGAATCAAATTGTCTGAATGATCATCTCTTCAGCCTTTGAATAGATTCAGTGCAACTATTTCTTCGGTGTTTGTCCATGCCTCATTAGAAATTTGGCATTAATTTTGTTGTTGGTGCTTTCCAGTATATACATGGCCCCAGGGTAAAATACAGTAGTTGTAGTTACTGGGGTCTGTAGTAGTGTTGCCACTGATGATAGATTATAATCAATCATCAGTCACTTTTGCCTCATGTGACTGATGATTGGAAAGATTTTTGATAGTTGACTAATCGGAAAATTCTATTTTTAGAAACATATTTTTCTAGCCTTAAAAAAGTCAACCCAAAAGTATTTATTTATCCATGAAAACATATGTTGTGAGCACTCATTAGAAGCGCCTTGCAGAGGCACTTCTAATGAGTACCCACAACATATGTTTTCATGGAGAAATAAGAAAACTATTATTTGGATACCCTCTTATTGATCTGGAGCAATAAATAAGTACCTGGAAGAGGGCTAAAAGAAGAGTGAATATATTTTTACACAAGTCAATTATTAATCGATGATTAGTAAGTTTTACAAAACCGATGGTCAACTATGAAATTCTGGCGGATTCCCAACACTAGTCCATAGCACAATTGGTAGAATGTCTGACTGCTGATCATGGGTGCTAGTTTGAATCCTAGCTCAGCCACAAAAGATTCTATGGAGATTGATCATGAAATCATCTTTACAGTCATTCTTCCCCTTTCACTGTTTCACAATGGAGTTGTCAGTTACTGAAGAAGGCATGTGCACATTTACTGGTTAATTGCTTATAGGACTAAAATTGCCTAGGAAAAATGTGAGTAGGTTAACTGACTAACTCAGCATGAATTAAACATTGTTGACTGGGCAGTAAAACTCTAAAATCAAAACTTGTGTTTTCCAGACCACTACACACATGGCAGCAGAAACGACATCCCCATGCATGATATAGGACCAGGACCAGGGTATGCCCCAATAGATCAGAGGAATCAGAGAAATAAACCTCCTGCAGGGGGAGTGGCAATCTTTCCACATGTAAGTACATGTACATGATTCTTGTTCAAATTATATTTCTTTTTCTATCTATTACCTGTTTGGCCCTTAATTTAACCCTTGTCCTGCTGAACCCTGATATACTCTGCCATTGCAGACAGTGTAGATCCAGATCAGTTGGCTTCTGAAGAAGCCAACTGATCTGGATCTGCACTGTTTGCCATTAAGTATGTGAATTTATAGCAATAATCCAGGTCAAGTTATCTGATTGGCTGAAAATTAGAAGTAGGGGTGGCTTATTAATTTATTCAGCAGGACAAGGGTTAACGTGCCAAGCCAAATTGTAGCAGATGACAGTAATTCATTACTTTTATTAGTCTCCAGAAAAATAAGACTTGACTTTCCATGTGAATTGTCTGCATGAAGTGCCAAGCCTTATTTTCTCTAATCTGTACCCACAATATAAGCTTGATGCAAAAATTAACAAAAAATTCTTCTGGGTTTTCCCTTTATACGAAACTGTGTCAAATATACATTATTTGCCCTAAATATTGGGACACCTCAACTCCTTACCATACTTCTCTTAAAATTTGAAGAAATCCATCTTACTACCTGTTGATGTATCTAAAATGTTTTTGGATGAATAACAAGTGTTGACCCTGATCAGATGTCACATACTGTGGCATATGATCTGAACCTACACTGTTTGCTCAGGCCTGTCAGTCCCTATTAGGGTTATTCAGAGGATTTGTTAAGCAGTATGATATTGGTAATTTTGGGATAATTTTCACCAGTTCTCCAGAAGCACCTCATCAGGACATGTGGGTACTCAGTAGAAGAGCCTCCATTACGAAAACATGCCTATTCAAACATATTGAGAATTTTACCACCAAAATATGACAATTTTTAGATGAAAAATTCTGATATTTTTCTTCTTTCTGCTCAAAACATAGATTGTGGGTACTTGTTAGAACCACCTCGATGAGGCGGTTCTAATGAGTACCCACAATCTATGTTTTTGAGCAGAAATAAGAAAAATAATGTATACCCCTGTAAACCCCAGTTTTACTATATAAAAGTGGGGTTTATGGGGGTCAAAATTATATAGGCGTGTTTTCGTGATGTTGATGAGGGGCTTCTAATGAGTACCCACAACATATGATTTTGTAGAGAAATAAGAAAATACCACAGAATTATCACCACTCCTCATTAACAAGTCCTCTTGTTATCACAGTAATTGTACAAGTTTTATACTTCGTACTTACAAATCAATCTGTATGTGAATACAATATTGGACTTAAATGTCACTATTAAGTTTCAACTGTCTGTTATTGCTTTCCTAGTTTTATATAACAACCATCTGTTAACACTCAGTTTCCTTTCATCACTTCATAAAATGCAAAAGTGCAGTAGGAGTTCATGAATGTCAAACAGTGTAGGTCCAGATGAGACAGCTCACTGAGCCGTCTCATCTGGATCTAAGCTGTTTGAGATGTTTCTAAATATGGGCCAGACAGTTCTTTACCTTTACAAATCTATAGGCATATTCAACAAACAACAAATGGATATTTTTCTTAATTTTCCCTGCAAACAGATTTTGACATTTCATGCAAATTGTCTCCATAGGAGACAATTTGCATGAAATGTCATAATCTGTTTTCTGGGGTAAATAAGTAAAATATTTCAATATGTCATGTGCTGAAAATTTTTCCAGAGTGCTAAGCGTTCAGTGCTCCAGCTAGGATTTGAGGGCAGAGGAGTGCCGGGTGGGGCACTTTTTGCGCGGTCATACCAGAATGAGGGCACCATGTGTCATGTGATGTGCTTAGTATCATGACATGCTACAAAATATAATCCCATATCACAATAAATACCTCAAAAATAGAGTACACATGAAACTGATCCTTAAACATTGATAACTTTTTTTAATTTTGGTCCAATTTTTATGAAATTTTCACCAAAATGTAGGGTTTTATGTCTGGAGTTGAAATAAGACAGAAGGAGGGCAGAGGGGCGGCAGGAGAGGGCAAGAGGGGCAGCCCACCCCTCCATAAACGGCTAGCTGGAGCATTGGCGTTAAATTTGGGCTATGACAAGCTAGTAAAGTGGAGACTCAGCTAATGGTGTCCTCACAAAAACACCCATCATAAGGACCTCTTTTCTGATTCTCTAAAATTGTTATTATATATATTTCACTTGTCTACAACAGCCACCTTTCTAAAAAAGCAAGTGTTATGGTGGCCCAAAACTGTCTGTTAACCCTTCTCATGCTGAATGAATTAAGATGCCACGCCCACTTCCAATTGCCAGCCAATTTGATTACCTGATCCGAGTTTTTGATAGATTTTCACATACTCACTGACAAACAGTGCAGAAGCCAACTGATCTGGATCTACACTGTTTGCTAAGACATAGCATGACATGATTAGCAAGAGAAGGGTTAAGATGATTTCTGTAATTTTTGCACAGAAAAAAAAAAACAAAAAAAAACCTGGGGACTCATTGGAATGCCTCGGCAAGGCAATTCCATTGAGTACCCCAAGACGCAAGACGTGTTATGGTATAAAAGTCACAAAAATTATCTGGAGCTTTTCATGGTTCAGTTCAACAGTTACACAGTCAAAACGGCAAAAAACAGTTTCTTTTTATAGTAGCTTCATAGTCAGTAGGATAAAAATCAAGATTGGGTAATTTGTGTGCTGGTAGGGGTTAGGGAGGTAATAAAATCAACTGAGTTTAAATTTGGGTGTACAAACAAAGAGGGGACAGGTTTGGGGTGATTTTTTTTTTTTTCAAGTTATTTAATCTTTATGCCTTTAGAAAAAATACATGGAAAATCACATTCTCTTGTCAGTCAGGATGTAAAAGCTTCTCTTAACCTTTATCATTCTCTGGACAAATTCAGCAGATGATAAACTGATGATATATATTTTTTTTATTATTTTTTCATAGAAACAGGATTTGATTTTTCTTGCAAATTATCTCCATTGGAGACAATTTGCATGAAATGACAAGACCTGTTTTCTGGGAAAATAAAAAAAAAATCTGTTTGTTGTCTGCTAAAAATTTCAGCCTGCTAATATTTAACCCTTAAAGCGCCAAGAAAAACTGCATCTGAAAATGTCGTCTGTTTATGTCGTCTGCTGAATATTCTTGCAGACTTTCCAAACCTATTTTTGCTTACAGGCAAACAGTGAGGACCCTGATCAGACTGCTCCTAAAGGAGCAGTCTGATGTGGGTCCACACTGTTTGCAAAAATGACTTTTAAAATCACAAGCAGATGACAAGGCAGACGACAATAGTTGTGACTGGCGCTTTAAAGGTTAAAATGTTTACCCTTAAAGCACCAATCAAAATTGTAGCAGATGACATTCTTAGATTTTTTTTTTTTTTTTTGCCTCATTTTCTCAGAAAAATAATAAAAAAAAAATATTTTAGAATCTCGTCTGCTGCTCTTGTGACTGTGAGCTTAAGTGTTTAAGTATTTGATACTTTCAGACTAGTGAATTATAGTTTCATTGGTAAGAATTCATCCTTCATGTTTCAGCTACATGGTGACAGTTTGAGACTAAATACTAATATTTTGATTTTGTTTTTATTTGGTTTTTTAGACGATAATATATTTTTGATAATACTTCAGACTTAAAAGTAGTTGAACATAATATAATCAGGGTTTGTTTGTTTTTTCAGTAAAGTTGTTTTTCATCAGTTCATTCTATAGTACATATGCTGTTGAACCTGTCCATAAAACCATCTTTATTAGGAGGCTGCCCTCTGTTAAGACATCAATTGAAAGCATACCAAAATGATTGGAATGTGTATTCATTTTGAATTTAGCAGCTTTTTGGACTCTGAACATCTGGATTGCCCCATCTGTAAGATGAGATGAATTGTTATGTGAAAATTGATAAAATTAAGTATAACCCAAACAGAAAACTTTTTAGACCACATGAAAACAGGTTTTCAAATTTGTTTTAGTATTTTTATGCTAGAAACAAGCGCTTGTTTATATCTACTTATAATGTAAAATTGAATGAAGCAAAAATTGAGATTAAAAAACCGTATGGGAATTGGCTTCCAGAAGGTTAAAATTAAGTGATCTGTAATTTGTTGTGTAAGACTTGATGTGTATGCAGTGATTAGGAAAGATCCTTATTCCTTATTAACCCGTTGTAGTCTGGAGACCCCTAAAAGGGGTGGCAAACAGTGCAGACCCAGATCAGATGCAGCAGAATGCGGCGTCTGATCAGGGTCTCCAGTGTTTGCAAACAGTTAAGCCATTTTTCTCTCGGAATATCTACATCTCATAGCCAGACATACCTGAAATTGGTATTGGACTCTTCCAATTTATGATGTGGATGAGTCTGTTCAATTTGCAATGGGTTAAAGTGATTAGAAAGACAGATGATCTGGACCTTGTGTAGGTCAGTCACCCTTTCATAAATGTCCCTTTTGCATGATGACACTCGGATTGTTTCTTTGACACTTTTAAAACCACAATCTTTACATTAGCAAACAAAATTAATTTATCCTGTTGACGAAAATATCTATCATAGGTCTGTTAGTCATAAAACAAAAAATTATTATCTTCATCGTCTTATCTCTTCAACTACTTTTAAGTCTGTGCTACTAATGCATGATTTGTGACAATCTAGGGTGTGTAACCACTTAAAATCCAGCCTTTGCCAGTAGCTTACAGTAGCAGATGACAATATGACATATTTTTCTTTGAAATTTTACATTTTATGCCATTCCAAAGTAATGCTTTTGAGGTGGTTTGAAACAAATGCCAAGTCTGGTAGCTCCTGGTAAAGGGAGTATTAGGCAGCCTTTTCTTATTTTGCGTCAAACCCCAGCTAGCATTCTTTATAAATCTATAGCAGGGCGTTATCAGCCCATCAGCTACCCTGACGGGCTGATAACGCCCCGCTATAGATTTATAAAGAATGCTTACTGGGACATGTCTTGTGGATACTCACTGGAATCAATGAGATAATTCCAATGATTTCCCAGAAGGTATGTGAAACATCTTTATTGATTACCTCAGTTATCACTGTATCTGTATCAGTGAAATTACATTTCTGGAGAAAAAGATGAAAAATATCATATTCATCATCTGCTAATGTTATCTGCAGCAGGTTAAGTTATCAGACAGTTGAAACTTGGGTGTAAAGTTTTTGTAATAATTAGGAAAATGAGTATATTCAAAAGTCTTTTATCAAGTAAAACCAAATCATCTTTTATTCAAGTTATAAAATGTATTCAATGAGTGACAGCCAGCAAATCTGTACTTTATTCCATCTGCCTGAGGAACTTTTTACATAGCTCTTGATAAGATGCTTTTTGCAATCCAAAGTACTGATATTTTTCTTATTTCTCCACAAAAACATATGTTGTGGATACTCATTAGGAGCGCTTTGGTGAGGTGCTTCTAATGAGTACACACAACATATGTTTTTGTGGAGAAATAAGAAAAATATTTACCTGATATTCACTCTTATCTAGAACTATGTTTTTAGACACACAGCTAGGTAGTAAAACAGATTTGTTCAAATTTTTGGCTAATTATGGTAAGGAATTAATACTGTGCCGCATAGCTCTAGTTAAGGTGCATTTTTCAATTCAAAAGTGTTGATATTTTTTCTTATTTCTCCACGAAAACATATGTTGTGGGTATGCATTAGAGGTACCTCACCAAGGCACCTCTAATGCGTACCCACAACATATGTTTTCGTGGAGAAATAAGAAAAATATTAAAGTGATACCCACTCTTATCTAGGCCTATCTAAGGTATTTATAGTATATGTGATAAAGTAACTTTTGTTGTAGTCAGAACAGCTTTTTTTTAAAGAATATTTGACGTTATTTTCAAATAATTTTTCTTATTTCTCCATAAAAAAATGTATATTGTGAGCAGTCACAATATACATTGTATGTTTTTTATGAAGAATTGGTGAAAATTATCCCAGAATCATCGTCAAATGCTCCTCCTTAACTAGTCCGATGACAAGAAGAATTTGATTGGGTTCATGGTATATAATAATAACATATTACATTTATTTTGGTTCATATTGTTCTTTTGCCGATTACAAGAAGGGGTCATTTGCTTTGAAATATGAGGGATATCCAGACAAAGATTTTTCTTATTTCTCCACAAAAACAAATATGTGGGCACTTGTAAGAATCTCCTTAGTAAAGCCACTAATGAGAACCCACAAAATGTTGTTTTTTTAGGGGGGAGAATTGAGAAAAATACCCATACTTCCTGGTTTTCGAAATACCATAAAATAATTTACCATAAGTATTCGGACAGAGGGCCTGAGCAAACAGTGCGGAATGCAGCGTCTCATCAGGGTCTACACTGTTTGCCACTCATCCAGCAATTTTTAGACACAACATCCGGTAGTTAATTGTACTTGTTCAAATTTTAGAAAAAGTATGTTAAGGAGTTGAGATGTCCGAATACTTAGGGTAAATATGGTTCTGTATATTAGCTTGTATGCAAACAGTGAGGGCCCAGATCAGTCTGCCTCAATTACTAAAGTATTTGTACAGACATGCCTGAGCAAATAGTGTAGACCCAGATCAGATACCACAGATCATAGCTTCTTATAGGGTCTGCACTGTTACAAAGTCATCTAGCAGTATTTTGACATATCAACAGATAGGAAAATGGAGTTGTTGATATATGAGAAACATGGTACCCTGTGTATACACACTCAGGTCCACCGTATTTACCTTATCGTTTTGGACACTGTAACTCTACAGAGCTCATATATTTGCAAACACATGCTTGTGTTATAATCACACACACATGCACACGCACACACACACTCCATTATCCTACTGTATCTCAAAGTGGTTGGACAGACACACCTGAGCAAACAATCCTATAGAAGCATTTTGGTCAGGGTGTGCACTATTTGCTCTTCCTCCAGCTGTGACATCACCAGGTAGTCAGGTGAACTTTTTCTAGTTTCAGATGAGTACTGTGTCTAGTTGTGTAAAAGAATTTTTCTTATTTCTCCGTGAAAACATATTTTGTGAGTACTCACTTGAAGCATTGAGGTGCTTTTAATACTCCAGATAAGAGGGGTTATCCACATAATATACATGAAAACATATGTTGTGGGTACTCATTAGAAGTGCCTCAGCTAATGAGTACCCACAACATACGTTTTTATGGAGAAATAAAAAAAAAGAAGTATCAGTATTTTTCAGTTGAAAAAAGTGCCTTATCTGGACTCTTGGTTAGAAAAGCACATTATCAAGAGCTGTGAGTGCAAGGAATTATCGTGTTCAGATATTTTGGTTAAAGTTGGTTTTAACAGCAGGTTAATTTTCACTTATTTTATTTGTATTTCAGGAACATCCCCCACCAATGCAAGGGCAGGAACCTCTCTATGCACAAGTGAACAAAAAACGACGAGACGAGATGGGAGGACCACCAAGTCCCAATCACATGGTCTTAGATAGAGGTGGGGGTCAAGAAGGGGCAGATTCCTGGGTATAGTGATTGTGTTTAATAATATATAGTTGGACCAAGCTATTTATAGACAGCTTTTGGATATACATGTATTTTGTACACTAACTGGCTGGCTTTGCAGTGCGAGAGACAAAAGTTGGAAGATTAAATGGATGGTGTATCCGGCTGTACTCAGAAGAAAGTAGTTCTGCGCCAAGCAGCGATGTAAAAATATGGAGGAGAGTAAAATAATTTTTCGAGAAGTTTTAAGAGTGAAAATAAATTTCCACCGAATCATTGAACCATTTAATGCATAATTTAATGTTTCGAACTGTCAATTTGCAAATATGGAAATAAAGCAGCTAAGCAAGTGTGCATATGTCATAATGACAACCATTACATATATTAGGCTATAGAAATACACAGACTGGTTGAACTGTGAGGATATAAAGGCAGATCCAAGTTGTGTATTTTGTGATTGCTTGAAGATGTTCAAAACTCGCTTCCTTGTTGGCTTAATCCACTTGATAGCCTGATACCACGGTGCAATTTGGGCAAATGAACATAAGTTCAGCAGATGAAGTGAACATAGTGCTAAAATATATTTCTAGATAATGTGGTGTCTGGATAGATTTTTCTTACTTAGAGAAAACATACATTATGAGTACTCATTAAAAGCAGATAAATGAGGTGCTTCTAAAAAGTACCCACAATGTATGTTTTCATGGAATAAAAAAGAACAAAAATTATATGTTGTGGCCCTTGTGGGTGCTCATTAGAAGCACCTCATCGAGTACCCACAAGAAATGTTTTCTTGGAGAAATAAGAAAAAACTAATACAGTCGACTCTCGCTATCTCGAATTCCAAGGGACTCTCTGAAATACTTCGAGATATCCATACCTCGACATACCAGAGTTGCAGAATTGAGGAAAAAATAATTTGAACAACCACATGTAACAAATATATATGTAATTGGACCCTTGAACTTAGAGATATATTGAAAATATTGTGGAAAAGAGGAGAAATTGCTCCTGAGGAGCAATTTCTCCTCTTTTCCACAATATTTTTTACCTGTTGTTAGATTTTCATGTTTAGGCAGGGACCAGATTTTCACTTCGAGATAAGCAGTTATTCGAGATAAACGAGGTCGAGGTAACGAGATTCAACTGTAGCTTAAGGTTTTAAAAAAAGCACCGTATTTAGAGCTATGCAAAAGCAGGTTTCTGTTGTTGATATAAAAGTATTTTTTCTTTACAAAAGAAAAGATAGTATGTTTCCTATTTATTCAAGGAAGAAATATGGTCTGAAAAGGACAGAATAGTGTTAACAAGAATTTAGTATTTTAAACATGAACACTGCTGAGAGTGAAAGTGTACATTAAAAGAATGCATTGCATCATGAGGAAAAAAAAGTCTATAACATATGTCTAGATAAAAGAGTTTGTTTTGTAACCCTTGTCCTGCTGAACCCGGACATGTACTGCCTTTGCAAACAGTGTAGATCCAGATCAGTTGGCTTCTTCAGAAGCCAGCTGATCTGGATCTGCACTGTTTGTCATTAAGTATGTGAATTTATATCAACAACCTGGATCAAGTAATTTGATTGGCTGACATGTAGAAGTGGGCATGGCAGCTTAATTTATTCAGCAGGACAAGGGGTCTGGGCATATGTGGACAGCAAAGGCCCTGATCAGCCTGATCAGTTGATGTCCAATTTCGGAATCCTTTTATCTATGGCTATGAGACTTTTTATCATGATGTCAGATGTGTTTCGAGCTAGTTCAAATACATAATATATATGAACTGCAGTCTGCCCATTCCCCACCACCCATTTGTTGTATTAATATTTAAAGCACCTTTAAAAATTGTAGCAGACAACATTCTACTCTTTTATTTTTGAGAAAATCAGGCTTAACATTTCATTAGAATCGTCTGCCTGGCAGACGATTCACAAGAAATGTTAGGCTTTATTTTATCAGTAAAAAAAATAAATAAAATATTGTCTGCTGCTGTTATGACTGGCGCTTAAAGAGTTAATTTTTGTTTATTATAATTCTTTAAATCATTCCATTTTATGTTGTCACTGTATTTTTGTTTATATATACAAAGCTGTAGAAATCAAGATTCCAGATTGGATTTTGTATTTACTAAAATACACCACAACCTCTTTATAACATTATTGTTGGGGTCCATAGCATAAACCATGTTAGTTAAACAACCGTGTTATATCCAAACAAAAATGTATAGATTATATTGAAAAATGACCATTTATCATTATAATCTATACATTTTTGGGATCCATCTTTGAACCGTGTTATATCCAAAACCGTGTTATAATGAACTGTGTTATAAAGAGGTTGTAGTGTAGTTACTAAAATAAACGCCATTGCACAGTAGGTAGCACATCGGACTGCAGGTCCAGGGACACCAGTTTGACTAAGCCTGCCCAGGAAAGTGTGTAGGTTAATTGACGGACTCAGCATTACCTTAACAGTGTTGACTAAGCCGTAAAACACCATACAATAAATGAGCCAGCATATGAGAAAAGGGTTCATATTGCATATGCAAAATCTCAGATTAGAGAGATCAAGGGCTCTTTTTATCCGTATATTCTGCCTAGCAGACACACAACGTTGAGGCAACGTTGATTCAGCGTCAAGATGTTGAATCAATGTTGAATCGACATTGTTTCAACGCTGTGTGCCTGCCGGCTGGGCAGTGACTTTGCAAGAGGACAAATGAAGGCTTGATCAGACTTGGCAAGTGGGCAGTCTGATCTGGGCCATTGTCTGCATCTGGTATGTAATATGGACCCTTTTAGCATGACATGGCTCAAATATTGAAGTTTTTATTTCTCCATGAAGATTTGTGGTGAATACTTACTGAAATAGCCTCAGTTATGCCATTCTAATGACCACTCACTACTGATTATATGAGAAATAATGTAGCTGCAAAAGACTCTTTTTCAACCCAAACTGATAGGTAGTGTTCTTATTTCTTCAGGGCCCAATTGTTCAAATCTAACAATGTCGTTAGTTAATGTATCGTTAAAACTTTGATCATTAAATATGGCTTATACGCTAATATTTTTGCTGAAAAAATGTGAGTAGCTTTTGCATTTGCAAAAGCTACTCACATTTTTTCAGCAAAACTACCTGTGAATTAGATATTGTACTTACAAGAACAGTTAACAATTTGACCACTAACGAGCTTGTTAATCTAATGACGCTTTGAACAACTGGGCCCAGAAAATCATGTTGTGGGTACTCATTAGTAGTGCCTTCATGACAACTGTGTATATATATGATGCTGGTGCTTATAAGAAGCACCTTATTGGGACACTTCTTATGAGCACCAATATCATGTATTTTCATGGAGAAGTAAAAAAAAATTCTCGATACACTTCTGGTGCTTTATTCAGAAGATGCACTATGTCTGCAAACTTTTTTCAATTCATTCATCATAACTGCTTGCATGGAGCCATGTACGTTGCTATACAATTATGCCAGAAATTATATCAGGACACAAGGAAGGATCTAAGATTAAATAGTGAAATATTGTTTTCTGACTTCTCCAAAAAATGTCTATATGCGCTGCATCATGTGAAAAGGTGTCCTTGGGCCCCAAAGTTATAAAAAAAATTTCATGCTTAACTCAGCTGAGCATGAAATTTTCTCTACTACTAAATATGAAAATGCCAACAAAGTTGGCATTTTCATATTTATTAGCAGAGTAATTTTCATGCTCAGCTATGTTTAGCAAGAAAGAATTTGGCATTTTTAGTAATTTGAGATTTATTAGCATGAAAAACTTTATGCTCAGTTAAGTTGAGCATGAAAAATGTTTTATAACCTCGGGGCCTGAACACAGCGGTTGACAAGAATCATTGGCGACTACAGAATGTATGAATGTAGAGAAAAGGCCCGGATGAAACTGCACATGTGCAGGATGATATGAATCTGTACATTTTGTGCATGTTGGGAGTAACTTTTTCATTTGATGTAGACCATTTGGTTTCTTTTTTATGCATCCGCCATTCGAAGAATGTAGGAAAAGGCTTATAGTGTTACCCTGTCCGCCCGTCTCCATCCGCATTCGAGATGGCGTCAGCAATTCGCATTTAAGTTTTTCAGGCGTTAGCAATTTGCCTTTAAGTGTTTCAGGCTTGGGCATCCATGTCCTGTGAAATATTTCTAGTTTCTTCACAAGAAACAGCCTCTCTTAATAGGAAATAACTTTATTATATATACAACTAATGCAGAATGTTGCTGTCACTATGCATGTACCTTAAACATTGTTGCTGAACAGCAGACTGATCAGATGCAGATGCGCAGTAGCCTAACTCACTAGAATTATTTGGTTACATATACATAAATGTATATAATAATACCCTAAATATTCTAAAAATTTGAAAATACAAAACAGTTATGGGATCAAAAGGTTATTATTATCTATCCTTCCAGTAAAACAAAGGGCTAACAGATTTTGCAAAGGGAGGCAATTTAATTGCCTCCCTTTGCTAAATTGGTTACTGCCCGGCAAAAAATTTGCGCTTTTCTAGTTTTAAACTAAGATTTACTGTTCTATTTTTAGAACATTTACTGTATACTGGAGCAAATTTCACAACATGGTCACAGCTCCAGATGAGGCACTATTTTCCAACCAAAAATTGTTGATATTTTTTCTTACTTCTCCATGAAAATGTGTTGTGGGTACTCATTAGAAGCACCTTGCCAAGGCGCTTCTAATGAGTACCCACAACATTTGTGTTCGTGGAAAAATGAAAAAAATACTTTCCTGATACCCCTCTGATCTGGCACAATGCTTAGTAGTTCATCATTTTCAGATGCTTGCAAGAAGTTTGAAAAACAAGGCTACTTAGCCTTGTTTTTCAAAATTCTTGCAAGCATCTGAAAAACGAATATAGTCTAGAATGAAGGATCTAATACAGTATAAAAGAAAAAGAAATCATGTATTTGTACAGTTATTTGTTTTCTTGTTTATATATTAATTCTTTTATGGTAATTTGCCCATAATTTTATTTTTATGACTGCATTTCATATCAGCTTATATGTAAATTATGTATAGATCACATGACAGAGTTTTATATAACCATTAGAGGCCATTTTTTGTTTGTATATTTTTCTATGGAAACTGAAAGTAAAACCTTACAATATGTAAATAAATGTATTAACCATAAAATGAGTAAATGTCAAGCAAAAAAGGGACTTTACAGCGTATTTGATTCATCTTGAGAAAAGGGCCTGTATAAATGCAGGCAGTGGAGGCCCTGATCAGACTGCATATCGAGGGTTGAGCGCAAGACTACGGTAACTCAAACATATTTTTGAAACCCTTGTTTAGGGGCAACTTGGACCCCTTTGTAAACAATGCAAATTTAGGTGCCATTGCTCATACGAGCAATGGCACCTAAATTTTCATAGTTTACAGAAAGAAATGTTGTAATCTTCATAACGCCTCCATGGTGAGGAGATTAGGTTTGGGGAAAAACAACCATCTGACTTACGCTAGTCTTGCGCTCAACCCTCGATATTTGCACAGTCGGATCAGGGCTTTCATTGCCTGCTCACAGAATCCTTGGATAATGTAGAATATAGCCACAAACAGAGAAGGCCTTGATCAGATCGAGCGGATATGCAGGCTCTAGTGGTCACTGTTTACTTAAGACAAGGGCCTTTTCCTCATGTTGAACATTATACGGGAACAGTGAAGACCAAGATAATTCTGCATATTCCCAGCAAACAAACAATGTGGTTACAACGTTGCTGCAACGTCGTGTGACGTTGAAGCAACGTTGTAACGACATTGTTGTGATGTGTGTTTGCCTGGTTGATGCATCCTGATCAGAGATCACTATAGAACTTCAAACACTAAACATTACGAAAACACGCCTATTCAAATATATAGAAAATTTCTCCTCCAAAAAATGTAAATTTTTCAGACTAAAAACTGTGATATTTTTTATATTTCTGCTCAAAACATAGATTGTGGGTACTCGTTAGAACTGCCTCGTCGATGTTTTAAGCACAAATAAGAAAAATAACTTATACCCCTGCAAACCCCAGTTTTACTACATAAAAGTGGGGTTTTAAGGGGGTCAAAATTGTATAGGCATGTTTTTGTGATGATTGTGCCCAGCATACAGGTGACTCTTTCAAGGTTTAGGTCAGCCTGTGCACCCACACCGACTGATAAGGGCTTTTTACCCTTTTAACCAGTAGAATCTGCAGGAGGCTTCTCCCAGCTAGCATTCTACATAAATCTACATCGGGCCGTCATCGGCCCGTCAGCTACCCTGATGGGCCGATGACAGCCCAATATAGATTTACGTAGAATGCTGACTGGGCTGCAGGTAAAGGTCTATTTTTGAGTGGCAGGGCAAGGGCTGCTTTATCAAAGCCTATTTCAATCCTTTAGAGCAAAATGTGTCTATCTATGTTTTTGTTCAATTTTTACTTTCTGTGAAAATTCCACAACCCATAATATCTGTGATTAAAGATACTAATGTTGATGTTAAAAATAAACGAAAAAAACAAAAAAACAAATAAGGGTCTTATATCCATATTATAGGAATTTATATATGAAAAAAAAAACAAACAAAAAACATCTTTTCTGCAATAATTTTTAAGTAGCCTAAAAATCCCTCCTAGTATTATGCATATTAATCATATTAACATTTTTATCTTGGAAAAAATGCAACCCCCCCCCCCCCAAAAAAAAAAAAAAAAAAAATCAAAAACAAAGACCAAATATGCAGATAGACACTTTATGGTCTAGGGGTTTGATTTGTGGGAAGTATAAAATATGGTCAGACTCAGCTGATAAGCAGGACGGTCTGGGTTTTGCCATTTGCCTGTGCAGTAAGACACTGTTTTGCTTACAAGCGCTCATATGTGTCATTCCCTTTCTTAAATAGTCATTTATGAAACATTTAGCTACATGTCAGGCGTTTTGTTTATATCACATATATGGCATTGTAACATTATCATGTTTTCTTAAAGAATAAAGAGAGGGATATAAAAATGATTTATTGCTTGTTTTTGTGTGTCCCATTGCTCTGGATAAGACACTCATCACATAAACATGCCTATATAATTTTGACACCCTTAAACCCCACTTTTATATTGTAAAACTTGGGTTTACAGGGGTATACATTATTTTTGGCTCACCTGACCTATGCTCAGGATGAGCTATAATGATCACTTTTCGTCCGTCTGTCTGTCTGTTAACATTTTCAAACGACTTCTCTGAAGCCCCTGAGCCAATTTTGCTCAAATTTCATATGGAGCCTCCTTAGGTTGGGGGAATAAAAGATTGCTAAAATGGTCGCAGTCCATTGACCAAGATGGCCACCATGCCCATATATGGTAAAAACCTTTAAAAATCTTCTTTTCCAGAACCTAGGATGCCTTAGGGCTGAATCTTTGCATAAATCATCAGGGACGGGGGTCTACCAAAGTTGCTAAAATAATGGTCGTACATTGACATTTGACTTTTTTACGGCAAGGTCAAATTTGCTTCCCTATGCATTTGTATGGGAGAAAACCTGTAAAACTCTTCTCCAAAACCGAGGATGCCTTGTGGCTGAATCTTTGCGTATATCATCGGGAATGGGGGGTCTACCAAAGTTGCTAAAATAATGATTATACATTGACATTTGACCTTTTTACAACAAGGTCGCTTCCTTATGCATTTGTATGGGAAAAATGTTCAGAATTTCAAACGACTTCTCCTCTGGAGCCTCTGGGCTAATGTTGCTCAAATTTCATTTGGAGCCTCCCTGGGGCAGGGGAATGAAAAATTGCTAAAATGGTTGCCCTCCACTGATCAAGATGGCTGCCATGCCCATATATGGTAAAAACCTTTAAAAACCTTCATCTCCAGAACCAAGGATGACTTATGGCTGAATCTTTGTATAAATTATCAAGGACAGGAGGTCAACCAAAGTAGCTAAAATAATGGTTGTACATTGACATTTGACCTTTTTACAGCGAGGTCATGTTGCTTTACTATTGATTTGTATGGGAAAAAATGTTGAGAATTTCAAATGACTTCTCCTCTGGAGCCTCTGGGCCAGTGTTGCTCAAATTTCATTTGGAGCCTCCCTGGGGCAGGGAAATGAAAGATTGCTAAAATGGTTGCGATCCATTGACCAAGAAGGCTGCTATGCCCATATATGGTAAAACCCTTTAAAAATCTTCTTCTCCAGAATAGAGGATGCCTTGTAGCTGAATCTTTGCATAAATCATCGGGGACAGGAAGTCTACCAAATTTGCTAAAATAATGGTCATACATTGTACATTGACATTTGACCTTTTTATGGCCAAGTTTGCTTCTGTATGCATTTGTATGGGCCCCATACATTTGTATGGAAAAAATGTTGATAATTTGACCTCTGAAGCCTCTGGGCCAGTGTTGTTCAAATTTCATGTGGAGCCTCCTTGGCCAGGAGAATGAAAGATTGCTAAAATGGGCGTGTTCTTGATCAAAATGGCTGCTATGCCCATATATGTTAAAGACCTTTAAAAATCCTCTTCTCCAGAACCAAATAAGCCCTGGGCCTTAATCTTTGCACAAATTATGGGGAACAGATCTACCAAAATTGCTAAAATTATGGTTCTGTGTTGATGTTTGTCCTTTTTATGGCAAGGTCAAATTTGCTTCCCCATACATTTGTATGGGCCATACACATTTATATTGGAAGTATCGAGGTGACTTGTAGATCAACAGTAACTAAAATCATTCTGATTGGAAATCTAAGATGGCCGTCATCTTGTTTATGTTTATTATATTTCCCTGCCACTGTGCTGTTTACATGCACAAAGTCATGATTCTTCAGAAACCACTTAGCCAATTTCCACCAAATTTCACATTGATCCTAATGTTGAAATTGGATTGATAGTTTATTCAAATGATCACGCTCCATTGGTCAGGCCCATATATTCTTCTTCAAAACTAAGAACTGCTTAAATGATGATCTTTTCATTAGTTGCGATGATTGGAAAAATGTTGCATAACATCTGCATGTCTGCAATGGCTATGTCACTCAGGTGAGCAAGCCATGGCCCGTAGGCCTCGTTCTTATTTCCGCTCAAAAATGTAGATTGTGGGTACTCGTTAGAACTACCTCATTGAGGCAGTTCTAATGAGTATCCACAATCTATGTGTTGAGCAGAAATATGAAAAATATCAGAATTTTTTATCTGAAAATTTTCATTTTTTGGTGGTAAAATATATTTGAACAGGCATGTTTTCATAATGTTTATTTCTCAGACAAAAAGTACCATAATTGTTCTAAAATTTCTTACACTGTTTTTTTCTGATAAAATGGTTTGTACAAACAATTCAGACATGATTGGACTGCTCCGGTCAGGATCTACTCCTTTTGCTATTCCACCAAATATTTTGTAAAACAGCCAAAAATAGAAACTCTATTGGACAGGTCATTCAGGTATGTCTAACAGCATAATACTATTCCATAAACTTGTGTTTTGATTGAGCATAGTGGCTCAGTGATTATAACAGTTGCTTTGACCAGCACAGCGACTCGGCTTGTACAGCACTTTGTGACTGGGAGGTCGTGGGTTTGATCTCTGGGCAAGTTATACCAAAGACTGCTGCTCTTTCGCTTGGCACTCAGCATTTAGAAAGTAGAACTAGGAATAAGATTGGTCAGCCCAGTGTCAGTATAATGTAAGTGGGTGGAATATCATGCCCTGTGTCTGGGGTATGCTATTTTAGTGAGGCAGCACTCTTAAAAGTGATAATTGAGCTCTCTGCTACATCTACACATCCTCGCTGTATGACTGAAAAAATGTTGAATGATATAAAATGAGAATAAAACAAACAGATGCTTTGAATAGCTAGGCGGGTGGTTTGTCTGATTTTCCCTCAATATATAGACAATATTTACAGAGGTCCTTTTGCAACAAAAATATATGTATAAAAGTTAAGCATCACCCACAGTTTGACAAAACATTTTTATTTCGATTTGATAAACAATCCAGCTAAGAAGCAAAACCGAAATATTGAATCGGTGTATAAATGGGTATATTATGAGTCAAGATCACAATGTTCATTTGAAATCACGGCTTTTACTGGCTTGCAAGTCCAATTGATTTGGATGCATTTTTTTGACAAAAACTGCATATGGTTACAAGTATGGTCCTATAGGCCACCAAAGAAGTCAGATTAGAACATGACTGTCTTCCAAAGTTAGCACTATCGAAGACAATTAATTTCAGTATCTTTGAGTCAGTATTTTATGTAACCTTGAACTGCAATGGTAGCATCAAGAGCCTCCTCATACCCTGGGCCAGGCATTGTATCCGCTGCTGAGGGATTTGCTGCCATTCTCGATGCAATGCAGCCTCAAGTTCAAGTAGTGGAGGAATGATTTCACGATTTTTCTGGCCCAGAATGCCCCACAAATGTTCAAGAGGATTCAAATCAAGACTGCGAGCAGGCCACGGAAGTGTTGTAATCGCATTTTGACGCAAACATTCAATAACTGCACGTGATCTGTGAGGTCTTGCATTGTCATCCATAAACACTGATCTTGTTAAAAGGGGATGGTCATCAAAATGGGGAATTACAGCAGTTTCAAGAATGTCCGTTTGGTACTTTTGTCCGGTAAGGGTCCCTTGCACAGTAACCAGATCAAGCTTACAATCATGAGATGCAGATCCCCATACCATTTTGAGCCTCCACCGAAAGGAACAGTTTCCTGGATGTGCCGTTGAGAATAAGCAGTATTTCGCTGCCTCCAAACACGCACACGGCAATCCGTCATATGGAGAAGAAACCGACTTTCATCCGACCAATGAATTTTTCTCCAAGACCGGATATTCCAGTTCCTGCGTTGCTGGCACCAGTACAAACGCGCTGCCTTCTGTCCCGGAGTAAGCATTGGCCGTCTGATAGGCCGAAGAGCACGATAACCAGAAGCCCGGAGCCTATTACGAACTGTTCTGGTTGACAATGTCCTGTTTGGCAGCCATCTTTGCTTCACAACAGTACTGGTTAAGAACGGAAATCGCCGAACAAGTCTCAGTAACGCCCCGTCTTCCCTTGGTGACGTCTTTCGGGGCCTCCCTGAGCGTGCTCTGTCCTGTACGTGATTGGTTTGCTGAAATTTATTGAGCAGGCGACAAATGACTGACTGACTATACCCAAGGCGACGGGATATTTCTCGCCCGGATAGCCCAGCGTTAGTCATTCCAATAATCTGCCACCGAGTGGCGTCTGACAGTGTTCTACGAGCCATAGCACATGTACACAAGTTAGATTCAAGCACAGGTTCATTAATCTGTTCGTTATTAACACAAGACAAAACAGCATTATTTTCATGCATGAGGGTACCATGAAATTCATGCTAACCATGGCTGTATTATATAGCCGTGGACAATAAAAAGTATATGTATGTATGTATGTACGGAAGCCACATGTCATCGTATATCAAAATTTTAAGTGCCTATATTTTGATCAGTAAATATGGCACATTACGAAAAAACGCCTATTCAAATATTCAAATATGCTGAAAATTTCATCACCAAAAAATGAAAACTTTCTGATAAAAAAAATCTGATATTTTTCATATTTCTGCTCAAAACAGATTGTGGGTACTCGTTAGAACCGCCTCAATGAGGCGGTTCTAACGATTACCCACAATCTATGTTTTGAGCAGAAATAAGAAAAATAATGTATACCCCTGTAAACCCCAGTTTTACTATATAAAAGTGGGTTTTAAGGGGGTCAAAATTATATAGGCGTGTTTTCGTGATGAATATACTGGGTTGTAGTAAGGGGCTGCTATTCTTGTAGCAGGTGGGGGAAGGGGGCAAATTAGTCTGTTGTTGCACTGTCATTCACCTTTTCCTTCACCCCCTCTGGTTCTCTTTCCTCTCCTCTGCTAGCTCATCTGTCCCTTTTCTCCCTCTGGGAGATGACACAAAATGACCCACAATGGTTGATGTGTCATTAAACAAGAATTCAATACATCTTAATCTACCTGGTACTCCATCAAATAGAGTATTATATGGAGTGCACATGGAACTGGCGTATCGAGAAAACATGGAAAAATTCTGATCAGTCTCTGCAGTTTTCCAGGCTGGTCTTGGCCTTCGCTGTTTGCATATGGGCCGTGTCAAGCGAAAAAGTGCCTTCCAACTTGTGCTGATTCAGATCATGCGTAAAGTATCATTCACACCTTTGCTCTCCATACATTCTGCAGTATCCAATGATTCTGTTAGCGGACAGTGAAGGCCCTGATCAGCCTGCATGAAAGTGCAGGCTGATCTGGACCTTTGCTGTCTGCACATGCCCAAAGACGTTTTCGCATGGTGCTGCTCATATGATCACAAGACACCTTTTCATATGACCTGGCTCATTTCAGGAAGTTTCAGGTGATTTAATCTAACCACTGAATGACAAATTGTGCATAAACTAAAATAATTGTTTGAAAGGACTACATAAACTTGGTAGATTTACCTCTGTTATCACCAAGGGAGACAATTTTTGTGACTTCCTGTTTCTTTTCCTGTAAATCAAACCCCTTCTGAAAAGGGGTCTACACTAAAAGGAAAGGATTTGCTCCTTGGTAGCAAATCCTTTCCTTTTAGAGTAAACCCCTTTTGCAGAAGGGAGGCAAAGCATTATCACAGTGTTGCTTCCCCTGAAAGCTTGTCAATTTCCGTGAATAAGTTCACTTTTTATAAAGTGCAGAGTTCATTATCCTGCTTTGAATTTTGAATGCTGAATAATGATATTTGCATTGCAAGTCACACACACACACACACACACAAAAACGAACATGCATATCTATTCACCATTCATGTTTTGATTCCCTCTGAATCGGTTCTGTTCCTAATGAAAAGTATCTTGTCTGTTCAGAGGTACAATATTTATGCTAAAATCTTGGGACACCTTAATTCCTTACTAAAATTGCTATAAAGTGTAAGCAAGTTAATTTTCTGTCTGTTTTTTTGGGTCTAAGAATCTGCTGGATGAGTGGTAAACAGTGTAGATCCTGGTCTGATGCTGCATTCGGTGGTATCTGGTCAGGATCTACACTTTTTGCTTGGGCCTCCCAGTCGAAATACTTGGGATAAAAACGGTATTAAAGTCCTGCAAAAAATAGGCATATATATTCAAGACTGATGTGTCCCTAATGAAATGTCTTGCAGGGGTGAACTTGGGATTTCTTAGGGGGTTCGGTTGGATCAAATTACTGCTTTCTTTCGGAAAGACAAGCCTGAGCAAACAGTGTAGACCCAGTTCAGACGCCAGGGTCTACACTGTTTGCCACTCACCCAGCAATTTTACACACATTCACAGGTAATAAAATGGACTTGTTGAAGAGAAGTATATGTTAACGAGCAAGGGTGTGAATGTTTACGGTAAATATGGTATCCTAAAGTATCAAAATTAGCCCATGATATGACATTTTGAGTCAAAGAGGGTTTAACTGACTCCCCACCCCCCACACGCAAACCCCAAACCCGCTCTGAATCAGTCGCTGACTGATGTTTGAACCCATTCTGTTCTTAATAAAAAATGTCTTTTCTGATCAGATGTTCTCAAAGGTCAAGGTCAATCGAGTGCCTTTGCTGTGAAAAGTGTTTTTGCATCCAACCGAAATCCAAATGGATACTGGTAGAAGGCTTTACAAAAAGTAGTGTAAAGTCCATTTGTAGAATTATACCCTTGGCTAGAGACAGATTAAAGAGGTTACAAAATGGAAATACAATGTATGATATTTGTACAAGCTCCTTACGCTCAGCACTCTGGGTAAAATATTCAGCAGACGACATACGAAATATTTTTTCTTATTTTTCCCAGAAAACAGGATTAGACATTTAATGCCAGTTTTCTCCAAAAATGGAGACAATTTGCATGAAATGTCGAAGCCTGGTTTCTTGGAAACACTTCGTGCGTTGTCTCTAAAAATGGTGACAATTTGCATGAAATTTCAAATCCTGTTTTCTTGTAAAAAAAGAAAAAAATATCACCAATTTGTCGACTGAGTCCCCAGAAATTGAAAGACAATGTTGAAGTAGCCAGCCTCGGTGGCTCAATCTGAATGGATTTTTTAACATATCCCTGAACCAATGTTGCCAAGATTAATTCAGAGATATGATAAAAAAAAATCATTTTATTTTTGATCCTATCCAAAAACGAGAGACATTGAAATTCTACAGGCTGTCAGATGCCACATTTTATGATTGTATTAATACTATATATCAATTTATTAAACCTTTCTAGGATAAAAAAAAAAGTCTTTTTTGAGGAATATGGAGCTTCTAAGTTGAGATTGGTAAGGGTAACAATTTTACGTAGCTTAAGCTACCACATGTTTCATTGTCATACAGGTCTATTTTCTACGGAAGCCTATATGTGATGTGTTTTGTGTGTAAGGATGTTTTGTGTTTGTAACTTGTGATTTCCGTGTTTTGACTTTTAGAAGTAACGGTCAGTGCACTGGCAAGCCGTGACCAGTGACTTTACCGTAAAACTACAGCTTATTCTTACAGTGCAGCATATAAAAAGCTGAAAATCAGCATACTTTTTCCTGTTTCACCTCACTTTATTTTATGTCCTTTATCGCATCCTTTAAAAGGCAAAACGCACATGTCAAGACGTAACACAGAATACAAAAACGAAAACTCAAAGGTCAAACACGCAAGTTACACAGAACTCAAAACATCCTTACACAAAAGCCTATATGTGACATATAATTGATGCATTCTACTGAGGTTAACAGCAGGTTTTGTCAACACGAGAAAGTGATGTTCACCGAGGCGAAGCAGAGGTGAATATCATTTTCGAGGGTTGATAAATCCTGATGTTGACCTCAACAAAATGCATGAATTGTTTTGTTATATGACTATTTTCAGCTGTCTGACTAGTGACAAAAGTGATGTTGACAGGTCCTTGAACTTTGCCAGGCCATTTGTTAAACGACTGTTTTTAGCTGTCTGGCAGCAGAGACAAAAGCGATGTTTACTGGTTCTTGACCTTAGCCAGGCTATTTTTAACAAGCAGCAGTTAATTTTAGCAAACATCAGAATTTGTAAAAAAAAAAAAACAACAACAAAAAAACAAAAAACAAACACACACACACACAAAAAAAAAAAAAACACACAAAAAAAAACTGTTAAATCCAGTTTCAGCCAAATAAAGAAAACATTTGCTGGCAGGCATATAACAATCTATTTTGTCACATATAGGCTTCCGTAATTTTCTTCATTTAATTCGAAAATGTCTTTGTCACTCGTCACTTACATGTATATTTTGGTAATGAATAGATTACAATCGTTCAATTATTCATTTGTTAATGACTAAGTTAATTAAATCCATTTTTTTTATTTATTCACACGTGGATTTGACGTGACTATATATAGTAGGTAGCTTGGTATTTATAGCGGCCTGTGTCGATTAAAGGAAGGAGGAGGAATATTTAGGTAAGTACTTGTACATGACGTCTTACAACTTAAACCGATGGATATCATAATAACTTGTCCTACTGATTTCTCTGTTGGTAGTAGACGTATTCCATGTTTCCAAATAATCATTCAAGGATATAAAAATGATAAGGTTTTGCTTAGATTGGAGTTTTTTTTTTTTCGACCCAGTCAACACTCTTAGGGTAACGTCGGGACAGTCAGTTAAACTACTCACACTTTTTCCGGTACAGCCTTAATCCTCAAAGCGGTTAACCAGTACTTTGTGCACATACTAACGCCAGTAACTGACAAATGACTTCTCATCACGAAAACATACCTATATAATTTTGACCCCCTCAAACCCTACTTTTATATAGTAAAACTGGGGTTTACAGGGGTATACATTATTTTTCTTATTTCTGCTCAAAACATAGATTGTGGGTACTCGTTAGAACCGCCTCGGCGAGGCGGTTCTAACGAGTACCCACAATCTATGTTTTGTGCAGAAATATGAAAAATATTTGAGTTTTTTATCTGAAAATTTTCAGTTTTTGGAGATAAAATTTTCTATATATTTGAATAGGCATGTTTTCGTAATGTTGAATCAATGGAATAACCGTAGAGATGATTTCATGATCAATCGCCACGGAAGTTATGTAGCTAATCTTGGATTCTAACTTGCAACCTCTGGCAATCAGACACGCTACCGATGCGCTATGGAGCAAAAATGTATCGGGCCGCGACGGACGGGACGAAGTGATTCCTATATAGCTCCTTCACGCCCGCGCCCGCCCCTCAAAACCATATTTGGTAGGGGCATAAAAAACGCCGTGTTTTAATCACAGTCTAGGATAAAGAAAAATACTACTTTTACTTTTGTAGTCCACTAATTCATCTTAAGCGGACTAAAGGAATAGTCGACAAATATTTAAATTCAGTATGTATATATCATGCGTATTTCCCCCAACTTTCCAACAGTATACCTATCGCAGCGCCAACTCCTTTGACCGGTCCGAAATTTTAAAACTTTCACTGAAATTTAAACGCCTTTGGTTTTCAATCTCTTTTATCTCGTGTTCACATGTCCAAAAGCTTTTCTTCAAAAATTATACTGTTTTTTTTTCTGTACATCTGGGCCCAGTTGTTCAAAACATAATGAAGTTGTTAGCTAACGTGACGCTAAAATTTTTATCTTGAAATATGGCAAATGGATTGATATTTTTTTACTGAAAAACGTGAGTAGCTTTTGCATTGCGAAAGCTACTCACATTTTGCGGCAGAAATATCAATGTATTTGAAAATAGCTACAACAGCTAACAAGCTCGTTAAGCTAACTATGCTTTGAACAACTAGACCTTGGGTTTCATAAATTTGTGTAGACAAGTTCTATTTTGCATACTATTTTGATTAAAAACTAAGTTCCATTTACCTTTCTAGTTAAAAATAAAAATAGAATTGGGGTGCACTTGCCTGAATGTCAAATTTATCTTCAATAATTCAAAGGAAAATTAAAATCAAGTGCATGGGACTGATACGACCTCATTCACTATTATCTGATCAGGGCCTATAGGGTTTTCGTGCGGAAAAAGCCCAACTACTATCTAATCGGATATCTCGCCGCGCGACGGTCCTGATCACTGCGTGGAAGCACATACTGATCAGTGCATTCCCAAATCAAGCCGACCCGTGTAGACATTTTTCGTATGATGCAGACCGTATATTTAAGGTTGAGAATCAGATGAAAGTGTGCTCATTGTAACATTTTTAAGTATTTAATGCTCCAAATCTCATTTATTTTTTATGTAGGTCTACACGTTGATCTTAATTCCTAAATAAATCTTAATCTTAATGTAAGAGTAGCTTCCAATGAGAAGGAATGCAAATTTCCTATGTGAGTTATTTCCCTTCGATGTATATCCTTTCCCTTTAAAGGGTTCTATTGCGCTCCCCGTCGAAGACCGTTCCGCAGATGATTGGCCGATCAACTTCAGCAAGTGCTATATGTAAACGCCCTGCCCGTCCGCCCGTGGTCAGTTAGTGACAATTCGGGCTCGGCCGTACGTATATGACAGATTCATGTAATTATACAGGTAGATGTGTTTATATTCTGAAGACGATGTGTCGCGAACAAGATTGACAACTCTAACTCTCTTGATTTACGAGTTATTTGCCCATGGCACGTTCATGGTTGAATTGTCAATCCCGCTTGCAAGGGAAATGTCTTGCCAACAATAAACACACCGCACCAAATCTGAAAATTAAAAAGAAATTAAACATTTTACATATTTATTCAGATTTTTCATATGAAAATGAAGAAAAGCAAAACTACTTGAACATTTAGCGGACACAGTCTGCCAGAATAAAGCTAAATTAATACTTATAAAGCATTGTATATGGGTTGTGATAAATATTACAGTCGCTTGATGTCGGATTTGGAGTTTACTTTCAAATGCAAATCTTTCTAAAAAAAGAAATGAATGGAGTTTTCCCCACGATTATCAGTTGAAAAGCAGATTAAACTCAATATTTGAATATTATTTTTAAGTTGATTTGTTCTAATTAAGAGCACAGAACCTACTAATATTCGAAATCTTTATGTTACATGTATGTGTTTATGTGTTATTCGTAGCCGATTTTCGTACAAGCTATATTTGGCATCCCAATTCCACAATCAAACATGTTTTCATTACATTCAATACTTATAATTCATTATACTTACCCATTACCACTCTCTGGGCAAATTCAGCAGACGAAAAATTAATGGCATTGTTCTTATTTCATATTTTTCCCAGAAAACAGGATTTGACATTTCATGAAATTTGTCTCCTACGAGCTCCTACAAAAGGCATTTGGTCAGTGAGTACACAAGTACAATACGATTGCAATCTACGAATATCGAAGACATACAATGTATGAATTGGGTTGGTCAGGACCTTTACATGTCGCTCATGTAATATTAGTCCGCATATACACTGAAGACATCTTTTCCGTGGCGCGTCTCATTTTGCCCAGGTCTCCGTGCAAGGAAGGTGATGACACAAAATGGTTCTTCTCCCAGCGTGCTTCAGTTCATATGGACAATTGATCATTCATTAACCCATTGTAGACTGAATAGACTCCCCCACACTATATATTGGAAGAGTCAAATTTCAATTTTAGGAGATTTAGCTATTCATAGAGAAAAATGGTTGAACTATTTGTAAACAGTGGAGACCCAGATCAGACGCCGCGTTCTGCGGCGTCTGATCTGGGTTTGCACTGTTTGCCACCTACCCTTTTGGGGGTCTCCAGAAAACAGTGTGTTTAAATGTAAATGCTCAAATAATAAGAATACTGATAAATCACTATTAATTTTGACCGCTATGATAAAACAATAAATACATAAAATAACAAGATATTCTGAATAATAAACTGTATTAACCCCGAGTACTGGGACAGGGTGCCTCGTCTGATCAGGTTCTATACTGTTTGCCACCCATCCAGCAATTTATAGACACATCAACAAGTAACCAGGTTGACTTATTCAAGTTTTAAGACAAGTTCGATACGTGATTAAGGTGTCCAAACTTTGGCGCATGTTTCGGTTGTTTTTGGATAATCGTAAAGCAAAAAGATAAACCAATATTTTCAAACATATTTGAATTCATTACAAACCCAATTTCTCGAGAAATATTTATGGCTGATAAAGGGCGACGAATCTTTTATGGGTCAGTATATACATGTATTCGTGCCGCGCCACTAAAATCTTCACAAATTGCCATAAACAAATGGCCTTGCTAGACTACGCGCCCAAAGGGCTGTCTCTCTTCGCTGAATACCGGATTCACCCTAAGTATTCAGACAGACGGACAGTGCCTTTGGTAAGGTTTCTTTAATTGGGTATTTTTAGCTATTTTACCAACCCATTTCTCACTGAACTTGGTATCAAGTTTTTCCTTTTGGTACCCTGTTTTGTTAATGTGTGCAAGAATTACAGTAACTGATATCTGGGTTTTAATTTGAATTGCTTTTTCGAAATTTTAAATGGGGAAATACTGCAAAAAGCAGTTCATCTAAGGCAGTGTGCAAACAGTGTAGACCCTGATCAAACTGCTCCTCAGGAGCAGTTTGATCAGGGTCTACACTGTTTGCCATTCCGTCACAACAATTTATCATGGGCATTATGATGTAGCCAAACGGGAGGCCAAGTATAGTAAGGAATTAAGGTATTTAGGGTAAACGCAGTAATTGCTAAAATAAGATTTTGTGAGGGTATGAATGCGCAGACTGGTCCGGGTCATCGCTGTTCTCATATGAAGTAATGTACTTGTTACTGTGACTCAGTCTAAACATATAAATCTGTGAAATGTTTATTGGAGTCGATTAGTATTTTCAACACAACTGAACGTGATGTTTGATTTTTTTTAAATAAAATCATAGTAATATGATTGATTACTGTATTGTTTCCTTAAACTGTCTATAAAACCTGTACCAAGTTCCTACTTTAGCAAATTTATCTGGACTAAATAACATAAAATTAGGAACAATATTTTTATTTCTTTTGAAAGGTAAGTCAAGTTACTAAAGAATTTGGCTGCAAGCTTATTATTATTATTATTATTATTATTATTATTATTTAGCACAATGTACATGCGCCAGTCATTTTAATTGCATGTAACTGTATTTCTTTTATTATTTTTATTATTTTTATTATTTTCGAAGAACCATTTAATACCGTAAGGCCACAATCGCGGAACACAATAAGGCACCGGATAAGGAATTGATTACATTACAAAACAAAACAGCCCCAGTAAGCATTCTTTATAAATCTATCGCGGGCCGTTATCGGCCCGTCAGGGTAGCTGACGGGCCGATAACGGCCCGCTATAGATTTATAAAGAATGCTAGCTGGGGCCCTTCTTCGAAAACATATGAAACGAACGAAAATCGAACGAACGAAAAAAAACAGCCCAATTACTTTTGTTAAGTATGAATATACTCGTATCGCTGTTTTCGATTTTCATCAAAAAATCATTTTACTTAAAAGTTGACCTTGGATATGGAGTGTATCGATGGAGCAACAGAAAAGCTTTGGGTGTCCTTGGGGGCTATGTTCTCGTTAGCTCTCGCATGTGAACATCGCACAAGCAGCAAGAACATGACTCAAAGAACAGCGAGCTCTGGCCCCGAGGATATACATGTAAAACTTTTCGTGCTCAACCCAGCTGAGCATAAAAAATTGCTAATAAATCTCAAATTACTCACGATTGCAAATTCTTTCTTGCTATACATAGCCGCGCATGACAATTTCTTTGCAATACAAACTACTGTTGGCATTTTCATATTTATTAGCAGAGAAAATTTCATGCTCAACTGAGTAAAGTACGAAAAGAGTTTTATAACTCCGGGGCCTTGTCGTTCTTTGAATAGAATTTCACATTACCTCTCAGTTGAGAGTGACAAGAACAAAACTGGTGGCAAAGTGATTCAAGTAAACATATGCCAAGTAAATTGTTTTCCTTTACAATTTAGAATGAATTATCATTTTAATAATCTTATCAGTTTCTCTATTTGATAAGAGTCTATTTTAATAACAATAGTTTCATAGTGCTCTGTGTAAAAATGCCATACATTTCGTGACTAGCACATTAGCTTGTTCTATTCCTTAGAGCGAAATTGAACTGGACTATGTTCTGGTGCATCGTTCCTGCTGTTTGGTCCATGTTTGTGCACGTTTAGTTCTTGTCCGACCCGAGTAACAAAACGAACATGTCGCCTTTAGAGAGCATGGCAGAATTAAATATTTTTCAATGACTTTTTATTTTCTCTGAAAAATACAAATAAATAAATAAAATGACGTCTGCTGCAGCTGTGATTAACATGTAAACGGTAATATTATGCATTTATTTTTAGGTTGGGTCCATCCGTAGTTCGAACATGAAGATCACATGCTTTCTCCTGGTTGTTGCCATAGCAGTAACGGCCGTAAATAGCCAATCCAACTATCACTACCGTAATTATAACGGCTATGGTGGTCAGGACTACAGTGACGGCTATGGTCGCCCAGACTATGGTGACAGTTACGGTCGTCAGGACTTAGGTGACCGTGGTTTTCGCGACATCGGGGACAACTATGGTCGTCGGGACTTTGGCGACGGCGGTCGCCGCGACTTTGGCGACAGCAACAGGTTCTATGATCGATCAAGTTACGGGTTTTATAGGCGACCAATGTATAGACCTCCAATGTATAGACCGCCAATGTATGGTCCGCCTATCGTTTTTTATTAATACGACAAAACAATCCGATGGCGACACTACGAGAATCAAAAAGTATGTATACATAAACAGAAGACTTGTTAAGGAGGAGTATTTTGTGATAATTCTAGGATTTTCTAATTTCTACATAAACACATACGTTGTGAGTACTCATTAGAAGCGCCTCACCGAGGCGCTTCTAATGAGTACCCACAACGTATGCTTTATGGAAAAATCGAGAAAATTATCCCAGAATAGTCATTAAATATTTTTTCTTAACAAATCCCACATCCTCTGATATAAATTTGTAAATGAAGCGACTAGAAAGAAATTTTACATATACTTTTGTAGGTCTAATGAAACGCTATGACGTTAAAATATCCAATGAGATAATTGTTTAAGGGGACCGAATTCACTTGGTAGATTGTCAGCCATTTCCGCCAAGGTAGACAACTGTGTTGATTACCTTACTGCATGTCAGTCTCATTCTGAAAAGGGGTCTGTTCTAAAATAAAAGGATTTTCTCCCTAGCAAATGCTATTCTTTCATTTCAGGATAGACCCTTTTCAAACGGGAGCCAAAATAATTTTGAAAGAGTTGCTTCCCTGGAAAATGTATCCCTTTACGTGAAGAGGACTTAACTATCATACAGTTCCTGTGAAGACTGCTTGGGCCTCGCAATGCGAACATGTGTCTTCGGCCATATGCGGACAGCTAAGGCCCAGATCAGCCTGCGCATCCGCGCAGTCTGATCAAGGCCTTCCCTGTCCGCAAACAGAATCATTGGATCATGACTACAGAATGTTTCAATGGAGAGCAAAGGCCCGGATGAGAATGTGTGCATGCACAGGATGATGTGAATCCGCACATTTTGCGCATGCCCGAAGGCACTTTTTCACGACGCGGCCCACCTTAACCTGAAAGCATTTGCCTTAGCTTAATAATTTAGAAATGCATTCAAAAGCAATAAAATCGTATAACATTGAACTGTGAAACAGATTTTAAACTTCTGTAACTGTTGCTCTGTACTGTTCATTACTTGATTATCATTATACTGTCTGTTTACACCTGATTATCATTATTTTGCGTGGTGTCTGAATGTAAAAAACAACAACAACAAAACAGCATTGTTTACACTTACAGACTATGCAACCATAATAATAATAATGATAATAATAATCTTTGACAAATAATAAGAACTATGATTTTCAATTCTTCTTTTGATGGTAATTACGACAAATCTGATTTATTTCGAGAACGACATCGCCAAATATTTTATACTGTTTAACCCTTAAAGCGCGAAGGAAACTGCAGCAGACGACAGTCTAGTTAAAAAAGAACAACATATTTTAAGAGAAAACAAATCTTGTCTTTTCATGTGAATTTCACATGAAATGTCGAGCCTTATTGTTTCCCTGAATAATGATAATAAATATTTGAAAATATCGTCTGTTGCAGTTTTACATCACGAAAACATGCCTATATAATTTTGACCCCCTTAAACCCCACGTTTATATAGTAAAACTGAGGTTTACAGGGGTACAGATAATTTTCTTATTTTTGCTCTGAAAATTAGATTTTGGGTACTCGTTAGAACCGCCTCGCCGAGGCGGTTCTAACGAGCACCCACAATCTATGTTTTGGGCAGAAATATGAAAAAAATGAAAGTTTTTTATCTCAAAATTTTCAGTTTTTGGTGGTGAAATTTTCTATATATTTGGATAGGCGTGTTTTCGTAATGACTGGCACTTAAAAGGCCGATTAAAATAGTTGTATTATGATCTGGGGTTCGGCTTCTTACCACCTGAAGGAGTTTTTGGATCTCTAACTTTCCTGAAAGTGTCCAGTGATGATTCTAACCAGAATGTGAGGATGCACGTTGTATTCAGAGTCTTTGCTGGACGCACATGTTAGCTGGCACGTTTTATCTTCTCACATTTTGGATCACACAATTCAAGACCTGGAACAAATGTTCTTTATATTTATTTACAGGTATGTGGTTGGGTGATGACAGTCCCAGAAATTGTACTTCACAAGTGTAACGCTTAGCATGCTAGGTAAAATCTCAGCAGACGACATTTTGAAATATATATATATATTTTTATTTTTTTCCAAGAAATTAGGCTTTGATATTTGTTGCAAATTGTGTCCCTTTGGGGACAATTTGTCAAATCCTATTCTGCGGGAAAAATAAGAAAAAATAATTTGTCGTCTGCTGAATTTGCCAATAAAAGCAGTAAAGCTTTGAATTTAATATGTAATGATAATTGATATGTGACTGAATTAAAATCTCATCAATTTTGAAAGATGATACATTGACAGCTTGACAAAGGTTCGCTATGCAAGGGAACCGCATAAAATCCCGACAAGAAATTCCTCAGCCGGATTTCGGCCAGACACCGCCAACACGATTGTGTGTGTGTGTGTGTGTGTGTGTGTGTGTGTGTGTGTTAGAGCGGGTGTCAGAGGGAGACAGCCTGACAGAGTATATGCTGTCATTAAATTATAATGGTGCTGCAATATGAGAAAATGGCCCTTCGTGTACCTATAGGACAATATGAAGGCCCTGGTTAGCCTGCGCATTTGCAAAGTCTGACAGGACTTTCTTTACCCGCTTAAAATCAATGGATACAGAAAATAAATCGACGCCCAGTCAGCATTCTACGTAAATCTATATCGGGCCGTCATCGGCCCGTCAGGGTAGCTGACGGGCCGATGACGGCCCGATGTAGATTTACGTAGAATGCTAGCTGGGCGGATGTAGAAGGCCTGAATTTGACCGCGCGGTCGTTTTGATTGTGTTGGATTTTAACGACACGTCAAACCTTGTGTGTCATTTTGTGTCGTCTCCTAGAGAAATGGAGAAGAGAGAATAGAGATGAAAAAAAAAAAGAACAAAAAAAAAGGAACAGGGGAGAAAGGAAAATGAATGATAGTGAAGAAATAGAAGAAATAAAAACATCCCCCCCACCCCCTACCCTTACCTGCTGCAAGGATAGCAGGCCTGGTCCAACTTTAAACCAATATCAGTTGGACGCCCCGGTAACGTAAGATACGTCACCGGAGCGTCCAACTGATTTTGACCTACAGTTAGGCAAGGCCTGCTATCCTTGCAGCAGGTAAGGGTAGAGCGGGGAATGTTTTTATTTCTTCTATTTCTTCACTATCATTCATTTCCAGCTTGCATGCTGAGTTGGCATTTCATTGTTCACTTAAGGGCTTTTTTTCTCACGGTGCACATATTTACTTTTCTCATAGCTTGTTTCCTGTTTTATAATATTAACATGCAACGAGCATAAACTCTTCTCTCTTCTAGTACTGCGCACGCCATGGCTGCACTGCGCAAATTTTGCAGTTTTAAGGAATGCACGATTATCTTCCTTCATGGAGTACATTAAACATCAAAATCAAATTTCCTTGTAAATAAACTACCACGCATAATTTATTAATATGAGATGTGCCATGACGAAAGTGATCATCAGAGAGTATTTAGATCAAATAGGATTTTAATATGTTAAGAAAACGACTAAAAAACAACAATTGCATTTTAACCCTAAAAGCGTTAATCACAACAGCAGAAGACACTGTGACTTTCTTTTTTTTTTTACAGAGAAAATACGGCTTGACGTTTCATGCTAATCGTCTGTCCACTCTCCTTTCTATATCTTTAGGAAAGTAATTTTTTGCCTATCGCTTTACACAGAGGAATTTTTGCAACTTTTGTTCTGATTAAATATAAAACCATTTGCCGTAACTACCTGTACACAAACATTTTTTTTATTCTGATTATTCTTTTTTTTTTTTTTAAATCGAATATTTTTTTATAGTAAAAATGGCTGCAAAATGAGCAGAAATCGATAGGCTAGGTAAACTTGAGGTAGGTTTGCAAGTTCCTCCTGTTCAATTGTTCATTTGATAACCCGATCATGTGTCTTCAAGTATTAACTGAGTGGCAAACGGTGCAGGGTCTACACTATTGCTCAGACGTGACTATTCAAATATTTGGGATAAAAAAAGGTATTGTAAAAACCCGAACTATTTGGAAACCCTATTTTCTTACCTTACGTATCCTAAAAATTTGACAAATTAAAGTACTGGCTGGGTGGCAAACAGTGCAGACCCTGATCAGATGCCGCCTTCTGTGGCGTCTGATCAGATTCTGCACCGTTTCCTCAGGCATGACTGTCCAAATTTGTATGATAAATACTGAACCGTAAAATCCATAATTATATTTGGACACTTTGGATCCTTTCCTTACTTATCCTTAGATTTAAACAAGAGCAGCTTGCCAGCTCGATGCTGAGTCTAAAATTGTGCCGAAATGGTAAAGAGTGCCGACCCTTATTAAACTAAATGCACAGTTTGATCTGGGACCACACTGTTTGCAAAGGCCTGCATGTCCGAATATTTGGGATGAGTACTATTTAGGCTTGATTATTTATAAGTTCATTACATTTGTTGTACAAAAATAAAAGTTTTGTACAAGTCCACCATCTTTGTTTTATTTGTTCTCCGTGAAAAATGAGACCTAATACAGTATAACCCATTCACTGATTACCCATCACATTTGATACTATTACTGCTACTACTACCTGAAACACTGCAAAAAAGTGAATAATGAATAAAGTAAGTGTTACATTTTAATGCTTCTGAGTGTTTTCTCTAATATTATTATTAATAATAATATTATTATTATTATTCAATGCTTCAGGTAGTAGCAGCATAAGAACCATAAGAATAAAATTGTCGATTCGCACAATACTTGTGCGAATCGACAATTTTATACTTATGGGTCATACATTTTGTCGGTCCGATCAGATCATTCAGACTTTCAGTTAAATCTTAGTTTTAACCGCACAAGGATCGTACAAAGTGGCGAGGTCTCATAAGAAGAGGAGCTGGTGAATACGAAGCAAAAAGAATCAGCGAAGCCAAGAAGAAACGTGCACAGCGGAAAGCCAGAGCTAAGGCATCACCAACAGAGCTTTCTTCCTCAGACCGCTCTTGTTCTATCTGCTACAGGCAGTTTAGAGCTAAGATTGGTCTCATCAGCCATCTTAGAACATGCAAATAATAACACATCACACAGTTGATTAGGATTGGTCATTGTCAGTAATGACAGACGAACGAAAGCTTTAACCGCAACAACTTTTGCATAAGTAAAATTCTGTCACAAAATAATAAGATGTCCAGGAAGAGCGTCAATCATAGAACACAGTCTACCAATGGCACCAATAAGAGTAAACAAACTATGATGGTTAGTACATACATGCATGTAACAAAAAGAAAAGCAAACCAGTCAGCACTCATTTCCCCATTGAGGTGATTACAATATCAGACAGGACACATCACAGCAAACCATTAAACAGTAAAATATGACCAACTAGTGTATGCCCCTGGCCGGCGCCAATCTGTCAACAGGCCTAATTCTCTCTTACACAATACAAGTCATAATTTCAAAATCCTAGGTCCAGCAGTTCCTGAGAAATCTTTGACAGAAAAAAGTTCACACACACACACACACACACACACACACACACACACAAACACACACACACACACAGACACACATCGTTACGGAAAAGACAAAAACTATATACCCCATATCCTTCGTATGCCGGGGGTATAAACATGAAAAATGCGCCGCAGCAAGCATCCGCCAAGCCCCACTAAACACGACCAATGCAAGAACCACCGCCCTAGAATGGCCAGTAAGAAAACTACCCCGATGGAGGAAGGGGCTATGGTTAAATCGATTTTTACTGTTATCAAATCTTAGTCCTAGGTTCAAATATTATACAAATATCTCCAAAAAGTTGGTCGGCTCACACAGTTCCCTAACTCATTCAATGAAACATTTCACAAATTTCTGTAAATCAAATTAAATTACTGCAATGGAACAAGGATGAGGGCTCGTGGCAAACATCTCAGACACTGGCAGCCAGAAAACTACTAGATGAACCACGGAAGGCCCGAACAAAGACATAACATTAGGCATCAACCTATGAAATTGATCGGAGTAGTCGATTCGCACAATGTTGTCTGAATTACTTGACGACGACCTTTGTTTTATTTGAGGCAAGGTCACAATTAATGGTCCTGTCAACAATATTTCAGTCATGACGAACCGCCTTTCAGGGACAGTGAAAAAAAGAATGATACATATTAGAAAAGGGCCCCAGCCCCTGAGCTTGCATCAAGTGAGACAAGAACCTTCCTGTCAAAAGCAACATGACTTTGGGTAAATCATCTATCTAATCACAGGAAGATGCAGAAAAGGTGTTCACCGATCCCAAATGCTTACACTTAACACTCTATGGCATGCAACAAAGTAAAGTAATATTGCTAAATGTAGAACTCTGTTGAATAAATCACGAAACTACTATATATACCTGAAATGAGCCGAAACATGAAAAAGGGTACTAATCGTATTTGCGGACAACGAAGGCACAAAAGCAGTTATGTTTACATCTGATTAGGACCTTCTTTGTTCGTTTTTCGGTAAGTGTAGACTATATCAAAGAACATTATTGCATAAAAAACAGTGCCGCACGTTATTAACAGCCGTGCATTAACCAGTGAAAAGCCATGTATTAACAAGGCAATCCACACGCTGTTAATGCACGGCTACGCAACTTTCAATATGCGTATACCGGGGCCACAGAATTGCTGCCGTCACGAGATGTGTAGTGTCCGGCCCTAGAACGAGCATAGTCCGTGGAAATTGCGTTCGCTAAAAATCAGTGAAAAAGCGAAACAAAATAGGGCAAGAAATAACGCGAAATGTAGCAAATGTTTTCCGTTTTTATGCAATAAAAGCTATCGAACATGTTTTTTCAATGCATTAACATTCGCCAGGTCCTACCTCCCACGGGACCTGGAGAATGTTAATGCATGAAAAACCATGTTTGATCCCTATAGGAAAAAAAACTTGATCAGACTTTGCGGGCGGAATGCGCATCCAAATAAAGCATATGACACAATCCAATTTTCGATGCGTTAGGCTTTAATTAATGACGCCATCTTAATTATGCATCAAGACCGTAATGTAACCTTAAAAATACTTCGGATTGCATAACTCCCTAAGCAGATTCAGATAAGAAATTCTTGGTGACTTAGGCCACCTTTACAGGTAGGGGCCTGAAAAGGGGTAATTAAATTAGGTATCAGCAATGTTTATAATGACGACAGGGAAACAGATAAGGTGGGTAATTTGGTGATAATTTGATATTTTACCCCTTTATTCAATAAAATATATCTGATTGTTATTCATTAGAATTGCCTCTCCATGGTAGTTCTAATGAATAATCACAGCAAGTTTTATGGAGAAATACAGACACTTATGTTTTTTATGCTAATTTATTATTAAATGCCCTCTTTATCTGCTACTTTGGCTCAAATACTGAAAATTGGTAAGATAGATAGTATTTTACTTATTTATTGAAAAAAAAGCTTTTTGGCATAAAATGGACATTCTAAATCGTCTAAGAACTTTCTGACGCATTCCATAATGCGTTGTTTTACTGGTTTAAATATTTAGTTTTGAAGCAGCTATGGAATATTTGTGAAGTATGCTTATTTACTTTAGAAAATTAAAAAAGAAAAATAAATAAATAAAACCTTTCAATTTTATATTTCTATTTCAGTTTATTTGTATTTTTTCACAGTGCAAGAAAAAAACGACACATTTGTATTTTGGAAAAAATATCAAAAATAAATAAATAAATAAAGTGATAAAATACAAATCAACAAATTAAATGCAAAATCTGCAAATGAATTTATTTGGTTCTAAAGAAACATACTGAATGCGTCTCAATTATTTGAATTATCTCTTAAAGGGCCCCACCTAGGGAAACTTAACATCCTTATAATCACTTCATAATCACTTTGATAAGATAAGCCTTTGATGTGCGCTCTTAATCAGAACTGTATATTAGGGCTGATCATGAGAGTGTGTGTGTGTGTGTGCGGGGGGATGGGGGAGGGGGTCGGGTGGAGAGGGGGGACGGGGGTGGTGGTCTAGCCAAAGAAGGAAAAATGTGTCTTTAAAAATAAAAAAATAAAAATACATGCGGTTGGTTTCTAGATAGAGTATATTCAAAGGATTTTAAAGCTGCCATCACTCTTTAATAAGGACCGCTAGCATGTTTAATTCCCTTTAATACTCATCAGAATTATATTAAGTGTTAATATGGTTAATAAAGTTTAACATACCGTTAGCATTTTTAGACATTTAGCAATTTGAACGTTTACTACGGCTGTTGAAGCCATCAGCGTGACGAAAGTTCTGAAAAAAAAATGTATAAAACCTCTACACTTCGGTGCTGAAGCACCCCGTAATATTTTAGTGAAGACATGTTCTACTTTTCATTCGCATTGATTTGTTCAACTACTTCACCGTGTCCTGACAGAAGAAGTTACAAATGATTGATCTTATCCCAATAACCCAACTTCTGACCATGTTCCAACGAGCATAGGACCAAACGTTTTGTGAAAAATCTACTCCTCACACCTCCTTTAATATGATTTACTACATGGCCATGTTCTGAAAACGTGTAAAACTGACACGCCTCTTACCTTCAACCCAGCCCCGATCCAACCCAACCATCTCCATCTAAATCTAAAGCCTTTATTGAATACTTGATTCTTTATTCATGCCATTCGATATGCTACATAACTCTTTCCAGAAACAAGTGTAATTTGGACTCTCAGCTCACTTCCCCACTCCTCATCCCACCAACACATTCAGGGGAAAATGTCTTGTGAATACATGTTCCAGATTTCACGTCATTCATTACATATGCTACATTTCAATATTACGACAAAGTGTAATTTTAGCTCTCATCGCTTCCCATACTTCCTCTACCCCTTTAAACTATTCGATTTATACAACAGGTACATGTTTGATAAAGTGTAATTATGATCCCCCATCTGACCCGCCCCAGGGATCAGACACCTGTTTGATATGTCAGTTCTTATCTACATAGGTTTCCTGAAGACATGTCCGAAAGTCAGGTTTGTAATCCTAATAGTGTAGGAGACATTTTCAATAACAAACGGACGCACGGACGATACCACATGACTGCCGACCTAAGCGGATTGGGCTGGCACTGGGAATACGTATGGCGACATTCAAAATTATACTTTTTCTATGCATTGTCATAGCATATAAAATGATATAAATAATAGGACATTTATTCACTAAATGTGTCATTGAGATGGAGCCCTATTACTATGCTCTGATTGATAACACTGAACTAATAAATTTTCATGGGGCGGGGCTTGGGGGTGACACGAGTTGGAGAGGTTACGCAGAAGATCATATTGTATGCTGGAGGCGTAGAAAGTAAAGCAAACCTATTCGCACTAAGATAGCTCGGGAATGGGGTTAGGGGCGGGGAGGGGGATGTGGCGGGGGGGGGGGGGTGGGTGGGGGGAGGAGGCAAATTTCTTTTTGTGGAGAACATGGTGATACAGTATATCAAATCAGCGGGAATAAAGAGAGGAAATTTGTTACCCTGGGGTGGCTCAGCGCTGATGTGCGAGGATTTGTGATAAATTGCCGCCAGATGCGTCCATCCAATTAAGACTAAAAGAAAGAAAGAAACAAACAAAGAAAAAACGTTTCATTTCATTTGATGTGCTCTTTATAGGAAAGCTATACATTCCCTGTAAAGTTATAGAATCGAAAACAAACGGACACTCAAAATTATGTCAGTGCTTGTTTGTTTTTGTTTCATCGCAGTCAGTTTTATATATTTTACTTTTTTCTGAGATGCTACGATTACTGAGTCGGAAAGCCTTTAAAAAACACGTACAATTCTGTGTATTTTGAATCATGTCAGAAATTAGGGTGAAGATTAAGATGTTGTAAAGCTAGAATAAGATCTTGTAAACCCGCTGACCGTTCTCTGCCGATGATTCGTTTTTTTTTCTTGTACATGACAACCCAATGTAAAACATATCTAGGAACCCTACTAACCTTTGACCTGCTGTCCAAATAAATAAAACATTTTTGAATGTTTCAGTGTTTTGTCTTGAAAACAGGGGATTAATAACGTAATAACGCAAGGAATTGGGGTAGACAGACCTGAATAAAGATTGTAGATGCAGATCAATGTCTAAACACGGTTTAAAAATCATTTATCAAGGTTATTCACTTGAACAATAGTTAACTGGACTTAATCAAAGTTTATGACAATTATGGTACGAAATTAAGGCATTCAAATTGTAAATACGGTAAGCCCAAAATACAGTTGGTTGGTCGCCGCAATAGAAAACCCTCTATTCATCGGTCTAGAAAAATCTCCATTGTATCTCTTCAAAACCTGGGGCTACTCTCACAGTAAAGAATTTGCTCCTGGAGCAAACTCTTACCTTTAAGAGTACAGCCAAGGATAAAGGAGGAAAACTATAATGTGTAAAGTGATCCAAACTGTTAAGGGTTTGCAATAAGACTTAGGTCGCGGTTTCACACATGTAACACTCTTAGCAGTTATTTTTCTACTAACAGTTTCAAGGCGGTTCCGCTTTTGGCATTCTTTCGTGCTTCTACAGCTGTGATGTTTTGTTATTATTTGTTCCTCATATCTACTTTCGGTGCGTTGGGAAGGCACAGAGAATTATATATGAATTAATCAACACTGTGATGAAACAAAGACAGAGCAAAAAAAAAAAAAAAAATAAATAAATAAGTAAAAAATAAAACTAGAAAAACCACAGACTAAGGTCAGGTACAAGCCATCTAGAAAAAAGGTACAAGACTGAACCGTCATTGAGTATGCGGACCGACTCAGCGTCCGTGCATCGAAGGAGAGTAGCGGAGTGATTAACCTTGATTTGATTTGTTGCATAACAATCTAAATTACAAGCAATGCATAAAGTGGACATATGCAGACGTTGAAGGTTCAGATCACCTGCACATTTGTACAGTTTTTTCAGGACCTTCTTTTCCTCATCACATTTATTGAATTCTATAGTGGGGTGGTCGGGTGTAGCGACGGAAGGTGTCGTGTATTTTACGTCACTGGGGCGTCCAACTGATATTGGCTTACAGTTGGTCAAGGCCTGCTATCCTTGTAGCGGGTAAGGGTAGAGGGGGAATGTTTTTATTTCTTCTGTTTCTTCACTTTCATTCCCGTTCCTCTTTCATCCCTGTCCCTCTCTCTCATCTCCTTAACTAACTCTTCTATGTCTTTTCTCCCTTTCTCTAGGAGACGACACAAAATGACCCACAAGGGCTGACGTGTCGTTAAACCCCAACACAATCAAACAGTCAGTGAATCCTGTATTCCTATATGTCAACGCCTAGTAAAAACTCACTTTAGACTGCGCAGATGAGCGGGCTGACATTGATTTGTTTGCCCCGATTGTGGCTTTTCACTTGACCCGGCTCATATGACAATACATACGTGCAATACTGTCAAAACCTATTTATTTAATATCATCCTGCTGATAAGTACCTTATCCAAACATTTACTGAAAATGCATATGATAATATTTGAGACCCGCCATGAGAAAAAAGTGTCTTCGGACCATATAAATGAATGATGATGGTTCAAATCAGCCACTGGCTGATTTGGCTCATCATCATTCATATCGTTAGGTTTACTACGATAGTATCCAATGATTCTGTAAGCGAAAGAAAAGTTCTAATTGATCAGATTGAATACCTAGGACTGACGTTGCCCGCATGTACGAGCGTTTGGCATCTCAACTTGTATAGAGTCAGATCATTAGCAACGCTTTGTTGTCATTGTAATGACCTTAAAACTGTATCCTAGAAAAGTGAATATCCTTGTTGAGATAGTACGGGTGCAATAAATGAACTGTGTCAATGTTTATCACATAATGGCCTGTTTCTTTTAACGGGGCTCGAGTATGAGTGTCACGCTATGCTCATGATTGTATGTGATCGACATGTGACTTGTGACGGTCCTATCTTTGTAAGGTTTGGCGAAATGGGTTTAAATATAACAGCATGTTGATAAAAGTCTATTCTTCCAACGATCGATACGAAACACTTCGTAAGAAAAATATCGTTTGAAACGCACATCTTTGCAACAGTGTCGTTTCAACGTTGCCGCAGTGTCGTACCGCTGTGCTTCGCCGTTTTGCAAGCATGTGAGATGATAGTTGGAATATTTTGAGTTTATATGGCGGACTATTCAGCGTTAAAGGGGCATGGATACCTTTTTAGGCAGGCGATTCGGTCTATATGATTGTTGCTCTTTTGAAAAGGGACCTACCCTAAAAGAAAAGCATTTGCTTCCACCTTGAGGAGCAAATTCTTTCCTTTTAGAGTAGACTACTTTTGATAAGCGGATCCAACAACAACCGGATGTTATTTTAATTCAGTGGTAACATTGGACATTATTTGGAGTAATTTTCGTGTTTTAATGTCATTTTATGGATTTTATCGATATGTAAATAGCTACATAAAGTCCCAAGGGTTTGATGTTAAATTTGAGTGATTCGTGGTCGATTACACATCGATAAAATCCGCACAAAACAAGATTTATTTCTTGTAAATCCAACTCGGTAATGGTTACTCTGAAAACGTGTGTTAAATGTTTAGAATTTAATTTTAGTTAATTTTAGAAACCTACACAAAAAACTAGTCCCAAGATTCCTACTCAGTAGATGTGTCGTTTTCAAACTATTCTCAACCAAGCAAACTGCGCTAAAGTAATGCCAGTCTGTTGAGTAGGAGTTATCAACATGTATTTGTTTCAGAGAATGTTGGTTGCCGCCCTAATAGCACTGGCTGTTACAGCTACCGTCTCCTGCAACGATGATGCCGAATGGTTAAGTTGGAAACAGCGATATAATAAAGTGTACGAGACAGAAGTATGGGAAGATTTCCACAGACAGATATGGCAGAGAAACAAGGCGTATGTGGAAGAACACAATTCAAAGGAAGATGTGACATTTAAAATGGAACTAAATCAGTTTGCAGATCAGGTAGCTGGGTCTATGGATTATTGCATTGTCACGTTTCATTTCATATCACGATACTATTTTAAAAGCGTTACGTACAGGTAATTTTCGTGGTGGGTAGAGTTAACATGTATTATGCATGACGTAAGAAAAGGATCATTATGTCAAACGCGGGCAAACAAATGCCAAGATCAGCCTTAGCATCTGCGTTGTCTGATCAGAGCCATCGTTACTTACAAATTCTACAATATCCATTGAGTGGCCTCCGTTCAGACTACACGATCGGATGATCTTGGTCCTCGTTGCTCGCATATGCGATAAAGGGCCAGTTTCTTACGTTGCCTCACGTAAATTTAGCAGAGAAAACAAACATTTCCCCAAACTAAACATTGCTAAAATGCTTGTAGACATATATGATATTTAAGATACGTATATTTCATTGTCTAAAAATGTTGATTAAAATCTTGATCAGAATGCTTAGAATTACTTTGCAAATATTCCACCTTCGCATATGAGAAAGATTGATGTAGTTAGATATTCACAATCATAACACTGCATGTGTGTTGTTATAATATATTTGACTTCCTGTTTAATGTTACCATAAATGTATGTGTTTTGAAAACGATTTATTTTTTTCGAGGGTTGTTCATTAAATAACACAATGAACTCATTTTTGCTAACTCTCTTTGGTTTGCAGGAACTCCCAGAAGTTTTCTCCCTTTTAAAAGATAGCCGCAAATCTACCAAGTGTACCAAACTCCCTTAGGCAACAGAAATATTTGAAGTTAACATTGATACCAGGATACTATTTCCAAACATTTTTTATTTGTTTATCAGTATGCATGGATGGATATCAATCTCGCTCAGTTTATGCTTATTATGCTATTCAGTATTGTCGGCTTTATACAAGACGAGCAACGTGAGAAAAGGGCCCTGACGGCATATGCGAACAACGAAAGCTTAGATCAACCTGCACATCCGTACGGCCTATTCCGTCGATAGAGTCTGTAAGTGGACAACGGTCCTAAGCGCAGGCTGATGCTTGCTTATGCGATAAGGATTTTTAGCTACGTTGCGTCACATATAAATAAAGAATCCATCGTCATTCATTTACATTTTCACCGTGTATATCGCTATTCGGATGGACTCGCACTGTATTTTGAAAGTGGAGGAAGACTTGGTAAATTGTTTATGACTATACGAGACGGACAAACATAGAGTTTATTTTGACGTAAAAGTTATATTTCAAGAGCTTCCAAAGAAAAATATTAGCGAAAAGAAAAAAAAAAAAAACATGAAAGACAAAAATAGTGTTTTTTTTAGTAGAAAATCTTGTAACGTCTCTACGATGGTAAAAACCTATATATGTATATATCTGTCTTGTATAGGCAAATAAAGTTTGGTCAACCTCTTCTTCCCTTTCAAAATACAGAGTGATTACGAATATTTGTACTATCCTAGTATTTGTGTTATGATGTACTTTAAATGCCCTCATTACTAAATACCCTTCTAATACTACAGGAAAGTCAGAGAAAACCAATACATGAACTGCACAAAGTTGAAGATATACAATACACTGACACGCTACATTCATACAGCAATCTACGGTTTGCGCCGTCCAAATGGGACTGGAGAGACGAAGGGGCCGTTTCTCCTGTTAAAAATCAGGGTACCTTAGCCGACTCTGAAGCCATTGTGGCTGCAGGCAAGTACTTGTTTCTATTTAATAGAGCTTAAGGGGAATTGATACGCTTTAAGAAGGATTCTGTGGAAATTGTTCTGCTCCTTCTGAAAAGTGATTTGCTCTAAAAGAAAATATTGTGCACGTTCTTTCCTTTTAGAATGGACCCATTTTCAGAGCGTTTGGTATACATGAAAGCATTTGGGAAAGTAATAAAAATGTCTTTTTTTGTGAAAAAAGGCTGGAAATCTGCCAAGGGTTTTTATCTAACGTCATTATAATGTGAAACTAAATAATAATTGAACATTTCAGTGCACTAGGTTGAGTAGATGAACATATAAAAACCTCTGCAATTGACACTGAGAGTCACCAATCCCCTTGCGTCAAATAAATTTCCACATTATATCATCAAGTAACTGTATTTTGTTTGCATGTTAATCAAAGAACCATTAGGATAATAACTGATTCTAAAAGTGAATCTTAGAATCGACTTTTCTTTTACTTGATTGTACGTGTGCCTCGTAAATGGTATATTTTCAAATATTAACTCTTTCACCATAAACTTCTGCAATGGACTTCTATCATTCTTTTGGACATGTCCATTATTGCAAATAGAGATATCAGTCAGTCATCAAAACAGAATTACGAATCTGGATCTACACTATTTGCAAAGGTATCCGTTTTGGACTGCAGGGCTACAAAAGGTTTAACCCAATATAAAACAGCTTCACTTGTATTTTTCACCTAAGTATCCTGTAGCCTGCAAATGTCAGAAAGGTTTTATAATGTCCTAACTGTATCAGACTTTACTATAGGGTGTAGAAAGACGTATCCATTCACGCTGAAATAGTCCGCAGTATATCCAAACGTGAATATAATGGTGTTTAGGATACAGTAATTGTGTACTCGCCGAAATATTATTTGAGTGAGAACGCAATTAGAAGTTGGAAAAAATAAAAAAAAATGTTATCCAGGACAGGTCACAGCCACGAAGCACAACCTTTCGGAGGCACCAAAACAATAAGAGATGAGGAAAGACCAGACAGAACGACACAGTTGCAATAACCGACTTGAAATGCTTCCAACAGAAAATTGTGAATAAGAGATTACGCGTAAAGAACACATTCTCCCCGTGATTCATCATAGATCAGTTTTATGTTTTTATTTTACTTAGGGATATTTGAGCCCATTCTGACATCTTAGAAAATAGAATTCCGCTTCAGTCGGTAGTGGTGGTGGTTGGGGGGGCAGGGGGAGGGGGGGGGGGGGCGGCGGGGAAGGTGGAGGTGAGGGGTGCGTTTGCAGTCCTGCAAAGTACATTGCTATCACATTTAGAGTCTGAATGAAACCAAGAATCCGATTTCCGTTCTCTTCTCTATGTTTCCAGGGGCAAACTTTCAAGATTTTATTTACCTTTACAGAATGTGTGGAGAGTTATCATTACATTCATTCGAAGGTTTTACCAAATCTCAGCTCTGCAGAAGTCCATGATTGCTGTACACCAACACCTGTTTTATACGACGGTGTGTTTCAGTGTATACATAATATAGGAGGTTTGTGTTCAGCCACGGCCTACCCTCAACCTAAAGGAAAATGCATGAACGATACTTGTACAGCTGGAGCTCAGGTGCGTTAGCGGTATTCAGGTTTTAAAGTTTATGCTTGCTTACAGAAATTAATTATATATTTAATAACCGGCAAATAAAAGCAGGACGCGACGTATTATAGGGTTCTACACAGTTTTCCACTAATCCAGCCGTTTTTAACGCATTTATTGATAGTAAAAGGGATGTTTCTAAAAGTTAGGGCAAGTATGGTACGGAGTTGTATCCCAATATTTACAGTGAATATGTTACATATTGTCATGTTCAGTTTGATACATACCGTGTAATTTGTATATTTTTGTGGTCGTTGTGATCTTTGTATTAACTCTCAAAGACGTTTAAGGATAGCGTCGGGAAAGTTGAGCACAAAAAAGATTAACAGCACAACAGCAAAACATTGTTTGTAGAGCAAAACGACAATATCCGACAACTATGAACTTGCCTTCCCGGTCCAGTGTTCGCAGTATGTAGAAATAGGGATACTTATATGCTTTAGCAAACGCTCTCCTTTAAGGAAACATCAATGTTTGAAATGTTTTAAGTATTAGAGAGGCCATTCATTGTCTGCAAAATCTGTTAATCTTTGCAAAATGATGGCATACTTTTTAGATGTACCAGAGGACTATTTATGAGGTGTATTGGGTGATTATTCCCGGATAATTTTCTTAATTCTCCGTGAAAACGTATTTTGTGGACATCCATTACAAGCGTCTCGCTGAGACACTTCTTATGAATACAAAACCTGTTGTTATGGAGAAGTTGAGAAAGTATCACAGAATTATTGTCAAATTCTCCTCCTTAACTAATCCTCTGAATGTACCCATGAATGTACAAATCACGTATATAGTCATGCTACTTTTCTTTTTATTCTAGCCTGCTTCATTTACAAGTAACTTAGCAAGCTTTTAGATTTTTATTTGTAATATTTCGTTTTTATTCAAGATTGGCGGGGGACAAGCAGTCCCATCTGGTCAAGAGGACCAACTGCTTACAAGTGTTTATAAGACACCTGTTTTGGCAGCCATAGATGCGGGGGAAGTTTCTTTCCAGGTACTTGCATTTAACCACACATCTTTCCATTGTTGTATCTTTAATTTCAAACAACACATTGCCCTATTATAATATATACATTATATACTTTGAATGGTTACGGACCACATCAACCAGAAAGTGTTTGTTTGTCATATCGAGCATAAACATATTTCCTAAACTACACATATCCTAAAATGTTACCAAAGTATCATAGACAATCAGATTTTAATAATAAATAAGTTATCCAGGAAAGGCCACACTCACGAAGAAAAGCCTTCCCGAGGTAGCGAAAAAAGAAGAAACGAGGAACAAACAATGGCCAAACAAAGCGGCACATTTATAAATAAAGCGGTATACCCAGTTAGCATTCTTTATAAATCTAAAGCATGCTGTTATCGGCCCGTCAGGTAGCTGACGGGCCGATAACGACCCGCTGTAGATTTATAAAGAATGCTTACAGGGTATTATTTACAATAATTACAATAATCGGTGTACGAACAATTTGTTTTTACTTTTCTGAGAAATAAAGTTTGATATGTAATGTATATCGATAAGGGTTGACATACAATTTGAATCATCTGCTTGGCAGACGATTCACAGTATGTCATGCCTTATTTTCTCAGATGACATCAGAATGCATTCTACTGCAATTGTGATTGATGTTTTAGGGACTTATCTGCATTCATATTTTGTGTCTTTGTAGCTGTACACGAGTGGTATATACAGTGATGACAACTGCAGCTCGACACGGTTAGACCACGTGGTACAAATAGTAGGATACGGAAGAATGGATGGCAAAGATTACTGGATCTGCAAAAATAGCTGGGGTAAATATCTGTGCATACTATCTCCGTACATTTACTGTACATCTCCGTACATTTAACATAGGAAGCTTCCTTATGAAGATCTTTTGTCAAATTCTGCAGACAACAAATTGATGATATTTTTCTTATTTTCTCCAGAAAACTGACTTTGACCTTGAGTGTGGCCTTCCACTGGTATCCCCATATCCATATATATTTTTAAAACATTGTTTTATGAATTGATTTACATGTAGTCACATACACAGAATAACTACACCTTAATCTTGATGCATGTTAGGATCAGAAAACAAGCGAAACGCTTATGTAAATATTCTCCTGATTTAATTTTTATAAGATAAATCAGCAGAGATGACACGGGAAGTTGGCCAAATTGCACATATGCAGCGGTTGAACTCGTTCTGTTTCACAATTGATGTCATTTTATTTTACAGGTGCCAGCTGGGGAATGCAAGGTTACATTTTGATAGCAAGAAACAAGGGCAATATGTGTGGAATTGCATCCAAAGCTATGTATCCGGTGTAAAGAATAAGTTTTGAGAAGATAAACTTTATTTTATGTAGAATGGTGGCATATAGTACCGTATTTACTCTAAGTAATCAGACATTCTTGAGAAACAGTGTAGACCCAGATCAGACGCCACAGAACTGGTAGTCAAATGTATGTGTTCAAGTTTTAGGAGAAATATGGGTAGGAGTTTATAATATTAAGGTTAAATACGGTTGACATGTATGAGCCACAACGTGAGAAAAAAATGTCATCGGGTAACAAATTTGGAAACAATCATGAAACAGTCATTGGGAATTTGATACATAATGAAATGAAGACGATGTAAAATGTATTCACTGAGTTGGAAGATTTTACGTTATTTCAAAACGGGTTCTGCTAATGACTTTGATCAGAAAAATGAACTGAATAAATTTATTTATATTTTGTAGATTGTGCAAACCGAAAACTGAATACCATTACTGTGTTCATTGTTCTCGTATTCCTGCCTGTCAGGAGCCTAAAGCTGAGACCCAGATATTAAAATTTAACAGATACCCATTTCCCCCATACAGATTGATTGAGCCGCAACTTAGGAATATGTACCGTCCGACATGCGTGCCCTACAAAGATCATATTGCAACTGAGCTGCAACCAAACTACCTTTGGTGCGCCAAGCTAATACTCTGATAATGCGGATACGCATGCTGTATTGTACTGATATGTTCTGAATCTTAGCTGGGCGTACATGTCCAAAGGTACATTCTCTTACGTTGTGGCACAATTGTATATTTCAAATCTTAAATATTTGCTGTTGTATAGGGAATAATTAACAATATTTTACTGACATGATTTGCGTGGTGTTTTAAGAAATAAAATAATTATAAACTATCTTTGTGTTCAGTTTGTTATTTATTGTATTACTCTTGTTCTTTTGAATGAGGTCTGAGGGACCGGTACTTTCGCACACACGTTCTGATATTACAAGAACCTACCTAACAATGCTTAAAAGGTTTTGATAATTTTATAAGTTTCAGTTTTCGATTTAATGTTCTCATACTGTTTCGCAGAGAGCAAAAAGAAAAGCAAACACAAAAAACTAAGAACCAAGAATGTATTAAATCACACAGTTACACAACGACTTTTCCCTACTAACGAAAAAAAAATTTGAAATACAAACGAACAAAATACTAGTAGTGTTATACATTATTCGCCTATCTGTAGTATAATCATATTAGTGATTAGATGCTGAAATACCCTGCAAAATTGCTTTTGATACCGCACGTCCTCTTTTTTTTCAGCATCTTTCAGAAAACTGTTTTTCTCCGTAGATTGAAAGGCATACAAAACGAGATAAAACTACCACTGAATAAAAAAAAAAAAAAATGATAGAAAAAAAAACACACACACACACATACGCATACAAATCAACAACAATATAGTGCAACTGTTACAATAAAGCTGTTTTGAATAATGAATTAGGATGAAGTATGGGGTGACGGGTGACGGCCGCCGTAGGGCATTCGGCACATCACGAAAACATGCCTATACAATTTTGACCCCCTTAAACCCCACTATTATATAGTAAAACTGGGGTTTACGGGGTATACATTATTTTTCTTATTTCTGCTCAAAAACATATATTATGGGTACTCGTTAGAACCGCATCATCGAGGCGGTTCTAACGAGTATCCACAATCTATGTTTTGAGCAGAAATATGAAAAATATCAGACTTTTTTTATTTTGAAAATTTTCATTTTTTGGTGGTAAATTTTTCAGTATATTTGAATAGGCGTGTCTTCGTAATGATTTAACACCAGCTTTAGTGGTCAAATATGTTCTGTGAATAAAGGTTCTTACCGAGTCTGTTCATGAACAGCGATGTAATTCGCAACTCTATGTTCATACAAACTGTATTAGTTTAGTAGTCTCGAAACTAATAAACCACGGTCGTGAGAGATGCTGCAATTTGTGGTTATCAGTCTCAGTAAAACTGAGTCTACTATTTTCTGTTTTGATTTGCTATGTATTTCTGAACGATCTTTCAGATTATTTTGTTATTGCAGCAGCTGTTGTTTATTGCTTGTAAGGAGGACGTTAAACGTCACTCCGTACTTCCATAAAGTGCTGATATTATTAACTTGTCTGAATCTTTGGGACTATTGAGCTTATAAATTACTTGTCAGTGAGAAAATACAGAACGGCTTAAACAGTACAATGAACACACCTAATGTTGCATTACTCCTCATAAACAGACTCAATAACATCGAGTCTAGTATTTTCTATCTTTCTTTCTTCCGTTCCAAAAAGATTATTATCATAGTATGAATGACAAAAGACCAGTTGTGTTGTACTTCCAAATGTCTCCCCAAGAATGACTGAACCGATTTGAAACTAATATATTTTAAAGTTTGCATTCGATACCAACACTTCTTTTGATTCATTTCATAATATCGTATTACTAAGTTACATAAGATGCCTTTATCTACTCACCATTTAATATTAGTAGAACAGGTATTGTAAAAAGAAACATGTCATAGCATCATGTATATGCACAGAATTTCTGGTATTTATCAGTTATTCACGAAAATGGTATGGTTTTGAGAAGACAAAATAGTGATACATGAGTAGTTTTCATATTTCTGTTCTAAATATACACTGTAGTAACTCAGTGCTCGTGACACGCGGATGCCTAAGTAACCTGTTGCATTAGGAAAGCAACCTTGTGCATTGTAATGAATTATGGTTCTAAGTTTGACATGTCGAAAGAGGCAAATAGTGGGATATTTTAGTATTTATTGCAACGTTCTTGATTACTAGGTAATTGAAAATCAACCTATTAAAATCATCAACCTGAGATTCAAATTGAACCCTTAAGGTTTGTTGCGACGTGAATTCCCAGTACAACAAATAACAAGTCGCAAACGGACGAACGTACATCAACGTTTGTGCTTACACGCAGTGTGCTTTATTAGCTCACATGGCCTGTTGTCCGTCGTCCGTCCGGCCGTCGTTAACTTTTTCACATTTTCGACATCTCCTCAAGAACCATAAGTTGGATTGAGCTTAAACTTAATGGGAGGCATTGTGGCAAAATGGAGATTAAGAATTGCTAAAATCGTCCCGTTCCGATATCCAAAATTCTTCAAACCATATCTCCTCCCAAACCGTAAGTCAGATTGAGCTGAAACTTGATAGGAGGCATCACAGTGACACAGAGATACAGAATTGCTAAAATCGTTCCGTTCTGATATCCAAGATGGCCGCCATGGTGGCCTTCTTGAAATTCTGAAACGACATCTCCTCCCAAACCGTAAGTTGGATTGAGCTGAAAGTTGATAGGAGGCATCACCGTGACACAGAGATTCAGAATTGCTAAAATCGTTCCGTTCTGATATCAAAGATGGCAGCGTGGCGGCCATCTTGAAATTCTTCAAACGACATATCCTCCTTAACCATAAGTCAGATTGAGCCGAAAATTCATGGAAGGCATCGGAGCGACATAGAGATTCAGAATTGCTAAAATTGTTCGGTTCCGATATCCAAGATGGCCACCTTGAAATTCTTCAAATGGCATCTCCCAAACCTTTAGTTGGATTGAGCCAAAACTTGATGGGTAGCATCACAGTGACACAGAGATTCAGAATTGCTAAAATCGTTCCGTTCAGATATCCAAGATGGCCGCCACGGGGGTCATCTTGAAATTCTTCAAACGACAGACTCTTCCCAAACCATAAGTTAGATTGAGCTGAAACTTGATGGGAGACATCGGAGCGTTATAGAGATTTAGAATTGCTGAAATCTTCCCGTTCCGATATCCAAGATGTTCGCCATTGCGGCCATTTTGAAATTCTTCAAACGATATCTCCTCCCAAACCATAGGTTTGATTGAGCCAAAACTTGATGGGAGGCATTCTTCAAACAACATCTCCTACCAAACCGTAAGTTGGATTGAGCCCAAACTTGGTGGGAGGCATTGGGGCCACATGGAGATTTAGAATTACTAAAATCATTCCGTTCCGATGATGGCTGCAATGTCAGTCATTTTGAAAATCTTCAAACAACATCTCCTCCGGCCATCTTGAAAGTCTTCAATTATTATCTGCTCCTAAACAGTAAGTCAGATGGGATGGAAACTAGGTGGAGGTCATCTTGTAAATCTTGAAACCACATCTGCTCCCGAACCTTAAGTCAGATTGAGCCCAAATTTGGTGGGAGGCATTGGGCTTACATGGAGATTTAGAATTACTAAAAGCATTCCGTTCCGATATCCAAGATAGCTGCCATGTCAGCCATTTTGAAAATCTTCAAACGACATCTCCGGCAATCTTGAAAGTCTTCAATTATTATCTGCTCCAAAACAATAAGTCGGATGGAGCGGATACTTGGTGGAAGGCATCGGGATTGCATGAAGATTTAGAATTGCTAAAATGGTTCCGTTCAGATATCCAAGATGGCCACCATGGCAGCCATCTTGAAAATCTTCAAATCACATCTGATACCGAACGGTGTCTGATTGAGCTTAAACATGATGGAAGACATTGGGGTGTTATGTTAATTCAGAACTGCTTAAATCCTTCTGTTCCAATGTCCAAGATGGCTGCTATCTTGAAATTCTTCAAATCACATCTCCCAAACAGTAAGTCAGTCTTGAGCTGAAACTTAATGGGAAGCATTGGGGTGACATGGAGATTCAGAATTGCTGAATCGTTCAGTTCCAATATCCAAGATGGCGGCCATGGTGGCAGTCTTGAAACTCTTCAAACAACATCAGATTCTGAATTGCTAAAGGCAATCTGATCTGATAGCTAAGATGGCCACTTGGCACACTGTAACATATCATGATCAGCCTAATCTAGGTGAGCGATTTCTGGCCCACTTGGGCCTCTAGTTCTCTGTCTTTTGTTGCTTTTGTTTCTTGCTCTGACCATGCTGACAGACGCACATTATGACCCTCAAAGGTTGATGTGCTGTGAACCCCCTCACAACACGAACATATGTACATGAACGTTTGTACTTGCAAACTGCATTTTTTTCTCCTGGATCTCCACTGTGTCTCTGTACATATCATCTATTTCATTTCTTTCTTGCTCTGACAAGATACAAAATGAGCCTTAAGGGTTGATGCGCCGTCAAACACCACCACACTTAGAACATCAAAAAGGCATGTGCAGAGAGAGAGAGAGAGAGAGAGAGAGATGACGCCAAGGAAATTGAATCCTTCCGAACATTCCATGGACCATTGAACTTTGTAGCGTGTATGGAAACAGATTTTGCTCCTCTTCACCCCCTCCCCCACCCCCACCCCCACAAAAAAAATCAGTAAAGCGTCTGATCAGTGACCCCTGCCTCCCACCCCCTCACCACACCTCATTCTTCTTATTCGCCAACCCGTCGTCTTCATATCATTAATATACAAGAGGGAAGATAGAGTCCTAACAAAAATATAGCACTAGTAAACGACTGAAAATCAGATACAATGTAAAATTATTAACATTTCTCGCTGTATATGTAGTTGCAACTATATTGTGAAGCAATTGATTTGAAAGAGTTATATTCCGTAAGTCTTATGACATTCATTCACATGGACTTGTGATATGGGAAGTTAGTTCCTAGCTCTCACCAGAGACGAAGCACAATCTTCGCCATAGATTGTTTTACAAGTTCATACCAAGCCTTAGGCTCGCATTGTTTTTCTTGATATTCTTTATCCTTATATCCGAATATTCCTACATATTTCTTTCTTTCTTTCTTTCTTTCTTCCATTACATCTTAACCTCCAAGGAGGAGGACACAGACGGTGTACATTGTACATTCCGAGTTGCAGGATGAAGGCCTACAAGTAACCATTTTGAATTGCCGTAGGGTTCTTTAACCTGGCACAGGGTGAGTCCGAGTAATCTCTGACGTTTAAGTGGCTTTTCATTATTTGATAATTACCACTTTGTGGCAAATATCAATTCAAAGAAAAGCCCCTAAAACATCAGAGAAGACTCTGATTAGCACAGGATGTGACTTTCCCTGGACAGGGGGACTCCAGTTAGCGTCCCCGATCCGAAGGACGGCGCACTGTTTTCATGTCATGCCTACAAATGATACGAAGGGAAGCGTGTTCGGACAGAAAATTCCCATGCCTAAGCCTGAGATCGATCCCGGTACCTCTAGCTCTAGAGGCCAGTGCGCTCACCACTGAGCTACTGCGCTTCCATAAATTGAGCTGCATAGTAATATCCATACTGCGTGTGACATATTGATATTAATTTGCGAGATAAAGAGATTTTGATGTTTAAATATAGCTCTTGTTGAAATGTGTATTGTGCTATCAGCTTTTTCAGACGAAGGCGATAACAATCAAAGCGCCAAAAGGCACTGAAATGACAGATTCTATCAGAAATTCATGAAAAAAAAATCTTAATTTGTATAAAACCTTCACAAGAAGAACGCCTAACGGCATTATGGACGGGTTTATCAGAAAGGTTAACCAAAATGTAAACCTGCTGGGGTTCTCTATTTTAAAGGACGGATTTTTGAAAACCCATCCAATAAAAAGGTTTCAAATTTGTTTAAAAATGTAGTACTACAAATTCAGTTATCAAATGCTTGCAGATGTATATATATATTTAGTGCTATGAAGTTCACTTGATGTTTTGAAGTTTCAAAAAAAATATTTTGTCTCAAAATGTTGCACAAAGCCAGTTATCACAATGCACAACATGCAATACAGAGCTAAAATTGAGATAAATTTTCTTCAATAACTTAATACCTGTAGTTAAAAATTGGTTGCAAATGACGTCATTAAATTTGCTGTGCAAACCTGCAAATTTAAAACAAGATGCGGACCTTTCGTTGGGTTCTTTTTAAAGAAGCCAACTTGTCTACTTTCACTTTCACAATCGAGCATTCAATAAGAGGACTTGAGTAGTTAACGTTGCGCTGCAGATAGCAATGGAGATTTTCAACACTTTCCTTTTTTTCTGACAAATAGTTACACTTTAAACCCAAGCATCCTTTTTATTAAAATGTCGCAGATAAAATTTTAATGTTAAGCAAATCAACAACAGCGAGAATACATCTTGTAATGTTTGACTAAAGCCCTGTCCCTTTAATTCGACAGTATGAATTTTTTACACACGTCAAACAAATGGGCAAGTGCTCTGTGTAAAAGTTTTATCATACCATATTTTGAAATATTTTCTTTATTTTCCCAAGGAGACAGCATTTGACATTTCATGCTAACTGATTCCTCATTTGAGACAATTTGCATGAAATTATGTTTTACGGTAAAAATATCTGCTAATTTTTGACACGCGGGTTATGAGGCAGCGCCTGTTCTATTAATAGCTAACAACAAATTGCGCAGATCAACCTTACAACCTATATATCTAACGCACTCCGATAATATCGGAGAAGACACTTTGCAGCATGATTATGAGCACAGCCTTTTTTTCTTTTATTATCAAGCATAAAAAATCTTCAGAATCTATATTAAATTTGGACAGTAATAGCTGATTAGACAGTGTTTATATTGCTGGTAACAGTGGCTTACGGTCTAGTTTCTCGCGCCACATCTTTAGTCCAGCGCAGGCGTATTGATACACAAGTATTTTGATATGTTAACCCTTAGACTGCATACTACGTCTGTAGCCGATGTCAATTTGATTTTATCAGAGAATTATATGCGATTCGTCCGCTGGCAAATAATTCATATGAAATGCTTAGTCTGGTTTTCTCTGCAAAATAAGGGAGAATTCTGAATGTCGTCTGCTTTAAAAATTGCTCGGCGCTATAGAGATATTAATAGCATCGGACTACATTTTGAGCGGACACATATTTCAGTGGTAGTGAAAGCCGCTTGCAACCTGAGAACGCTTCTGCCGGCTAATAATGACAGATAGAAATCTGTCATTAAAAATATATATCCACACCACTGAGAGATAACAACAAAGTCTTTCTTTATTGTGTTAAGTTCTAAATGTAGCAATCTGTAACATGACTGTCATGCATTCCTCGTGATGGTTATAATCATATGAAGGTCATAGCATCTATTTATTGAAACACATTTACGCACGGTACAGAAACCACATACGAAGACTTTCATCAAACTAATCATGAATGCTTTGAAGGGTATTTTAATCCTACTCGTGTTAGGTGTATCCTCAATTGTGCACAGCTCTGGCAACGATGAACTGGATTGGTTAAGATGGAAGTTACAATATAATAAGGAATATGAGACAAAAGAGTCAGAACAAACACACAGACGGATATGGGAACGGAACAAAGCATATATAGAAGCACACGATAGCAGAGATGACGTTACATTTAGTATGGAACTGAACCATTTCGCTGACCAGGTACTGTATTTGAGAGATTACAAAAAATAATTTATTGGAAGCATTCCGTGAATACATCACACACATACACCTGTCTCCCAGAAATGATATATGAGCCAGCGCATGACAAAACCTGAGGACAAAACTTACAAAATGAAATGTGCGCCCAGTGAAGACAGACCAGCCTGGGCATCCGCCCAGTCTGATCAGTCTTCGCTGTTCGCATGCAGAAAGCTTGGGTCCTCTGCTACCCACTGAGCGCACAGCGAAGACTGATCTGTCTTTGCTGGGCGCACATGCCGTTTTGTTGGTTTTGTTATGCGCTGGTTCATATAATGTGAATGTGTATCATATAGTATTTACCCAAGTATTCGGGTACAGTTTGCGACTCACACAGCAATTTTAAGACATAACAGATCAGAAAGTTAATTTGTTCAAGTGCCCGAATACTTTGGTAAATGCGGTGTGATAATAAAGTAAAACACAGCAAAAGGACGCAAAATGACAAATGCCGAATGAAGGTAACTCAGCCCAGCGGATAATTTTCAAATTGGGCATGGAGGTCGCTGAATCACACATAATATATATTTGGTATTTAACCTAAGTAAATGTATTCAGACACATCGACTTTTTGGTTGTCCTAAAATTTGAACAAGTTCCATTTCACTACCTGCTGATGTCGCTAAAACGATGAGTGACAGAATTTAGATCCGGATTAGACGCTGGAGGTATGTGTATAAACTTTGTACAGGCTGAACTGTCCGAATACTTATGGTAAATACGGCATCAGAAAGAAAGCACACAGAAAGGCAGTGATTTGTTTTGTCAACGTTGTGTCAACTATTTTAGTCAGACTTGCTCCTTGTACCGATAACAGATAGTACTGTTCAACTAAAGTTTTAGAATATCACGGCCCCAACCCGCCCCACCATCGCCAAAAAAAAAAAAAAAAAAAAAAAGGTCTGTGAAAGTAAATAGCAATTAACCTTAATGTTACTTGAAGGTAAAGTTATACACGCAGTTGTTAAAGGCAACGTTATACACACAACTGTTGAAACGAATGTGGTGTTTTGAAATATTTCCTTAAGATCTAAGGTGCCCACGAAGATTATATGACATGAATACTCTACCACCAATAAATTTAATTTTACAGGAAACGCAAAAGCGACCCATACTGCATAGTGCAGATGAAAGTTCTTTTGACACGAGTAGGAAGACTGGTGATGAATTGTTGTTTCTGCCATCAAGCTGGGACTGGAGAAATAAAGGTGCCGTATCTCCTGTACAAGATCAAGGGATGACAGGCGGGGTATTGACTATTGTTGTAACAGGTTAGTTAAAGGATGTTTTGCTTTAACACTGTACCCCACGACGGAAAGAACAGTGACACTCACCTCTTTAAGTATGTGTAATATATTCTCCACTGTCCCCACTTAACATGTAGTTCAAACAGGGGTATAGATTATTATTATTATTATTACGCGAAAACATACGTCAAATGGCTGAAAACAAAATAGTTACCTAGAAGCGGATTGTTCACGTACATTAAGAAAATACGCCTATTCAAATATAAAGATAATTTCACCTCCAGAAACTGAAAACTTTCAGATAAAAAAACTCTGACATTTTTCATATTTCTGCTTAAAACATAGATTGTGAGTACTCGTTAGAACCGCCTCGGCGGTTCTAACGAGTACCCACAATCTATGTTTTTAGCAGAAATAAGAAAAATAATGTATACCCCTGTAACCCCAGTTTTACTATATAAAAGTGGGGTTTAAGGGGGTCAAAATTATATAGGCCTGTTTTCGTGATGAGGTGTGTTAAAGTGTTAAAGTAATATTTTTTAGGACTTAGTGCTTCGACTCTTCTATTCTTTGCCATTTGTTATGCATTTCTAAAGGATCACAATATATATATATATATATATATATATATATATATATATATATATATATATATATATATATGTATGTGTGTGTGTGTGTGTGTGTGTGTGTGTGTGTGTGTGTGTGTGTGTGTGTGTATTGCGTGCAGACCTCCTTTTTGCATTGTTACGTTACATAACAAAACACCGATCAGACGTTACAGGTATAAAAACTTTTAAGTACAAAGTTTAGGACAGTTCCCATTACGAAAACACGCCCATTCAAATATATCGAAAATTTTTCAACCCAAAAAGGAAGATTTTCAGATAAAAGAATTCTGATATTTTTTCATATTTCGGCTCAAAACATAGATTCTGGGATCTCGGCAAGGCGGTTCTAACGAGTACCCACTATGTATGTTTTTAGCAAAAAGAAAAAAAAAAGAAAAAGAAAAATAATGTATACCCATGTAAACCTCAGTTTTACTGTATAAAAGTGGGGTTAAAGGGGGTCAAAATTATATAGGCGTGCTTTCGTGATGCATAGCATTGACAAACTTAAAGCATAACGTACGCCCGCGAAGTCTCATTAAACGATCAGCGTACTTTGCTGTCTGATTTTTTTATTGAAATAAATGAACTAAGGAATTGATACAATCAGATCCACATGAAGTTTTCAACATTAAAAGGGTAAGACAGACAAATGCAATTAAACAGCCACAAAACATATAGATGACAAGCAGAGTTGGCAGCCCTTTCCCAAAAAGAGGGCAACTCTGTTACCCAAACATCGACTCAAGATGGATGCAAAATTCGCATGAGAAATTATATTCTCATTACATTTGTGAGCAAATTCTGACGTCATCAACGGACGTGCAGTTGACATATTGAGTCAACAGTCAATGAGTTATATATGATGTACAGTTTTAATTTCTGAGAGTGGAGACATATATATCAAGTTTCAGAAATTAACAAGAACTGAGCACTGTTACAGCCCTAACACATCATTAGCTATTCCAACAGTGTACATAGCTGCACAATTTATTGACATTTAAACCACAACCACATTAACCTTACGAACTGTCCTGGCTAACGTAGCATACTACGCGATTGTTTTTATTTCTTTTGCAGAATGTGTAGACAGTTACCATGCTGTGCACTCTGGTAATTTGGTAGATCCAAGTGAGGCTGAAACTATGGACTGTTGCACACCTCAGCCAATCTTATCGGATAAAATATTTCCCTGCATTCATAATATAGGAGGTCTTTGCTCGACCAAAGCATATCCTTCGGGCCAGGGAAAGTGCATGAATAATTCCTGTACGGCGGTTGCTCAAGTTAGTTAAATACCTGATAAAGTATTATATTGAAAACTTAATATAAGTTTTATAAATCATTTAGGGACACCAATGTGCTTTTCAGCAAAACAGAAACACGAAAACGCTAACAATAAATATATCATATAATAAATATACCCCAAGGCCCCAATAATCAAGCACAGTCCTCCCAAGGCACCACAAGTGTCAGAACAGAATATGAAACAAAACAGTGCATTTGCGATAACAGATATACGAACAAAGAAGAAACTGAAACGAAGGAACTGCCTTTGAAACGTCAGTCTTAAATGAATGAAATGCTGTCAAGAATATTCGGTTACTTTAGTGCAAGAAATGTATAAACATCATTAAAACCTTAACTAGTTAACAATAATCACAGACACCTAGGAAAGATTGCAATCACAGAACAGGGCTCTCCTCTGTCACCACATAAGGACTAAATGCAATTTAAAGGCGCCATATTCCTCAAAAATAGAATTTTTCTTATCAAAGAAAGGTTTATTAAATTGATATATGGTGTTAATACGATCATAAAATGTGGCACCTGACACCCTGTAAAATTTCAGTTAGTCTCTCATTTTTGAACTGGATAAAAAATGAAATGATTTTTTATCGTTTTAATGTTGCCAACATTAATTCAGAGATACGATAAAAATCGTTTCATTTTGATCCAGTCCATGAACGAGTGAATTGAAATTTTACAGACTGTAAGGTGCCACATTTTATGATTGTATTAATACCATATGTCAATTAAAAGTATACCATATGTCAATTAAACCTCTCTTGGATAATAAAATGTCTATTTTTGAGGAATATGGAGCCTTTAAATAATATAAAACAGCATTTCATTGAAAACAGACCAAGCAAACCAAGTGGAACTGCAACGGGATTATCGCACTACATCGCTCAAATCCAAAGATCAAAAACTGGCAGCGGTTGAAATTGCTAAGTTATATATCGTGCACCATCCAAACATAGACCATAGGTAAATAGTCTGCATAAATTTGCTAACTGATATTGCGATATCGGTTTCTGATGCAAATATTCAAAAATACTTTCTGTAAGGAAAACTCTAGCAACTGTAACACTTTGAAATTAGAATTACTATGTATTTTCTTGCTGTGCAGTAATGTTACCTGACCAATAAAACTTTTGTTGTTCACTTCAAGATTAACGGTGGAATGGTAGTGCCTTCAGGAAAGGAAGACCAGCTTCTTGTAAGTGTACTTAAAACACCAGTCCTGGCGGCTATAGATGCAGGAAGATCATCCTTTGAGGTACGTTAGTACGTAAATATATTGTCTTGAGAACGCATGTTTCAATGAAAACCTATGTCTACCTATTTCTTAGTGAGTGATTAACTAATCTGGAAATACATTTGGATAACAGGACCAAGATGAGCCTGCTCACTTGAGTACTAGACAAGTTTTGAGTCAATTAATTGGCCTTTCAATTCAGATGAAGCAGTTCAAAATACATTCACAAGATGATGGCTGTGATGGCCATCTTAGATTTTTGGTCGAAACCGTTTTAGCTTTTTTTTATTTACAGCCTGTCCGCCCTGGAAAGGCAGTTCAAAATACATTTTCAAGATGACCGCAATAGCCGGCATCTTGGATTTCAGATCGGAAAGATTTTAGTCATTTTTGATCTACCAGTCGCCCCAATACTTCCTACCAAATTCTGAGTCAAATTTGATAATTTTGTTCAGGATAAGAAGTTCACTTTTCGGAGCAATTCAGAAGACTTATTAACCGTGATAAAAGAATTGGCAATAGCCTGGATATTATGCGGCAGACTGCATGCCCAGTTGTCAACCCAATCATTGTTGATGGCTATGCTTCACTCTTTAACTGCACGACGCCGGTTCGAGCCTCAGACTCAATGATGGTCTCTTCGTAAAACTTTAACCAGAGGGTTGGGGCTTGAAGATATGTCTTTGGCTTGGCCCGCCGTGCTTCAACTATTGGTTTTCATGTACTCTGGCATACAGTAGAATTAGCCATGAGTACCCGTCTTTGTTTATTATAGTGATTAATTTGATTTTTATGTTTTCGCTTTGATGCATGAACTGAGTTGGGAGCCTTTATGCGAACCGAATTTTTATGTATTTCTGTATTAAGAGTAGCATGGGGAACCCAGGGTGAAGTTGGCTAGCTGTAAAAGTGCTTTAAACCCCAACCCACCCACTCCCGGTGGTTTACTCTACTGACCGTTCTAAGGCGGTGGTCCCGGTGTTAGTCTTACTCTTTGGTGCATTGTGGCTTATTCTGCGAGGCGACTTGTTCTATGTATTACCTTGTGCCATTTTGTTCTTGTGTTTTTCAGTTCTTTAAGCAATGCGATTACCTCGCTTGGGGTTGAGAGAGCTAATCTTAGTGCTTTTCGTATGTTTGATCGGTTTGTGCTTGTTTGGATTTGTCGGTTTCCTCTTCCACTTGATGTCTGGGAAGGGCTGCGGTTTGTGATTGTGGCACTCCCTGGACTTTTCTCCTACCTTTTTTTCAAAATAGATTTTCAAGACGGTTGCCATCTTGGATCTGCAATCTTGGGGCTTGACAATATGTCTTTAGCTTGGCCCGCCGTGCTTCAACTATTGGTTTTCATGTACTCTGGCATACAGTAGAATTAGCCATGAGTACTCATCTTTGTTTATTATAGTGATTAATTTGATTTTTATGTTTTCGCTTTGATGCATGGACTGAGTTTGGAGCCTTTATACGAACCGAATTTTTATGTATTTCTGTATTAAGAGTAGCATGGGGAACCCAGGGTGAAGTTGGCTAGCTGTAAAAGTGCTTTAAACCCGAACCCACCCACCCCCCGGTGGTTTACTCTACTGACCGTTCTAAGGCGGTGGTCCCGGCGTTAGTCTTACTCTTTGGTGCATTGTGGTTTATTCTGCGAGGCGATTTGTTGTATGTATTACCTTGTGCCATTTTGTTCTTGTGTTTTTCAGTCCTTTTAGCATTGCGATTACCTCGCTTGGGGAAGAGAGAGCTAATCTTAGTGCTTTTTGTATGTTTGATCGATTTGTGCTTGTTTGGATTTGTCGGTTTCCTCTTCCACTTGATGTCTGGGAAGGGCTGCGGTTTGTGATTGTGGCACTCCCTGGACTTTTCTCCTACCTTTTTTTCAAAATAGATTTTCAAGACGGTTGCCATCTTGGATCTGCAATCTGAAATTTTTTTTAGTTACATTCGCTCCACAAGTCACCTCGGTATTTCCTACAAAGTTTCGAGACAGTCGGCCTTTCTGTTTGGGAGTAGTTCATAATAGATTTTTTCAAAATGGCGGCCATGGCAACCATCTTGGATTTCTGATCGAAATGATTTTAGCCATTATTTTTTATCTACAATTCAGCCCTATACTTACCACCACATTTCAAGTCAACTGGTTATTCGGTTCAGGAGAAAAGGTTCAAAAAAGATTTTCAAGATGGCGGCCCTCTTGGATTTCCTATTGGAACTATTATAGCTATTTTTGATCTACTGGTAGCCACGATACTTCCTACCAAGTTTACAGACAATTGGCTTTTCGGTTGAGGAGAAGAAATTCAAAATAGATTTTCAAAATGGTGTCCATCTTGGATTTCCGATTGGAACTGTTATAGTTATGTTTGATCTACAGGTAGCCACGATACTTCCTACCCAGTTTTGAGTCAACTGGCCGTTCGGTTCAGGAGAAATTCAAAATACCGTGGATTTTCAAGATGGTGGCTATCTTGGATTTCCGATCGGAAATATTGTAGTATATTTTAATCTACAGGTAGCCTTGATATTTCATATCAACTATCGTGTGAACTGGCCTTTAAGTTCCGGAGAAATTTTAATTACCGTAGATTTTCAAGATGGTGGCCATCTTGTATTTCCGATCGAAAATACGAGGGATGTTCGAAATGAATTGCTTATTGTCCTCTAGCTCGATATCCACGTGGGGCACGATAAAAACCAATACATACCTGTATAGGGCTATTCAATATCTACACAATGGTGTATAAATGTACATGTTAGACTAAGTGTAAGACATAAAATTTGCCATTTGAATACACGCAGTCATTGACCACTGCAGTAAAAATGGTTGGTAGAAGCGTCGACAAAAAAGATGAAATACGGGCTTACATCAAAGCTCGCTCAAAACTTGGTTGTTCTTTGAAGAAGCTGATGACTGAAATTTCTACTGCTTTTGGACCTTCTCGTGTGTTTTATGACACAATTCGGCGGTGGAAAAAGAAATTCGAGTCTGGTGCACCGAAATCAGGTAGGCCAAAATCTGCATCTCGTAAAGAAATCGTTTCCAAAATAAAGGAAATCATTGAAGGAGATGCCAGATTTACAGTTCGTGATATTGCACGAAAGGTAGGCATATCACTTTCAACGATTCACCTTATTTTGAAGAAGCATTTGAAAGTCAGAAAGATTTCTGCTAGATGGGTGCCACATCTGTTGACTGACGAGCAAAAGAGGCAACGAGTTAAAGTGGCCAAAAAGCTGCTTCAAATGTTTCCAAAATATGACAAAAAGCAGTTTGCCAATGTCATCACAGGTGATTAAACCTGGGTCCATTATTTTGAGCCCGTCAGAAAGGTTAGCAATAAGATCTGGGCCACTAAACACAGCAAACGCCCAATAATTGCCATTCGTTCTTTGAGTACAAAGAAGGTTTTGTATGCAATCTTCTTCTCTGGTGAAGGAGTCGCAATAAAAGTGCCAGTGAAAAAGGGCAAAAGCATCACCGGAAAGTACTACAAAGACGTAGTACTGAAAAAGTATTATCAGAAACGTCTTCTACATGACAATGCCCCAGCTCATACCTCCGCAATAGTTACGGCGTTTTTGAAGAAAGAAAAAGTAACTGTTTTGCCTCACCCCCCGTATTCCCCAGACCTTGCCCCATGTGACTTCTTTTTGTTTCCGAAATTGAAAGCATTCCTTGCTGGGCGGAAATACCAGTCCCGACAGGCACTTGGATCTGCCATGCATCAGTACCTTATTACTGTGCCCAAATCAGCGTACCGTGACGCCTTCAAGAAGTGGATACATCGGCTGAAACTTTGCATTTCTAGCCACGGGGAGTACTTCGAGGGCATGAAATGAGTACTTTTGGGCTAACTTGAAATTTGAAGTCTCCAGATAGAAATAAGCAATTCATTTCGAACATCCCTCGTATTGTAGAATTTTTTAATCTACAGGTAGCCTTGATATTTCCTATCAACTTTCGAGTCAACTGGCCTTTCGGTTCCGGAGAAATTTTAATTACCGTAGATTTTCAAAATGGCGCCATCTTTGATTTCCGATCGGAACTTTTTAGCTATTTTTATCGACAGGTAGCCTCGATACTTCCAACCAAGTTTCGAACCAATTGGCCTTTTGGTTCAAGAGAAGGTTCATCAGATTTTCAAGATGGCAGCCATCTTATATCTCCAATCGGAACTTCTTAGCTAGTTTGATCTACAAATATAGGTAAGAGAAAAATCCAGGGAGTGCCACAATCACAAACCGCAGCCCTTACCAGACACCAAGAGGAAGAGGAAACAGACAAAACCAAACAAGCGCAAATCGAACAAACGTGCGAAAAGCACTGATTAGCTCTCTCTTCCCCAAGCGAGGTAATCGCAATGCTAAAAGGACTGAAAAACACAAGAACAAAATAACACAAGGTAAGACATAAAACAAATCGCCTCGAAGAATAAACCACAAAGCAACAAGGAGTAAGACTAACACCGGGACCACCGCCTTAGAACGGTCAGTACAAATCAACAACGGGGGGTTTAAAGCACTTTTATAGCTAGCCAACTTCACCTTGGGTCCCGATGCTACTCTTAATACAGAAATACAGAAAACAAGTCATCCCGATATTTCCTTTCAAGTTTCGAGTCAGTTGGTTTTTCGGTTCAGGAGAAGAAGTTCAAAATAGATTTTCAAGATTTTAGCTATTTTTGGTCTGCAGGTCACCCTGATATTTCCTAACAAGTTTTTTGTCAGTTGGCCTTTCAGTTCAGGAGAAGAAGTTCAAATTTAATTTTCAAGATGGCCGCCATGGCGGCCATCTTGGAAATTTCGATTGGAGCGATTATAGATATTTTTGATTTACAGGTCACCCCGATATGTCCTATCAAGTTTTGAGTCAGTCGATCCTTTGGTTCAGGAGAAGAAGTTCAAAATAGATTTCCAAGAAGGCCGCCACCACGGCGGCCATCTTGGATTTCCGATCAGAACAATTTTAGCTATATTTGATCTACAGCACCCTGATGCTTCTTATCAAGTTTTGAGTCAACTGGCCAAGGGGTGTAGGAGGAGTAGTCCTTTAAAGCAGATTGTTGACGCCGCACGCCGGACGACGCACGTTGGACATTGACCGATCACAAAAGCTCATCTTTAGCACTTTGTGCTTAGATGAGCTAAAAATAAAACCCTGCTATAAACTTAATATAGAATAGCTCTCTTGAGGCATTCAAATCCATGTGACGGCCTTAAAAGTTTTTTTCCCATAATTTGCCAGAATGTTGATATTTTCTCATCCATTAACATCACATTCTGGTATGTTTGAAGGCGGTGCCAGTGGATACGAGGTATGTTCGAAAAGAACTGCTTATTTTGACCGGGAACGTTCAAAATTTAAGTTATCACAAATTTCTGTATTTCATGCCCTCAAAGTAGTCCCCATGACTAGAAATACATAATTTCAGTCGATGGGTAAACTTCCGGAATGCGTCACTGTATGCTGATTTATGTATACTTGTAAGGAACTGGTATACGGCAGATCTAAGCGCCTGTCTGGACCGATATCTCCAGCGAGGAAGGATTTCAATTTCGGAAAAAGGAAGAAGTCACAAGGGGCAAGGTCTTAAGAATAAGGAGGGTGTGGTAAAACTGTTACCTTCTCTTTTTACAAAACACTTATAACAGTGACAGACGTATGGACTAGGGCATTATCATATAGAAGTCGGACATGTGTGAAACCTGTGATTGGGAGCCGGTACATCTGATAGTACATCTTGTAGTATTTTCCAGTAACGTTTTTGCCCTTTTTCACTGACACGTGTATTGCAACGACTTCATCAAAGAAGAAGATTGCATACAAAACCTTATTTGCAGTTAACGTGCGTTTAGTTTTTACTAGTCTTTTGCTATTTTAGTGGCCTGTATTTTATTTCTAACCTTCCTAACAGGTTTAAATAATGAACCCAAGTTTTATCGCGAGTGACAATATTTGCATTTTTTTTCTTAGTATTTCGGAAATATTTTTTGAGCAATTGTTTGGCTATTTTAACTCTCTGCTTCTTTTGGCCATCGGTTAACAAATAAGGCACCTACCTGGCAGAAATCTTCCCAGCATTCAATATATTCTTTAGAATGTAATGAACTCTTCACACTGAGAGGCCAACGATTCGTGCTATATCACTTAATGTGTACCTTGCATCTCTTTAAACAATTTCGTTTACTTTCAATATAATTTCGTCACAAGATGCAGACTTTGGCCTTCCTGATTTGGGTGTATTTTTAATCGACCCTTACCCAGAATCAAATTTCTTCGTCCCTCTACGAACCGTGTAGATCCGTAAACAACAGAAATTTCAGCAACTTTTTGTTTCAAAGAACAACCTATTAGAGCGAGATTTTATGTAGGCCCGTATTTCCTCCTTCTTGACAACACCTTTAATAACCATTTTCACTACAGTAGTCAACGACTGCGCGTATTCAAATGGCAAATTATTGCGCTTTCAATTTGATTAATGGCTACATGTACACATTATTGTGTAGATATTGGATAGCGCTATACAGGTATTTTTTTTTCAAGTTCCACATGGATATCGAGCAACGGCACAATAAGCAATTCTTTTGGAACACCCTTTGTATTAGAAGTCTACCATATTACTCATCAGCTAATTAGAGGACGCAACAAAACCGAATCTTTGTCATATGTTTTTCAAGGAATACACTTTTTAGGAGATCATGCCGTCTACCGTGTTTCTAACAAATGTGAAGAAACATTAGATAACAGTTATAAATATGTTGCTTAAATAAGTCAGTGGTATACTTAGAGCTACTGTGTTGAAAACACAATTCTGTTTGTTTCAGTTTTATAAAAGTGGTGTATACAGTGACCCGGCTTGCAGCACGTCGTCGTTAGATCACGTGGTACAGGTGGTTGGGTACGGTTCATTGGATGGCACGGATTACTGGATCTGTAAAAATAGCTGGGGTATGTAGTTTGGATAATTCGATATATACTCATCACTTCAGACAGTTAACCCATTCACCCTGAGTTTCCAACATGGAGTCTTCCATCTCTGAATTTAGACACGTTCATTGTTTCAAATAAGGGTTTCAGTAAAAAATCAATAGAATGGCAAACAGCGTAGATCCTGATGAGACGGCTCCTTACCACGAGCCGTCTCATCTAGATTTACACTGTTTGCAAAGGTATCTGTATTGGTCTGTAGGGATGAAAGGGTTAAAAGAAGTACCGTCTTCAGTCCCTTGGAAATCAAGGCGTACACGTCTGTGTTCGGCAATTACAGCGCGCGTATTACTAAGCAGTCATAATGCTGGACGAAACATGCTGGCCCGGTGCAGTACTGTATTTTAAACATAATTTTAAATCAATAATTCGCTTAGTGGTTTTGTATCCGTATTTTCAATCCTTTCACAGATTCATTAATTGAAATATATGTACAAAGTTTTAAGGCAGTTCACATTCATCAACTCACTCTAAGCAAGCAATAAATATTATTGATATCTTACTGTGAAATACTGCTGGATTCAGACTCGCAAATGCCTTTACTTGACTTCACTGCAGCTGGTGTTAAGTACCACCAATACAAAGTCTCCCCGTACTTTATCATAGTGCAGTGAAATTGAAACCATGGTTTTTATTCTTTTCTGTGTTCGGTGTTTCCAAGAACAATCTCTACAGATTTTCATTATAATATAATGATTGTACGTCAGCATTTAGCCTGATCGACCAGAGGACTTAGTAAGGAGGAGTATTTGATGACAGTTCTGGGATATTTACTTCATAAAATATGTTATGGATACTCATTAGAAGCACCTTGCTTCTAATAAATACCGGCATCATTAGCTTTATTGAAGAAATATTCCAGATTATCACCAAAATATTAACAAGACCTCTGACGTCATACCGCTGTCTCAGTAACAATCTTTATTTTGATGCAGACATCAGTTTCTGTTCTTTTATAAAAAAAAATAATATGGTTAACTTCGTCTTGTTTTATATATCACCTTATACATTTTGAAAGGGTGGTAGGGAAACTTTTTGGACCTTGCCATGCGAAAAATGTGTTCGGGCACATGCGGACAGCGAAGGCCCAGATTAGCCTGCACATCTGCACACAGTCTGGTCAGGGCATTCACTGTCCGTAAACAGAATCATTGGATACTACAGAATGTACTAACGGAGAGCAAAGGCTGGGATTATACTTTGTGTGCATGCGCAGAATCATCTGAATCTGCTCATTTTGCACATGTTCGAAGGCACCTTTTCGCTTGACGCAGCCCAATTATTACATGTATTTTCTGTTTTAGGTGTTAACTGGGGAATGAAGGGTTATGTTTTAATGGCAAGAAACCAAGGCAACATGTGTGGAATAGCAACAATGGCCATGTATCCAGTATGAAAAGTCTTTCGCTGGATGGAAATGATTACCTTTTTTGTGTCACATTTCGATTATCAAAATGGACAAACTACTGTCTGATAGTTTTTATTTGAATATATTTAATCTCTGAAATAATAGTACTAACGCGTTTGTAATTAAAAAACTGTTTATGTGATAAACGCCATTTCATCCGAATAGATTTTGTCTTTGTACATATTTACAACACACTCCAACCAAGGCCAGACGCTTTTTTCCCCACCCCGCCCTATTACGAAAAGGGGTTTGTATAAAAGGAAGGAATTTGCTCGCACGGGGATCAAATAATTTCTTTTTTTTTTAAATATCCCCGTATAGAAGGAACAAGTTGTGCAAGAAAGCAAAGAGGAAGTCACAAATCGTGATACTTCCGTGAAAAATCTTTAAAAAAATATATGATATCAAGTCCTTTTAATATTTTCTCACAGTGGACCATCTTTGCGATATTTTAACTTCTTGGAGCAGTTTTTCATGTCAGAAAATTTTATTGCGTACTGATGGTTCAAATTTAGGCACATGTATGTAATTGGCTTTATTTTAATGTTTTGTTGTAACAACATATTGACGACACGATGTATAAAATTCTATCCTTAAAGAGGTCTGTGCCTTATACATTCTGTCAAATGAGGGCGCTAGACATTGCTACACAGATTCTGTTAACAGCTATATAGAAGCAGTAACTTAAATGTCTTACGTAGCATCTTCCGCCCCAGCTGCCGAAGCAGACTTTACATAACTGGAACAGGCAAATGCAGGTTTTTGTTTGGAGTTGCCAACTCCTAGATGGATCGCCGACCAGGGCTTCAGAGCTCCATCTACCCGAGAGCTGTTAACAGAATCTGTGTAGCAATATCTAGGGTAGATGGAGCTCTGAAGCCCTGGTCGGCGAGCCATCTAGGAGTTGGCAACTCCAAACAAAAACCTGCATACCTGGATTTGCCTGTTCCAGTTATGTAAAGTCTGCTTCGGCAGCTGGGGCGGAAGAAATCATTACTATGATACAACGGCCCAAATGGCGATGCAGCAGCATGTTGTGGAGCATGGAGAGCATGACAAGGCACAAAAGAAGTCATGGTCATCCACTGCATCCGGGCTTAGCTCCAGATGTCCTGACACTGTCTTGCCTCTGGATCCAGCTAGGTCAGGATGAGAGAGTGAGGTTGACTCTGCGCGCCTCTCCTTCACTGTAATCCAATTCACAGCGCATGTTATCTTAATCAGCAACACACATTCACAGCAAACACATATATGCAAATCATACAAAAGCCCTGTGGCGATGGGCGAGCGGCGAAGCAGCAGGTGAGGAAACACTGGAAGCTGTAGTTGCGGACCTGCATACAGGCGGCTTGATTCTATATGGTCGCTTTCCTTAAGAGCGAAGCAGTATGGGGAATTCGGCAGCCGAACTGAGCGACTGAGCAGACCTTTTTAGGATCGCACTGCTCACCCCCGTAGCATGGGGAAGGGGCTAGAAAAGGTGCCCTAAACAATTGCCTGCTTCAAAACTCCTGGCTGGTTAACCGCGATCAGCGGGAATCCCACTTAGCTGTCAAACAAGAAAAAAGATGAAGGCGATACCACTTACCATCGGCGCTTGGAATGTGCGCACCCTAATGGACAGTTCTAGTTCTGACAGACCTGAGCGAAGAACAGCTCAAGTTGGTAGAGAACTTGACACATACAAAGTCGAGATTGCAGCTCTGAGTGAGACTCGCCTTGCAGAAGAAGGGCTTTTAAAAGAAGTTGGTCTGGCTACACTTTCTTCTGGAGTGGACACAAGAAAGAAGAGCGGCGTGAATCAGGAGTAGGATTCGCCATCAAGTCACACCTCGTCAGCGAGCTTTCAGGACTTCCCAAAGGCATAAATGACCGCCTGATGACGCTGGGACTTCCCTTATCTGGCAAGAGGCATGCAACAATTGTAAGTGCCTATGCACTCACAATGACCAACCCAGATGAGGTTAAAGACAAGTTCTATGATGATTTGGATTCTGTGATTTCTGCAGCACCCCGGACAGACAAACTCATCCTCCTCGGGGACTTCAATGCCAGAGTGGGCACAGACCACCAGACCTGGGAAGGAGTGATTGGATCTGAAGGTGTAGGGAAGTGCAACAGCAATGGACTGCTTCTTTTAAGGAAGTGTGCAGAGCATGAATTACTGATCACCAACACAGTCTTCCGTCTACCAACTCGCAGAAAGATAACATGGATGCACCCTCGCTTCGAACACTGGCATCTCATTGACTATGTCATAGTGCGAAGGAAGGAGAGACAGGATGTCAGAGTGACTAAAACTATGTGTGGTGCAGACTGTTGGACAGATCACAGGCTTGTTGTCAGCAAACACAACCTGCGCATTCAGCCTGTACGACGACCACAAGGCAAGAAGGTGCCAAAGAAATTAGATGTCTCCAAGCTGAAACAAGACAGCAAGAGGCAAGCATTCGTCAACGATCTCTGCAGCCGTTTAGATGCACTGGAACACAGTTCAGAAGATGTAGATTAGAGCTGGACAGTCTTCAGAGACACCGTTCCCTCTTCAGCAATGGATTCCATAGGACCAGTATCTCGCAAACACCAAGATTGGTTTGATGAGAATGACAAAGAAATTCAGGGACTCCTTGAAGAGAAACACCAAAAACACAAGGCTTACCTCAGAAATACCAGCTCAGTATCTAGCAAGACTGCCTATTCAAACATATGCAAGACAGTTCAGACGAGGCTCAGAGACATGCAAGACTCCTGGCTGAGAAAAAAGGCTGATGAAATCCAGTCCTTTGCAGACAGAAAAGACATGACAAAGTTCTTTGATGCACTCAAGACAGTATATGGTCCCCAGAGCTCAGGAACCACACCACTCCTTAGTGCAGATGGAACTAGTCTTCTGACTGATAAAGAAGCTATCTTGAAAAGATTGGCTGAACACTTTGATGGTGTCCTTAATAGGCCATCATCTATCAATGATGAAGCTATCAACAGACTACCACAGGTGGAATGAAATCCGCTGCTTGATGAGCTCCCAACCGTCTCTGAAACAGTGAAAGCAATAAAACTCCTGTCATCTGGCAAGGCTCCAGGATCAGATGCAATACCTGCAGAGATCTACAAAGCAGGAGGTCCTCCAGTTGCAGAGAAACTGACAGAGTTATTTCACATTATGTGGAGAAAAGAAGCCATCCCTCAAGAATTCAAGGATGCAACAATTATCCACCTATTCAAAAGGAAAGGGAATCCTCAAGTCTGTGACAATCATCGAGGCATCTCTTTATTGTCAATTGCTGGGAAGATTCTTGCTAGGGTCCTACTGAACCGATTGAATGAACACCTGGAACGGTCAGGGCTTCTACCAGAAAGCCAGTGTGGATTCAGGAAAAACAGGAACAACACACACGATCTTCACAGCACGACAGCTTCAAGAAAAATGCCAGGAACAGAATGTGGACCTCTACATGACCTTTGTCGACCTTACCAAAGCCTTTGACACAGTCAGTCGTGAGGGACTTTGGAAAATTATGGCAAAGTTTGGTTGTCCTGCCAAATTCATAGCAATAGTGTGGCAGTTCCATGATGGTATGCTTGCAAGGGTCTAAAATGATGGCGAGTTTTCTGATCCATTTCCTGTGACAAATGGAGTTAAGCAAGGCTGTGTACTAGCTTCAACACTGTTCAGCATGATGTTTTCTGCCATGCTTACAGATGCTTTCCAGGATGGTGACAATGGTATACCTATTAGGTATCGCTTTGATGGGAAACTTTTCAACCCAAGAAGGTTGCAAGCTAAATCTAAGGTGCAGACAGAGGTGCTAGACGAGTTCCTCTTTGCTGATGACATTGCAAAGGGTGCTCCAACAGAAGAGAAAATGCAAAAAGGTGTGGATCAAGTATCTGATTCATGTGACAGCTATGATTTCACAATCAGCATCAAAAAGACTGAGGTAGTATATCAGCCAGCACCTGGAAAGCCTTACAAGGAGCCTACCATCACAGTGAAAGGCCAACGATTGCAAGTGGTAGACAAGTTCACTTACCTTGGAAGCACATTGTCTAGAGTTGTGCACATTGATGAAGAAAATGCTAGAATTGCCAAAGCTAGTGCAGCATTTGGCTGGCTACGTGGAAGTATTTGGGACCGAAGTTGAATCAGACTTGACACAAAGCTGAAAGTATATAGATCGGTAGTGCTGCCAACACTATTATACGCATGCGAAACTTGGACAGTTTACCAACGGCATGCCAAAAGACTGAACCACTTCCATACAAGCTGTCTTAGAAAACTTCTAAAGATCAAGTGGCAAGACAGGACTCCAGACACAGAAGTCCTGAAAAGGGCAGGGATGCAGAGTATACATACTCTTCTGAAATTGGCACAGTTAAGATGGACAGGCCATGTTACCAGAATGCCTGATGAATGTTTGCCAAAGAAAATCCTCTATGGAGAACTTCAAGTAGGAAAACGCTCCCATGGTGGTCAGAAGACGCGATACAAGGACACCCTCAAAGCCTCCCTTAAAGACTTCAACATACCAACTGAGTCATGGGAACAGATTGCACAAGATCGTACAAAGTGGCGAGGCCTCATAAAAAGGGGAGCTGGTGAATACGAAGAAAAAAGAATCAGCAAAGCCGAGCAGAAACGTGCACAGCGGAAAGCTAGAGCTAAGGCATCACCAACAGAACCTTCTTCCTCAGACCTCTCTTGTTTTCTCTGCAACAGGCAGTTTAGAGCAAAGATTGGTCTCATCAGCCATCTTAGAACACACAAATAATAACACATTACACAGTTGATTAGGATTGGTCATTGTCAGTAATGACAGACGAACAAGCAATGAGGGCGCGTGGACTGTTGTGGATAAGGATGTTTGGACTGTTGTATATAAGATGATTTATCTAATCTTGAGCGTTCGGCTTACGAGCTCGTGCACTCGACTTATTGTGCTGAGCGCCAAACATATAATTCGAGCGCTAAGCATAATACCGCGATCCCATGGACATACTTTCTCTGGGATGGACGCGGCCTATATATCTGGAGGGGATGACAAAGAGGGATTGGAGGAATGGTTAAATGGAGCACCAGGAGGTAGTGGCTAAATAGTTCTGGAAGGTGTTGGGTAACTTAACTCAGACACTGCTAACTGTACGTATACGCGTGTATGAAGTGTGCCAGGGGGTATATTGTTTTTGTTATTCAGTCTATCTGTCTGTCCATACGTCAAAGTTTTCCTAATTTTGTATACTTTGCTTCTATTTGTAAAAAGTTATCACGTGATGTTATGTGGTTAGTTTTGCTACTGGATGAATACAGGTCAAGTGATATGCCGCTGTAGCAGACCCAACGTCAAGGTCATAAACGTAGATGTGTTGTTAACGTTTGCCTTATTATTTGAGTTGATTTCAAAGCTCAGTCATAGACGACTTGCTTAGAATTTTGAAATAGCTGTCTCGGTGTCAAGCGATCATGGGTATATGTGAAAGTATTAATGGTGAAGAAAAAACAAACGCATTTTTCGGGTTCTTCCTTTTTCCTATCTATATTTTTTTCTTACCGACACAAGATGATCTAGTTGGAATAAGTGCCACAATTATAGTGTAGATTTTACTAAGCAACCAATGCTGTTTTGTTACATTTTACAAATTTAGTGTACTGTTGGAACAGGATAATAAATCTTATAAATCAGAACATAGTTATAGTTTTTTTTTAAAACGAATGAAAATTTGTGGCGTTTTGCTTTGTTATCTCTTGAATTAACCCTTGCCGTGCTGAATAAATTAAGATGCCACGCCCACTTCTAATTTTCAACCAGTCAGATTACTTGATCCAGGTGGATCTACACTGTTTGCAATGACAGGGCATATCCAGATTCAGCAGGACTAGGATTAAGAATCATAATATTAATACTGAATTCTTTTTCCGGTGACAAATATAGTTACACATTTGGTGAAAGTTAAGAGTTGAGAGATAAATTTATCGCCAGCATAGTTTATCTGGGTCGCCACATACTACCGTATTTACCATGAATATTGGGACACCTTACCTCTTTCTACACGTCCAATTATAATCAACCCTTTTTGTACCGATATTCGATACAACCACAAAATTCGTTCCAATGACAATGTCACGAACCATTCGCTCAAGAGGTGACAATTGATGAGAATTTATGCAAGAATATTGCATTAAACTTCAAGCTACATATGTATAGGATATTTATTAGAATCGCCTCACCGAGGCAATTCTAACAAATATCCAAAACATATGTTCTATGAGGAAAACATGAATAAAACAAGGTCTTTCTAGCATATCAGTGTGTCCATTAAGGATTCTTTACAGCAGCAAATTCATTTTAATGGCAACATCTTTAGGAACAAATGCTGTCTTTGTAACGACGGTTCACTGTAGTTGAACAAGCCCATTTCACTACCTGTTGATGCTGGATGAGTGGCAAGCAGTGTTGATCCTGAAGGCCTGAACAGATCTGGGGCTAGACTGTTTGCTTAGCCCTACCTGTCCGAATACTTGGTGTAAATACGGTAGTCATATTTTTATTTCGGATCAATCACATCGATAAATGAGATTATATGTGATTATACACTAAATATTATCAAAATGAAACTGCAAATGGATGTGCTGAAATTTAAACCACTGTGGTTGTTTTTATTTGTAATCACGAGCGTTGGCGGCTGCCATGACAGCCAGGACTGGTTCCACTGGAAGCGGCAGTATCAAAGAGAGTACGAGACAAATGATATAGAATTGAAACACAGGCAGATCTGGGAGCGAAACAAGGCTTATATGCAGGCTCGCAATGGTAGAGAAGACGTAACGTTTAAGATGGAATTGAACCAGTTTGCAGATCAGGTATTGTGTAAACGGTGATCAAAATATGATAAAAAAACTAAGAAAAGTAATGGCATTTAAAGATTTTAAAACTATTGTGAAGGGCACTTATAGTACGAATTTAATGATGTCTAAGTATGTCAAATTATTAAGCACAATCTTCTTTCTGGCAGATCTGATATGTTTCATCACAAAAAAAGATCCTTGTGTGTAAATACACAACAAAAACAGCAGTTTACTTATTTCTGAAAGTAGAACCATTTAATTGTATATTCCTGTCAATGTCAGTTATGCCATGAAAACTTTGCTGTCTGGCTTACCTGGCATTTGTAAAGAGCCAAGAACTTGGTACATTGTGTTTACTGTCTCCTGCACCGAGGTTGATTGTTGGATGGTATTGTAATTTACTTAGAAACACATAGTCCGGCCGTTGTTTAAACGCCTCTAGTTGTTATTCATTATATTTTAAGTCATTTTGTTTTAATTAATTGTGAAGCAAAATGCATTTGGAGCCCTTAAATTCAAGAATATTACAGACCCCAATCTCACCCCACCCCCGCAAACTTCGATGTACTTTTTAACATAAATTATGTACCGATTCGCACAGAGATCTTGCTTGGGATAATAATCACAGTATAACATTTAAACGTAACTGGTCCTTGGTCGCTCAGCTCGTTTACATGAGGACTAAATGGCCTTGTGTTACTCACCTTAGCAGGTGTTACACCAAGAGAGTAGGTCACTGGCAATGTGTCAAATTGATATTTGTTTATAGAACTACATATGTGCTCCAATTTTTTGCAGTAGCTTCATCAGAGTAATCACAAGCTCTTCCTCGCATTTTACTTAGTTACTTAGTTTTTACTATATGCGATTCAATTTCAACGTCAGCCTAGAAATCTGACCCAACGTGACCAAGATTCGAAATCATCAAGCTACAAATCACGAAGGCAAAACATTCTTACATAACTTTCATAAAGTTCGGGCCAAACACATGGTATCGACAAGCGTCGACAAGAGTTTTGTTTTTCCTATTATCTGACCAAGTGCTTGGACCAAATTTTAAAATCTGCCTAGGATTTATGATGATAAATATTCTGAGCAAATTCGAGGCAGACCAGGTAAAAAAATGGCCTCTGAAGTATGACTCAGAAATAACAAATACCAATCTCAGTTTCACTGAGTCTATTCATGAAACAGCGATGTAGAATGCAACAGTACTGTCGCATTCGAGCCCAGAATTGAGTTTGGTGATGTTCCATCTTCGCATCTTGAATTAATATAATCTATGTGATTGATTCTAGGAAATCCAAGCACGACCGCTACTGTACAATAGGGGAACAGCCCATGCAGTCAGTTCGGTCACCGAGGACGAAGTGAAGTTTGTACCATCCAGTTGGGACTGGAGAAAGAAAGGGGTCGTATCTCCTGTTGAAAATCAAGGGATGACTGGTGATGCATTGACCATTGTTGTCACAGGTAACGTCCCAGCGGGCACATGACGTTTAAACAACGTCGCCTCAACGTCGTATCGGCGTTCAGGTGTCGTTGTATAAACGTCATGTGCCCGTTGAATTAAGATTTTATTTATTGGACTAGGAAACTTTTTGCAAATGTACATGAGTAATAAGAACAAAAAAAAAAACTAGAAGGCGAAACATTTATCATGAAAGCTCTATAAAGGTCGGAATCCAAATAAGAGTAAACATAACCTTCTGACCTACTCTTAAAGGAAAAGATGTCCTCATTTGTGGAGCAAATGATTTCCTTTTTGTATAGACACAGATGTATTTTCCATATCACAGGTCTGGTGAATAAATGTTATCACCAGTAAAAATTCTAATTCTGATTCTGATACTTTTTGTGCCGGAAAACAAACATGAAGTCACAAAGGTTGTCCCCGCTTATACGTTTTGGCCTTTTCATGCCTTCTTCATAAATTCAAACAATTAATTTGAAGAATTCTTGGATGTCCATTACGGTTTAAATTACAGGACATTACGTCATAGATGCCGTGAAAATGGCACCACAAGAGCTGAACTTCTGTTCTCCCAAAAATGCTAGGTACTGATTAAATTTCTGTAGATTTTCTTATAATATTTTCAGAATGTGTTGAAAGCTACCATGCAGTTCAAACAGGAAATTTAGTCCGTGTAAGCAAAGCAGAGACACGCGACTGTTGCACCAAGCAACCATTTTTATCCAACAAAACATTCCAGTGTATTCATAACATCGGAGGCCTATGTTCAGAGGCAGACTATCCACAGCCTCACGGAACATGTATGAACAACACATGCACAGCAGTAGCTCAGGTGCGTTGAATACCTGTAATTCCATTGTTCTTGTAGGCGTCTATTCTACTTAAAAGGAAAGGGTTTCTTTCAGAGGAAGAGGTCAAGATTGTTCTCCACCCCTTCTGAAAAGGGATCTACTCTTGAAAAGAGCTCTACCCTGAAATGAACGAATGAGCGAATTCTTACTTTTCAGAATAGATCCCTTTTCAGAGGTGGATTGGTTTGTAGTCACAAAGTTGTCTCTCTTGTAAAAATTGAGGATACATACCAAAGTGTATCTAGTCAGTCCTCTTCAGACATTGTTTCACAGCGAAGACTCACGCAACCAGTGCGCCGTATATTCTAATATTTCGTGTTGATATTTTGTTAGTTTTTCTCTAATATGCTAAAGGTTTGCATAATGCTGACTCCTGCCCACGATCAGTTCTGACATTGGGCCTCATATAATCTTAAATTTTAGAATGTCGTTTCTGCGCCGCAGCACCATTTTGTATTTGATATTATTCAATGTAATTAGGCGCCGCTTTCGGGGAGGCAACTCTAACAATCTTTGTATTGCACGAATGAAGTAGGGCTCTACTCTGAAAGGAACGAATATGCTCCCTGTGAGAGCAATTACTTTCCATTTAAAGTCGAATCCTTTTCTAAAGAAGTTATGTGCGCAGGAAGGCATTAAAAAGTCAAAGAAGTGGCCTCCCTAAATCTACCAATGTATCTACTAAGCATGCTAGCTAAAATTTCAGCTGACGATATTATGGCTTATTCTTTTGTCAGAAAACAGGTTTTGTCATTTCATGCAGATTATCTCCTGTGGAAATATCAAAGCCTATTTTTAGGAAAAATATCTACAGTTTGTCGTCTGCTGAATTTTTGTTTTGTTTATTGCAGATTGACGGTGGTAATGTGGTTCCCTCAAGACAGGAGGACCAGTTACTCATAGCTGTACTTAAGACACCTGTTCTCGCAGGCATAGATGCTTCACACGCTTCCTTTCAGGTAAAAGAGTGTATCCGGTATTTTCCCTAAATAAGGGATGCCTCTTCTTCTTTCCGTACTTGTAACATTTGGACAAGTCGTACATGCATCTGTGATGTGTCTTAAAAAGCTGGATAGCTGGATGAAAGTTCACCCGCAAAAAAAGGTGTTTTACTAAAAGTTTTGAGGTTCTGACTTTGAGTGTCTTACGATGCTTTGTTCAAAACATTTTTTGGAAGATAATTATGTGGATTTCAGCATTAACAGACAGTTCTTAAAGTAGATTTTGCATGACAACATCTCCAAATTAGGCCCCCATTCCTTGGGAAGAAATGAAATTGGCTACCATAGAGGTGAAATGCATGTATATAGTAAAATCAGTATATCAGAAAAGTGGCTGTTATAGAAAAGTGACTATTGTAGTGAGTTGACCGTTAGTGTTGGTTTAATATGTAGTAAAACTGCACTTTAAGATATCAGAAAAGTGGCTGTTATAGAAAAGTGACTATTGTAGTGAGCTGACCGTTAGTGTTGGTTTAATATATAGTAAAACTGCACTTTAAGATATCAGAAAAGAGAATGTTATAGGAATGTTATAGGGAGGTAACCATAAGTGGAGGTTAAATATATTGTAAAACAGCATTTTGCGAAATCAGAAAACTGGCTGATATAGAAAGGTGGCTGTTGTGGAAAAGTGATCGTTAGTGGAGGATCCACTGTAGTTGAATAAGCGTGGAATGCCAATTTCATTTTTTTTTTTGTTGTTATCTCAACTCGCTAAGAATGAGGGTTTTGTTAAGAACAATACCAACCGTAATTTACTTTTTGTCGTATAGATGTACAGAAGCGGAGTATACAGTGAACCAGCATGCAGTTCGACACATATAGACCACGTGGTACAGGTGGTTGGGTACGGTTCGTTAGATGGAACGGATTACTGGATTTGTAAAAACAGTTGGGGTATGTACACGTCAAACTATATTAAAAACAAGATACCAAGGAAAGTCCACAATCTCTGAACACAGCCGTCCCAGTGCGCTAAGGGTTGAATACCATATGACATTACAGAGTAGCACTTCAGCGAAAAAAAAGAAAAGAAAAAAAAAAAAAAAAAAAAAAACACGATGAGAAGTAACAATATCTGCTTCGGACGTTCAGTTAAAACCGTTGAAAGCTTAAATATTAATGAAGAATCAGAAAGTGTCACAGTCACAGATCGACATGATGTCGATCTATGACTGTGACACTTTCTGATGTCACATCTACTTAACGTAACGTGAGGAAGAGCGAATTCATCGACAGCTATAACATATATCTTAACGACTAGCTAAACGGCCAGCTCCCTCTTCTTCAAAGAAGGTAGTCACAAAGCTAGACAGAACAGAAGAAATACAAGAACAAGGCACGAAAAATGATGAAACAAAACTAACTCAGCAGCCTGGGCAATAAATACAAAACAAACGACCACTTTCAGAACCACTGTCTTAGAATGCGCGGCGGTTAAATAACTATCGATGGTTTAACCAGTTCTACGGCACCCTAATCTTCACTTTAGATTCCGACATTACTCCGAATACCATTACGAAAACACGCCTATACAAATATATAGAAAATTTCACCTCCAAAAAACAGAAAATTTTCAGAAAAAAACTCAAAACATAGATTGTAGGTACTCGTTAGAACTGCCTCGGCGAGGCGGTTCTAACGAGTACCCACAATTTATGTTTTTGAGCAGAAATAAGAAAAATAATGTATACCCCTATAAACCCCAGTTTTACCATATAAAAGTGAGGTTTAAGGGGGTCAAAATTATATAGGCATGTTTTCGTGATGCAAAGAATGCATCGGTTCACGTAAAGTATTTATTACACAATTACTGTATCATTGCGGCAGACAAAATCACATTTCAATAACTAGGATGAAAAGAAGGTGATGACTCATGCCTAAATGTATATACAGTGGCAGTCATTGCAAAAGCAAAAACTTTACTTAATCCACGTAGGACAGACCAAGATCATGTATCAGATATCTATCCACCTGTTTTTATGAGGGCCATACCCTTGTATTTAATCCGAATAACACAGAATAATTGTAAAAATGTCACTCAGCTGCATATTTCCTATAATAACATCTGGATATGGCATTATGTAAGGAAATATATGATTTACCTGAAAAGTAAAAGATAAACGCAGAAAATCTGTAAATGCGGGGATACCCAGGAAAGGTTACAATCCCGAAAGTACAGCTATCCCAACGTAATAATAAAACACACACACACACACACACACACACACACACACACACACACAAAGAAAAAGCATTTACCCAGCTAACATTCTCCGTAAATCTACATCGGGCCGTCATCGGCCCGTCAGCTACTCTGACGGGCCGATGACAGCCCGATATAGATTTACGTAGAATGCTGACTGGGTAGTGTCACTGGCAGGCTATGCTCTGTGATTGTGGTTCTTCCTATCCTGAGCATCTTCTACACACTTCTTCATTAGCTAATGCATAACATCTGTATCCCAGTCAGCATTCTACGTAAATCTATATCGGGCCATCATCGGCCCGTCAGGGTAGCTGACGGGCCGATGAAGGCCCGATGTAGATTTACGTAGAATGCTAGCTGGGTATAATATCCCATCTTTTTGTAGCAATTAATTATCTCTTTGATATTTTCAAAGCCATCATTAACGTTAGAGCGGATTAATGACTGTTTGTTACATTTTAGCACTTATAAATACATTAAATATTACATCTCTGTAACTGTTGACATGTCTTGTTTAATGCTCCTCAGGTTTGATTCTTTTGAGCCATTTAGCTATCCGTAGCCGTTTTCTTCCTTACGAAAAGAACGGAAGTCGTGCTTGAACTGACAGTTAAGAGACATATTAATATTGTTTCAAACATTTGATAATATAACATTACATTGAGGGAACCAGAAAAAAAAGACGCCCACATTTATAAAATATCAAGACTTTTTTATTCTTTAAACCTTGCAGTCCTTCATGCCAAAACTAATTATTTGGTAAACAGTGTAGATTCCACACTGTTTGCAAATCTATTTTTACTTTTAGACTGAAATCCCTGTCTGCATCAGTGGACATGTCCAAATCCAAGGATGGAAGAATCCACTTCAGAAACCAGGGGATGAAAGGGTTAGATTTAACTTGTCAATATATATTTTTTCTTATTTTCAGGTGTAAACTGGGGAATGAAAGGTTATATTTTGATTGCGAGAAACAAAGGCAACATGTGTGGTATAGCAACCATGGCCATGTACCCTGTATGAGATGCCAAAATAGAAGACACTCAAACGTTTATATTTGACATAGTTTAATAATATTCAAACCAGTGGTACCGATAAATCACTCAGGTTTTATTAATAGCGTTTCAGTCTAAGAAATAAATGCCTTTTCCAGAGGTAATGTACAGATCTCACAATGGCTATAAATTTATAATATCATTATGATAGCAATTTGAGGATTGATGCTATTTAGTGTTTCCATAGCATTTTGCCACAACAATGTGATTTGTATATAGTCAGCAAATGGTCCCAGGGGCGTTTTAATCATTACGAAAACAAGCCTATTCAAATATATAGAAAATTTCACCTCCCGAAACTGAAAAATTTCAGATAAAAAAAAACCTGATGTTTTTCATATTTCTGCTCAAAACATAGAGTGAGGCGGTTCTAACGATTACCCACAATCTATGTTTTAAGCAGAAATAAGGAAAAGAAAGTATACCCCTGTAAACCCCAGTTTTACTATATACAAGTGGGGTTTAAGGGGGTACATATTATGTAGGCATGTTTTCGTGATGGCAACCGGTTATCTGTTATAGAGAAAAACTTTTACTTTACAGTGATGTTGCTTAAATTTTGTTTACCTCTACAATTTTTGCATTGAATTGAATGCTATTTTTACTAAATATACACATCGCGACAGCAACACCAAATCATCATAAACGGAGGATTTATGGCTTGTGTACTGTCTATCACGTTTGGTTTGCTCTTCCTCTTGGTATCATCACTAGGCTATATTTTGTGGCTGAGGCTATTCCTGGATATCTTCTGTACTATTTTTATTACTTCCACACAACCAAAGCAAAATAAAACAAAAAATAAATAGATTAAGACAATGGTCTGTCTATCAATAGAAGTACTCATATACGTAGGTAAGATTTATGTGAATTCGAAATATTTACTTCTTCGACTACAGTCGACTTCGCTTATCTCCAAGTGAAAATGTTTTCCCTGTTTAAACATGGAAAACTAATGACAGGTAATAAAATATTGTGGAAAAGAGGAGAAATTGCTCCTTATTTCTTCTCTTTTCCACAATATTTTCAATACATCTTAAACTTCAGGAGTCAAATTACATATTTGTGAAATGTGATTGTTCGATTTATTTTTTTCCTCGATTCTGCAAATCTGATATGTCGAGGTACGTATTTCAGAGAGCCCCTTGGACCGAGATAACGAGTCGATTGTATTTGTCTGCAAAAGCATTGGCATGTACATGTATCATTTTAAACTAAAACCAGATCCATCACGAAAACACGCCTATATAATTTTGACCCCCTGAAACCCCACTTTTATATAGTAAAATTGGGGTTTACAGGGGTATACATTATTTTTCTTAATTCTGCTCAAAAACATAGATTGTGGGTATTCGTTAGAACCGCCTCGCCGAGGCGGTTCTAACGAGTACCCAAAATCTATGTTTTGAGTAGAAATATGAAAGATATCAGAGTTTTTTACCTGAAATTTTTCAGTTTTTGGAGGTGAAATTTTCTATATATTTGGATAGGCGTGTTTTCGTAATGTTATATAAGGAGTCTAGATCCTAACAAAATAGAATTGCCCAATACATGCCGTAATTTTAGGAGCTACAATATATACCATACTTCTTTTCTGTTAAAGTTCCGTCTCATTAATGAAAATAGTACATTTATTGTAAGCTGATTTTACCCATTCAAGGCAGAATAAATTCTCCCACATTTTTTATTGGAAGAGTCCATTTTCGATTTTAGAGATGTCAGGCTCTATAATATATAACTTACTAAAGAAAACTATTTGGAAACAGTGGAGACCCTGATCAGACGCCGCGTTCTGTTGCCACAGAACGCAGCGTCTGATCTGGGTCTGCACTGTTTGCCAGTTACACGTTTAGGGGTCTCCAGTCTTCAATGGGTTAAACCGTGAAAACATTAACAGTTCCACCAGGTGGGCCAGTTTCAAGGAAACAGTTGAGCACATGTTCCCGTATGACATCTAGCGCTGGTGGCTTTCCCCGTCTGTCGATTAGCTCAACGGTTCGGTTATCGTAAAAACGCACATTTATTGAGTCCATCATGCTGCCACCCATGGCATCATAATGAACCGTGGGCTTGATAGTACTGTCTATTAGATGTTCATTTACGACATCGTAATCTGTAACAGAAACAGAACATCATATGTACTGGGACAAAATGACCTTTATGCCAAACATCAACAGCAAACAGCGATGCCAACCAGTCTGCGTGCTGATCAGGACCGTCTTTCTGCGGGCAACAAGGAATATGACGGTGCAGCTTCGCAGGCATACATGTATGTACATATTAAATATGGAGATACCCAAAAAAGACCACAATCACGCCATACAGTTCCTCCAAGAAACCACATAAGGAATGGCTATCACAAAATGCCCTTCATCACATCACGAAAACATACCTATATAATTTTGACCCCCTTAAACCCCACTTTTATATAGTAAAACTTGGGTTTACAGGGGTATACATTATTTTTCATATTCTACTCAAAAACATAGATTGTGGGTACTCGTTAGAACCGCCTCGGTGAGGCGGTTCTAACGAGTACCTACAATCTATGTTTTGAGCAGAAATCTGAAAAATATCAGATTTTTTTATCTGAAAACTTTCAGTTTTTAGTGGTGAAATTTTCAATATATTTGAATAGGCGTGTTTTCGTAATAAAAACAGAACAAACAATTGAAAAGACACCCGGTTCCAAGGCGGTACCTTTGTTGCAGTTCTTCTTAATTCTTACATCGGTTATTGTAAATATTCCGGTTTCTTTGGTCATTGTTCTTCTGCTCTTTGTCTTTCGGTGACTTGGAAGGCTATTCTTCTGGCACCCTGGGTAACTGCATGCATATTTTATAGGCGCAAAACCTCACCTTTCATCCTGTCGGCGAGGCGGTTCTAACGAGTACCCACAATCTACGTTTAGAGCAGAAATATGAAAACTACTAGAACTTTTCATCTGAAATATTCGTTTTTTTGGTGGTAAAATTCTTAATATATTTGAATAGGCTTGTTTTCGTAATGTCGAGCGGCGTTCGATTTGACAAAGATTTGACTAATGCAGATAAATAGTACTATACAAAGTAATAAAATAGGGTTGTAAACACAGAGCGCAGACTTCAAATAACTATTTAACAGTTAATGGGGTGATCTTATCAGACTGTGTAAATGCACGTTTCTTAGCATTTCGCCTTTTATATAGACTACATGACCTGGCCCATAGTTATGGTAAATATGTTAATTTGAAAATTAGAGGTCTAGTTTCTTCACTTGATTCTTTTGTTTACAGCAGAGGTGTCTTAGAATGTGTCATAGTTCTTGAACAGTCATGTTGCATTTTAGTACACTGTAAAGCCTCGTATGTACACAACAAACACTTTAATCATATGTAGTATCTAGACAATAAACATTCTGGGCCCAGTTGTTCAAAGCATCGTTAGCTTAACGAGCTGTTAGTGGTCAAAATGTTAAGTTTTATAGTAAGTACAATATCTAATTCACAGGTATTTTTGCTAAAAACTGTGAGTAGCTTTTGCAACTGCGATTTCTTTTAGCAAAAATATTAGCCTATATGCCATATTTAATGGTAAATCAAACAGTCTCCGATTTTCGTGATTTTGTGTGTTTTTTTTTTCAAAAGCAATCCTTTTTGACGTTTATTTTAACGATACGTTAACTAACGACATCGTTAGTTTTTAACAACTGGGCCCAGGTAATGAATAGTATCTAGACAAAAATACACTGATCTGAGTGTGTTAATATTGACGGTTTTGACATGGTTTTACGCATGTAAAGGAGCTTTTCGCATATTGCAGTTCAGTTATAAATACTTACTAGGAATATGTCCTCCGAAGCCAGAATACGACGCCTCCCTGCCGCCAGCACACAGAAAAGTCATGACACTAAATGTCACCGCTTGTCCCTCCTTCAAAGCGTGCAAGATATCATCAAACTTGAACAGGTGTGTCGGAGTACCACTTGCTCGTAGAGAAACATCTGCCCTATAAAGTAATGAAACCCGTTCACCACTGAGTTTTTGAAGCATATTTTACTGTCTGGCTTTGGAAACATCCATTCTTGCAAACATATATGTCATTCACAAATTAGAATGGCCAAGAGTGTAGAATGAGATGAAATTGTATGGACATACAATGTTTGCAAAGTTATTGAAATGCAAGGGCTAGTACGAGCGTATGCAATGTTTAAATTGAAAGCATTTGATAGTTCTTTTAGTAACTAATAATTATACAAGAACAAAAAATGCAACATTCTAAAATCTCTATCTGAACACAAAAATAATTTAGAAGATGTCCAGAAAGTGCCACAATCACAGAACAGAGCCCCCTACCAATGACACCAAGAAGGCAAATAAACGAAGAATAAAACAAAAAGAATATAAGTGAAAATACCCAGGAAATGTCACAGGCAGGAAGCACAGCCTTCCCGAGGCATGAGCATGACAACTCATGAAAACCTAAATTTCCCGGTGTCTGTCCAACACATTCAAAATGAGTGAAAACATGGTGGATGACGATTTATAGATGTTTGTCTTCAGGACACTGAATACATTTTGTAGTTTTGTCCAACATTTTAAAAGGGAGACAAATTTTGTGATTTCCCCTTCTGAAAAAGTATCTATCTAAATGGGGGAAAAGTGCTCCCACGGAGAGCAAACTCTTTCTTTAGAATCGATTCATTTGTAGAATGCAGACACAAAGAATTATAACATTGTTGCCTCTCATTAAAAGTTTGCATTCCCATTACTTAATACAGATGAGGCCCTCCCAGGGGGTACCTGTTCCCTTGTTCCCCTGAAAAAATCGGCATTTTCCCTTGTTCCCCCAAATCAAGATATTGATTTTCTATGTTCCCTGTCCCCTAAAATTGCCTTTGTTCCCTTCAGTTTAAGACTTTTATTCCCTTGTTCTCCTGAAATAAATGGCCTTATTCCCCTGTTCCCCAAAACCCTTGGGAGGGCCTCATAGATTGGGTGATATGGTTCACTTTTGTAGACTAAACCACAACAGAATATAGAAAATTTATGAATGAAGCTACCTAGGAAAGGCCACAATCATGAAGCATACCCTTCCTGAGACACGGAGAAACGATGAGAGGAGGAAGAGACAATAAGCCTCATCACTATAGTTGCAATAATAGACATACCAAAAAAGAAATCAGCAGAGGAACCACCCTGGAACAATCAGCAGAAACATTACGAAAACATGCCTATTCAAATATACTGAAAATTTTACCACACAAAAAAATTGTAAATTTTCAGATGAAAAATTCTGGTATTTTTCTTATTTCTTTTTCCTCGGCGAAATAAGAAAAATAGCAGAAATAAGAAAAATAAAGTATACCCCAGCAAACCCTAGTTTTATTATATAAAAGTAGGTTTCAGGGGGACAAAATTATATAGGTATGTTTTCGTGACGAACAGCAGGTGGGTGTTAAAACCCTCAGTAGTTATTTACTACCGACCATTCTAAGGTGGTGGTCCTGGTATAATTTGTTCTTTGTGTGACATTGTGGCTGCTCGCTTCGGGATTGTTTTCGTCTTTTGTCCTGTTCGTTGCTTTATTATTGTGTTTAGTGGATCCTGTTTGGTATTGTGATCACCGTGTTGGAGATGAGGGAGCTGGTTGCTTTGATTTTCTTTGGGTTGTGGCATGAGTACAGCCTGTCGTGGTTTTTTGTTTTTCGTTCTCCTCGTGTTATTTGGTAGGTTATGTTCTGTGATTGTGCCTCTTCCTGGGTATTTTCTGTACTACATCAATAAAACATACCTATATAATTTTGACCCCCTTAAACCCTACTATTATATAGTAAAACTGGGGTTTACAGAGGTTGACATTATTTTTCTTATTTCTGCTAAAAACATAGATTGTGGGTACTCGTTAGAACCGCATTATCGAGGCTGTTCTAACGAGTACCCACAATCTATGTTTTGAGCAGAAATATGGAAAATATCAGATTTTTTTTTATCTGCAAATTTTCAATTTTTTGGTGGTAAAATTTACAGTATATTTTAATAGGCGTGTTTTCGTAATGATATTTTTACTCAATCGAAGCTTCGCTTTACTTCCGCTGCATCTCCTAATTACAAATATGTGTGCGGTCTACATAGGGTCCCCTATATCCTTAGTGAAACATCATTGCAGATGGCTCAGTGACGACGTGAAGCCACACCAAATGAAAAAACAACAACAACAAAAAAAAAAAAAAAAAAGAAAAAAGCTGGACCACGATTTGCTCCGAAGACAGACAGCAATAGTCAGACGCCAGACTTTTGAGATTGAAGAGTCGTTTATCAGCCCGAGATCCGAATCACGATCGTGCAATTAACTTGGTTAATAAACATGCATGCAATAAATATTTGACTACGTCGTCGCACACACACACACACACACACACACACACACACACACACACACACACACACATTAATTATAATGGATACGCACACTGTGAGATTTGTTGATTCCATAGTACAGGCATGTTCATACATTAACGTCATTACTCCGAAATCCGGGGTGTAAACAAGAGATCTTACAATGACAGTGTTGTTCGCCCATACTGTTATCTCCCTCGAAAGCTGCACCAGCTTCCCTGTAAAAGGAACACGTGTACATCATGTTTTATTTTTGTGTGTGTGTGTGTGTGTGTGTGTGTGTGTGTGTGTGTGTGCGTTCAACTTTATTACTGGTTTCCCTTTTATATAAAAGAACCCTAAGGATACATCATATTTAAGGCATATAAACCAGACCAGCTCATTTACAGTTTTTTATATATCAGTTGCTGATATGATCTTGTCTCATATGTCTAGTGTGTAGCGTGTGGAGAGGTTAATATATAGAGAGCTTTACTATATGTAGCTGATCCACAAATGTCAAAAAAGAAGACGCGTGAATAAAAAATATGTGAAGATAAAACCGAGTCCGTTTCTTGTTCTTTTATAATTCCAAGGTCAAGCTGTATAGACTGTATATACCAGTGCTGTTGAAGACCAGCTTTTGCAAATAGAAGACAAGATTGGTTGTCTCTTCTGGCTCTCTCTCATTGATTGTCCTATAATGGTCCACGTGTCCACCAAAGGGCTCCGTAAACTCTGGGTGTTCTTCTGACCCCTCCACTAGCTTACAGGAACCCAGGTTAACGTTATAGTGGAGAACCTGTCCTTGTGCTAGAGCACCGATAGCTCCTTGAAAACCATACACAGCTGATGTTTCTCTGTAGTAAATAAAAGCAGAATTTGACATTTGTAAGAGTTATAAAGAAGACGAACACAAAATGTATCCTGAAAAAGCCATGCAAAAATGCAGCAAATATCACAAAACAGCACTTCAATGAAATCAATGTTACATAAGTTTGCCGCTCTGGAATAAGCATTTTTGTAGTATGTACCTCATTCTAGATTTTTTGCGGAATGGCGACAGTAATACAATGAACTCAGTACGACGGTGTTTATAATTTGGGGGCTTTTCGATGAGATTTCTGAAGCAACAAATCGTCGTATTTAGTACATTGTGTACAATAAATCAATTCCAAATGAGTGGCAATTCGGTGTCTTGTCACGGTAATGTAAACAAATTAATGTACGTTTGTAGGCTATTAACCCTTCTCTTGCTGAACACGACATACCCTGTCTTAACAAACAATGTAGATCCAGATCAGTTGGCTTCTGAAGAAGCCAACTGATCTGGATCTGCACTGTTTGTCATTAAATATGTGAATTGCGGTCAAAAATCTGTACTCTGACTGGCTGGAAATTAGAAGTGAGTGTGGCATCTTAATTTATTCAGCAAGGCAAGGGTTAAGTTTAAGCATTCCCTTGTCTGAACATGGTTTGCTTTCATGTTGTCCTGTTTGCTGTCTTACCGTTGTAATTGGTGAATGCTGTCTGGCAGTGTGATCACTTCGTTGGGGAAGTACTTGTTGTCATTTTTAGGCCATGTTCTGCAAGCAGCTTCTATATAGTCGAACCTCAATAGCTCGAACCCTGGTTGCTCGTTTACCATCGCTAATTCGAACTCGTTTTTGAGTCCCCACGATTTTTTTCTGATAGCTCAAGCAAACAAATATTTTGTGTTTTGTGTACTCATTAGAATCGCCTCATCGATGCGATTCTAATGAGTACACTCAACATACCATTATTGTGTAGATCGAACAGGTTTCCCTAAATTTTTGGCCATTTGCTTCCTGACTGGCGCCATGGTTAACCCTCAGTGGCTCGACCTACCCATATTTCGAACAAATTTCCATTGTCCCAAAGATGTTTGAGCTATTGAAGTTCGACTGTACTATGTTCCGTTGTTTGGTGCAGCTTCGAATGGGTTTGACAATGACCTCCAACGACTATACGGATATGCATTTATACAAGACTTAAGTCGTCATTGTTAATCAGGCGGACTGACTGAAAGAAAAGAAACCGAAGTCACAAGAAAGAAATCGTAGATATTGTGAACGATAAGCATTGTTAAACATTTACCTGGGTTTGGCGTGTGCAGCATTCCATTCTCCCAAGAGAACTGAAAAACAAAATAGTAAGTATATTGAATATAATATGCGTAAACCAAGTGAGAAAATTTAACATAGGATACCTAACAAACAGAAATAAAAGTCGAGGCCCTTACTGCCAAACTGGCGACTTGTAGAAGTGAGTTATTTTCGAAAATTAAAACCTACCTTATCTTACTAAATTTAATGTGCTGGACCATCACGAAAACACGCCTATATAATATTGACCCCCTTAAACCCCACTTTTATATAGTAAAACTGGGGTTTACAGGGTTATACATTATTTTTCTTATTTCTGCTCAAAGACATAGATTATGGGTATTTGTTAGAACCGCCTCGTCGGTTCTAACGAGTACCCACAATCTGTTTGAGAAGAAATATGAAAAATATCAGAATTTTTTATCTGAAAATTTTCAGTTTTTGGAGGTGAAATTTTCTATATTTTTGAATAAGCGTGTTTTCGTAATGTAACGCACGTTTCTCTTATTATTTAGCAGTATTAAAACAGTATAGAAGATGTACAGGAAGAGCCACAATCACATAGCATTCCCAATGTTCGAAAACACAATACTAGGGAGAAACGTAAAGACGATAGGCGACAATAAACAGAAAACATTTCTGCCGATTACACATCAGCTTCCATGAATCGCAAAACAAAACAGTCACATGTATCAGACAGAAGACGCCCATGCAAAAGAAGTAGAAAGTATGCACGCCCATCCCGCCGAACACAACGCAACTACCACGACTCACGAAACTAGCCATTTTATTGAAAGAAAAACAATTTGTTTGAGGTAAAAATTGTACGAGTCAGAAGAAAAATAGATTTTTTTTTCTGTGACTAAACTTTTACAAAGAAAAAATGTTGAGGTATAGTTGAACGAAACAAGGAAACAAGGAGTCGAAGCGATGTCAATAAATATAATTGTGTATAATTGTGCATAAGACAAGTTCTATGACTTCACGTTTGTTTTCTAGCACACCTAGGTTCTTCTAGAAAGGATCTTATCTTAAAAGAAAAGATTTGCTCCCCGTAGGAACACATTCTTTCTTTTTAGAGTTCGACAAAAAAGGTAAGAGAAAAGTCCTGGGAGTGCCACAATCACAAACCGCAACCCTTCACAGACATAAAGAGGAAGAGGAAACAGTCAAAACCAAACAAGCGCAAATCGAACAAACGTACGAAAAGCACTGATAAGCTCTCTCTTCCCCAAGCGAGGTAATCGCAATGCTCAAAGGACTGAAAAAACACAAGAACAAAATAACACAAGGCAAGACTTAAAGCAAATCGCCAAGAAGTATAAACCACAAAGCAACAAAGAGTAATACCAACATCGGGACCACCGCCTTAGAACGGTCAGTAGAATAAACCATCACGCGCGTGTGTATGTGGGGTGGGGGCGGGGGGGGGGCAGCGGGGGTGGTTGCGGGGGGGGTTAAGCACTTTTACAGCCGCCCAACTTCACCCTGGATCCCGACGCTACTCTTAATACAGAAATACATAAAAATTCGGTTCGTCACAAGCCAATCTCTGTCGCAGGGTAAAGACGTAGGATCCGTATTTCATTCGACCCCAAGGTTATTTCTAGTGACGCAGGAGTAATTGCTAGTAAACTAACCTGTCACTACAATAAAATATCCAAGCATGGTCCCTGGAAACATATCTGCACAAATTCTATAGCTCAACTTTAACTGCACTTTTTATCTGTTGTCTTATCTATAACTTCGCTACTGGTGACCGGGAACGTTCTTGAGAAAGGAATACTGTTCAGATGAGAAATTACGTTTCAATTTTCGGCGATTAACATGTTTCAAAGATGTTACAAAATAAATAATAAAGGCAAAAAAAAAAAAAAAAAAAAAAAAAAAAAAAGATAAAAAGAAATCGCCCAAATATTGCTTTGTTTTGTCTGATACAATACTACAGAGTGAACCTATATTAACCCATTGTAATCGGGAGACCCGTAAAAAGGTATTGGCAAACAGTGCAGGCCCAGATCAGACGCGTCTGATCAGGGTCTCCACTGTTTGCAAATAGTTTAGACATTTTTCTCTCATAGCAAATTTCATAGCCGGACGTACCTAAAATTGAAATTGGACTCTTCCAATATATAGTGTGGAAAAGTCTCTTTAGTCTACAATGGGTTAATCAGTAAAAAAAAATGATTAATAGAATTCAATCAGTAAATGACACAATCCGGAAGCACAGCTCATCACGAAAACATACCTATATAACGCTGACCCCCTTAAACCCCACTTTTATATAGTAAAACTGGAATTTACAGGGGTATACATTATTTTTCTTATTTCTGCTCAAAAGCATAGATTGTGGGAACTCGTTAGAACCGCCTCGCTGAGGCGGTTCTAACAAGTACCCACAATCTATGTTTTGAGCAGAAATATGAAAAATATCAGATTTTTTTTTTATCTGAAAATGTTCGTTTTTGGTGGTGAAATTTTCAGTATATTTTAATAGGCGTATTTTCATAATGCTTTCCTAGGTACCGAAAGAAAAACAACTGAGGAACATATAATGACAAACCAAACGCAACAGATGAATCCACCGAATCCCGAAAACAGAAGAACTGCAACAGAGGCACCGCCTTGGAATAGCCAGCCTGAGTCGATAAAAGTGGAAAAGCCAACCTGAGTCGATAAAAGTGGAAAAGCCAGCCTGAGTCGATAAAAGTGGAAAGCCAGAGTAGAAAAACCAGCCTGAGTCGATAAAAATGGAAAAGCCAGCCTATGTCGATAAAAGTGGAAAAGCAAGCCTGAATCAATAAAAGTGAAAAAGCTAGCTTGGGTCAATAAAAGTGGAAAAGCCAGCCTGAGTTGATAAAAATGGAAAAACCAGCCAAAGTCGATTGAAGTGGGAAAGCCAGCCTGAGTCGATAAAAGTGGAAAAGTAAGCCTGAGTCGATAAAAGAGGAAGACAGACATACATACCAGAACACATGCACTGTATAGTGGAGCCTCGTTACAAGGACAGCATTTGTTCCCAAAGACGTTGCAATTAAAATGAATTTGCTGTTGTACAGAATATTTCATGATAGGTAAGAAAGGTCTTGTTTTGTTCTTATTTCCTCATAGAACCTTGGAACGGAGGCGATTCTAACAAATATCCAAAACATATGTTTCTTTAAAATATTAAATACAATATTCTTGCATAATTTGTGACTAATTGTTACCTCTTAAGCGAAGGTTTCATGACAGTAAAATTGTCATTATATCGATTTTTGTCGTTGTATCGAGTGTCGGTATAAAGAGGGTTGTCTCTATATACACAAGAAGGCCCAACGAGATAAACCGTAAAAGAAAACGATGAACCGCATTGGAACGGTCAGAGTCGGGGCTGCAAGCTTATAGCGGGGAGGTTGTGTTGGGAGGGGGCTTGAATATCAGATTTTTTCAGGCGAGGTCTCCGATGCAGTTTTGACCATGATATCTTCTTACTCAACAGTTTATCATTATTGAAGAATATAAGTAAAGATACTCAAAAAATGCCACAATGGAGAAGAACGGTCCTTCCAAGCCACCAAAAAAAGGGATTATGAACAAATAATAACCAAACAAACGTCACATATGAAACGACTGACGCAGAATATACAAAAAAAAATGTTCTGAAATAAAGTCGAGAACTCTATAAAAGGCTAAGATCAGGACAAAGTTAAATAACGAGCATGACCAAGGTGAGCCCGAACAAAGACAACAGCAGGCACCAACCGGTGTAGGAAATCACCGTCTTTAGTCCTGAGTCACCGTCGTTCAATTTAAGAAAAAAGGAAAGCTGTCCATCGTAAATGGGTTGATAAATAGGCATGGTTTATGTCGTATAATATCCTTGTTACATCTATGCTTTATATATTTAGTACTTAGTATTATTTAGCCTGAACTTATAAGCTAGCTCATCATAAAATTTGAGATCCGCTACGCCCTGCTGCAGAAGTAGTTTCAAGGTAACATCATACTGAGAATAGTAAAGAACAAGTCCAGGAAGCTGCAAAATTACAGAATATAGCCTACCCTACGAATGACACTTAGAGGAATAGTAAACAAACAACGACGAAAGCACACGAAACAAACTGCTCCCGCATTCCGATCGAGGTAATCACAATGTCAGACAGGACGCACAAAACACGATAAGAAGTTCAACTGGACCTAACACGGAAAAAGCCTCGCTGCGTGCAGTTATAAAAAAAACGAAAAAAAAGTAAAAAATAAATAAATAAATAAATAAATAAAAAAGAACTATACAGCCTTAGAACGGTCAATATTAAAACAAAAAAAATACCTGATTTGAAAAATGGGGTTAACTCTTTCAGTGCCAGATTTCAGACCACATTTGCCGTCTGCTATTTTTTTTTTTTTTAAATCGATTGAAAAGAAGTATGTTAAAGAACTGAATGTCAAACAGCGTAGATCCTGATGAGACGCCTATTTTGGCCGTGGAAGAGTTAATGGACATTCTCGAATTTGAGGACAAAGGTAAAGTGACTCAATATTTTGGATAAATACGGTTGACTCGACATCGTCATATTCGCTTTAACTCCGCCGAGGCAATGGATTATGCACCTATTGTTTCTACCAACCGCAGTAGTGGACCAACACTATGTTATATAAAATGTCACAGAGTAAGAAAAATATACCGCCTCAAGGGTACTTTAAACCAATTGCAATTTACATCTGCATAAAACACTTTCAAACTTGAAAATACAGTCGACTCTCGTTATCTCGAATTCCAAGGGACTCTCTGAAATACTTCGAGATATCCGTTCGTCGACATATCAGATTTGCAGAATTGAGGAAAACCTAATTCGATTAACGACATTTAACAAATATATGTTTAACTGGACTCTTGAACTTAGAGATATATTGAAAATATTGTGAAAAAGAGGAGAAATTGCTCCTGAATTTCTCCTCTTTTCCACAATATTTTTTACAAGTTGTTAGATTTTCTTATTCAGGCAGGGACCAGATTTTCACTTCGAGATAAACGGTTATTCGAGATAAGCGAGGTCGAGATAGCGAGAGTCAACTGTACATAGAAAAATGTTGCAAGATGAAGCTGCATATAAAGACCTTTGATCAAGAGTGCATAGAAAGAATTTGTAACTTGTAGCTACATAGAAAATTTCGTTTTCAGTCTGAATCTTTGTTGCTTAGAAAAGTCTTTGTAGCGCATTACGAAAACACGCCTATTTAAATATGTAGAAAATTTCACCTCCAAAAAAACTGAAAATTTTTAGATAAAAATTCTGATATTTTTCATATTTCTGCTCAAAACATAGATTGTGGGTATTCGTTAGAACCGCCTCGGCGAGGCGGTTCTAACGAATACCCACAATCTGTTTTGCGAGGAGGTTCTAACGAGTACCCACAATCTATGTTTTTGAGCAGAAATAAGTAAAATAATGTATACCCCTGTAAACCCTAGTTTTACTATATAAAGGTGGGGTTTAAGGGGGTCAACATTATATAGGCATGTTTTCGTGATGGACGATAACCCAATTATGCTTGGTGTCCCATAAATGGGAAACTGGCAAATAGTGTAAACCCTGATCAGACGCCGCGGCGGAATTTCTAAAGTGAATGATAAGAATAAAAAGAAACCAGACACACCATCTATTATTCCATATGTTCATTAAGCATATCCCGAAGAAAAATTTCACTTATTTTGACAGTTTCGTTTCTCATCGAGAACCATCATCAGCCCATGACATTGACTGCCACATAAGTGAAATGTTTCTTCGGGTTATGCTTAATGAATATATGGAATAATGTGATACTCTATCGTGCTGGATCTATTCAGTGAACACCTTCTATTAGACATGGACCTGTCCAAAGAAAGAGGTGGAAGAGTCCATTAGGCATTAATGGGTTAAAACTGTATGGAAATATGTTTTGAGAGGATTGACCCAGCACCCCCACCCACCGGAAGCGAGGGTCACACAAAAGAGAATATAGCAAACTGTTACACTTGAATCCGGAAAATAAAACTAGACAAAAATATAATGCACAATTCAGATACATTTACCGAATATACAAGGGGAGCAATTCTCTCAAACCATTGACATTTTGTAAAACGAGTTTCGCCTCTTTGAGAAACTGGTAGAGAAGATGTCCAAGAAGAAAACATAACAAAACAAAGCCATCCAATCGCGATAAACAGCATACATGTTATAAACCAACGAAAAGCAAAGCGACCAGTTTCCTCGTCCTAAACGAGATGATCGTAATGTCGGATAGGAACAACCAAACACAATAATGTCTGACGGACAGGTCAAAACAAAACAAAGCCGTAGCAAGAAGCCACAAAATCCCTCAGTCAACGAACACCACAAGAATCACCGCATTTAGGACAGTCAGCAGTAAAGGAAAACTACTGGAGTGGACGCTGGGGTCTGTAAATTGTTTGTACAGGAACACCAAACTTCATCCGGCGTCCAGTATTGTAGATGTAAAAAATGTACGGCAGGAATATAGGTTCCCGAATTCAATTAGTGAAACATAACAGAAAAAATGTAAATCAAATTACATTACTGTGACAAAAGAAGGATGAACGTTGAGTTGAATTAGAGAGGGCCTGAACATGTACACCTTTCATACATATTCGACTTGTACGGATTCAAATCACCCTTCACATCCATGCAGCCTAATTATGTTGAACTTCCCCCTTCAACCCGCACACAAAAGAAGACGAAAACAAACTACAGTCAAACTTAATAGCTCGAACATCTTTAGGACCATAGACATTTGTTAGAGATATAGGTAGTTCGAGCCACTGAGGATAAATCATGGTGCCAGGTCAGGAAGCAAATGGCGAAATTTTAGGGAAATCTGTTCGATCTTTTCCACAACAATGGTATGTTGAGTGTACTCATTAGAATCGCATTGATTCTAATGAGTACACACAACATATGATTTCATGATAAAATAAGAAAATTTCTCTAAATATTTGTTTGCTTGAGCTATCGGAAAAGATTCGTAGGGAGTGAAAAACGAGTTCGAATTAACCATGGTAAACGAGCCGTAAGTGTTCGAGCTATAGAGGGTCGACTGTATTAAGGCAAGAAAATGCACAAGACGAGCTAACTTCGTCTTCCAATCAGAAACGAGCAGCTATTTGTGTCATAAGTACAAAGACGGTTCGGTTATTGGATGTAGTAATGAAAACTAGAGGCCTAAGTGGCCCAGAAATCGCTCACCTGGATTAGGCTGATCATGATATGTTAGATTGTGCTATGGTGGCCAACTTGGCTATCAGATCAGATTGACTTTAACTATTTAGAATCTGATGTTGTTTGAAGAGTTTCAAGACTGCCACTATGGCTGCCATCTTGGATATTGGAACTGAACAATTCAGCAATTCTGAATCTCCATGTCACCCCGATGCCTCCCATCAAGTTTTGGCTCAATCTGACTTTCTGTTTGGGAGAAGATGTGGTTTGAAGAATTTCAGGATGGCAGCCAGCCTGGACATTGGACAAAAGGGTTATAGCAATTCTGAATTTCCATGATACCCCAATGCCTCCCATCACGTTTAAGCTCAATCAGACTTACCGTTCGGTAGCAAATGTGATTTGAAGATTTTCAAGATGGCTGCCATGGTGGCCATCCTGGATGTCAGAACGGAACCATTTTAGCAATTCTAAATCTCCATGCTGCCTCAATGCCTTCCACCAAGTTTCCGCTTCATCCGACTTACTGTTCGGGAGCAGATAACAATTGAAGACTTTCATGATGGCCGGAGGAGATGTTGTTTGAAGATTTTCAAGATGGCTGACACGGCGGCCATCTTCGATATCGGAACAGAATGATTTTAGCAATTCTAAATCTCCATGTGGCCCAAATGCCTCCCACCAAGTTTGGGCTCAATCTGACTTAGGGTTCGGGAGCAGATGTGGTTTCAAGATTTTCAAAATGACCGCCCAGGCGGCCATCTTGGATAGCCAAACGGAACAATTTAAGCAATTCTGAATCTCTACGTCGCTCCGATACTTCCCATCAAGTTTTGGCTCAATCCAATTTACGGTTTGGGAGGAGAGGTCATTTGAAGAATTTCAAGATGGCCACCATGGCGGCCATCTTGGATGTAGGAACGGAACATTTTAGCAATTCTGAATCTCTATATCGCTCCGATGCTTCCCATCAAGTTTTGGCTCAATCCGTCCTACGGTTTGGGAGGAGATGTCGTTTGAAGAATTTCAAGATGGCCAACATGACGGCCATCTTGGATATCAGAACAGAACGATTTTAGCAATTCTGAATCTCTATAACGCTCCAATGCCTCCCATCAAGTTTCGGCTCAGTCTGACATGGTTTGGGAGGAGATGTCGTTTGAAGAATTTCAAGATCGCCGCCGTTGGATATCGGAATGGAACGATTTTAGCAATTCTGAATCTCTATGTCACTGTGATGCTTCCCATCAAGTTTTGGCTCAATCAAACGGTTTGGGAGGAGATATCGTTTGAAGAATTTCAAGATGGCGACCATCTTGGATATCGGATCGGAACGAATTTAGCAATTCTGAATCTCTATATCTCTCTGATGCCGCCCATCAGGTTTTGGTTTAATCTGACTTATGGTTTGGGAGGAGATGTCATTTGAAGAATTTCAAGATGGCTGCCGTGGTAGCCATCTTGGATATCGGAACGGAATGATTTTAGCAATTCTGAATCTCTGTGTTACTGTGATGCCTCCCATCAAGTTTTGGCTCAATTCGATTTACGGTTTTGGAGGAGATGTCGTTTAAAGAATTTCAAGATGGTCACCATGGCGGCCATCTTAGGTATCGGAACGGAACGATTTTAGAAATTCTGAATCACTGTCACTGTGATGACTCCCATCAAGTTTCAGCTCAATCGGACTTACGGTTTGGGAGGAGATGTTGTTTGAAGAATTTCAAGATGGCTGCCATGGCGGCCATCTTGGATATCGGAACGAAACGAATTTAGCAATTCTGAATCTCCATGCTGCCACAATGCCTCCCACTAAGTTTCAGCTCAATCTTACTTATGTTTCTGGAGGAGATGTCAAAAATGTGGAAACATCTCTGCTGTGCCACGTCCTTTGAATGTCTACCAGATAGCCGACAAGTTTAATTTGCTATACCTGAAAAAGAATGAAATATGTGCACCGTTCAGCCGAAACAGAACGTAAGATAAACAGCATACACGCATACATAAATAATGCATAGGTTTAAGAAGCATAAACAATGTCAAATTAAGTGTGTAAATGGTGTCGTTGCATTACAAAAAGTTATCAGTAAAACCGCACTTAACACACTTGTTTTAGGAGGAAACAACGTAGTAGTATGTAAATTTTCAAGGGAAAATTTATTCCTTGTAGGGCATTACTGTAACAAGTCTATTTGACGTGTTCCCTCGTAATATATTGTGACAACATTAGTACAGTATTTTATCAGATGTTCAGTACTTTTCATTTTAAATCAGCCTTTTGATGTATTTGCTATTTCTGGCTTTTTTTTTTACTGTAACAATCTATCTGAGAGCGCTTAATTATCAAGTCTTCCTTATTTCTCGTGATATATGGTGAAAATGGCATGACTTGCCACTATGACTTAAATTAATTGGATCCAAGATCAACCAATCTTACTATTGTTCGTGGAAAATTCATATTAGAAAAAAGTCATTGCACCTTTGGTAATTATCGTCTTGTTTACCAGTCTTTCTCCATCTGGATCAAAGCAAAAAATGAAATAATACCCATCTCGTATATGGCTCATCCATTTAGGTATCGTGACATCCCGAGAATTAGTTCAGCTTGGTTTAAGTGCAGGCAATGGAATAACGTTTAATCAGAGATATTTGCTCGATTCTATTGCGTTGTTAGCATAAAAATCAAAACAGTAATTCTTTTTCTTGTTGACTATTCATAGATACATAAGACACTTGAGTTACTGCTTCTGTATAACTGTTGACCAAATCTGTGTAGCAATATTCAGAGCAGATGGAGCCCTCAATCCCTGGTTGGCAATCCATCTAGGAGAAGGCAACTCCAAACAAAAACCTACATATCTGGATTTGCCTGTTCCAGCTAGGTAGTCTGCTTCGGTAGCTAGGGAAGAAGAAATCATTTCAATGATTCAATGGCCTAAACGGCGATGCTGCAGCACAACAGAAGTCATGGCCATCCACTGCATCCGGGCTCAGCTCCAGATGTCTTGACACTGTCTTGCCTTTGGATTCAGCTAGGCCAGAACGAGAGAGTGACGTTGACTCTGCGCGCCTCTCCCTCACTTTAATCCAATTTACAGTTCATGTCATCTTAATCATATACACACAGCAACATCAAGCACACATATGCAAGCCACACGAAAAGCCCTGTTCCATCTGCAACAGACAGTTTTAGAACTAGTATTGGTCTAATTAGCCATCTTAGAACACACAAACAGTAGCATTTCTCGCATGTGATTAAGATTGGTTATTGTCAGTAATGACAAACGAACTATTATGACTATAGCGTTCATGTATGCTGGGATGTCTTGAAAATGCAGAACAAACAAGTAAATAAATAATACCAAATATGAGCTAATTCTCGTACTCCAACTGCTATAAACCAGGAGTTAATTTGTCTAAAAAGCTGACTTGTAAAATTTAAGCGCGAGCTTAGTTTAATTTATTTATTTATTTCATAAATGGTACCAGACTAAGCAGTCTGATGAACGCAAATCCTGCTTACTTTGAAAATGGAATACTCTTAAGCCGGTGCTAGGGGATGGGTGGCGGGGGGGGGGGGGGGGTGAAGGTGTATACCACCCCGCAAACTACAATGCCGCTTATGAAGAGACTTTATAAAACCGAATCTCCGATTTTCGTTCTTTTGTGTGTTCTTTGTTTCCAAAGAAAACCTTAGCGATTTTTCATTTTGTGTCATGTAATGACAACACAAACCCTTCTTCGAAACCAGAACGTACAAACGAAGTCAAGTAACACATCACATGTGATGTGCTACTTGACTTCGTTTGTACGATCTGGTTTCGAAGATGGGTTGGGCTCTTGACGAGGTGTAATTGCGAAAGAAGTGTGGTAGACCTCCAATGGCTCGGAGATCTTTGGAGCCATGGAAATTTGTTCTAGACATGGGTAGTTCGAGCCAATGACGGGTAATCATAGCGCCAGGTCAGAAGGCAAATGAGGATAACTTCAGGATGTATTTTAGATCTTCTATAAAAAATATGGTATGTTGAGTACACTCATCAGAATCGCCTGTTGAGGCGATTCTTATGAGCACACACAACATATATTTTCGTGACAAATCAAGAAATTTTCCGTAAAATAGCCCTAAATATTTGTTTTCCTGAGCTATCGGAAGAATTTCCGAGGGACTCAAAAAAAAAAAAAAAAAAAAAAACGAGTTCGAATAAGCCGAAGTAAACGAGCCATCAATGTTCGAGTCACTGAGGTTTTACTGTACCACCCTGGAACGGCCAACCACAAGACTGATGGGGGTGAGGGGGGAAGGGCTTTAAACTGCTTTCATGGATTGGCGTAAGAAAAGAAAATCGTTTACTTCTAGTCATGTTAAAATGCTAATGTTAATGTAAACAGTAAAGACCGTAATCAGGGTCTTTGTTTGCACAGATCCCAGTTTTGCACGAATTGTACAAGCGGTCGTATTCAACATTCATGAGATCGTCGATGGTGCACTATGTAATTTTTGGACAAATGATCCATTAACTCGTAATGATATGTAAAAGCTTACGAAAATGAAAAAAAAATAAAATAAATAAAATAAACAAATAAATAAATAAAAAATAAGATACTGTTTTTAAACCAAGCAACCCGAGTGGATTTTTCGTAAGCAGTGCGCGACGCAAGACTATCTAGGACATTTACCTTTACCACTCTCAGCAGACGACACATTTATTACATTTTTTCTAATTTGGTGACAATTTGAATGAAATGTTAAAACCAGTTTTCTGAGGAAAATAAGTATTTCATTTCAATAAATCGTCTGTTGCAAATTTTATCCGACGCTTTTTTTGGCGCTTACATTTAACTAGGAACACGTTTTCTGGCACTTAAGAGATATTGAATGTTTGTACAGAAAACTGTTGTGTTTTTACCACTGCGGTCCCCATTTCATTTTTAAAGTTTTTGTTTTATCTACAGTTGACTCTCGTTATCTCGAACTCGCTTATCTCGAATAACTGCTTATCTCGCAGTGAAAATCTGATCCTTGTTTTAACACAGAGATCTACCAACAGGCAACAAAATATTGGGGAAAAGAGGAGAAATTGCTCCTTAGGAGCAATTCTGCTCTTTTCCACAATATTTTTAATATATCTCTAACTTAGGAGTCAAATTACATATTCATTCTGTTAAAGGTGTTTGTTCGATTAATTGTTTTCCTCAGTTCCGCAAATCTGATATGTCGAAGTACGGATATCTCGAAGTGTTTCATAGATTCCCTTGGAGTTCGAGATAACGAGAGTCGACTGTATTTCATTTTGTAGTCATATTTTGCTCTACATGTTTGTCATGTTGTCATATATTAAGTTTCTGTTGGTATGATTAGATAAGATCACTTAACCAATGTTTAGAGGACCAGTCATACCCTTCATTTCAATTGTGTTTGCAAACTAAGGAGTGTTTGAAAAAAAAAAGAATGAATAAATAATCAAATAATCTATAGATTTAAATCAAATACCAGCGCTCTGGAGAAAAAGTCAAATAAATATATTCTTAGTTCTCTATTAAAACATGTGTTGCGGGTACACGTAGTTATTAAAATTTCTTCTGTGGCCACTTCTGAGAAGGCTCCAATATATTTTCCTCTAGAAATCAGGAAAGTACTGGTATTTAGTACTTTTACTGGAAAATAAAAGCGTCGTATCTGCAATTCATCGTTTGACAAGCAAACGGGTGGTCGCGGTGTATGCGCAAAAGTATGGAAATGGAATACGAACTGGTACATAAAGCTAAATGCAAAATAAATAAATCCGCAGCCTTGTCAGGAAAATTAGCTGTTTGTATACCGTATTTTCTCTAAGAATTGGGTCAGACAAACATTAAACAGAGTAGAGCCAGGATCTACACTGTTTGCTTTTCATTCAGTAGGTTTTCAGTCCATCAAGAGACAGTGCAGTTCAAAATTTATGATAAGAATGGTAAGGCGTTAAGGTGTCCGATTATTAAGGTAAATATGGTACAGTGTATAGGAATTGAATTTGGCAGACGACATTTTTAAGTATATTTCTAGTTTTTTCCAGCAAATAGGCTTTGACATTTCATGCAAATTGTCTCCTGAGGAGACAATTTGCATGAAATGTCAAACCTTTTTCTCTGAAAAAAAAAGAAAAAAAAAAAAAAAAAGAAAAATATATCAGTTTGTCGTCTGCTGAATTTTCCCAGAGATTGGTAATGATTAAGGCGATATTCAAAACAGAAGCAGATGATATTCATTTAAAGCAGACCTTGACTATAAAGTGAGGCTAAGCAGGCTTGTCTAGGTTCCATTGTTCATGCACAACTACGTATAGTTTCTCTGCGCAGGGTCACCCTGCGCGCGCTGCAATTTTATGATAGGTGACCGGGTTTCGTCTGCTAATCTCAAACGAACATTCGCAATGTGTAACCGCGAGAGAATCCGTCTGCATATCGATATGAGATGATATACTGTGGTAGTGTGAAGAAAGTCTGCGTCTCGAAGCAGACGACTTTCAATAACAGCTTTCTGACCGCGTGAGAAAGATTTCTGCGAGGAACCTTTTTCCTCTTTATTGATTTTAAGTGTTTCTGAGCATTATTACCGTTAGAGGACTTGTGTTCTTATTAGAAATGGATCTTATATCGTGGTTTCTTTGTTGTTATGTGTCAATATCTATGGTAAGTTCGTTCCTTTTTCCTACAAATCCTTGCATTTAGAATTTCCTTATAAGAACAATTATTTTAACGCATAGCCCTCTGGGTAAAATTTTCAGCAGACGACATATTGAAAAAAATCAACAGACGACATATTGAAATTTTTTTCTTATTTTTCCAGAAAACAAGATTTGACATTTCACATTGGATGAAATAGCAAAGCCTGTTTTCAGGGAAAAATAAGAAACATATAATTGATTTGTCGTCTGCTGAATTTGCCCAGAGAGTGGTAAAGGTTAATGTTATCCCATTTGTAGTTTTGTAATCTTACTTTACACAATTTGTTTTCTTTTCTTTTTTTCATGTTCAAGTAAATTATGCCTTTATAGATTTTATATAAAGGTAATTTGTAAGATGATAATATAAGTGTCATTGTAAATGCTGTTGTCTAGTGTGATATTATTATAGTAAATTTTCGATAAATCATTAGACATTGTCTGTTTAACGCTTATCATGCTTGGTAAATTTTTAGCAGAAGACATTTAAAAATATTTACATATTTTTCACAGAAAATAGGAGACAATTTGCATGAAATGCCAAGGCCTGTTTTCTGGGAAAAAAAAAATCAGAAAAATATCACCAATTGTAATCTGCTGAATTAGCCCAGAGAGGGGCAAAGGTTAATGATTTAAGTTTGCTTCAAAAATAAGAAAACAAAAATCATTTGACTGTTTTCTGTATTTAGAGCTCCAGATTCAGAAAGTAAAATATTCAGTAGACGACATATTGAAATATTTCTCTTATTTTTTCCTAGAAAACAGGTTTTGAATTTTCGTGCAAATTGTCTCCATTGGAGACAATTTGCAATGGAGACAATTCGCATGAAATGTCAAAATCTGTTTCCTGAGAAAAATAAGAAAATATCAATGTGTCATCTGCTGACTTAGCCAAAAGAGTGGTAAGGGTTAAACAAAACTTACAGAGAGTCCAGTGAGCATTACGAAAACACACTCATTACGAAAACACGCCTATTCAAATATATAGAAAATTTCATCTCCAAAAAACTGAAAATTTTCAGATAAAAAACTCCGATATTTTTCATATTTCTGCTCAAAACAGAGATTGTGGGTACCCGTTAGAACCGCCTCGCCGAGGCGGTTCTAACGAGTACCACAATCTATGACTTGAGCAGAAATAAGAAAAATAATGTATACTCCTGTAAACCCCAGTTTTACTATATAAAAGTGGGGTTTAAGGGGGTCAAAATTATATAGGTATGTTTTCGTGATGTATTCATTTATAGTGAAAATTTCACTACCAAAAACTGAAAGTTTTCGGATAAAAATTCTGATATTTTTAATGCTTCTGCTCAAAACATTAATTGTGGGTACACGTCGGTTCTAACGAGTACCCACAATCTAACCGACGAGTACCCACAATCTCTGTTTTTTAGCAGAAATAAGAAAACAAATGTACACCCCTGTAAACCCCAGTTTTACTTATAAAAGCGGTGTTTAAGGGGGTCAACATTATATAGGCATGCTTTCGTGATGGTACCACAAAACATGTGTTTTTTATTTCGCTGTTTATAAATAAATAAATAAATAATAATAATAATAAAAACTATCCTAGATTATTCCCACAAATATCACCTCAGCTGGAGATATAATAATTTTTGTATTACATGCATTCTATTCTTATAATAACTTGCATTTCATAAAAGATTTTGAAAAAAAAAAAAAAAAAAAAAGAGACTTTGAAAGAATTATAGACGTCGATTGACTATATCATGAGATAGAACAGTCTTATGACATGCGGCCAACGAAAGCCCTCATCAGACTGCGCATCCGTTGTGACTGATTAGGGGTTTTACTGCACGCCGCACTGTCGCTGGAATCAATAGAATATATCGATTGGTCAAATCACCTTGTTTCCCGAAATTAGCTAAGTGTTGGCTCGTTGTTAGTACATTATTGGTTAATTGTTAACTCATTGAATTCTGACAGTACTTGTATATACTATACATCCTTTTCATTTATATCTGATACAGCAGAGTTTCGATACTTCAAAGTACGAGTATTTGGGGTCAGGTATTTTTGTCTTTGAGTTATCAGGAATTTGAATTATCCAGTCAAAATGTATACTTTAATATGGACTGGGACCGAGCTGTCCATGACTTTGAATTATCGAGTACGTACTATAAATGCATGTGGTTAGAAGATCGATGTCTTTTGTAAAATGACATCACTGTATTTGAATAACAAGTACTTATTTTGGTGTGCATCGATATATATTCTACGGTATCAAAAGAGTCTTTAAGCGGTCAGCGAAGGCTCAGATCAGACTGCGCAGATGCGCAGTCTGATCTGAGCCTTCGCTGTCCGAATATTCTACAGCACCTAATGATTCTGTTAGATCCGCAGTCTGATCTGGGCCCGTTGTTCGCATATGCCCCGAAAGCACATTTTAGACAGCACGTCTCATCCTGCAGTCAATTCCTATCCATATAGACAAGGGATTAATTGTATGGATTTTCTTACAGTTGTACCGTCATAATACAGAAGAGTGTCTAAAGCGGTCGTTGTATGTAATTATTCCAAAGGCTGACTCATAGTATTCAGTAAGATGAGCACGTGCATAAGAAAACCGTGCATGTGCATACGGAGACCTTTATAACATAAACAAGATGACAGATAAGACCTAGATCAGCTTGGGCATCCGTGCAAGTGGGGTGATGCCCTCATTGTTGGTGTTCGAAGACAGATAAGGCCTAGATCAGCTTGGGCATCCGTGCAAGTGTGGTTTGCATTCATTGTTGGTGTTCTAAGACAGATAATGCCTAGATCAGCTTGGGCATGCGTGCAAGTGTGGTAATGCCCTCATTGTTGGTGTTCTAAGACAGATAAGGCCTAGATCAGCTTGGGCATCCGTGCAAGTGTGGTAATGCCCTCATTGTTGGTGTTCTAAGACAGATAATGCCTAGATCAGCTTGGGCATCCGTGCAAGTGTGGTAATGCCCTCATTGTTGGTGTTCTAAGACAGATAAGGCCTAGATCAGCTTGGGCATCCGTGCAAGTGTGGTAATGCCCTCATTGTTGGTGTTCTAAGACAGATAAGGCCTAGATCAGCTTGGGCATCCGTGCAAGTGTGGTTTGCCCTCATTGTTGGTGTTCTAAGACAGATAAGGCCTAGATCAGCTTGGGCATCCGTGCAAGTGTGGTAATGCCCTCATTGTTGGTGTTCTAAGACAGATAAGGCCTAGATCAGCTTGGGCATCCGTGCAAGTGTGGTAATGCCCTTATTGTTGGTGTTCTAAGACAGATAATGCCGAGATCAGCTTGGGCATCCGTGCAAGTGTGGTTTGCCCTCATTGTTGGTGTTCTAAGACAGATAATGCCTAGATCAGCTTGGGCATCCGTGCAAGTGTGGTGATGCCCTCATTGTTGGTGTTCTAAGACAGATAAGGCCTAGATCAGCTTGGGCATCCGTGCAAGTGTGGTAATGCCCTCATTGTTGCTGTTCTAAGACAGATAATGCCTAGATCAGCTTGGGCATCCGTGCAAGTGTGGTTTGCCCTCATTGTTAGTGTTCTAAGACAGGTAATGCCTAGATCAGCTTGGGCATCCGTGCAAGTGTGGTTTGCCCTCATTGTTGGTTTTCTAAGACAGATAAGGCCTAGATCAGCTTGGGCATCCGTGCAAGTGTGGTTTGCATTCATTGTTGGTGTTCTAAGACAGATAAGGCCTAGATCAGCTTGGGCATCCGTGCAAGTGTGGTAATGCCCTCATTGTTGGTGTTCTAAGACAGATAAGGCCTAGATCAGCTTGGGCATCCGTGCAAGTGTGGTAATGCCCTCATTGTTGGTGTTCTAAGACAGATAAGGCCTAGATCAGCTTGGGCATCCGTGCAAGTGTGGTAATGCCCTCACTGTTGGTGTTCTAAGACAGATAAGGCCTAGATCAGCTTGGGCATCCGTGCAAGTGTGGTAATGCCCTTATTGTTGGTGTTCTAAGACAGATAATGCCAAGATCAGCTTGGGCATCCGTGCAAGTGTGGTTTGCCCTCATTGTTGGTGTTCTAAGACAGATAATGCCTAGATCAGCTTGGGCATCCGTGCAAGTGTGGTAATGCCCTCATTGTTGGTGTTCTAAGACAGATAAGGCCTAGATCAGCTTGGGCATCCGTGCAAGTGTGGTAATGCCCTCATTGTTGCTGTTCTAAGACAGATAATGCCTAGATCAGCTTGGGCATCCGTGCAAGTGTGGTTTGCCCTCATTGTTAGTGTTCTAAGACAGGTAATGCCTAGATCAGCTTGGGCATCCGTGCAAGTGTGGTTTGCCCTCATTGTTGGTTTTCTAAGACAGATAAGGCCTAGATCAGCTTGGGCATCCGTGCAAGTGTGGTTTGCATTCATTGTTGGTGTTCTAAGACAGATAAGGCCTAGATCAGCTTGGGCATCCGTGCAAGTGTGGTAATGCCCTCATTGTTGGTGTTCTAAGACAGATAAGGCCTAGATCAGCTTGGGCATCCGTGCAAGTGTGGTTTGCCCTCATTGTTGGTGTTCTAAGACAGATAAGGCCTAGATCAGCTTGGGCATCCGTGCAAGTGTGGTAATGCCCTCACTGTTGGTGTTCTAAGACAGATAAGGCCTAGATCAGCTTGGGCATCCGTGCAAGTGTGGTAATGCCCTTATTGTTGGTGTTCTAAGACAGATAATGCCGAGATCAGCTTGGGCATCCGTGCAAGTGTGGTTTGCCCTCATTGTTGGTGTTCTAAGACAGATAATGCCTAGATCAGCTTGGGCATCCGTGCAAGTGTGGTAATGCCCTCATTGTTGGTGTTCTAAGACAGATAAGGCCTAGATCAGCTTGGGCATCCGTGCAAGTGTGGTAATGCCCTCATTGTTGCTGTTCTAAGACAGATAATGCCTAGATCAGCTTGGGCATCCGTGCAAGTGTGGTTTGCCCTCATTGTTAGTGTTCTAAGACAGGTAATGCCTAGATCAGCTTGGGCATCCGTGCAAGTGTGGTTTGCCCTCATTGTTGGTTTTCTAAGACAGATAAGGCCTAGATCAGCTTGGGCATCCGTGCAAGTGTGGTTTGCATTCATTGTTGGTGTTCTAAGACAGATAAGGCCTAGATCAGCTTGGGCATCCGTGCAAGTGTGGTGATGCCCTCATTGTTGGTGTTCTAAGACAGATAATGCCTAGATCAGCTTGGGCATCCGTACAAGTGTGGTGATGCCCTCATTGTTGGTGTTCTCAGACATATAAGGCCTAGATCAGCTTGGGCATCCGTGCAAGGGTGCTGATGACCTTATTGTTGGTGTCCGAAGACAACACCACCTAGATCATTTTGGGCGTTCGTGCAATGGTGGTGATACCCTCATTGTTGATGTACGAATACTCAGTATTTATTGATTTAATTTTTCTTTATTATTTTTGTTTTCTTGAATCTGTAAATCGAAAGTGGTTGTCCTGAGAGCACTGCACGAGTGGAACGGCTGAATTTTAATTTGCCTGACGCATGTGATTTACGGAACCGGAATGTGAGAAAATGTACTTTCGGACATGTGCGCCCATCGCAGACTCGAATCAACCTGCGCATACTTGCAGTCTGAGCAAGGTCTTCACCGTCGAACTGTAGTAACATTGTATATTTGGTTATCCTTAGAGCGCCCAGCGAAGACTGATCAGACTGCGCATCCGCGCAGTCTGATCAGAGTCTTCACTGAGCGCACATATTCCAAGGTACGTTTTTTCTCATTGCGGTTCTTATGTGTGTTCTCATGTCCTGACTCAAAATATAGGGCCTTATCTAAACATATTGTCAGTGTAAAGATAACGGTGATTGTAAATCAAAATAACACGGTTTAAAAGGAGATAAAATACTTCAATATGTAGGGACATATAATGAGCCGAGACGTTAGAAACGTACCTTATGACGTCACCCAGCGACGATTGGGATGAGCCTGGCCTTACGCCCAATAGGTATCTTCGCAGGTGCTCTGTGGATAGCCGAAGGTCCCAGTCTTTAGATGGACGACGAAGACGTAGAATTGTTTGTGCGCATGCGTAGTCTGCTGGGCGCTCATGTCATAAGGTGTACTTTCTCACGTTCGGCCCAAATACATGTGATGCATGTACCTAGCTGTAGATTATGACGCTATCTTCCCACCATAAAAGGGTCATATCCCCCATCCCACCCCACCTTCTCCTCTCTACTTATGGTGTGTAGTGGGCATTACACTCGGCTTCGTAGGGAGGTTCTTTGAGTATCCACATATATTTTCGTCGTGGGAAAGGAAGAAAACATTTATCTAGATACCAGTTTTATCTATTTGATCGCCAGATTTCATATCAGTTTTTTTTTTTTTATTTCGATGCACATTGTTCAACTATCTAGTATATCACTCGCACAGTTGTATTAGATTGTGTTTGTGTGTCTATCGAGAACTGCTTCGAGAAGAAGGTTCGGATGGCGTTGCTCACACGTATTACTGTTTAAGCATTCCTAGCCCGAGGAGTCTCTAGAGGGAATAGACGATAAGGTCAGAAGGGGTTGGGTTCCAGAACAAATTGAAAATACCTAACAGTGTTCCCAAATGTATATTTTATGAGTTTTGGTTATATAGCCATGAAACCTAGACTGGAAGAGACAATAAATGCAATGTACAATGAGACTTAGAATCTTCACTTCTAGACGTCCGTTAGTGCACAATTGATATAAACACAATGTAAAATGTTACCCGAAACCTAACATTTACCATTCAGCAGACGACCGTGAAATTGACATTTTTTGATATTGTTCCCCGAAACATTTCTTGCAAATTGTCTTCTTTGATAGTTATTATCTACTCACATTCGACATTCCCTATATATGTTTTCTTTTCATTCCTTGGTAAGGTCCTTTCCTAGGGAATTTCATACGCGCTTTGTGTTTACCTTTCTAACATTCCCTGTCTTCTTTTGACGTCTCGGTAAGGTGGTGCTTAGGCGGTGCTTTGTGATTTTGGTCTTTCCTGGGGACTTTTACTTTTTTTTTTTTTGTTTATGTTTATTTGTCTCAAATTCCCAAACGTCTTCTTTTGGTTCCTTGGTAAGATTCTCTGTGATTTTGGCCTTTCCTGGTGAACTGCACTTGCATTTTTGTTTGTGGTGTGTTTATTTATCTCAGATTCCCTACATCTCTTTTGATGCCTTTGTTAGGCTGTGCTTAGTGATATAGGCCTTTTCTGGTGAACTTGCTTGTATTTTCATACGCGGTTTGTGTTTATCTTTCTCAAATTCGATATTCCCTATGTTTCTATTGATTCCTTGGTAAGGCTTAGCTTTGTGATTGTGGCCTTTCCTTGCGAACGTCTCATGTATTTTCATACGCGGTTTGGTTTATCTTTCACACTTTCCCTATGTTTTCTTTTGATTCCTTTGTAAGGCGGTTTGTTATTTTGGCCTTTCTGAAAAACTTCACTTGTATTTTCATACGCGGTTTGGTTTATCTTGCCCACATTCCCAGTGTCTTCTTTTGATTCCTTGGTAAGGCGGTTTGTGATTTTGAACTCTCTGAAAAACTTCACTTGTATTTTCATACGCGGTTTGTGTTTATCTTTCTCACATTCCCGCTGTCTTCTTTTGATTCCTTGGTAAGGCAGAACTTTATGATTTCGGCCTTTTTTGGGAACTTCACTCGTATTTTAATAGTCAGTTTGTGTTTATCTTTCTCACATTCCCGCTGTCTTCTTTTGATTCCTTGGTAAGGCAGTACTTTGTGATTTTGGAAACGTTACTTGTATTTTTGTTTGTGGTTTACGTTTATTTGTCTCGAAATCCCATACGCCTTCTTTTGATGCCTTGGTAAGGTTGTGCTTTGTGATTTCGGCCTTTCCATGGGAACTTCACTTTTGTTTTCCATTACGAAAACACGCCTATTCAAATATACTGAAAATTTTACCACCAAAAAAAATTGAAAATTTTCAAATAAAAAGTCAATTATTTTTCATATTTCTGCTCAAAACATAGATTGTGGGTACTCATTAGAACCGCCTCGGCGAGGCGGTTCTAACGAGTACCACAATCTATGTTATTAGCAGATATAAGAAAAATAAAATATACCCTTGTAAACCCCAGTTTTACTATATAAAAGTGGGGTTTAAGGGGGTCAACATTATACGGACATGTTTTCGTGATAGTTTTCGTTCTCGTTTTGTTTTTATTTGTCTCAAATTCCCTGCATCTTCCTTTGATGCCTTGTGATTTTGGTCTTCCCTGGGGAACTACACTTTTAATTTCGTTCGAGGTTCGTGTTTATTTGTCTCAGATTCACTACGTTTCTTCTGATACCTTGGTAAGGTTGTGATTTGTGATTTTGATCTTTCTTGGGGACTTTACTTGTATTTTTTGTTTGCGATCTCACATTCCCTACGATTGTTTTTTTTTGTTTCGATGCCTTAGGAAGGCTTTTCTTTGTTTTACACTGTGGTACCCTTTCTAGTGCACCTAAACTCGAAATGCCAGACGTTAATATTTATTCGGTTGCAGCCTCAAATTACCAGACTATACTTTATTTTTTGTCGTATTTTCTCTTGACATTTCATTCAAATTACAAGGCAATTGAAACGAAAAGCCAAATTTCTTTCTGGACGATTCTAATAAATTTCGTGACCTTCTTTTTCAGTTCTGAGAAAGTTGTCGTCTGCGAAAGTCGCCTGCTGTAGCGTAAAGGTTAAAACTGTCTCAGCGTATCAGTTAATAAATCATCTTATTTCGTCATTTGCATGTTAACTTATTCTGACCTTACTTAACGTGTATGGGTACGCTTGGTAAATTTTCCGCCAAGGGAGACAATTCTGTGACTTCCTGTTTGCTTAAATGTACACCAGTCGCCTTCTGAAAGGGGGTCTACTTTACGAGGAAAGAATTTGCTCCCTTAGGGAGCAAATTCTTTCCTCTTAGAGTAGACCCCTTTTCAGAAGGGTTGCAAAACAATATGGAAAGAGTTGCCTTCCCTGAAAGTGTATCTGTTCTACTTAACTGATTATGAGCGTCTGTCTGACAATGATGAGAAGAAATGCATGTAATGAATAATGACTGTCATTTATATGTTGTTAAGTGCAATAATTAGACCTCGATTAGATTATACAGACTGTAGATATTTGTTTTAACCCTTTCATCCCTGAGATTTGCAATGGACTCTTCCGTGTGTGTTTGTGGGGGTTTTTTTTCTTTAATTTGGACACGTCCATTGTTGCAATATTGATTATCAGTCAAAAAATCTAAAACAGAATTTCAAAAAGTGTAGATCCTGATGAGGCTGCTTGTTACAAGGCGTCTCATCTCGATCTACACTGTTTGCAAGCAGTTTCATCTGGTTATACACTGTTTGCATAAGAATTTGTTTTGGTCTACCGGTCTGAAAGGATTAAATCGTAAAGGGAATTAATAAAATGAACAAATCCACACACTTGTTTAGCTGTATATAATTCTTAGTACAAACACCAAAATCACACTCTGGTAACATTTTTTCGTGAATTTGTTCATTTTTAAAGATCCTTTTTAAGAGATTATGACTGTTAGAAAAGTGGCCATGGACAAGTTTTTGGTTTTCTTGTGTTCTAGCTTGAGATCGCCATGGAGTCCATTGCTTGCTTTCATCACAGTGTTTTTGATAGTATGTTTTTCACTGTCATGTTTCACAGATGAGGTAGCGGCCCCATTACGGTTGGTATTGGGGTCCTCCACCTCATCTGTGAAACATGACGGTAAGATATATTTGTGGTTTGGAGATGCATCAGATTTAAGGGTGAGATTTCGTGCAAGTAAAACTACAGTAAAACCACAATGGCTCGAACATTTTTGAGACCAATGAAATTTATTCGAGACATGAATATTTCGAGCCATTGAGGGTTAATCATGGAACTAGGTCTGGAAGCAAATAACGATAATTTGCGGATTTTTTTTTCCCTTTTCTATACAACAACTGTATGTTGAGTGTAATCATTAGAATCGCCTCGATGGGGTGATTCTAATGAGTACAGATAATACACAATTTCAATATAAAATAAGAAAATCTCCCAAAATATATGTTTTCTTGAGCTATCGGAAGAATTTCGTAGGGACCCCAAAACGAGTTCAAATCATCCAAGGTAAACGAGCCATCGGTGTTCGCGTCATCGAGGTTTTACTGTAGATAAATCAGCAGTTTTCCTACTGGCTGTCCTTAAACCAAGGGAGTTTTGTGGGGCTGTACAACATAGTTTATGAGGTTTGTGAAATTAGAGATTAGTCTGTTTTAAAATCACTCTTTGCAGACTACGAGCACATGCGCTTGCAAATTGTAAGCGTCTACTGCCTGATGCCATGGCAGATTTAAAGATGTTACGGAAGTGGTTAAAACTGTCACGTTTGGTCATATTTATCACGGAAGTAATAACGGCAAACATATTTATTTTACCGTGTGGACAATAACGTAAAATACTGAGCACGTGGTGAGTCGCGAATAGAACACTGGCAAAATAAATCCGGTTCCGTGAAGTGTGGTTCTGGAAGTAAGTAATCAAGGATCCAGTTCTAATTGAATTTTAACACGGTTCCTTTTCATATAATCTTTATGCTGTTACTGCATTTTGGTTTGCCGAAAACACTGAACACTTTTCATGGGACATATTGTTCATTTTATTCTTTCTTATTTCATTGGATAAATGCATAGTTAACTCATGAAAGGGGCATTGGCAGACAGTGTAGACCCAGATCAGACGTCGCAGAACATGGCGTCTGATCAAGGTCTACACTGTTTGCATTAAATTAAGAAATGCCTTTCAAAGCAAATGCCTCGGCGAGGCGGTTCTAACGAGTACCCACAATCTATGTTTTTTTAGTAGCCGAGGCGGTTCTAACGAGTACCCACAATCTATGTTTTTGAGCAAAAATAAGAAAAATAATGTATACCCCTGTAAACCCCAGTTTTACTATATAAAAGTCGGGTTTAAGGTGATCAAAATTATATAGGTATGTTTTCGTGATGTGTCCGAATATTAACGGCAAATACGATATTGCTTGTCTATGTCCAACATTGAGCCATATCGCTGGAAATGTGCCGTTATAGCATATGCGAACAGCAAATGTTCCAACGAGCCGGCGCATCCTCGCAGTCTCACCAGAACCTAAGCTCTTCGCTCACCGTGCGGTAAGCGGTAGGGCAAGGGGAAACTTCAGCCATAGATCTAAACATGACTTCACCAAGGGGTCGGGCATGCGCTTTGGAAGGTGGATTTGACAGAAATTCCGAAAAGCCTTTTTCTTCTCGCGACACGTCTCATTCCTACTCATTAAACCATCAGATTATGTAACCATAGTCATTTGACATTGTAACATCATCCCTAATTATTGGCACTGAAAGCTGTTATAAGCTGTATGATGACATTTGTTGTGGTACATTATGACACATTCTGCCGCCTGTAAACAGCCAGTCAGCTAGCAGTCTGACAGGCTCTTCGCTGTGGGTCTATAAAACCTATATCTGTCTATGTAAGTTCTTAACCAAACCGCTCGAATGGTCTTGATTGTTAATATTTGGAATTAGGAGAAGAGGGTCTTCATAGCTGTACGAATAGCCAATGTCTCTGATCAGGGTTTTTACTTATGCAGACATATTGTACAGAAGGTCCTGATCATATTGCTCGTATGCATGGGCTGATCTGGGACTTAGCTGTCCGCATATGCTGCAAAAGCACATTTCCACATGGCGCAGTCCGTTAACCCATTAAAGACAGAATAAACTCTCCCACACTATATATTGTTAGAGTCCATATTCGATTTTAGGTATGTCTGGCTATATGATATAGATATTCCTAAAGAAACACGGTTGGACTATTTGGAAACAGTGGGGACCCTGATCAGAAGCCGCGTTCTGCGGCGTCTGATCTGTCTGCACTGTTAACCAGTTACCCGGTTAGGGGTCACCAGTCTTCAATGGGTTAATATTAGTAGACGGTATTATCAGGGTTTCTCCGATAACAGGACTTTTAGTAGTTCCGGTGGCAACCGTTTAAGATAATAGTGGACATTTCATTCCAACCGTCTTCTTTGAATGAAATATCAAACCCTTCTTCAAGAAGGAATGATCCATTTTAGAGTCAATGAACCTACCTACTCTACATATTGGAAGAGTCTAAATTTAATCTTAGGCATGTCGGGCTATGTGATGCAGATATTCCTAGAGAAAATTGGCTAAACTATTTGCAAACAGTGGGGTCTGATCTAGGTCTTCACTGTTTGCCAATTACCCGTTTGAGGGTTTCCAGACTGCAATGGGTTAAGACAAACATTGCGCATTTGTCGTCTGCTGTTGTAACCAAGAAGGTGCTGAAATTTAATTAAACATCGGAAAGCTGATAATGGCAGCGGACAGTGTCATAATTGGCTAATCGGACCACATATATCCTCCTTAATTGTTACATGATATGCTTTGGAATTAATAATAGATAATAGCGTGATGGACAAGTGCTACCGGTTGCGTTTCTGCACATTGCTTCGTAGATTGACTCCAGCCTCCTGTGACTAAAGAGTTATTCTTATAATCCTCTTTGATATATCTACTAAAATAAAACCAATATAATAGCATAATTAAAAAGACTGGTCAATGGTTACATTAGGGTGGAACTGACCAGTCTATTTATCTCAGCATCAGAAGAGAAATTACAATACAGTCGACTCTCGTTATCTCGAACTCCAAGGGACTCTATGAAACAGTTCGAGATATCCGTACTTCGACATATCAGATTTGCGGACTCAGGAAAACAATTAATCGAACAACCACCTTTAACAGAATGACTATGTAATCTGACTCCTAAGTTAGAGACATTTTGAAAATATTGTGGAAAAGAGGAGAAATTGCTCCTAAGGAGCAATTTCTCCTCTTTTCCACAATATTTTATTGCCTGTTGGTAGATATCTGTGTTAAAACAGGGACCAGATTTTCACTTCGAGATAAGCGGTATTCGAAATAAGCGAGTTCGAGATAACGGGAGTCGACTGTATGTAGAAGAGAAAAGTTTGGTTTCATTTGATTGTACATGTATATGTACTATATAGGTACAGATAATGCTTTTTATTCTGTCATCGTTTAATTCAATAGAGTTATACCAGTCCAATTGCTTTGTTGAGGGCCTCCGCTGTTCGCCATTACAATCTGCAATGCCAATACTTTGCATGTTTATTTAAACCTACATTAAAATATTATCTGCAAATGTTTAAAGCAGTCACAATTTGAAATATAAATAGAGATGAAATCAATAATGATATTGAAGAACTGAATTTAGACAGTGATTTTGTCGTTTGGTATATAGCTAGCCACTTAGGGTGCTATTTTTCCAATATTGTTACCAATTATAGATTATCAGCTATCGCTGTAACAGAAAGTCAGACATGAAATTCGGCTAAGTAAGTAAACTTATTAAATAGATTTTACTCACTTTAAAGTACAATTAACAAATATTGGTCCAGACATTTGCTGCACTGATGATGACTATAGCAGACAAAAATATGATATGAATAAACTATTTCATCACGAAAACATACCTTTAACATATAATTCTGACCCCCTTAAACCCCACTTTTATATAGTAAAACTGGGGTTTACAGGGGTATACATTATTTTTCTTATTTCTGCTTAAAAACATAGATTGTGGGTACTCGTTAGAACCGCCTCGGCGAGGCGGTTCTAATGAGTACCCACAATCTATGTTTTGAGCAGAAATATGAAAAATATCGGAATTTTTTATCTGAAAACTTTCAGTTTTTGGTGGTGAAATTTTCTATATATTTGAATAGGCGTGTTTTCGTAATGTCATATTTCTACACCATCTTTACATATGTCTGAATGTTTAAATGCACAAAATGTAGCAATTTCTTGCTATATAACTTCAGGTTAAAGACCTTTTTAGTAAGTATTTAATGCTTACTTATGTGGATGTACATACTTCATAATATATTCACGTTTGGAAACGGGTCTTTAGCTACTAAAACCATGTTATCTACAAAAAGTGGTAATTGTTTATCCAAACTGTAAATGGAAAGTTTTTCGATACTAGGTAGTTTCAGTCATTTAAGCATGAAATATTTTCTACGGTCATTCTCTCCCTTCCGCTGATTCAAGAAGGGCAGTTGTCAGTTTCTGGCGAAAGAATGTGCACAATACTGGTTAACCGCTTAGAGGACTAAGCCTGCCCAGTAAACGTGTGGTTAGGTAAACTGACCGCGCTCGACATGACCCCATTGGGTTGACTGGGCCGTAAAACCTCAACACAAACAAACAGTCATTTAAGCCTCACAGTGGACTCTGAAAACAAAACACGCAAGAAAGGTGCACAAATGCTGTGCAAATCAAAATCAAATATGAATGATTTGAGTTTATTTTAAAGTTTTTAAATCATTTTCACGGACACATTTTCACCCAGATCAATGCTTTTTGTGCTCTAAGTTTTTTTTTTCTACGTTAAAAAGTTTATTTTGAATCGACAAAATGAATTGTTTTCGTCTGGGAACATTCACAAGCACAAAAGCGTAGTTCCCAGTAAGCATTCTTTAGTTCCCAGTGAGCATTCTTTATAAATCTATAGCGGGCCGTTATCGGTCCGTCAGGGTAGCTGACGGGCCGATAACGGCCCGCTATAGATTTATAAAGAATGCTAGGTGGGTTGTTGTAAAAAGATAATATTGAGAATTTATGATAATCTTTTACCTTCTTCTCTTTTTGCAATTTGGATTACCTATAGATGTATAGCTGAAGACATGATGTTCATTTTACTTCACTGCAGCTTGTGTTTTTAATAAAACCTTCTTCGAGTTTCGTTCTTTTTATGCTTTCTTTGTTTCCAAAGGCAACATTTTAGATTTTTTGTTTTACTTCATTGCAGCTGGTGCCGTAGGGCGGCCGTAAAATGTCTCCCCGTACTTCACCATAGTGCAGATAATATTTTTATTTTCTTCTGGATCATTAAGCCAATTCTGGTTAATTTGAAAATATAAAACCGCTTAAGCCGGATCTAGGTGGGGTGGAGGGCGTGTATAGCCTTGCAAATTACACTGTTATACATGCATATGAAGAGACATAATAAAATCGAGTCTTCGATTTTCGTTGTTTTCTGTTTTCTTTGTTTCTAAAGACAACCTTTTAGATTTTCATTAGATAAATTATTTGACACGGAAATTGCGGTTACCCAAGCCGTTTGTGTTAATCACGTATGTGTATTCTAAATTTTATATTCTCTATCTTTAAAATGCACAGTAATACCTTATCTGTGTCCTCAAAGTCAGTCTTTGTGCAAATGACAAAACTATGCGCACCAAGGTCGAAAAAGAAGAAACTTATCTACATGGACGGACGCAAGCTTGTTTGAAATCTTTTAAATGATGTCACATACGTCTAACTGTGTTTAATTTATTCCTTGTGTTGCAATTACCGTGTGATGAATAGCACGTCCTGTAGGTTTTTTTTCATATCTTATTCTTTTTATTGCAGATTCATCATGTACATACGCACTGTAGAAATGTTAATATTAACAATGACAGGCTTCCCAGCAGGCACACAGTGTTGAAACCACGTTGATTCAATGTTGATTCAACGTCAAGATATTGTGTGCCTGCTGGGTTGTAACGGCAGAAAAAAAAAAAAAAAAAAAAAAAAAAAAAAAAAAACAGTTAAGTTTAATTAGGTACATATGAAAAAAGTATTCAGAAATATTGTTTTAACATTTTCCGGGCCTAAATGTGTAATCTGTTATGCTCATTGCAATCACCTCAATGAGGCGATTCTATTAGTATCTACAAGATAGGTTTTGGTGCAAAAGAAAAAAAATAAAAAGCTATTGTAAACTGCGACTGCAGTTAACACTAAGCACGTGAATTTCGTAAACCGGTTCGTCTAAATGCAAAAAAGTACGTTACCAAATCTATAGCTCTAGTTCATCGATCCAGATGAAGCATTGTTTTCAACCATAATGTATTGATACTTTTCTTCTTTTTTCGTCCAATAAACATTTGTTGACTGTTCCAAATCGGTATTTTTGTTGCAGTTTCTCTTCTTTGTTCGTTGGGTCTTCAATGAATGCCGTTTTACTATGTGTTATATCATTTAACCGTTTTCTGGTCCTTAGGAGGGCTGTTTTCTGGGTTTTTTTTCACGTAGTTATCTGCCCGCCACACGTCCGTATTTTCGTTTCCGGAGGATAACGAGTAAATACCAATGGAATTTTCAGTATACTAGGTATGTGCATTGATATTGTGGAGATCTGGTTTTGGCTTGCTAATGGACGAATTTCGTCAAACTGTACAGTTATCTGCCCACGACACGTCCATATTTTCCTTTCCGGATGATAAGCTGAGTAAACGAAAATGGATTTTCATCAAACTGGGTTTGTGCAGTGATATCATAGAGATCTGATTAGTAGGGAGGATTGGAGTGGGCAATTTTCGTCAATTCAGTGACAGAGTTATCTGCCCGAGATACGATAGCGCGGGGTATAATCGTTTCACGTTTTTATTAATTTGTTATTTTGTAGGGACATGTGTATAGTTGAGAGTATGTGTATAGTTGAGAGTACAGAGTTTTACAAACACACATTTCTAGTCACGGTTTGTAAGGATTTAGTCTTCGAATTTACTAGTAAGGATAAGTAAGGAGGTCATATATAAATGATATTTAAACGTTGTCAGCTGAATGTTTCAAGTCATTCAAGGTGTAAGTGATGTAGTTAAGAATATCAAAGTCGACAAGTTGAAACTTGTCAAGACAAGGCCGGAAGAAGATGAAATAAAAGGACAATTAAGAAACGTCTATTTATTTAACATCCGTATCAAGGGAAATAGAGCTTTAGAGCGTTTATAAAACTGCATAGATAGTCTTATATCCATTATCTTCTCATTACGAAAACATGCCTATTCAAATATATAGAAAATTTCACCTCCAAAAAAACTGAAAAAAATTCAGATAAAAACTGATTTTTTTTCATATTTCTACTCAAAACATAGATTGTGGGTACTCGATGGCGGTTCTAACGAATACCCACAATCTATATTTTTGAGCAGAAATGTGAAAAATAACGTATACCCTTGTGAACCCCAGTTTTAGTATATAAATATGGGGTTTAAGGGGGTCAAAATTATATAGGCGTGTTTTCGTGATGTATGATTTGGGACCCAAGGAGACGACTCGTATTGGCTGTTTAAGAATTCTAAAAACAGTGACCCCTGCGAGCAATGAACATACTCATAAAACTTAAAGAAGCGGAATTGTCTAGTCAATCCTGATTTCCTTCGCAAAATAATAATGATGCAAACAAAATATAATGTAGTCAGCTTATAAAGCTTGCTTGGCGCTTTAAGGGTTGTCATAGGAGCCGACTTCAACTTTAGGACATGGTCCTTGTTTGCTGCAAACTTGTCCTTAGCAGTAACATTGAGAAGGAGGCAGGGGCAGGGTGGAGCTTCTATTGGCCCAAACAGTATTTTCAGCTCAAGAATGCACGTTCAAGAAAAATGCAGCTCTGTTTTTCGCGCTTGGACTCAAACAGGAAAGGATACAACTCCATGGGAAATGATACTGATATGGAAATATTTGCCTACCTGCTCATTGTAGGCTACTCTTAAAGGTGAAAATTTGCCCCTCGGGAGCAAATTCCTACATTTAAGGGTATTCCCTATTTATAAAGATTTCAGACATTTGGAAGGCCACTTCCCGTCTGCAAATGTTGTCATTCATGTGTATCCATATACCTTCAAAATGAACGCTGTCTTCTTTGCAAAATGTTGGCCAAGTTCGGGTGTATCTATATACCTTCAAAGTGAATGACGTCTTGCTTTGCAAAATGTTGGCAAATTTTGGGTGAATCAATAAACCTTCAAAGTGAATGATGTCTTGCTTTGCAAAATGTAGGCAAACTTCTGGTGTATCTATATATCTGTAAAGTGAATGATGTCTTACTTTGCAAAATGTAGGCAAAATTCGGGTGTATCCTTATACCTTCAAAGTGAACGGATGCATTGTAGGTAGAGCTAACTCGGACCTGAAAGGTTGTTTCCTTTTCAAAGAAGACAGCTGAAGCAGAAAAAAGCGCCGATGGAACTTGAATCGCTTTCAAAATGAGTCTAAGAAGGCGGCAATGTTTTTCAGGATGGAGTGATATCCCTTGGATGTGAAATCCCATCTCCTAAAGAGTTTTAATGAGTCCACTACATGTATGATATTACTTTTGTCAGTTCACACGTCAGAATGCATTATTTCCCAGTGCATATAAAGTGCAGATGCGTATTCTACTATAATTTAAGCTATTTGGTTCCCTTCCAATTATCCGGTAATTACTTGTAATTTACACCATGTAGACTCCTAAAAGACCAAGTGATGTGTCTGTCTGACCTGATATTAGGTCATGTCAGATTATGACAGGATAATGACCTATATGATAGATGATAGTTGTTAACCCTGATCCTGCTGCCCGTATACGCCCAGGCTTTGCAAACAGTGTAGACCCAGATCAGTTGCTTGTAAGAAGCCAACTGATCTGGATCTGCACTGTTTGTCATGATAGTATGTGAATTTGTATCAACAGCCTGGATCAAGTAATCTGATTAGCTGAAAATTAGAAGTGGGCGTGGTATCTTCATTTATTCAGTATGACAAAGGTTAACCCTTGTCCTGCTGAACCTGGATATACCCTACCTTTGCAAACAGTGTAGATCTGAAGAAGCCAACTGATCTGGATCTGCACTGTTTGCCATTAAGTATGTGAATATATAGCAATCATCTGGATCAAGTGATCTGATTGGCTGAAAATTAGAAGTGGGCGTGGTATCTTCATTTATTCAGTAGGACAAAGGTTAACATATGCAGTGTATTGTCCTCAACCGACTCTACTAAAATACGAACGTCATTGTACAGAAACCCAAATCATACTTGGGTCACATTTTGGCTTAAAATGATTAGTGTATAAAGGATCATTGATGAGAATATTATGTAATATTCTGCTTGACCGCAGTGGTCAAAATGAGTTAATGACTTTGCTGCACCGAATTCTTTTACACTTTAGTAAATAATATTGCAAATATACTCGTACATATGTCCTGTAAATAGCACTTGACATTGTATTCGCACCCGTCTCCTTAGAACTCCTCAGGCGACGATTCTCATGGAACGTCATCCTATTTTGTTGGGAAAATGAGGAAAATATAATAACTACGTGTTGTCTGAAAATTTTTCATCAGCTGCTTACGATGGATCAAAACGGTTTCTGTTACTCTCATGTTATTTGTAGCTTATTTAATAAATAACCATAACAAAGTTATCGTGTCCTTGAGCCAATGGAGTTTTATGGGGCTGTACAATTTAGTATTTGAGCGTTATAGTAGTCCATTGTAGCCCTGTCGTATCAAAACCCTGTTTATGTGCTAATGTGATCAGCTGAAGTCGTTCCGCTCAGACAGCACAGAAACATGCACATGCAGTCCGGTTATGGCATACACAGTTTACCAAACAATTTCATTAACCCATTTACGCCTGAATATTTTCAATAAACTCTCCCATCATGAACTTTGGAATAGTCCATTGTACAGTCAAAGGGGTGTTATACAGAAATCGTGATAGTTGCTTTTATTATCGAATCTTTCTTATGTTATTGCAAACAGTGTAGACTCTGATCAGACGCCGCGTTAAGCGGCATCTGATCTGGGTCTACACTGTTTGCCAATGTCCGTTTTATGGGATGCTAGGCGTAAATGGGTTAAAAGGGGGCTGCAGCGTATACAGTTTATATACACGTAGCAATGGTACTGTCGTTTGCTTTTAAGATGTATGGATACGTCAACAAGGTAAATAACCCATAATATTTGCATCACTTTTCATTTGGGTTACTCTGCGAGTAAAAGCGTTCCTTTTACAGTAGAACCCCATGTTTGAAAGACTTCAAGTACAACTTCCTGTCTGCAAGAAAAAAAATACTGTCTTCTAGCCAACTGGCGGCAAGAACTGACAAGGGTATTCATTCACCCACATACACTACCAAGAAAACACAAAACGTTTCCGAAACTTTGTTTCCGCGTTGCTACAAATTTGTGCCTTTTTAGTGACGCTGAAATATTGTGGCTTTCATCTTGCACGAATCTTTCGTTGTTTGGATTTATTCGAATCTCGGATTCTAAGGCAAATGGATGAGTCTGAAAGATTCTCAGCCATTCTGAAAAAGGAGATACCTTTAACAGATAGAGTCAACTCTCGTTATCTCGACTTCGCTTATCTCGAATAACCGCTTAGCTCGAAGTGAAAATCTGGTCCCTGTTTTAACATGGAAATCTAACAAACTGTAACAAAATATTGTGGAAAATAGGAGACATTTTCTCCTCTTTTCCACAATTTTTTGAATTTACATGTATCTCTAACTTCAGGAGTCAAATTACATATTCATTTGTGAAAATCGGTTATTCGATTTTTTTTTTTTTTTTTTTTTTTTTTGTTCAGGTCTACAAATCTGATATATCGATTTACAGATATCTCGAAGTATTTGAGTCCTTTGGACTTCGAGATAACGAGAGTCGACTGTAGTTAATTGCTTCCCTTGAATTCGACACCTTTAGAAAATGGAGTTCTTCTTAAATGTAAGGCTTTCCTCCCAGAAGTGTCAAATTTCTTTCCTTGAGGGTAATTCCCACTGAGAAGGGAGGCAAACATTTCTATGTTCGAATAATTCCCCTTGGGGATGTATTCATTCTCCATGATTCATAGTTCAGAACATATTACGCTTGTATTACAGTAACAATTATTGTGGCATTGACCTTAATCCTGAAAAAAAAAACATGGAAACTCTAGCATGTTAACCATTACCACTCTGTGGGCTAGTTCACTAGATGGCGGTTTAATTTCTTTCTATTTTTTCCCAGAAAATGTTCTTTGACATTGCATGCAAATTTTCCCCTAAGGAGACAATCTGCATGGAAAGTTAAGCCTGTTTGCTGGAAAAAGTTAGAGGGAATCTTTCAAAATGTCATCTGCTGAAATTTTTTCCTAGCATTCTGAGCGCTAAAAGGTCAGTCTTAACTTGACACCGCGCAATAAAATATTGCCAGTATTTTTGTTATTGTTAGTAGGTTCCACTGATTAGTTACGCAACCACTAAATTGTCCAGAATAGTTACTGCAAACAAACCACTATGATCAATATAGTTTTTGGCAAGTTACTCTTACTGTGGAAGACCAGAGACCAACTGTATTTTTGACATCTGTCTGGAAATTATTTTAGTCTGGAGATTTATTCAAAAGACATAAATGAGAAGTTGTAATAGACCGAAACGAGATAGTTGACCATACTACGTCTGTCTAAACTATATCCTCAAATTTCTTTTCAGAATGTTGTAATACAGTATATCAGCACAGAAATGCACACAAAACCTATTTTTCTACCAAATATTTAGAGATAAAACTTGTATAGCTTACACACTGGTTATATATTTCGTTTTAAGGACTAGGGTTGAGCTCTCGCAAACCAGATTTAAGCCACCCCCCTCTCCACCCCCCCCCCCCCCCCCCCCCCCCGTTCACACCCTACCCTCTCAGCTCAACAGTTTTACTATTGATCGCTCCAAGATGGTATTTCTTCTCCATGCGTGGATTATTGGTAGACTCGCACGAAACGTGCGAGTCTGCCAATAATCCACGCATGGAGAAGGTTGTTCCGTGATTGTGGCTTTTCCTATTTGCCCTATACAGTGCTGCCATAAAAGCCGCATGTCACTGCAGTGATATAGCTACCAGACTGGCTCCAGTCTCTAGTGACAAAATATTTATCTTATAATCTGTTTAATAATCCACTAAAATAAAACCAAAGTAATATCATGACTATAAAGGCTGGTCAGTGACCAGCCTTTATAGTCATGATATTTTTTTGGTTTAATTTTAGTGGATTATCAAACAGGATTATGAGAAAAATATTAAGTCACTGGAGACTGGAGCCAGTCTGTACAGTTACCTGTCCATTAGAGTCTTCTATTAACTTCGCTCTGAATCCACCCACTTCACTAAAAAAGCAGATCAAAGGAACGATCCTATATAACGTTGCCAGGGACACGTATCCCTGCATACCGGGGTCCGGATATAATGATGGTGCCATTTCTTATCCCACCGTTGCTACCAAATGTAGCATTTGCCAATCTTCCTCGGAGTCAACAATCGCGGTCACTCATCCAGGTACAATGTTGCTTAAAGCAAACACTCTTCCTGCATCGCCATTAAAGCCGGCTTCCACAGCAAGGCTGTAGATTTGTTTGTGTTGAGGTTTTACGGCCCAGTCAACCCAATGGGGTCATGTCGAGCGCGATCATTTTACCTAACGACACGTTTACTGGGCAGACATAGTCCTCTAAGCGGTTAACCAGTATTGTGCACATTCTTTCGCCAGAAACTGACAACTGCCCTTCTTGAATCAGCGGAAGGGAGAGAATGACCGTTGAAAATATTCCATGATCAATCTGGCTGTAGAAGTGATTTACTCAAACAGGAAAGGATACAACTCCATGGGAAATGATACTGATATGGAAATATTTGCCTACCTGCTCATTGTAGGCTACTCTTAAAGGTGAAAATTTGCCCCTCGGGAGCAAATTCCTACATTTAAGGGTATTCCCTATTTATAAAGATTTCAGACATTTGGAAGGCCACTTCCCGTCTGCAAATGTTGTCATTCATGTGTATCCATATACCTTCAAAATGAACGCTGTCTTCTTTGCAAAATGTTGGCCAAGTTCGGGTGTATCTATATACCTTCAAAGTGAATGACGTCTTGCTTTGCAAAATGTTGGCAAATTTTGGGTGAATCAATAAACCTTCAAAGTGAATGATGTCTTGCTTTGCAAAATGTAGGCAAACTTCTGGTGTATCTATATATCTGTAAAGTGAATGATGTCTTACTTTGCAAAATGTAGGCAAAATTCGGGTGTATCCTTATACCTTCAAAGTGAACGGATGCATTGTAGGTAGAGCTAACTCGGACCTGAAAGGTTGTTTCCTTTTCAAAGAAGACAGCTGAAGCAGAAAAAAGCGCCGATGGAACTTGAATCGCTTTCAAAATGAGTCTAAGAAGGCGGCAATGTTTTTCAGGATGGAGTGATATCCCTTGGATGTGAAATCCCATCTCCTAAAGAGTTTTAATGAGTCCACTACATGTATGATATTACTTTTGTCAGTTCACACGTCAGAATGCATTATTTCCCAGTGCATATAAAGTGCAGATGCGTATTCTACTATAATTTAAGCTATTTGGTTCCCTTCCAATTATCCGGTAATTACTTGTAATTTACACCATGTAGACTCCTAAAAGACCAAGTGATGTGTCTGTCTGACCTGATATTAGGTCATGTCAGATTATGACAGGATAATGACCTATATGATAGATGATAGTTGTTAACCCTGATCCTGCTGCCCGTATACGCCCAGGCTTTGCAAACAGTGTAGACCCAGATCAGTTGCTTGTAAGAAGCCAACTGATCTGGATCTGCACTGTTTGTCATGATAGTATGTGAATTTGTATCAACAGCCTGGATCAAGTAATCTGATTAGCTGAAAATTAGAAGTGGGCGTGGTATCTTCATTTATTCAGTATGACAAAGGTTAACCCTTGTCCTGCTGAACCTGGATATACCCTACCTTTGCAAACAGTGTAGATCTGAAGAAGCCAACTGATCTGGATCTGCACTGTTTGCCATTAAGTATGTGAATATATAGCAATCATCTGGATCAAGTGATCTGATTGGCTGAAAATTAGAAGTGGGCGTGGTATCTTCATTTATTCAGTAGGACAAAGGTTAACATATGCAGTGTATTGTCCTCAACCGACTCTACTAAAATACGAACGTCATTGTACAGAAACCCAAATCATACTTGGGTCACATTTTGGCTTAAAATGATTAGTGTATAAAGGATCATTGATGAGAATATTATGTAATATTCTGCTTGACCGCAGTGGTCAAAATGAGTTAATGACTTTGCTGCACCGAATTCTTTTACACTTTAGTAAATAATATTGCAAATATACTCGTACATATGTCCTGTAAATAGCACTTGACATTGTATTCGCACCCGTCTCCTTAGAACTCCTCAGGCGACGATTCTCATGGAACGTCATCCTATTTTGTTGGGAAAATGAGGAAAATATAATAACTACGTGTTGTCTGAAAATTTTTCATCAGCTGCTTACGATGGATCAAAACGGTTTCTGTTACTCTCATGTTATTTGTAGCTTATTTAATAAATAACCATAACAAAGTTATCGTGTCCTTGAGCCAATGGAGTTTTATGGGGCTGTACAATTTAGTATTTGAGCGTTATAGTAGTCCATTGTAGCCCTGTCGTATCAAAACCCTGTTTATGTGCTAATGTGATCAGCTGAAGTCGTTCCGCTCAGACAGCACAGAAACATGCACATGCAGTCCGGTTATGGCATACACAGTTTACCAAACAATTTCATTAACCCATTTACGCCTGAATATTTTCAATAAACTCTCCCATCATGAACTTTGGAATAGTCCATTGTACAGTCAAAGGGGTGTTATACAGAAATCGTGATAGTTGCTTTTATTATCGAATCTTTCTTATGTTATTGCAAACAGTGTAGACTCTGATCAGACGCCGCGTTAAGCGGCATCTGATCTGGGTCTACACTGTTTGCCAATGTCCGTTTTATGGGATGCTAGGCGTAAATGGGTTAAAAGGGGGCTGCAGCGTATACAGTTTATATACACGTAGCAATGGTACTGTCGTTTGCTTTTAAGATGTATGGATACGTCAACAAGGTAAATAACCCATAATATTTGCATCACTTTTCATTTGGGTTACTCTGCGAGTAAAAGCGTTCCTTTTACAGTAGAACCCCATGTTTGAAAGACTTCAAGTACAACTTCCTGTCTGCAAGAAAAAAAATACTGTCTTCTAGCCAACTGGCGGCAAGAACTGACAAGGGTATTCATTCACCCACATACACTACCAAGAAAACACAAAACGTTTCCGAAACTTTGTTTCCGCGTTGCTACAAATTTGTGCCTTTTTAGTGACGCTGAAATATTGTGGCTTTCATCTTGCACGAATCTTTCGTTGTTTGGATTTATTCGAATCTCGGATTCTAAGGCAAATGGATGAGTCTGAAAGATTCTCAGCCATTCTGAAAAAGGAGATACCTTTAACAGATAGAGTCAACTCTCGTTATCTCGACTTCGCTTATCTCGAATAACCGCTTAGCTCGAAGTGAAAATCTGGTCCCTGTTTTAACATGGAAATCTAACAAACTGTAACAAAATATTGTGGAAAATAGGAGACATTTTCTCCTCTTTTCCACAATTTTTTGAATTTACATGTATCTCTAACTTCAGGAGTCAAATTACATATTCATTTGTGAAAATCGGTTATTCGATTTTTTTTTTTTTTTTTTTTTTTTGTTCAGGTCTACAAATCTGATATATCGATTTACAGATATCTCGAAGTATTTGAGTCCTTTGGACTTCGAGATAACGAGAGTCGACTGTAGTTAATTGCTTCCCTTGAATTCGACACCTTTAGAAAATGGAGTTCTTCTTAAATGTAAGGCTTTCCTCCCAGAAGTGTCAAATTTCTTTCCTTGAGGGTAATTCCCACTGAGAAGGGAGGCAAACATTTCTATGTTCGAATAATTCCCCTTGGGGATGTATTCATTCTCCATGATTCATAGTTCAGAACATATTACGCTTGTATTACAGTAACAATTATTGTGGCATTGACCTTAATCCTGAAAAAAAAAACATGGAAACTCTAGCATGTTAACCATTACCACTCTGTGGGCTAGTTCACTAGATGGCGGTTTAATTTCTTTCTATTTTTTCCCAGAAAATGTTCTTTGACATTGCATGCAAATTTTCCCCTAAGGAGACAATCTGCATGGAAAGTTAAGCCTGTTTGCTGGAAAAAGTTAGAGGGAATCTTTCAAAATGTCATCTGCTGAAATTTTTTCCTAGCATTCTGAGCGCTAAAAGGTCAGTCTTAACTTGACACCGCGCAATAAAATATTGCCAGTATTTTTGTTATTGTTAGTAGGTTCCACTGATTAGTTACGCAACCACTAAATTGTCCAGAATAGTTACTGCAAACAAACCACTATGATCAATATAGTTTTTGGCAAGTTACTCTTACTGTGGAAGACCAGAGACCAACTGTATTTTTGACATCTGTCTGGAAATTATTTTAGTCTGGAGATTTATTCAAAAGACATAAATGAGAAGTTGTAATAGACCGAAACGAGATAGTTGACCATACTACGTCTGTCTAAACTATATCCTCAAATTTCTTTTCAGAATGTTGTAATACAGTATATCAGCACAGAAATGCACACAAAACCTATTTTTCTACCAAATATTTAGAGATAAAACTTGTATAGCTTACACACTGGTTATATATTTCGTTTTAAGGACTAGGGTTGAGCTCTCGCAAACCAGATTTAAGCCACCCCCCTCTCCACCCCCCCCCCCCCCGTTCACACCCTACCCTCTCAGCTCAACAGTTTTACTATTGATCGCTCCAAGATGGTATTTCTTCTCCATGCGTGGATTATTGGTAGACTCGCACGAAACGTGCGAGTCTGCCAATAATCCACGCATGGAGAAGGTTGTTCCGTGATTGTGGCTTTTCCTATTTGCCCTATACAGTGATGCCATAAAAGCCGCATGTCACTGCAGTGATATAGCTACCAGACTGGCTCCAGTCTCTAGTGACAAAATATTTATCTTATAATCTGTTTAATAATCCACTAAAATAAAACCAAAGTAATATCATGACTATAAAGGCTGGTCAGTGACCAGCCTTTATAGTCATGATATTTTTTTGGTTTAATTTTAGTGGATTATCAAACAGGATTATGAGAAAAATATTAAGTCACTGGAGACTGGAGCCAGTCTGTACAGTTACCTGTCCATTAGAGTCTTCTATTAACTTCGCTCTGAATCCACCCACTTCACTAAAAAAGCAGATCAAAGGAACGATCCTATATAACGTTGCCAGGGACACGTATCCCTGCATACCGGGGTCCGGATATAATGATGGTGCCATTTCTTATCCCACCGTTGCTACCAAATGTAGCATTTGCCAATCTTCCTCGGAGTCAACAATCGCGGTCACTCATCCAGGTACAATGTTGCTTAAAGCAAACACTCTTCCTGCATCGCCATTAAAGCCGGCTTCCACAGCAAGGCTGTAGATTTGTTTGTGTTGAGGTTTTACGGCCCAGTCAACCCAATGGGGTCATGTCGAGCGCGATCATTTTACCTAACGACACGTTTACTGGGCAGACATAGTCCTCTAAGCGGTTAACCAGTATTGTGCACATTCTTTCGCCAGAAACTGACAACTGCCCTTCTTGAATCAGCGGAAGGGAGAGAATGACCGTTGAAAATATTCCATGATCAATCTGGCTGTAGAAGTGATTTATGCCCATATTTCGTTACAGAACTCTGAAAACACCAGGAAATAAAGCCCTTATTGAAAAGTCGCACATCGATTAACGTTTCCAGTACAATGATGGAACGGATGGTAATTGGCATGAAAGGATTTAGGAAACGGAAACCAGAATATGTCTAGACATTGCAGCTCTTCTAGGGGAACCATTAATTAACACTTAACCTATGTATTTTTTTTAGCAGACGACATTTTGAAATACTTTTCAACTTTTTTTCCAGAAACCAATTTACGTGAAATATCAGGTCCTGTTTTCTGGGTAAGAAAAATATCACCAATTAGTCGTCTGCTGAATTAGCACAGAGAGTGGTAAAGGTTAACGCAAAATAGAGAAAACATTCATTAACCATTAACAAGATAACTCGATAATATTTTTTCTCAGAAAACAGGATTTGACATTTCATGTTAAAATTGTCTAAGCTCAAGATGTCAATTGCTGAGATACACTGAACCGAAAAAGAGACGCAATTCCATGTTGAAATCGATGTATTAGCTAATAAAATCCATTTATCAAAAAAAAAAAAAAAAAAAAAAAAAAAAAAAAAAAAAAATGACACAATTCTGTAATCTTTTACGAACGAATGTAACCACTATAGGCATTTTGAATTTCAGTCAGTAGCGTAGCCACACAGCGTCCGTTTGTCAGTAGGGTGAACATTTCAAAAGTTAAAAAACTTTAGCAGTAATAGCGGGTATGGCCGTTTGCATCGAGTCCTGCACGTACTCGTCTAGTCATAGACTGGACTAGTAGTATTTCTGTTCGAGCGCGAGACGTAATGTTTGAAGCGTGGCTGGTGGCTGTGGGCGTCTCCGAACACGCCTTTCATGGATGTCCCATAGATGCTGTATAGGAGGGAGATCAGAGCTGAATGGGGGCGAGCGCATGACGTCGACTTTGTTTCGATGAAGAAAAGCCATGCTGAGTCGTGCTACATGCGCCCGGGCGTTATCCTACTGGAATGTGATTTTACGCTAGCATACAAATGAAACAACCGGCCGTAAAATGACGTCTACGTAACGCTGAACGTCAAACTACCATCGATGAATATCAAAGGTGTTCTGTGTCTATACGATCTGACTGTCCACTCCATCGAGCCATCACCGCCAACCCCATCACGTTTAGGTGTCATGGTAACGCTCGCCAACACGTCTGAACATCCGTTAACGTCAGTTCTGTACAGATTCTTCTGTACAGTTTCGGCCTGGATTCATCGGAAAACATGACAGGTCGCCTCGGACGAAGGGGTAATAGATTTGGCCTGTGTTGTGTAAGCCAAGCCATTCCTACTTGACATTGATGTGGTTTTATTTGCATGCCAACGTTTGGCCGAAAAAACTGTATCCCACACTCTCGTAGGCGGTTCCTGACAGTATTGGGACATCTGATTGCTATCCGTACCTGGCGTCGCCTGGGCTGTTTCGACGGCTGTACGGAACCGCTTACATAGACGGGTGAACAAACAATACAGACAATGTCTGGCCAAAGCCTCCACTGTTTGCAACTCAGCGGTGTTGTGACAGATCGACTGCTAGTAATATGGTCTTCAAATTCTAGTGTGTAAGAAGTTCAAGTCTCTGAATAATTAGGGTAAATGCGGCGGAAAGTATGTTCACGTGTGAAATGTAACTAAGAAAATATTTTGATCAATTTTCTCTGGTTCAAAGCTGAAACCAAGAAGCATGTTGATGTAAGCATCATTCAACGTCTACAGCCTACTTACATGCCAAAGCAAATTTTCATCGCTGCATTTCTGAGAAATTTGTTGCAATAGATCTATAAGTTTACATAAACATCATTAATCTAAGAACTAGTTTAACCCATTTAAGCCTAGCGTCTCATAAAAGGGACACCGGCAAACAGTGTAGACCCAGATCAGACGCCGCAGAACGCGGCGTCTGATCAGGGTCTACACTGTTTGCTTTAAATTCAGAAATTTCTACGAAACATGGTAATAATAAAAACCAACCAAGGGGTGTCTCACCCCTTATAAAGAAAATGGACCTGTGCAAATAGTTATGGTAGAAGAGTCCACTCGACATAAATGAGTTGTAAAACAGAAGAGCTTTTCTTACTTCTTGTACCAGTATTTTGTTAGGCGGTTTACCAGCAACAAACCAGCGGGCACACAACGTTGAAACAACGCTTAACGTTGAATCGACGTAATTTTAACCTTGTGTGTCTACTGGAAAGTGTGCCATTTCATAACAGTTAACTCCTGGTCTATGAAAACATGACTTGTTACTAATAAGACAAGAGAAGCTTACTATCAGTGGACATCTTATCTCACTTTTTGTCAAAGAAAGTTCATGTTTCTGTCATGTAATAATTAACCCATTTTTCTAATTGCATTGGACTCTGGTGTGGATGTTACCTCATTTTTTCCTATTGGAAAAGACAAAATGTTTCTGTTAGGTGTTACTTTTCAATTAGGATCTGGCAAGCATTGTAGACCACTTCACAACAAAAATACAAAGTCAACCTTAATACCAACTTAAAGGACTTATCAAAAAAGTTAAAAAGCATGATCTTTTAAAGCGAGTGGTCTCCTAATGCAGGTCAGAAGAAGAAATTTTCAGCAGATAGCATTTGGAAATATATATATATATATATATATAGTTATATATATATATATATATATATATATATATATATATATATATATATATATATATATATATATATCAGAAAATAAGGTTCGACATTTCATGCAAATTGTCTCCTTATTCGTATGAAATGCAGGAGGAAAAAAAAAACACTTAGCATGCTGGGTAATTTTCAGCAGAAGGCATTTATTTTTCCCGGAAAATAAGCTCCGACATTGTATGCAAGTATGTATCTCCTTTGGAGACAATTTGCATGAAATGTCAAAGCCTGTTTTCTGGGAAAAATATCGCCAGTCTGTCGTCTGCTGAATTTGTCCAGAGAGTAGTAAAGGTTAAATATCATTTGAGTCTGTTTTTCTCTCCTGCAGTACTGGGAACAATTTTGTACTCTCACACAATACCGTTACTAAAAGTACCCTATTATTGTCTTTAATTTATTGTCTGTATGTAGACGTATTGCAGTACCGATTTAATTTGTTGTCTCTTCATGTAGACGTTTGTAACATGCCATGAGAAAATGGTCTTCATACTGTATAAGTACAGCGAAATGCCACAATGAGCTTGTACATCTGTACAGTCTTTTCACGGTCTATGCTGATTGCTAAGAGAATAAATGAATATCACATCACGAAAACATGCCTGTATAATTTTGACCCCCTTAAACCTCACTTTTATATAGTAAAACTGGGGTTTACGAGGGTATACATTATTTTTCTTATTTCTGCTCAGAAACATATATTGTGGGTACCCGTTAGAACCGCCTCGGCGAGGCGGTTCTAACGAGTACCCGCAATCTATGTTTTTAGCAGAAATATGAAAAATATCAGAATTTTTATCTGAAAACGTTCAGTTTTTGGTGGTGAAATTTTAATATATTTGAATAGGCGTGTTTTCGTAATGACGAAATATGTGTTTACGACGAGTGACAACCTTGATTACAATGCTCTTACACATGATCTCATTTTCCTTGGTCTAATTTTTCATGATTTTAGAGATTGTTTTTGCCGGTGTTTTCTTTAGTTTAAATTAATGTAGAAAGAACAACAAAACGAAAGATGCCTGAAATTATTCAAACATTACAGATTCTCTTTTAGAATACTATAACTACAATTTATGGAATCGTAAAGAATCAGAAAACCTTTCATTCAGACATACACATTAGATTGTAGACTGGCTCCAGTCTCCAGTGACTAAATATTTATTATTATAATTCAGTTTGATAATCCAATAAAATAAAACCAAAATAATATTATGACTATAAAGGATGGTCACTAGACCAGTTATGATATCACTTTGATTTTTATTTCAGTGGAGTATCAAACAGGATTATAAGAATAAATATTTAGTTTAGTCACAGGAGACAGGATCCAGTTTAGCTAAATTGTTGATTGCTTTATTTGCTTGATTTTCACAACAAAGGTTATTTTATATTCGCTGTTGGTGTTTGTGAGAGATAAAGTCCGTTGGCCTGTATGGGTGATCCATGAAAACAGTTGCCCAATGTATAACATGCACACTGTACCGTCTACTTTATTGGAAGGTCCGTAAAATTAATTACAAAAAAGCACAATCACCACACTGTATATGCATATTCTTCATACAATTGCAATTTCAGACCTTTCATATGTACGCAATATAATAAAACTTTCATTATGATTATCATCATAATCACATAATTATGAGACTCAAGTGATATTTTGTACACGTAACACGAATTGGTACTCCAAAAGATAATGTGAGCCGCGTCCTGGGAAAAGAGCCATTATGGCATATGCGAACAGCAAAGGTTCAGGCGAGCCTGCGCATTCGCGCAGTCTCGCCAGAACATATCCTGTTCGCTTACATAAGCGGTAGGCCAACAGTAAGGGGCCGGGCATGTGCTCTGAAAGATTTATACGACGAAATGTCGAAGAGCCTTTTTCTCGCCACGCGGCTTATATAAATCTATACGAGCATGTTACCATCGTGTGAACTAAAATACATTTGCGCCGAAACTTTTGACATTTCTGTTCTTACATTTTTGTTCTCAGGGTGTTACGTAGTTGGTTTTGGACTTCAGAGAGACTATTTTACTATCAGCTAGGTCGGTTATGGAACCGTATTTTTCATGAATCGTAATCATACTCCTGTTATTGTTCAGCCATGCAGGTCAGTAACGTTAGCACGTCTATTAATTAATAGATCCAAATGCCGAAACACATGCGTCTTGTATAAGTAAATTAGACATGCTCTATTCATTTATGTACTTGTCTTTTTATATCATTCTTTCTGTCATTTCCTTTAGACTTATTTGTCTCCTAATTCACTGTTTGCTAGTTATATCTTTTTTTAACAAAGGGACATAACTGATAAGAATATTTTGAGCTACACTTTGAAAAGATACACAGGTAGAGTCTGGAGACAGCCTACATGTACAAGTTAACCGTCTGTTATGCTTCCCGATTCGGGACAGTTGATATGGCAAGGTTGTGTGGGTGGGTGGGGACTCCATCATTACACGGTTTCATCAGGCATCTCCTGCTTTATGACTGTAACTGCTAGGCCTCACTGATTAGGACGGTTTATGTGAGCTCGCTTGGTGTGTTGAGAGCTTGCCAACATCTGGGCCCAGTTGTTCAAAACTAACGATGCTGTTAGTTAGCGTATCGTTAAAACTTTGTTCATTAAATATGTCATACACGCTAATATTTTTGCTGAAAATATGTGAGTAGCTTTTGCAAATGCAAAAGCAACTCACATTTTTTTTCGGCAAACCTATCTGTGAATTAGATTTAGTACTTACTAGAACAGTCAACATATTACTTCTAACGAGCTCGTTAAGCTAATGATGCTTTGAACAGCTGGGCACTGCACTTCAACAGTTAACTTTCAACTTTGTTTCGTAAAGTGCCTCCGGCAACAGTTCCGAAATGTATTATGGTTACGTTTTTTTTTACCACTGACAAAATGTACAGTATGGTGCTCTATCAGTATAAAAATGGTCTTTTAAGACGGAAAAAACTACAGTACAGCCAAACCTATGTTAAACAAGCACCTGTGGGAAAGCCAAAAAGTCGTTGAAAGACAGGTGCTTGCTCGGTACAGGCTGTTCCCACATATTTGCCTTTCAATGGATTTTACAAAGTGACATTTTAGCCCACGTGATTGCTTAATACAGGTGGCCCTTGAGACAGATTCCACTGCATTTAGCCTTCCTACAACAGCCACCTTTCTATAACAGCCAATTTCGTTCCATCCAATTTGTTCCATCCAAGTTTGGCTGTTGTAAAGAGGTTGCATTGTGCATATCTTTCCTTCACTTTTCATTCATGTTTATGTTCGTAGTTGATCAGATTAGGCCTAGCGCACGTAACCGGTTGGCTATTTGATGAAACTGATAAAACAGGGTTATTAGCTTATTAGATGAAAGAGATAACATTACTATAATAACTTAATATCAGAATCCGTAACAGAAACCCTGCGCCAAATTGTTAGGGCTGGCGATAATCTGATAATCTCGTAGCAGTTTATGCCAACAGAACTGTGTCTGAAAGAGCAAACATGATTTCAATAAAGTCATTAGTGTCTAGAATTTCATATTTTCATTTGATTGTCTGATTCGGATTAACAAGAGAACATGATTTCTTGGATACACGTCTAGTACTATTATATCAGAATTCTGAAATCTGTCATCAGTTTTGACATTAATATATAATATTGGAACAATGCCGTTTGACCTGGCCTAGTTTCTATTAAATTCGTGTCAGATGTACAATGTAGTAGTCCTGCAACCTACACATTTCCATTGTGACCTCTTTCCTTGCTAGCATTCTTTATAAATCTACAGCGGGCCGTTATCGGCCCGTCAGCTACCCTGACGGGCCGATAACGGCCCGCTATAGATTTATGTAGAATGATTACTGGGTTATTTGTGCGTCTGTGGTTTTTTATGTGGCGTTTGTGTGGTTGGTCATTATTTGTTCCTGAGCTCTCCTTCTTTTGGTGCCTAAGGAGGCTTGTGCTTCGTGTTTGTGGCATTTCCTAAGTATCTTAACATATTCTTACCATATTTTCAATACTGGACGCAAGCACGTTTCTGCTAATGTATTTCTTTGACAGTACAAAACTCAACAATATACAGGAAACGAGCATACCTCACCGAGAATAATACAACCGCTTTGGTTTTCAAACCGCAACAAGCACGGTCATTTGACAGAAACGCTTACAGAAGGTATCCTTCGGAGACGTTTTCAAAACCTTGGCCTCATTTACAAGATCAAAATGTATCTGAGTGCGTGGAAATTGCTGAATAATTTCTACAATGTACCTCCAGGATAAAATAATCAATCAGATAAGCATATTTCTGTTGCGTCACGGTTGATTAGGTTTCATGGACGTGACACTATGTTCGGTGTCACCAGACAAATAAGCACCAAACCAGACCATTTTGCTGTTAACCTTTAGTGCTAACCACAATTCTGTTGTGTTTTTATGCATGTTTTCAGAGAAAATAAGAAAGACAACCTTTTAGATTTATATATTGGTATTCCATGCGGATTCACATGAAATGCCAAGTCTTATTTTCTCTGAAAGTAAAAACATAAAACATCGTCTACCACAGTTGGCTTTAAGAAAATAGTAACATAATATTTGGTTCCAAGGTATTCAAGTAGCAAGCTTTATGATAATGCAGTTCCGTTTTTGAAAAGTAGTTCATGCAGTTTGGGATGGGTGGCGAACATTCTTCTAAATAATAACATTGATTCGAGTCAACTGGGTATAACCATGTGAGAAAGAAGTAAACACTCCCTTTGAACTAACAGTCGTATTGTTTTAAACTGAGTATTTAATAAATCGCATGCATACAACCATGAAAATTGTTTCACCGACTTCTATAAAAAGAATATATTTGTTTGACCTCAATACTACTGTTCATTCATTTCTTTTTATCAATTTGTGTTCAATCTTTAAGAAATTTATTAACCGTTGTACTGATAACCCTAATGTGTGTTGGATCAAGAGAATTAAAAGAAATAAAAGAACTATTTTGCATTGCGCAATTTGATACATGATTGATTGACGGAAGCAGACATCACGTGATAAGGAAACCCTGCAACAGCGAAATGTTTAAAGGCGCGTCGTGTATACACTGGGATCAACACGCAACTTGTATATCTATTTTCTTCCTTTTTTTACTTAAACCTATTTAACCTTGACCACTCTATGGGCGAACTCAGCAGACGACAAATTGGTGATATTTTTCTTATTTGTCCCAGAAAACAGGATTTGACATTTCATGCAAATTGTCACCACTTTAATTTATACAGCGTGCTAAGCGTTAAAGAGGCAATTTTGTGAAACAAAACCACATAAATCAGAATATAATACACAGCCATATATTGACTTAAAATCCACACGCACACCTGGGCCTAAGCGCGTATCGCAACAGTGAAAGCCCACGTCAGCTTGCGAATGCGAGTAAACTGATTAGGACATTCCCTGTTCGCATTAAAACGTGTACTTCTCAGTCATAGCACTTGATAAGCCGAATTTTTAACCAGAACTATTGATTAACTCATTTATGCCGAGTGGACTCTTCTACCTTAACTCCTTGCACCGGTTCATTTCAGAATTAGGAGTGTCTGGTTAGTTTTTATTGTTACCATAATTTACAGAAATTCCTTTCCTAAATGCAAACAGTGTAGACAATGATCAGACGCCGCGTTCTGCGGCGTCTGATCTGGGTCTATACTGTTTGCTAATGTCCACTTTATGAGACGCTAGGCATAAATGGGTTAATATTTTTCTGATTTCTCAAGAAAACGTATGTTATGGACACTTGTTAGAAGCGTGATTTAAAAACTGCAGAATTCTGAAACCCCGCCTAATAATATAGACCGCTGCGTGTACCGGTTTTCACTATATATTATGGGATAACATTGAGATACACATAGCATAGACTTGTTAATGACCGCTATTAAACATAGAAAATGGAGAAAATAATCATTACGAAAACACACCTATTCAATTATATAGAAAATTTCACCTCCAAAATCTGAAAATTTTCAGACAAAAAAATCGGATATTTTTCATATTTCTGCTCAAAACATAGATTGTAGGTACTCGTTAGAACCGCCTCGGCGAGGCGGTTCTAACGAGTACCTACAATCTATGTTTTGAGCAGAAATAAGAAAAATAATGTATACCCTGTAAACCCCAGTTTTACTATATAAAAGTGGGGTTTAAGGGGGTCAAAATTATATAGGCGTGTTTTCGTGATGGCCCTGGCTGCTTCGCGGAGGAACACATTACGTAACGTGGGTCAAAAATCAGGTTGTTTGTTTTTGACACTTCTCAAAGGGAAATTATCTATGCATAAGGTATAAAAAGGCATAATATTATTTGATAATAACTGTAGTAAAAGACTAAGTTCAAAGGGCATACAGTTTGCAACGTGACGGGGAATAATGTTATAAACAATATGAAGTGTAACCTGTAGATATAAGGTAACCTGTCAATACATATAACATATAAATCCTAAAAGCAAGCAAAACGATGTTCCCCATTTAATTGCACACACTTGCAAGTGATGTAATCTGTATGCGACAAACCGCGTGCTGTTTCGACATTGGACCCTTTTTTAAGTTAAGATTTTTATACTTTACACTCTTTGGGTTAATTCAGCAGACGACAAACTGATGATAGTTTCTTATTTTCCCACAAAATAGGCTTTGATATTTTATGCAGATTGTTATGAGACAATGTGCATGACAATGTCAAAGCCTATTTTCTGGGGGAAAAAAAAAAGTACGAAAAATATTTCTTATCGTCTGTTAAAATTTTTACCCAGCATGATAAGCACGTTACAGTTATAAACTGCTGTATACACAAACGTGTATATATGGTATGGTGTCGTCGTTTTAACCTTTACCACTCTCTGGGCATTTTCAGCCGATGACAATTGATGACATTTTTCTTATTTTTCTCAGTAAACAGGAGTTGACATTTCATGAAAATTGTCTCCTCCAGGAGACAATTTGCATGAAATATCAAATCCTGTTTTCTGGGAAAAATAAGAAAAAATATTTCAAAATGTCGTCTGCTGAAAATTTTACCCAAAGTGCTAAGCGTTAAGATTTTAAATACAGTCGAACCTCAGTGGCTCGAAGATCCTTGGGACCATGCAAATTTGTTCGAGATATGGGTTGTTCGAGCCACTGAGGATTAATCATAGCGCGGCCATGTCAGGAAGCAAATGGCGATAATTAGGGCGATAATTAGGGAAATATTTTTCTCTTCTACATAAGTATGGCATGTTGTGTACACACACCATACAGAAATTTCATGATGAAATAGATCATTTTTCAAAATATTTGTTTTCTTGAGCAATCTGAAGAATTTCGTAGAGACTAAAAAACGAGTTCGATTTAGCCATGGTAAACGAGTCATCGGTGTTCGAGCTATTGAGGTTCGACTGTACAAGCAATCATAAACAAACTGTTCATGATTAATAAGTGCATTTACACTGTATTACATTATATCCCACAATGCACAACAATCAAGAGTGATCGATATTCTAAGTTTTTAAGAACAGACAATCTCCATGAAATGTCAAATCTTAATTTCTTGAAAAAAATACAATGTACGAGACAACTTAAAATTCATTTTGCTGCGCTGTACATTTCTTTCCTTTTAAGCAGCGAACCAATAGGAACTAGTACACAGTGTTTCAGTTTGTTAACTATTTGCATGTATTCTAAAATATGATTTCCATTCACTGTTGAAAGGAACTGTCCTTAGGCGTCGCCAAACGTCAGGTAACAGCACTTTTCGTATATTTAAAGATATGTTTTCAAGAAACCGGTTCCCCTGTGTTCTGTTCCGTTAGATCTATGCCATTAGTAATTGAAATCATTTATACAAGCAAAATTTTATTTCAAATCTTTCCGGTTCATATTAAACCAGGCGTCTGAGCAGGATACACAGATAAAAGCTGTTAAAAATGGGTCTGTTGGGGGTGAAGTGTGTCAAGTGTGAGCTATGCTCAGGATGAGCTATTGTGATCACTTTTCGTCCGTCCGTCCGTCCGTCTGTCCGTCCGTGCGTCCGTCCGTTAACATTTTTCAAACGACTTCTCCTCTGAAGCCCCTGAACCACTTTTGCTCAAATTTCATATGGAGCCTCCTTAGGTTGGGGGAACGAAAAATTGCTAAAATGGTCGCAGTCCATTGACCAAGATGGCCGCCATGCTCATATATGGTAAAAACCTTTTAAAATCTTCTTCTCCAGAACCGAGGATGCCTTGGGGCTGAATCTTTGCATGTCATCGGGGACGGGAGGTCTACCAAAATTGCTAAAATAATTGTCGTATATTGACATTTGACCTTTTTACGGCAAGGTCAAGTGTGCTTCTCTAAGCATTTTTATGGGAAAAACCTTTAAACATCTTGTTCTCCAAAACCGAGGATGCCTTATGGCTGAACCTTTACATATATCATTGGAAACTGGAGGTCTACCAAAGTTGCTAAAATAATGGTTGTACATTGACATTTGACCTTTTTATGGTAAGGTCAGTTTTGCTTCCTTATGCATTTGTATGGGAAAAATGTTCAGAATTTCAAACGACTTCTTCTCTGGAGCCTCTGGGCCAATTTTGCTCAAATTTCATATGGAGCCTCCTTAGGTTGGGGGAATGAAAGATTGCTAAAATGGTTACGGTTAGTTGACCAAGATGGCCGCCATGCCCATATATGGTAAAAACCTTTAAAAATCTTCTTCTCCAGAGCCGAGGATGCCTTGGGGCTGAATCTTTGCATAAGTCATTGGGGACGGGAGATCTACCAAAATTGCTAAAATAAATGTTGTATATTGACATTTGACCTTTTTACGGCAAGGTCAAGTTTGCTTCCCTGTGCATTTGTATGGGCAAAACCTTTAAAAATCTTGTTCTCCAAAACCGAGGATGCCTTGTGGCTGAATCTTTACATATATCATCGGAAACTGGAGGTCTACCAGTTGCTAAAATAATGGTCGTACATTGACATTTGACCTTTTTACCGTGAGGTCAATTTTGCTTCCTTATGCATTTGTATGGGAAAAATATTCAGAATTTCAAACGACTTCTCCTCTGGAGCCTCTGGGCCAATTTTGCACAAATTTCATATGGAGCCTCCTTAGGCTGGGGGAATGAAAGATTGCTAAAATGGTCGCGGTTCAATGACCAAGATGGCCGCCATGCCCATATATGGTAAAACCCTTTAAAAATCTTCTCCTCCAGAACCGAGGACGCCTTTGGGCTGAATCTTTGCTTAAATCATCGGGGACAGGGGTCTACCAAAGTTGTTAAAATAATGGTCGTACAAGTTTGCTTCCCTATGCATATTTATGGGAAAAAACATTTAAAAATCTTATTCTCCAAAACCAAGGATGCCTTATGGCTGAATCTTTGCATATATTATTGGGAACATCTGCATGTCTGCAGTGGCTATGTTACTCAGGTGAGCGAACCGTGGCCCGTGGGCCTCTTGTTAATCAGCCCTCTCTATACCGGCACTCGATACAATGACAGAATTCGTCAGTATGATTATTTGACTGGCACAAAACTTCACGCAAGAGGTTACTTCACAGTTAATCAATGCAAGACCATTGCATTTAATGTTTCAAGAAACATATGTTTTATTTATTGCAAGAACATACTATTTAATACTTCAAGATATGCTTTGGATATTTGTTAGAAACACTTCGTTGAGGCGATTCTAACAAATATCCAAAACATATGTTCAATGTTCTATGAGGAAATAAGAATAAAAAAAATACATATCTTCTGCTCATAAAAGATTCGTTACATGAAGTATCGAAGTCTGTATTTTCTAGGAAAATAAGAAAAATATCAATCAATTTGTCATCTGCTGAAAAGTGTGGTAAAGATTAAAGTGGTCCATATATGTTCTGTGACATTCATATAGTAACTATAAACAGACACAATGACATAGCCTTGTCACTTGATAACTAATTTTGCCATGAAAATGGTTAATTGTGATTACTAATAGTGTCTTGATTATTGTACTTCGGCTAGTATAATATATTTTATGTAATATAATTGTGCCACTGACCGCTGATCGCCACTTGTTTTGATTTACGAGTCACAAAAATACTTGATATTGTTTAGTGGGTTTTTTTTTTTCTGTGGTATTTTCATTTGACCATTAAAACACTATAATCAGCAAACGCAAGTATGTTAGGCCATATATGTTTTTGCCAGTGGACACGGAACTAATTTTGAATCGACTTGTACAGAAAACAAAACCATTGAATGAAACAGGTTTCCAGTGAAGAAACCTAAAACAGGCACGTTTAATAAAAACAACATACACTCTCTAACTGTAAATACTTCAATTTTCTATAAAACAATATTTGTACGTATTCCTTAACCCTCTCAGCCTTACTGACCAGCAAAAAAGACATTGCAAACAGTATAGATCCAGACGAGCCGTCTCATCAGGATCTAAACTGTTTGCCTTTTCTATTTGGACTCTATACTGTTGGCATATCGTTTTCCATTTTTGTCGGCGACAACTCAGTTTGAGTTAACTGGCTCTTCCAACTCAAAGACTGGAAGAGTCAACTTAAGTAGTTATAAGCAGTCGTACTGAGAGGCCTGAGCAAACAATATAGACCATAACAGACGTCGGACAACGCCCATTTTTTTCATTATCTTTTCATGAAGAGACTCAGTCGACCGAGGCTGTTATTTTCTGTCTGTTGTTGTAGTCTATTTTGCCAGATGTGTTACTTACGAAATTGATACTATTCAGTAGTTACGTAGACTCAAATGGGCACGCATCAATACAGCACATCAAATGTCAGACATCTCGTCAGTATATAATTTGTGTCTCGTCCTACTTACATGTAGAATAGATAAGCTTTGGCAAATGGAAATATCATTACGAAAACACGCCTATTCAAATATATAGAAAAAATTTACCACCAAAAAAATGAGAATTTTCAGATAAAAAATTCTGATATTTTTCTTATTTCTGCTCAAAATATAGATTATGTGTACTCGTTAGAACCGCCTCGACGAGGCGGTTCTAACGAGTACCCACAATCTATGTTTCGAGCAGAAATAAGAAAAATAATGTATACCCCTGTAAACCCCAGTTTTACTATATAAAAGTGGGGTTTAAGGGGGTCTAAATTATATCGGCGTGTTTTCGTGATGTGTAAACTCAAATAAGGACGCATCGGTGCAACAAATCAAAAGTTAGACACCTTGTCAATATATAACATGTGTCGCGTTCTACTTTAATATCTGTAGAACAGATTAGCTTTGGCAAATGGAAATAATACTAATTAAAGCATTGCCTAATTTGGCTACTTGTGACAGTCTATGAGATATACTGAGGCATTGACGAACAGTCAAGGCACGTGACTGTTCGCATTTACATATTTGTTCCTGGTGTCCCATCAAAATGACATTTGCCGCAAAATGCGGCTTCTGATCAGAGTCTACTCTGTTTACATTAAGAACATGAATTTCTGTAATAAAACACAATAATAAAAACAAACCAGACATACCTCTGTTGGACATGGACCAGCCCAAAGAAAGATCACTGCGCATTAGTGTGTTAACCCTTAAACTGCCAAATACAACAATTGTCGTCTGCTATGTCACCTGCTTGTGATTTTTAAAGTCATTTTGCAAACAGTGTGGACCCAGATCAGATTGCTCCTCTGTATGCAAAAATAGGTTTGAAAAGTTTGCAAGAATATTCAGCAGACGACATAAACAGACGAAATTTTCAGATGCAGGTTTTCTTGGCATTTTAAGGGTTAAATACTGTCATCTTTAGTTAACAGATCCATCAAGATACTAAATTGAACTACATGACCAGTATTTTTTCTTATTTCTCCACAAAATATACGGTGAAGGTACCCATTAGAATCATATATTTTCGTTGAGAACATCACGAAAACATTCCTATATAATTTTGACCCACTTAAACCCCACTTTTATATAGTAAAACTGGGGTTTACAGGGGTATACATTAGTTTTCTTATTTCTGCTCAAAAACATAGATTGTGGGTACTCGTTAGAACCGCCTCGTCGAGGCGGTTCTAACGAGTACCTACAATCTATGTTTTGAGCAGAAATATGAAAAATATCAGAGTTTTTTACCTGAAAATTTTTTACTTTTGGAGGTGAAATATTCTATATATTTGAATAGGCGTGTTTTCGTAATGAATAATGAAACAACAAAAACAAAAAAATTAAAAAAAAAAAAAAAAAATTAACATCATTTTTCTGATACTCGCTCTTATCTGGAGCTATATCCCTCGCATTAGCAGTTTTACAGCTGTGCACTTGCCACTAGACAGTATAGTTGTCATATAAGTGGCTAATTCTGTCATTTCCTACAATTTAACCCTTGGTATGCTAGGAAAACATTTCAGCAGACGACATGTTGAAATATTTTTTCTTGTTTTTCCCAGAAAAAGGGCTTTGAGGTTTCAATTGCAATGTCTCGAGGAGACCGTTTGCACGAGATCTGAAAGCCTGTTTTCTGGGAAAACTAAGTAATATCTTCAATTTGTCGTTTGCTGAGTTTGCCCACAGTATCTGATTGTTCAAGCCTCGTATTACCAGTTTCACACCTGTTCACTTGCCACCAGATGGTAACAGATGCCATATAAGTAGCTAATTCTGTCATTTCCTATAAGTTAACGCTTGGAATACTTGGAAACATTTCAGCAGACGGCATGTTGAAATGTTTTGTTGTTTGTTTTTCTTATTTTTTCCCAGAAAAAGGGTTTTGAGATTTCATGCATATTGTTTTTAGGAGACAGATTGCATGAAATCTCAAAGCCCGAAAACAAAATAAATCACCAATTTGTCGTCTGCTGAATTTGCACACAGTATCTCATTATTCAAAGCTTTCATCATTATCTTTGTCACCTTAATGTACACGTGTACATTTGTACGTGTAAGATGATGTGCTTAACGCTCAGCATGCTGGGTAAAATTTTCAGCGGACTACAAACTGATTTTTTTTTCATTTTCCCCGAAAACAGAATTTGACATTTCATGCAAGTTGCCGCCACTGAGAAATTTCAAAATCTATTTTCTTTGAAAATTATTATCAATTTGTCGTCTGCTGAATCTGCCCAGAGAGTAAAGTTAAGAGGAAGCAAATGATAATATAAAATGGGCCGCGCCATGCAAAAACGTGTCTTCGGGCATATGCGGAAAGCGAAGGCCCAGATCAGCCTGTGGATCCGCGCACAGCCTGTGGATCCGCGCAGTCTGATCAGGACCTTCACTGTTGTGTTGGGAACTGTAGAACATAACGATGTGCAGTCAACCCTCTGTATACCGACTCTCGATATAACTGCAAAATTCGCTATAATGACAATTTGATTGGCGCGAAATATTCGTCCAAGCGTTGACAGTTGATCAGACGTTGTGCAAGAACATTGTATTTTAGACTTCGAATCATATATTTTGGATATTTGTTAGAATCGCCTCAGTGAGGAGGCGATTCTAACAAATATCCAAATTATATGTTCTATGAGAAAATAAAAACTAAACAAGGTCTTTCTTACTTAACATTCTGTTCAGAACGATTCTTTACAACAGCAAATTCATTTTAATGGCAACATCTTTGGGAACATATGCTGTCCATCACGAAAACTTGCCTATATAATTTTGACCCCCTTAAACCCCACTTTTATATAGTAAAACTGGGGTTTACAGGGGTATGCATTATTTTCTTTATTTCTGCTCAAAACATAGATTCTGGGTACTCGTTAGAACCGCCTCGGCTAGGCGGTTCAAACAAGTACCCATAATCTGTGCTTTGAGCAGAAATATGAAAAATATGATAGTTTTTTTTATCTGAAAGTTTTCAGTTTTTTAGGTGAAATTTTCTATATATTTGAGTAGGCGTGTTTTCGTAACGAGGTTCACTGTATAGCAAAGTACCTGATCTGACTATATATCAACACTGGCTAATCTGGATCTTTTCTGTTAGCCTTTACCCACAAAGCACCTTTTCTCATGTCGCGGCTCATATGTGATTATTTTATGTTCTTCAGTTTACTGCTGTATATATTTATATTAATGACATAGGTCACAATACATGTGCTTCCTGCTTTGATTTTTTTTCTACAATAAGATCAATATTTCACTGAAATTCGTTGACTGTTAAACAGTTTACTCACGTTATCTCAAACCCCAAGAACCAGATTTGTTTTTTGTTTTTAGGTAACAGTAGTTTGAGACAACCCGTATTGTCCCTAATTTTGTTTGACTTAAATACAGTTGAATCTCAATAGCTCGAACATCGATAGCTCGTTTACCATGGCTAATTCTAACTCGTTTTTTACTCCCTTCGAAATTCTTCTCATAGCTCAAGAAAAAATATATATATTTTCTTTTCTTATTTCATCATGAAATTGTATGGCGTGTGTACTCATTAGAATCGCCTCATCGAGGCGATTCTAATGAGTACACACAACATACCATTATTGTATAGAAGATCGAAAAAACTTCCCTAAATTATCGTCATTTGCTCCCTGACCTTGCACCATGATTAACTCTCAGTGGCTCGAACTACCCATGTCTCGAACATTTTTCCATGGTCCCATAGATGTTCGAGTCATTGACGTTCGACTATAGTAGTTTGAGTTGTCAGCGTTTAAGACAACGAGTGTCTACTGTATATTACTGAAATTTGTTTAATGTTAATCAATACCTGGGCTGGTTACTTTACCTTCTTTGCAATAATTTTGCCCAAAAGTTAGATTCACATACAGATAAATCAAAATACATCGTTTTCGATTGAAAACAAAAAATTGGGCCGGCGCATAGCATTTCCAACAAGGTCACATGTCCGCCAAACAAAGCCGACTCGTGGTATGGGTAGCCAAACATCCAGTCTTTCTTTAGGTGGACAACAGAGGTTCCGCCTAGAATGTGTGGCTGTGCAGGCTGATCTGAGCCGTCGCTGGGCACACAAGCAGTCGCGTGGGAAATGCTGTGCCACGGCTTAAAATTTGATGACCTCTAAGTGTGGATTAATTGTTGGACAACCTCAGAGTTTGTTATTGCTGCGGAAGCAATTAAAGATCGCGGACTGGTCCATGGTCCAATACTATTTTCCATGGACTGCTCAATGTTATTATAACCAAGAATTAGCTTTCACAAACAAGCTTGGTCTACGCTTAGCACATTGTACTTATATTACTTCTAATTGTGCTTATATTACTTCTAATAGAGTTTTGCGAATGTGATGTGCGAACTGAGGTCACATTACATTTATATTTAGTTTAATTAAAACTCTGTGCATGCATAATTGTAATGAACATTTGTCACCTTTCAAGTGTATGAATATTTTCTCATACAAGTGAAAATGATCCTTCAAAATATACGTATATACAAAATGCGCAAACCTATAATACTGGCGGATTGGTCTGGCGTATGGTATGAGCGACAACGTCAGAAACTGTACCCTCGGACATGTGCGCCCTTCGGACATGTGCGCCCAGCAAAGATTCAGATCAGCCTGCGCATTCGCGAAGTCTGATCAGAATCTTAACTGGCCATATTTTAGATAGCCAAGATGTAAAGTTTCTTCGTGTGGACAACGAAGACTCTGATCAGATTGAGCGAATGCGCAGGCTGATTTGAATCTTCGTTGGGCGCACATGTGAAAAGGTACGTTTTCTCACGTTGCGGCGCATATATACATATTTGCCGGGATAAATAGGTCCATCCGGATAACGTACAACCTTAGCGGCCTGATCAAATTTGCTGGTCGATCTGCTCTACACTCTTTGTGCATGCGTTAGACCTCTTTTTGCTACGAACGAAATGAACTGAATCTCATCGTGAGAAAACGCACCTTCTAACATACGAGCCCAAAGAATACACAAATCAGTCCGCGTATGCACGCAGTCAGATCTACGAAGGAGCATTAGGGCCACATATACTTTTATTTCTGTTGATAAGTATCTCGAAATTTCGACTTACTATCTCGAAATTTCGACATATTAAGTCGAAATTTCGACTTAATAACTCGAAATTTCGACTTCATATCTTGAAATTTCGACTTATTATCTTGAAATTTCGACACAAGATCTCTTGAATAGAATTCACACCTGGTAATCTCGTAAGGGGTAGCCGCTGCTTATACACTCAAAATCTTTATGCGCGCTTCCGGCCATGACTTACGAGACATCCAAGTGTCAAAAAACGGATACACTCTCCTGATTCATTGATTTTTAGTAAACTTCATAGACATATTGCAGTACGCGCTGGTGGCCGGGACATCAGAAGGCCCAGGGCTTCAAAGCTCACCAGATTTGAAAACGTGAAACTGCATGTTCATGTTGTCCTACAAAGGTTTGTATAGACAAGATACCCAGTTTAATTTGCATCCATATTGAAACAAGATTGAATATTTGCATGCAATGACCAATGACTAGAGATCCATTTGCTAGCCTGAAAAATATACCAAATAAAAATAAAAAGAATAAAAAAAAAAAAAAAAAAAAAAAATAGAAAAGTGTTCACAGTACACGGATGTCCCCGCTTTGGGTCTATAAAACTGTGCAAACCTTGCCAAATTTGCCTACGTCAATGCGGGAGCATCTGTGTACTTTGGACACATTTCTAGTTAACGAAGAATCCAAAAATGATGAGAAATGTAAAGTCCTTTGCCTGCAAGGTCAGTAACTCTTAAACCATGAGACTAAGAAACTCAATTATGTGTTCTATAGTAAGTGATTTTCAACAAAGAATAAAAAAAATAAGGAGAAATATAAGGTCCTTTGCCTGCAAGGCCTGTAACTCTTAAACCATAAGACTAAGAAACACAGTTTTGTGTCCGCTAGTAAGTGATTTTCAACAAAGAATGCAAAAATAAGGAGCAATATAAGGTCCTTTGCCTGCAAGGCCTGTAACTCTTAAACCATAAGACTAAGAAACTCAGTTTTGTGTTCCCTAGTAAGTGATTTTCAACAAAGAATGCAAACATAAGGAGAAATATAAGGCCCTTTGCCTGCAAGGCCTATAACTCTTAAACCATAAGACTAAGAAACTCAATTTTGTGTTCCCTAGTAAGTGATTTTCAACAAAGAGTGCGAAAATAATGAAAAAAAAAAAAAAAATAATAATAATAAACCGTATGTCTGAGAAACTCAATTTTGTGTTCTCTGGAAATGATTTTAGGTTTTAATGCAGCAGCGCCAGTTGCGCGTGGAGACGCAGTTGTAATAACATGTACGGGGACTGACTAGTATAGTATAAACATATCTTATTGCCTTTTCTTCAAATAATAGTACAAACAATGGGGTCCCCGGAACAAATGCTAAGGAAATTTAACATCTTGTGTATTTCAAAGTAGACGAAGGTTGCAGTGCGTCTTATTAGATAAGTTAAATAAGTATTTCACAGTCCAGATAGCTGGAAATACCTTCATTTTGCATAACCAACGGCTATCCCTTACGAGATTACCAGGTGTGGAATTGCAAACGAAGAATCAACTTGAAATATCATGTTGAAATTTCGAGATAATAAGTCGAAATTTCAAGATATTAAGTCGAAATTTCGAGTTATTAAGTCGAAATTTCGAGATATTAAGTCGAAATTTCGAGATCTTATGTCGAAATTTCGAGTTAATAAGTCGAAATTTCAAGATATTAAGTCGAACTTCCGAGTTATTAAGTCGAAATTTCGCGTTATTAAGTCGAAATTTCGACTTATTATGTCGAAATTTCGAGATAGTAAGTCGAAATTTCAAGATAACTATCAACAGAAATAAAAGTGTATGTGGCCCTAATGCTCCTTCGTACAGATCTGTCTTCTTTGTCCGCATGAAGAAACTTTGTAGCCTTAGTTATCCAAAATGCGCCCAGGGAAGATTCTGATCAGACTGCGCGAATGCGCAGGCTGATCTGAATCTTCGCTGGGCGCACATTTCCCAAAGGTACGTTTACAGGACGTTGCGGAACATTTAATGTACATATTACCAGTATAATATAAATTTTGATTTATTACGGGGAAATCATGTCGATTACTCAAGTTTTGTTCGTAAAATTGCCTATTTGTTTTACTTAACATTTAATAGCGCTTAATTATGGCACTTTTTGTTAAATATTCTGCAGTGTTTCACTTACAAATATTTATCTTTTAACAATTATCTAAGTTAAAGATATATTCAGTTAAGTTTGGGTAACAGAGTTGCCACCTTTTCTGGGAAAGGACCGCAATACTGCTTGCCATCATTGTGGCTGATTAATTGTATTTGCCTGTCTCTCCCTTTGATGTCGAGAACTTGATACCGGTTTGTGAGTGTACTTATTTACTTTTCGAAATCATAAATAAGTATATACAAATACAAATAACTTTATTTCCGCATTTAACAGTACAGAATGTTTCTAGCCTACATCAGCAATATGAACAATGAAAACATGAAATGATAGCATGCAGTACATTTTAACAAAGGAGCAGAGTTTAGCATTGATCAAAAATACATTGACCAGTGTTATTGCAGCTTTATATGATTTGAACAGAGTCTCTCAATCTCATAGCATAAAATGCAAATTTTGAAAGATTAAGAATAGCATGTTTAGACGTTTTGTACATAAGATCATCGAACATTCATCGTTGGCCTGTGACAGTAATAATTCTGAAAGTACTTTTTTTTTCTCAAATCTCTATACAGTGGACAGACTAACAGGAAATGGTACTCGTTTTCTACCATATGAAGGTTACAGTATCTACATAGTCTATTATGTCTCCCAATACAGTCGAACCTCAATAGCTCGAACACCGATGGCTCGTTTACCATGGTTAATTCGAACTCGTTTTTGAGTCCCTACGAAGCTCAAGAAAACAAATATTTAGGAAAAGTTTCTTATTTTATCGTAAAATTGTGTGTACTCATTAGAATCGCCTCATCGAGGCGATTCTAATGAATACACTCAACATACAAGTATTGTGTAGAAAATCGAAAAACAAATCCCTAAATTATCGCCATTTGCTTCCTGCCTTGGCACTATAATTAACCCTCAGTGGCTCGAACCACCCATGTCTCGAACAATTTTCTATGGTCCCAAAGATGTTCGAGCCATCGAAGTTCGACTGTATGTTCAACTCTTCCACACTCGATCGCTTAGTCGTGGGAGGACAGTCTAAATTTTGTAAGAGCAATTATATATTTTTTTCTCAGTGATAAAAACTAAATAGTGTTGTGTATATCTTAGTGTAATGGACACACTTTTAGGGAGGCAATTCTACCAAGAATGTTTTATCTCCTGAAACATCACGAAAACATGCCTATATAATTTTGACCCCCTTAAACCCAACTTTTATATAGTAAAACTGGGGTTTATAGAGGTATAAATTATTTTTCTTATTTCTGCTCAAAAACATAGATTGTGGGTACTCGTTAGATCCGCCTTGCCGAGGCGGTTCTAACGAGTACCCACAATATTTTGAGCAGAAATATGAAAACTATGAGAATTTTTATCTGAAAATTTTCATTTTTTGGGGGCATAATTTTCATTATATTTGAATAGGCGTGATTTCGTAATGAAGAAAACGGATCTGCTTCAAAAGGAAATAATTTACTTCCCATGGAAACATAAAAATGACCGTACAAAACACTACTTCGTGATAATCAGAACAACAAACTAAGAACATACTGCAAAAGAAGTATCGTCTTGGAATGGTCTGCAATAAAACAGATTTTATTGGGGGTGGGGAGGGGATAGGGGTGGTAGGGATCTTAAACTTTGTTTTTCGGACGACCCAACTTCGTCTTTAATTTGAGTCAGCGCATGACAAAACCTACAAAATGGCATGTGTGCCCAGCGAAGACATCCAGCATCCGCCCAGTCTGATCAGAGTCTTCGCTGTGCGCTTTATGGGTAGCTAAGGACCCAATCTTTCTTCATGCGGACAGCGAAGATTCTGATCAGACTAGGCGGATGCCCAGGCGTAGGGGTTCCCTAACTGATCAGTAGGTCAACACAAACCCCTTTTCAGAAGGGGCTTGGTATGCAGTACAGCGAAAAAGGTTGACTCTCTTGAAAAAAAATGACCATAAAACATCAAGTATATTCCATGCATACAAGACATATTTTAGATATACCGTTATCTTAGATCAGCCAAACGCTGAAAGATATTAAATACGATTATTCATGTTTTAATCTGTTTTAACAAACTCGATATGCACTTTGAGGTGTGATAGAAAGATAAAACACAAAAGACAAATCATTGTCACGTGATCAAAGTGTGCATTGCAATCATATCAAGCATCTTGTGTTTAGTGTTTTGATTAAACAAAGCCCGCCATGTTAACCTTACACTGTGTTAATTAGCCATTCATTCGAACTAGACATTATCAATATTTAAAAAAAAATCTTCTAAATTAAGTTGTGATACATTCGATAGACCTCTGACAATAGATATATATACCTCACTCCTCTGATTTCCAATTGTAGTCGAGCCCTCATTTTTTTAAGATTGTTGAAATGCTGTTGTGTTGTGTTGTGTTGTGTTGTTTTGTTTTTTCTTTTCGTTTGTTTTCTGTATTAGCCACTGATGGGTTTAGGAACCCCAATCGGACCTGAATAATTATTTGAAGGTGGCTCTATATCAGATAAAGGACGAGGGTTAAGGCGTCAGTAATACCAGGATTAAGTCTCCCAAGAGTTTTGATTTTGACCATGCCATGGCAGTATTTCTATTCATTACGAAAACACGCCTATTCAAATATATTGAAAATTTTACAACCAAAACAGGAAAATTTTCAGATAAACATTCTGATATTTTTCATATTTCTGCTCAAACCATAGATTGTGGGTACTCGTTAGAACCGCCTCGGCGAGGCGGTTCTAACGAGCATCCACAATCTATGTTTTTTTGGCAAAATAAATAAAATAATGTATACCCTGTAAACCCTAGTTTTACTAAATAAAAGTGGGGTTTAAGGGGGTCGAAATTATATAGGCGTGTTTCCGTGTTGTGCAGTCCATCCTGTTTTCAGTGAAGTAGTGTGTCGTGTTGACATTCGCCACAGTCTAGAGACAGTGCTCTCCTAAGGCACCGTATAAGAGTGTAATGGCATGAAGTGACAAAGCATTACGAAAACACGCCTATTCAAATATGTTGAACATTTCACCACCAAAAACTTAAAGTTTTCAGATAGAAATTCTGACATTTTTCATATTTCTGCTCAAAACATAGATTGTGGGTACTCATTAGAACCGCCTCGCCGAGGCGGTTCTAACGAGTAGCACTATTTACGTTTTTGAGCAGAAATAAAAAAAATAATGTATACCCCTGTAAACCTCAGTTTTACTATATAAAAGTAGGGTTTAAGGGGGTCAAAGTTATATAGGCATGTTTTCGTGATGGCAAATAAATACCTCATCAAGAATAGATAAAACAAACGAACATACAGTGGTTTCCTCTCCATAAGTCCATATTTACCTTCTGCAACAGAAATACAGTAAAATACCGCGATTAAGACCACTTTTCTTTTTTTTTTACTGCATAAATGATAAAATCTGTCTGAATTTCTTTGATAATCAAATAATATGGTGAAACTGTCATGACATACATAGCTCTAGAGAAAAGGGGTAATAGGATAAATGTTTTTGTTTTTCCCCTAAAACATCTGTTGTGATACTAATCACTACTCTTATTATAGGGATCAAACATGGTTTTTCATTCACCAGGTCCCGAGGGAGGTGTTGAAAACCGAGGCCGGAGGCCGCGGTTTTCAACACCTCCCTAGGGACCTGGCGAATGTTTATGCATTGAAAAACCATGTTCGATCGTAAAACTGAAAACATTTGTTACATTTCGCGTTATTTCTTGCACTATTTTGTTTCGCCTTTTCACCGATGTCTGGCGAACGCAATTTCCACGGACTTTGCTCGTTCTAAGGCCGGGCAGTTCACATCTCGTAACAGCAGCAAATCTGTGGCCCCGGTAGAACATATTGAAAGTTGCGTAGCCGTGCATTAACAGCGCGTGAATTGCCTTGTTAATACACGGCTTTTCGCCGATTAATGTCCGGCTGTTAATAACATGCGACACTGCTTTTTATGCAGTAATATATGTTTTTAGTCGAGAAATCAGAAAAAAACAAAAAAAAAAAAAAAAACAATATCAGCACTAAGATTTAAACGGCTTATCTAGAGTCTTGACTTTGAAATGCACAATTTACATAGGTGTGTTAATGTAATGAGTACTTTGGGTGAGTATAATACAACATACAACACAGGACACGAATGTAGAAGCTTTTTATCGGACTAGATATGATTAATATTATTTCTTGAGATAAATTGGTACATCTGAAAGATTCTGTCGCCATTAGCAAAGGGAGACACATTGGTGGACAAGAATCTGCTTTTACGATCTTCTCTTAAAGGAAAGGATTTGCTCACATACGGCATAGCCTCAAATGAGAAGGAGACAAGGTTCTCCATATCAGAGTTATGGCCCTTGCAGGCGTGTCTATTCCCCTGAATATTGGAATTAACAATCAAAGATTAGCTAAATCCGATATGTTTATTGGAAGCTCAAAGACACGGTAATAATTTTAAGAGCCGCAACGTCAGAAAACGTACCTTTTGACTTTTGCGCTCAACGAAGACTAAAATCAGCCTGCGTATCTGCGCAGTCTGATTAGAGTCTTCGCTGTCCGCACGAAGAAACTGTGCATCCTTGGGAATCCAAACATGCGCCCAGTGACGATTCTGATCAGACTGCGCGAATCTGAATCTTCGCTGGGCGCATGTATCCGAAGGTACGATTTCGGCTCATTGATTGGCAGTTCAAAGACATAGTAATATAAGACTGTTTGGACTAATAACGATGATGAATAAAGCTAAAGCTTAGGTTACAATTCCTAAGAGAGGGAGAATGTGAGAAATGAAGACAAACTACATGATGCCACTTCCAACAGAACTAATGTATTGGTAAACAGCGGACAGTTTTGTCTCGAAGAATAACTATAATGGAACTTTTTGTCTGAGTCGCGATGGCAAAAAAATGTACCTGATCGAGTACGCGATATTATAGGTACCTGATAACGTACACGATAGCATAAGTACCTGATCGCATACGCGATATGATATGTAAGTACCTGATGGCATACGCGATATTATAGGAACCAGATCGCAAACGCAATGTTATAAAACTCATATCGGTCTGTGTGTACGCGCAGCCCAATCAGGAGACTGTAAATGCGGATTACGCCAGCAATGGTCATCTCTATATGCTTGTCCTTACTCCAGAACGTTTTATCTTTCTAATAATGCATTATAACACTGGTTATTTGTTTCCCTTCAGGGACATAAATCCTTTAATTGCAGCATTATTTCTGTCAACACAGTAATTAATTGTTCTTGTAGTGAACTGTCAGTATGAATAGAGACTGCTGAGAATGACATTAACCCATTTATGACGAGTGGACTCTTCTAGCTTAAAGGGCAAATATAAAGGTTTTAATTCTACTAAATATTTAAGGGCACTTCAGTAAGGAGGTGACTGCCGAAAACCGCATCAAATTATCTTAAACCGTTTCTGAAATATTGCGATTTGAAATTTGATATTTAACATCCAAGAGGATAGAATTCAGGCTGCCTCATTAATATTCATAAGCCTTTTTATGACATCATAAGGGAACAGTAAAATTTTTAACTTTTTTAAATTGCCAATATTTTTTGCTCTTTAATCTGCATCAATTCAGTTTTCATATTGTTTAATTTATTCAGCTCCTTTAAACTAATATACATAGGAATTTAGCTCTTATTTTTCATTTAAAGTGTTACATTTCAAATTTAAAAATTTCATTTAAATAATTTAAAATCCAGTTACAATGCTTAATAATTAGCCAGAATTGACTTTTTTGGTATTCATTTATATGATATACACCCAAAATTCACTATTATTAAAAAAAAGTTACGAAAAATTTAATATTAGTCAAATTTTAAACATTTTAAAATTTAGCTTTAAATTTAAATAACAGATTAAATTTTGAGCTAAATTCTCTATTCATGGGCTTATTTGTGGACAGAGACCAATTTCAATAATGGTTAAGGAGAAAAACTATGTAGCATATAAGGAAATGCAGAATATTCCTGTTTAAAATTTCAATTTAAAATTTAAGTTCCACTATGACATCACAGAATATTGCATTGTGCGCCTTAATCAATACACAATCCAAGGGAGGTTACTCTAACAGGAAAAAGGTAGGTATCGTAAATTAATCACCATAACTATTGATTGGATTGGAATTTTTTGATGGGGTTTTCAACAAAATAATTCTCTTAAAGCATTCTATCAACACCCTGAAAACCAGGAATATTTTTAATTTCTTTATATTTGCCCTTTAACTCTTTGGACCTATCCATTTCTGACAGAAGGGGTGTCTGATAAGTTTTTATTATTACCATTTTTTATAAAAAAAAAGAAATCTGTATTCAATGCAAACAGTGTAAACCCGGATCAGACGCCGCGTTCTGCAGCGTCTAATCTGGATCTACACTATTTGCCAATGTCCCTTTTATGGGATGTAAGGCATAAATGGGTTAACTCCCATGTACTCAATCTGCCCATTATAGCTATAAGATTCTTGGCTCAAGGATCTGATAAAGTTGTGATGATTACTTCTTTAATCAGCTCCAGTACAATGATAGCAAAGTTACCGAACAACAAATGATTATATACCACTTCAAGGAGCTTATAATGAGCTCTTGATCTCTTATATTATATATATTTCCCACAAAAAACGGGATTTGAAATCCCATGCTAATCTCAGGAGACGAGTCGCACGGTGTGTCAAATCTTTTTTTTTTTTTTCTGGGAGCAATAACAAAATTATTTCTAATATAATTTGCTAATATTTAAATTAAGCATATAAGGAGGTTTGATCACTGCAGCAAATTATAACTTTACTGTAATTTCTTATCATTTGATCCTTTAAAAGAATTCATGACAAAACTTAACCCAATGTATGGTTTTTGTGTCTGCTCTGAGAAATATAGTGGTAAATAGTGGCCAGTTTTGTCTTGATGAATAACTATAATTGAACTTTGTATCTGAGACGTCACGAAAAAATATATTTGGTCTCGTATGCGATGTCATAAATTCAAATCGGTCTGTGTGTGCACGCAGTCTTGTCATAAGAATGTAAATGTGGATTAGCGCCTGCCGAAGTCGTCCGTTAGACAAAGTACTTGTAACCTTGTCATTATTTTTTTTTTTTTTTTTTTGCTATGGAGCTCCAGAACCGATGTTTTCTCCTATGTGCTATCAAAAACGCTGTAGTAATTTGTTTCCCATCACGATATGTATCTTCTAATTGTGGCATTAATTCTGTCAATATAGTAATTAATTGTTCTTGTAATGTACTGTCAGTATCCATGGATGGCGGCTTTTGAACCAACACAGCTGAGAATGACGCTGACAGAAAGCGCCCTTAATAAGTTTTTATGTCATTTAATCTATTTTCCTAGGCAGACTTAGCCTATTAGACCGAGTACCTTGTGCACATACTTTTTTGCCAGCAACTGACAACTGCCTTTCTTAAATAAGCAGAAGTGGGAGAATGATCGAAGAAATTCATTACGAAAACTTGCCTATTCAAATATGAAAATTTCACCTCCAGAAACTGAAAATTTTCAGATAAAAAACTGATATTTTTCATATTTCTGCGCAAAAAATAGATTGTGGCACTCGTTAGAACCGCCTCGGCGAGGCGGTTCTAACGAGTTCCCATCATCTATGTTTTTGAACAAAAATAAGAAAAATAATGTAAACCCCAGTTTTACTATATAGAAGTGGGGTTTAAGGGGGTCAAAATTATATAGACATGTTTTCGTGATGGACGGCAGTCTCCATGACAGGTATATGACCGAGCTGGCATTCGAGCTAGCAACCTTTGGATCTGCAGTCAGACGCACTACCAACTGCGCTATGGAGCCCGGCTTGAAACATATTTATGATAGCGTTTTCACGGGGGAGAAGAGAACCAGTATTTTGATGCCCTGTAACATATAATATGATAAGTAATAGCGTTTTAGATTTATCAAAAGGCGCTTTATAAGAATTTTTCACAAGAAGTATTTAAAATAAGACGTTTATGATAAGATATTAATGGGCGTTATAGCAACAAACGATACTCGTTCGAAGATTTATTTCTAACGTATATCAACCTTATGTGATTCTATCCCTTTAAGTGCCAAGCTAAACTGTAGCAGACGACATTCTAAATTTTTAAAATTATTATTCGGAGAAAATAAGACCTGATATTTCATGTGAATCGTCTGCTGGGCAGACGATTCACATGAAATATCAAGCCTTATTTTCTTTGGAAAATAAAAAAAAAATAAAAAATGTCGTCTGCTGCATTTGTGATTGGCGCTTTAAGGGTTAAGAAACATAAATCAAATCCATATGATTAAGCCTTGCGAATGGGTGTGAGGTAATTTTGTAATCTCGATATATCATTTTTTTTTAATTGAGACTCATTTATTCATTTTTGTTTTTATAAATACACATATATACTCATGTGGATCATTAAAACATTACGTTAACAAGTCTGCGTATTACAGCCGACTCTCGTGATCTCGATGTCCAACGGATACTCTGAAATACTGCGAGCTATCTGCACCTCGACATATCAGATTTCAAAACTGAGGAAAAAAAAAAAAAAAAAAAAAATCGAACAACCACATGTCACAAATGAATATGTAATTTTACTCCTGAAGTTAGAGATGCCTCAGAGAGATGCATTTAAAATATCGTGGAAAAGAGGAGAAATTGCTCCTTAGGAGCAATGTTTTCCTATTTTCCACAATATTTTGTTACCCTGTTGTTAGATTTGCATGTTTAAACAGGAACTAAATTTTCACTTCTAGATAAGCGGTTAATCGAGATAAGCGAAGTCGAAATTACGGGAGTCGACTGTATACACCCCCTTGTTCCCGTATACAAGGGCATTTAAGGGTCCACATTATGAAGCATTCATTTCTAGACATCTTAACCCTAGTCTTGCTGAACCTGATGTACCCTGCCTTTGCAAACAGTGTAGATCCAGATCAGTTAGCTTCTGAAGCCAACTGATCTGGATCTACACTGTTTGTTGATTAGAATGTGAATTTGTATCAACAACCAGGATCAAGTAATCTGATTGGCCGAAAATTAGTTGTGGGCGTGGCATCTTTATTTATTCAGCATGACTAGGGTTAACTCCCTAACAAACATGTTCTGAAATTTGAAGAAAACCATTTTACTCGTTGTGAGAAGAATCTTGAATTGCAGTGGCAAACAGTGCAGACCCTATTTTTAGAACAGAACTTTTTTCATACGTTGATTAGTATGCAGAAAACAAACCTGAGAAGTCACAAAAATATTCCTTGTAAAACAAAATAGAAGAAAATAGACCAATAACCTTCTAGTAATATCCAGTCTTGTTCGTACTTCTCCATAGTGCAAATTATATTTTTGCTTCCTTTGGGATCATTGAGCGCATTCTGGTTACTTTGAAAATCGAATACCCATTACGAAAACATGCCTATTCAAATATATAGAAAAGTTTACCACCGAAAACTGAAAATTTTCAGATAGAAAACTCTGATATTTTTCATATGTCTGCTCAAAACATAGATTGTGGGTACTCGTTAGAACCGCCTCGGCGAGGCGGTTCTAACGAGTACCCACAATCTATGTTTTTAAGCAGAAGTAAGAAAAATAATGTATACCCCTGTAAACCCCAGTTTTACTATATAAAAGTGGGGTTTAAAGGGGACGAAATTATATAGGCATGTTTTCGTGATGGGTGCCGGGGGTCGCATGCAATCGCTTAATATGAAGAGACTTCATAAAACTAGGTCTCCGATTTTCGTTCTGTAGAGTATTCTTTGTATTTCCAAAGGCAACCTTTTAGATTTTTATTTCTCTAGAAGAGCAAGTCCCTTTTTACGTTACCTGACCCATGTTGCGGAATAAACCAGGGCGTTTAGTATGATCTTATCGTGTAAATTACAAGTTAAAAAAGCTTGAGGTTATAGGACACATCAAAATAAGTTTGAACATGGTAAGTTTGTTGCCTGCCTGTCTGAATACGTTAGAAACTACAAGCTACTGGCTGTATATACATAAGAAAATAGAGCCGGGACACATCATTTCCTACAAGATTGCATGTTCGACCAGCGAAGACTCAGATCAGCCTGCGCATGTGGTCAGTCTGATCAGTCCTCGCAGAGCACTTTGTGGATAGCCAAGGATGCAAAGCGTTTTAAGGCGGACAGCGAAGACTCTGATCAGCTGGGCGCTCATGCAGTCTTGTTGGAAATGCTGTGTCCCGGCTGAAAAGCATGCTACTTTAAAAACGTATATAAAAATATATTATTTTTAACCATAACGATACACAGGGCTTTTTAACTTGGTATTTTCTTATTTCTCTACAAAAGCTCAATAATAAGAGTTGTGTGACAAGCAAAGACTCAGATTAGTATGTACATCCATCCAGTACAGCAAGGGTTCTCGTTTATCCCTCTCTGAATAGCCTGGAGGCTGCAGAAGGCACATAAGATCAGCGAAGACTCAGATCAGATTGCGTAGATGCGTAGGCTGAGCTGATCTTCGCTGGTCGCACAAGTCTTATTGTAGATTTTGTCGTGAGGTAATATTTATTTTGAAGCCAGTCTTGTCTAGATCTGTGCCATTTTCACCATATAATATTGGAAATGAGATTTTGAGATTAATCTTATTAAGAAATAACAAACACATTGAAATGTAAGGAAAATATCTGAATATCTCTATATATCCATGTTTTCAATTCATCTTATGAGTGCGCGGGAAGTGGAGATTGGGGAAGAGAACATGGGGTTACACATTATGAAAACACACCTGGTATTTTCATATTTCTGCTCAAAATGTAGATTGTGGGTACCCATTAGAACCGCATCGCCGAGGCGGTTCTAACGAGTACCAATAATCAATGTTTTTGAGCAGAAATAAGAAAAATAATATATCCCCTGTAAACCCAAGTTCTACTATATAAAAGTTGGGTTAAGGGGGTCAAAATTATATAGGTGTGTTTTCGTTATGACATTACGTATACTTGTTCACATAATGAATCTCATGATGGTAACGAAATGTATTGTTTCCATAGTTTTCTATTTATTATATTTTAGGTCGCAAAGCATCCGTTTTAAACCATTCATCACGAAAACATGCCTATATAATTTTGAACCCCTTAAACCCCACTTTTATATAGTAAAACTGGGGTTTACAAGGGTATACATTATTTTTGTTATTTCTGCTCAAAACATAGATTGTGGGTACTCGTTAGAACCGCCTCAGCGAGGCGGTTCTAACGAGTGGCAATCTATGTTTTGAGCAGAAGTATGAAAAAAAATGTCAGAATTTTTATCAGAAAACTTTCCGTTTTTGGTGGTGAAATTTTCAATATATTTGAATAGGCGTGTTTTCATTATGTATGCTGATTGGGCTCTTCTACACTAACTACGTCTAGTTTGGTTTTATTGTTAGCTTGTTTTATAGCAATTCCTGTCCAAAATGCAAACACTGTAGACGCTGATCAGAAGCTGTGTTCTATGGCGTCTGATCTGTGTAGACACTGTTTGCCGAAATCCCATTTTATGGGGCGCTAGGCATAAATGGGTGAAAATGAGATGACTCTAAATATTTGGATATCTTAACCACTTAACATACAGTCGACTCTCGTTATCTCGAAGTCACAGTCGACTATCGTTATCTCGAAGTCCAAGGGACTCTCATTCTAGATATCCATACCTCGGCATATCAAATTTGCAAAATTGGGGAAAAAATAAATCGGACAACCACATTCAACAAATGAATATGTAATTTGACTCCTGAAGATAGAAAACCTCGATTTTGATCAAATTTTTACCAAACATGCTCAGCTGGAAAGAATATTTATTTCTAATTAATTCACTATTTGGCAATTATTGAACCTTCTGGTGTTACTGCGCAAATGCAGACACCCAGATTCATCGAAAAAGATAAGCGAATGAATTCTTGCTCCTTTAACCCTTAAAGCGCCAAGAAAAACTGCATCTGAAAATGTCGTCTGTTTATGTCGTCTGCTGAATATTCTTGCAAACTTCTCAAAGCTATTTTCTGCATATCGGCAAACAGTGTGGACCCAGATCAGACTGCTCTGTCTGATCTGGGCCCACACTGTTTGCAGAAATGACTTTAAAAATCACAAGCAGAAGACAAAGCAAACGAGAATTGTTGTGATTGGAGCTTTAAGGGTTAACATTCCGATAGGCCTCCATTCCAAAGAACCCATAATAACCCACAGATACGGCGCCTGAACAGGTTCTACACTGTTTACCACTCGCCCAGCAATAAAAAAACTGTTTAATTTACCACGTATCAAAAAAAAAAAAAAAAAAAAAAAAAAGTCTGTTTCGCAGAAGATGGACTGGTACAAAGTTTAGGGTAAATATGGTAAGGAATCCCAATATTTAGGGTAAATAGAGTACATTTCCTGAAATACAGCTGTCAAAACTATTTTAAGGGTTGACTTTTTAACCAGGATAACCTACCATCATGAGTTCAGAGCATTTAAAGAAACTGATCAAGAGTCTGTACAGTAGTTTTTGCGTTAAATCATTTTCTTATAGCCCAGGCTGTATCATACTTGAAGCGGAACTTTAGAAAAGGGCTTTACTGTTTATGCGGGCAACAAAGGCCCAGACGAGACTGCACAATTGTGCAGTCTCGTCTGGGCCTTAGTTGCCCGCTAACGGAATCAATGGTTACTGCAGAATGTATCGACGACACAGATCATTATTAGAATGCTCGTTTACAGCGGCAGAGCTGGGCCATTGCTATTCGCATTTTGGCGTAAGGATCCCTTTCTAGCACTGCGCACCACATGTATGTTTTATACATCTGGACGGATGAAAAATAAATAAATGAAGTCTCAAAAGTTCAACAACTTTCTCTGGCCAGCCTTAACGAGCAGCAGATGTTTCCAGCTGTAGCATAAAAGACCACCGTGCTTTGTATATATATTAGATGTTTTTCTGGCTACTGGGCATTCCATTAGGTTGTGGCATAAAAAAAACTGTTTTCCGATATACTCTGAATAATCAAACAGTCAATTCCGCACCATACTTGTCCTAAAAGTTTAGAAAGTCCGTATTAATTGCTGTTGATGTATCTAAAACTGCTCGATGCGTGGCAAACAGCATGTAGATCCTGATCAATCGCCGCGTTCTACGGTCTGTTTGTAGGCCTAGGTGAATACAGTATGGCACAAATTCAATTGATAGCCATTTTCGTGTGTGTGTGTGTGTGTGTGTGTGTGTGTGTCTGTGTGTGTGTGTGTGTGTGTGTGTGTGTGTGTGTGTGTGTGTGTGTGTGCACCCAGCGGGCACATGACGTTTATACAACGTCGTCTCAACGCTGATGCAACGTTATGACGTTGCGTCGACGTTGAGGCGATGTTGTATATATGTTATGTGTCTCCTGGTGTGTGTGTGTGTGTGTGTGTGTGTGTGTGTGTGTGTGTGTGTTTTACTATATGGTGATACCACGCAGGATTTAAATACTTCATGAGTGTGCAAACGTATGGCGAAGGATCCGACTAGGCCGGACATGATGTGATTTCGCTGCCCGGAGATGGCCGAACTTTACTTTTTCTAGAGGCAAGGTTCAGGAAGAAACACCTGTTAAATATAAAGCATCATATCTATACTGCACAAAATATGTTGAAGATAAATTTTATCCGCAAATTCTGCAGTCAAATCTATGACAAGGTATTTGGTAATACAGGGTCGATAAATATGAAGGAAACTGCAGTCATTACACCACTGCTATTCGAATTCTTTCTCCGACCACGAACTTTTTCATGCCATACTCAAAACACTAATACCATACTGAATGTGGGAATAGGGTGTGTAGATAACTGACCACATTTTTAAGGGGGCACCGCAAAGTCAACAAAGTTGATACACAAATATGAAAAAGTGTTAAACAAAAAAAAAAAAAGCACCATTAACAAAAACAAAACAAAACAGCAACACTTTATTAAATCTATTTAAGATTCAAGGCTGCGGTTAAAGTCTTAGTTTGCGTAACAGGTTTTATCATCTTTTTGTCAGTTTTATGAATTAATTTAAATTTCACCTGAATTGGTATTTTTGCACTAGAATGCCTTCCCAGTTGCATATGTCCTTGCCAAAAAACATACCCTAGACCCAATATAGGGCCTATGTTTGATTCTTCGAGATAAGTGCGCATGGAAGGTTCAAGAAAATGAGAGTTTTACAAATGCAGGGCAAACATATACAGTTGACTCTCGTTATGTCGACTTCGCTTATCTCGAATAACCGCTTATCTCGAAGTGAAAATCTGGTCCCTGTTTTAACATGGAAATCTAACAACAGGTAACAAAATATTGTGGAAGAAAGGAGAAATTGCTCCCAATTTCTCCTTTTTTCCACAATACTTCAGTACATCTATAATTTCAGTAGTAAAATTACATAGTCATTCGTTAAATGTGGTTGTTTATTTTTATTTTTCCTTAATTCTGCAAATCGGATCTGTCGACCTACGGATATCTCGAAGTATTTCTGACAGCCCATTGGACTTCGAGATAACGAGAGTCGACTGTACAACGCTCAATACATCTGAAACATTTCTGGAAGGTCCGTAAAACCACCAGCGAACTGTCGTTGTACTGCTTTGCATTATAAACCATAGTTTCATTGTATCTGCATTCCCTTGTAATGATATTAACGTCTTCAAATTAAGAAAAAAAGTACATATTCAAATTAAGAAAAAAAGTACATATTCAAATAAAGAAAACAAAGTACGTAAATCGAATGCCATGGCCAAAGTAATAAGTATTTATTACGTAACAAGGTATAGCAGCAAAAAGATACCATAGCAGGAAGCATCTCTCCAACCTGTTAAAACAGCAGTCAGCTTTCAGTTTCTCTTGGCAATATTACATGGCGGGAACAGCTCAAATAATCCACCGTAATTACTATAAATATTTGGACAGATAGACCTGGGCAAACAATGTAGACCCAGATCAAAACTCTTGTTTATGTCTACTAGGCGTCTCAATATTCCTTATCAAGTTTCAACTCAATTAGTCTTTAAAAGAAGCATAGCTCAGGTGAGCTAAAATCAACAACAACACAGCGAAACACCACGCTATGAGTTTTACATTTCTAATCTGACAAAAGTAAAATACTCCTCCTGGACTATTTTTCTACTCATACCAGAAAGAAACCCAGAGCCTATCTGATCAGCCAAATCAGAGAGAGGACATTCAAAAAGATAGAATGTTTGTAAAATATAAATAGTTTTTATGCTGATTCACATATCAGCTCGACAGGAGCCAGTCTAACCGCATTTGTGTTAAGCATTTTAATGTTGCTCTTATTGAGTTAAATAAATCAGACTGGCACTTTCAACATCCAGACTTAAACAAAGGAGGTTATTTCCTTCAATAAATTTGCAGACGACATTAAATTGAATTTTCTGCTTTGTTAAAATTCACATGTTGTACCGTATTGTTTTCTTAAGCATTCAGACAGAAATGCCTGAGCAAACAGTGTAGACCCAGATCAGACGCCGCGTTCTGCGGCGTCTGATCAGAGTCTACACTGTGTACCACTCGCCCGGCAGTCTTTGGACATATCAATAGGTACTCAAATCGATTTTTTAAACTGGGTGACCAGGACGATAAATCTGTTAAACTTTCCAAATATTTAGGGTAAATACGGAACATTCTCCAGTGTCATGCCAAGAAACACCGCTTAATTTAAGTTTTACCACTCTATGGGCAAATTTAACAGACGACAAACTGATGACATTTTTTCTTATTTTTCCTAGAAAATTGGCTCTGACATTTCATGCAAAATTTTTTCCTTAGGAGAAAATTTGTATGAGCTGCGAAGCCTATTTTTCTGGGAAAAATAAGAAAATCATTTTAAAATGTCGTCTGCTGAAAACTTAACTCAGCAAGCTAAGTTTTAATACTGTATTGCAGAGGTTTTGCATCAGAAATCAGCTTCTAAATATTCGTACTTCTTTCAAGCTTCATATGATCTATGTCAAGCAAAAACATCTTGCTAGAGTGTATACGAACCAGTAAGACCCAGACCTGCCTGTGTATCCGCGCAGTCTTTTGAGGAACTTCGTTTTCCCTTACAGAACCAACTTTTGCTGTAGAGTACATGGCACGCCTCAAGCGAAAAAGTGCATTTGAGCATGCGCTAACTGTGCGGATTCACATCATCCTGCACATGCGCAAAGTCTCATCCGGGCTTTTTTTGCTTTTTGCTATCCACAATATCCAATGATTCTGTTTGCGGACAGTGAAGTCCAGATCAGACTGCGCGGATGCGCAGGCTGATCCGCGCAGTCTGATCTGGGCCTTCGTTGTCCGCATATGCTGTTTGCGGACAGTGAAGGTCTAGATCAGACTGCGAGAATGCGCAAGGTGATCTGGGCCTCGTTTTCAGTATATGCCCTAGACACGTTTTCGCATTGCGCGGCCGATATGATCTGAGTTCTTGTTAAACTACCAGTCAACCAGCGCTGTGGGTAGTTTTGTGTCGTCTCCCAGCGAAAGGGAAAACATTGACAGAAGAACTAATAGTTGAGAGGAAAGAGAGAAATAGGGGAGGAAAGAGCGAATGCAGAAACAGATGAAAAATTAATATGCTCCCTCTCCACTAGTCTGGCCCCAGACCCTTTCTTTATTTTTCTTTTCTTTCTTTTTCTTCTTTTTTTTATGAGGGGACACAACACTTGTATAGCTTGTAGAATTTTTGTTTACTTCAGTCCCTTGGTTCAGCCATAGGTAACTTGAAGTTGGATTAAAGAGGATCATGATAAAAAATAATGTAGAGAAAGAGAGAAATAGATATAAAACAAAAACGACTGGAGCCAGTCTACCTCTCCACCTTCTGCAAGCGAAACACCGTATTTTAGCCTGGCACCACGCTATGAGTTTTACAAAAGGCCCTTAATTACCACTATCGTATCAGCTTGAAGAGTATATGACCGATGGGATGAATAGTAGTATCGCATTTTGTGGCATCCGATCTGTATCTACTCTCTTCACTAAGTTCTTTCTTGGGACATTTAGCATTACAAATGTAATGTAGCATTACAAGTGTAATGTGTTAAGTTTTTTTCAATGATGCGATTAAAAGATCGCCCACCATGTCACAATAACAATTAGTTCTTTGTTCTAAAACACAAATTCCAGACTTCTCATAGCCAGACCGGCTTCATGTGACGACTAGAAAGGCCCAAGAGAAGAAGTTCCTTTCTGTATGACCAGTATTGTCTCAAACTGGATTACACACACGCTAAAACTAATTTACGGATGTCTGTTTTTAGAAAAATGTTAGGGCTCATCTAGGCTCTGTCTTCTTAAGATCGCCACTCAGTGGACCGCGAAGTATTTGTATTGGGCTTTCGCTGCCCATGTCAGTGACTAGCGAACTTTTGGGACCTTTTCACTTGGTCGGATACAAAGAAAGAAGATTTATGGCAAAAGATGCATTTTCTGCAAACTTGCATCCCTGAAAATCCAAAATCAATAAGTTGCAATAAGCGGAGGATAAAGCTGTATTATCCCTAAGTATTCGGACAGACTGGTCTGAGCAAACGATGTAGATCCTGATAAGACGCCGCTGAATGCGGCGTCTGATCAGGATCTACATCGTTTGCCACTCAGCATGCAGTTTATAGACACGTCAACAGGCAGTAAGTAAGGCTTGTTCTAAATTTAGGACAAGTATGGTAAGGAGCTCACATGTCCGAATATTGAGGGTTAATACGGTAGTCTGAAGAAAAGTCTGCTTGAGCCAGATGAGAAGCTCGTAGTATGAGACCAACCTGCGCTCCCGCGCTGTCTATTGCGGGAATTCGCGGTTCCCTATTCACATTTTTAAGAACTATATGACGGCGCGTATTTACAAACAAATTTTAGAGTAACAAGGCTGCGGAGTAGCAGACTTGTCCTGTGTTTTGCTTTTCGCTTATCACGTAAGGTACTTTTTTAGATTATGAGGCTCTAACCCTTAACCTTAACCACTCTATGGGCAAACTCAGCCTACAGCTAAATGATATTTTTCTTATTTTTCCCAGAAATTAGGCTTTGATATTTAATGCAAATTTTCTTAGGAGACAATTTTCAAGAAATGTCAAAGCCTATTTTCTGAAAAAAAAAAAAAAAATAAAATAAATAAAATAAAATAATAATAATAAAAATATTTAAATTGTCGTCTGCCGAAATTTTGACCCGGCATGCAAAGCGATAAAGGAATCAAGTCTCTGGAGACTGGCAATAAAATTCGGCATTACAAGATGCTGTCGAGCAGACAAGAAAACAGTTCAGTCGTACTTTTAATTTTTGTGTGATTTGTCATCCCAACAATTACGAAAGGAGTTCTTTAACCTTTACAACTATATGGGCAAATTCTGCAGACGACATATTGATTATATTTTTCCCTGAAAAAAGGCTTTTACATTTTATGCAAATTATCTCCTTCTTTGGAGATACTTTGCATGAAATGTGAAACATATTATCTGAGAAAAAAAAAAAAAAAAAAGACAATTTGCATTAAATCTTTGAAATCTGATTTTGTTATTCTAAACAATATTGCCTACTGGCTTTTCAGCTTTTATTTCATGTCCTTCTTGAATATTTTAGGATCTATGTTTGAAATAAAGCAATGGTTTGAAACAGGGCTGTTAAGATACCCGTTTATGCATTAACGTCCCGCAAAATGCGGCTTCTGATCAGGGTCTACACTGTTTGCATGCATTAAGAAACTCCTACAAAACATGGTAACGATAAAGCCTAACCAGACACCCCTATATAGGAAATAAACCTGCCCAAAGAGTTGAGGTAGACATCACGAAAACATGCCTCCATAATTTTGACCCCCTTAAACCCCATTTTTATATAGTAAAACTGGGGTTTACAGGGATATACATTATTTTTCTTATTTCTGCCCAAAACATAGATTGTGGGTACTCGTTAGAACCGCCTCGCCGAGGCGGTTCTAACGAGTACCCACAATCTACGTTTTTAGCAGAAATATGAAAATTATCAGATTTTTTTATCTAAAAGTTTTCATTTTTTGGTGATAAAATTTTCAGTATATTTGAATAGGCATGTCTTCGTAATGATAGCCCACTAGGCATAAATGGGTTAAATGTGAAACTTTGCTTTGTACCCTTGCTTTGTATGAAGCATGTCCATAAATTCTTCTAAATGTAAAATTGTTTTGTATATTTTACTCAATCATGCGTATCATAGTTTCAATATACACTTTCTTCTTTTTTCGTTCAGTATACGTATACAGTTAAGCCGAGGCATGGGCAAAGAGCTGTTATAGCATATACGAACAGCAAAGGTTCAGGCGAGCCTGCGCATCCGCGCAGTCTCGCCAGAACATATGCTGTTCGCTAAAGTAAGCGATAGCCCAAGATTAGACTTCGGCCAAAGAACTAGACATGTGGCCTTGCTAAGGGGCGGAGCATGCGCACTGAAAGACTGATTCGACGGAAAGCCCGATGAGGCCCCGTTTTCTCGAAGTGTCCGCTTCAGTCTATATTTCCAAACTATGATATATACCATTTGCAGACACAGGGAAGGTGTTAAATGCACATGTGCCGCAGTGTAAAAGCGTACCTTCTAATATGTGCGCCATTGAAGACTCAAATCAGCCTGCGCATCCGCGCAAGCTGATCAGAGTCTTCGTTCTCCGCATGAAAAAACTTCGGATCCTTGGCTATCCAAAATGCGCCCAGCGAAGATTCAGATCAGCCTGCGCAAATGCGCAGGCTGATCTGAATCTTCGCTGGGCGCACAGGTCCGAAGGGACGTTTCTGGACGTTGTGGTTCATAGACACCTGCCGCTACATGTATACGATGCGATAAGTATAGGTGGGATACGATAGCACTGTTAGAACCCTGGCAGCGTGAAGTGTCATCCATCGCGATTCCGTCCCTAGTGGTTATTTATCATTTTTTTTTTTTTTTTATAATTCTCTTTGGTGTAGACACTAAACTAAAACCTAGACACTGTCAAAATGCTAAAAAAAGCCAATATTTTGAAGCACTGATGAACAGTGCTTTAAAATTTTAGAATGTTAATATTGCCTTTATTGTATTTTAGTGTCTATTTCCAAGAGAACTACAGACATTAATACATTTAATCATGGGGACTGGAGCCAGTCTATGATTCCTTTTATGCTGGCCATAGTGCCCCAACATGTGAAAATGTACCTTACGACATCTTCGCCTAGTGATGACTCAGATCACATACCTTTGACCCTTGGCTGACCACAGAGCATCCAGGGAAGACTGATCAGATTACTTGTCAAATGAAAATTTATCTTCAAGCATTGCCAGGCACCATTTCAAAAACCGTTGAAATCGCTATTGCCCGTGGACAGGAGGTAGAGAAAAACGATCGGCACCAGAGAAAACACATTAGGCCGTTATTTGCATTTGATCATATAGATAAAATGGTCATTAAATTGTAATACTGAGAACGTCTTGAAGCAATGTTTGATGAAGTTTCCGCGAATAAATATTTCATGATACTGCCCTCGTTTCTGAAGTTCTAGTTACAAAAACGTGTATAAACGATCCAGATGTACAGTAAATTTCCGATATAAAGACCACTTTTGGCACTATCTAAAAGCGGTCTTCATTACGAAAACACGCCTATTCAAATGTATTGGAAATTTCACCACAAAAAAACTAAAAGTTTTCAGGTACAAATTCTGACATTTTTTTTTTTCATATTTCTGCTAAAGACATAGATTGTGGTACTCGTTAGAACCGCCTCGACGAGGCGGTTCTAACGAGTACCCACAATCTATGTTTACAACAGAAATAAGAAAAATAACGTATACCCCTGTAAACCACAGTTTTACTATATAAAAGTGGGGTTTAAGGGGGTCAAAATTATATAGGTATGTTTTCGTGATGTTTTAGTTGGATGGTCCTAATATTGAAAATAGAAAACAGAAAATGTCCTAAATTCGAACACTTTATTTCATACTTTTTTTGGCCAAACTTTTGCTTTTATGCTGTTGTTCCTAAAAATACTTAATGAGAAGGCAAAAAATGTTGACCCAGATCTGACTGCCCCAGTCTGATCTGGGTCTACACTGTTTGCATAGGCCATTTTGTCAGAAACTTTGGAGAACATATGGGACTGACAAAGCTGGTCTTCCATATGTTCTAAGACGATTACTAAGTGCTGTGATCGGCCAGTACAAGCAATTCTACTTAGATGACGGTCTGGTACACGTAACTCTTAAGTTAATCGGCATCAAGAAAAATACCTATATAACCTTGATCCCCTTATACCCCACTTTTATATAGTAAAACTGGGGTTTACAGGGGTCTATATTATTTTTCATATTTCTGTCAAAAACATAAATTGTGTGTACTCGTTAGAACCGCCTCGACGAGGCGGTTCTAACGGGCAAGGCGGTTTTTTTTATCTGAAAATTTTCATTTTTTGGAGGTAAGATTTTCTATATATTTGATAAGGCGTGTTTTCATAATGTGGAGTGGTCTTAATTTTGAGTAGTCGTTATTTTACTGTACGATTTTGTGTTGAGGTTTTGCGGCCCAGTCAACCCAATCAGGTCATGTCGAGCACGGTCAGTTTACCTAACCACACGTTTACTGGGCAAGCTTTGTCCTCTAAGCGGTTAACCAGTATTGTGCACATTCTTTCGCCAGAAACTGACAACTGCCCTTCTTGAATCAGCGGAAGGGAGAGAATGACTGTAAGAAATATTTCATGATCAATCTCCACGAAAGAATGTTGCCGACCTCGGCGAGGTTGAACCCGCGACCTCCTGGTCTCCTGTCGGACGGCGCATCCAACTGAGCCACTGAGGCCGGCTATTTTACTGTACACGTATACTGTATATGCTCATGCAAATTACTCCTATAAAATAATAAAGAAGCTGACCCGGGAGAGCCACAATCACAGAACATGGCCAACTAACGGCATCAAGAGGAACTGTAAACGAACAATGAAGGACAGTAGGCTCGTTGTCACAACGGCTAAGCGGACAGCACCCACCAAACATAGAAATGAGATAAAACAAGACAAACACGAAAACAGGCAGGCAGCGAACAGCCACAAGGCCTAACAAGAACGAACAACACAAGAACCATCACCATAAATCGCAGCAACGGAATCTTAAAAAAAATGCAGAAGTGAGCTCACACTGACCATGGAATAACGTCGTCCTCAAATATTCTCGTTTTCTCTAAAGTGATCGGAAAAGCGATGCGTTATGGAAACAAAGTACCGTATTCACCCGAGGTATTGGGACACCTTTACTTAGTTGGCCATAATTGTCTTTAAATGAAAGAGTCCATTCTACTACCTTTTGTTGTATTTCAAATAATGCTGGATGAGTAGGAAACAGTGTAGAACGTGGGTCCGGGTCTGCACTGTTTGCACAGGCCTGAATGTGTAATACTCAGGGTTATTATGGTAATGGAAACTATTTAGCTTAGGAACATATGCTTTGCATCTTCGGATCTGACTATTATCTTTGTTTATATTTTCGTCATGTAGCATCTGAGGCGGGATAAACAAGTAGATGCCTTAGTGTATGTATGAAACATGCTACTCCAGATCAGCTTTCGCGTGCTCGAGGTATGTTCAATGCACGGTGGGCACTGTACAAGGAACAGCTATTCCATGACGAATCAACTTATGACCTCGATCGGGTTTCGCAAAAGCGAAGACTGGAACGATGACCGCTGCTCGTATACCGTAATAACCCTAAGTGTTGGAATAGACATGCCTGAGAAAACAGTGAATACCCAGATCAGCGTCTGGTCAAGGTCTACAATGTTTGCCACACATTCGGCAGTTTTCGGACACATTAACACGCCAAAATGATTTTTTGTTTCAAATTAAAGACAAGAATATAAATGCGTTAATGTGCTTAGGAGGTACGGTCTTCGGTGTTGCAGCCAGTTTTTTTTTATGTAATTTCGTCAATTTGCGCGATTATCCGTGTCGCGATAAGCCTTGTTGCATAACTCGTCAATTTCGCAGTTTTCTGTATCGCCAATAGTCGCGGCATTCTCTGGGCTAGCCCGTAATAACATATTTCCCATGTTGTTTTTTATGTTTAGAAATACGAACATCTGCGTCAATTCCAATAAACTGATATTAGTAAATGATTTGATAACGTTCTTATGTAATGAAATGTGATATTTGTTTTTCAACTTTTGATAAATGTTTACTAACACCATTAATTACAAGATTAACTAGATGGACGAAGGGACTCAATAGCATTGACTCAATCGAAGGTCTTAATCGCAATATCACGCACTTTGGCGCTGAACCGTCTCAGGACAAACATTTCAGGCTCTGCTCCGTGCTCGTGTCATTTCCTGTGTGTATTCACTTCTATTTTTATGGCTTATCTAAAGTAATAGGTAAATAATTTTACATAAGTGTGTTAACGTAATAAATAAAAAACAATACTTAGCAGATCCATCAGTAATATAGCCATGATTATTACAGATTTTAGTCAAATGAGCCGCGCCACGAGAAAAAGGCTCTTCAGACATTCCGTCGAATCAATCTTTCAGTGCGCATGTCCGGCCTCATAGCGAGGTTTTCCCCTTGGTCAACCGCTGAAATGAACGAACAGCATAGGTTCTGGCGAGCATGCGCGGATGCGCAGCTCGCCTGAACCTATCCTGTTTGCACATGTCATAAGGTGTTTTCTTTTTTTTCCAATGACGCGGCTAAAATACTTAAGGTTTAGCATCCTATAAAACTGTACTTTTAGCTCACTACTAACTGACCCTTTATTATACAGGTCAAATGAACGTTTTTGAAGCCAACTAATATGATTTACTGGTTCATTTGAAGCGCGTATTGCTAATCTGAACACGTACTTGCATAGAAAGTCATAAAAGTTTATATACAGGGAGCAAGGCAACAACTAATACCATCTGCCGTCTGTCTGTACCGGAAGCTACGATTTTAAGCTAAATTTTGTTCATTTTTTTTCTCTCTCAAAGGTGTCTATAGGCGTCAGGTATAGAATTAACTACTAATTCTGCTTTTTGGTTAATTCAAAGGTGTCTGATTCGCCCACCAGTTTTCTCTGAACTCAGACCGACAATACAAACGATTGATCCAACTAATGTAAGAAGACCTAAACATCGCTTCCGTTTAATGATTTTTCGAAATATTTTGTTTCTTTAACGACGTCAAAGTCAGACATAAACACTGTTGTTACAACTCGTATTTCTTCACGAGGATCTATGTTTTGTGAAAGCATAACAAGCGACTTTCTGAGAAGAGTAGACTGGCTCCAGTCGTATCTGCATTTTTTTGTCATTCTTTATCACTTTCTGTAGCTGTATTTGTCACTTTAAACCCAGTTCACTGTTCACTGTCAGTGGGAAACTATTTGTTTTGTAGTTATTAGGTTGACAGCAAGAGGAAAACTGATTGTCGAAATGTGATATATTAAATCTGGTGGTGGTTTGGCAACTACCCCACAAAACAAAAACTGGGCAGACGCTATTGAGAACAGATACAGCGATTCTAGCATAATATTGTGCTTGAAAATAAAACAGAAAGCAAAGTGATAAGTTTACTTGGCATCACGAAAACACGCCTATGTAATTTTGACCCCCTTAAACCCCACGCGTTGTAACGAGTACCCACAATCTATGTTTTGAGCAGAAATATGAAAAACTATCAGAGTTTTTTTAATCTGAAAATTGTCAGTTTTTAGCGGTAAACTACATATTTGAACAGGCGTGTTTTCGTAATGGTAAACAAAACAACAAGATGTCCAGCAAGAGGCACGATCGCTGAACTTAGGCTATCAATGACACCAAGAAAAGAGTAAACAAATTACGACGGGCGACACACATGTTACAAATCAATCAAAACCAAACCGAACAGCTACCTTTTCCCCAACAAGGTGATAACAATGTCAGACAACCCATCAAACGTAGCAATAAGACGGACCGTACAATGCGAGACAGAATCCTCAAAACCCAACAATAAGACGGACCGGACATAACACGAAAAGAGCCCCACAACGAACAGCCACAAGACCCCACAAAGAACGAACAGCACTAGAACCGTCGCCTTAGAACTGTCAGCAGTTATAAATCGATTTTACTGGCACAAAATATCATTACGAAAACACGCCTATTTAAATATATAGAAAATTCAGCCTCCAAAAACTGAAAATTTTCAGATAAAAATCATATTTCTGCTCAAAAACATAGATTGTGGGTACTCGTTAGAACCGCCTCGGCTGCTAAAAACATAGATTGTGGGTACTAGTGGGGTTTAAGGGGGTCAAAATTATATAGGAATGTTTTCGTGATGTTCACCCTTGGCACAAATACTGTCCACCAAATACACAAAACAAAACATAGCAACATAAACAATTGTTTGGGTTGAGGTTTTACGGCCCAGTCAACCCATTGAGGTCATGTAGAGCGCGGTCAGTTTACCTAACCACACGTTTACTGGGAAGGCTTAGTCCTCTAAGCGGTTAACCACTATTATGCACATTCTTTAGCCAGAAACTGACAACTGCCCTTCTGCAACATAAACAAACATGAAGTAGAGTGGACAGACATTGTCAAGAAACATGATACAGGAAAGCAATACAGAAAGCAAATTTACAATCTAGAATTTCAGAAACAGGATTAACCCTTTCATCTTTGAGTTTCTGAAGTGGACTCTTCCGTCTTTGTATTTGTCCATTATTGTCATAGGGTGTTTTTACTTAAAGTCATTCCCAGACTGGCTAATAGTGTAGATCCTGATGAGACGGCTCATTACGAGCCGTCTCGGACATTTGGATCTACACTGTTTGCATAGGTATTTGTATCGGACTACATGTTGTAAGGGTTAGCATCGAAACTTCCGCTTTGATACGGACGGTAGGGGTAACGAAGCTGAGTGAGGGAGGGCTTGAAGGGACCAAATCCTTTAATTAAATAAGTGTTCAACCCTAAGTCTTATGCAGTTCCAAATTACAGGTAGATCCGAAGTAGCAGTCTTTATAGATATGAATTTGAGATGGCATGAAAAAAAAAAATGTCGTTTCGTACATAAAAAAGAGTAGAGCAGATCTCCAGAAAGAGCAGTCGCAGAACATTGCCTAGACTTGCTCCAGTCTCTAGTGACTAAATATGGTTTTTTTTTTTTTTTTTTTTTTTTTTTTTTTTTTTTTTTTTTTCTTTTTTTTATAAACCTGCTTGATAATCTTCTAAAATAAAACCAAAATAATATCATGACTATAAAGGCTGGTCACTACAGTGACCAGCCTTTATAGTCGTGATATTATTTTGGTTTTATTTTAGTGGATTATCAAACAGGATTATAAGAAAACAATATTTGGTTACTGGAGACTGGAGGGAGTTTAAACATTGCCTACCATTGACACAAAGAGAAAAAGTAAATAAACTGCTATAGACAATACATGGCATAAACCAACAGAAAGCAAAGCAACCAGATTCCTCTTCCCCAACAACTTAGTCATTATCTCTATTTTATAGCCCGACTATTTTATTGCTATTTACTCTTCATTTTACACTTAGTGACATTTACCTATAGTTATCAAAGTCTCATCAATCTCTGGATCATTTTATGGGTTTTAAAATTTAATTATCTTGTTGACTATCACAAAACCGCTTAAGCTTTACACACAGTATAGTTAGGTATCAATCATGTTAATTGCCAATTTGTTTCTCCTTTTGTTTTCGATATATATGTGAAGTAAAATAAGACCTGAAGAAAACCAAATCCGTATTACGCCGCTATGTCAACCCATAAATGCCTATCGTTGCCTTTAAGGGACACTGGCGAACAGCGTAGATCCAGATCAGAGGACGCTGAACGCGGCACTGTTTTCCATAACATTAGAGTTTCAATATTAGAAGCAATTACGGCAAAATCTAACATCCATGTGTGTATATAATTGACCCTTCCAATACTATTGATGGAAGATTTCATTCAAGATATTTAGGCATAAATCGATTTGATTAAACATGTATGCTAAGCTATTTAGAAGTACTGGATCTGAACAATAATAAGAATGCAATTATACTACATATATAGAGGATTATTTCATATGGAATTAATGAAAGGAATCTTGGGCGATTTTCATAAATCTTGAAATGACCACGAATTTAAGATTCTATTTATCATAGGACTTTGAAACTGTATTCTATTGCCGTAGAAGTTGAACCGTTTTCCAACAGAAAACATATAACGTTGTCATGGTTGGCGTCAAACTTTTACACGCCAGTACAATGTCAGGAAGTGTTATGTAATGTGTGGTCATATTGTTTTTCAGGGCGGTCGCCAAACCGCCCCCCCTGATTTAATATACCACATTCAACAATCTATTTTCCTGTTACTACCAACGTAATAAATACCTAACGATTAGTTCCATGCTAACGCTTAGTTCTACATTTCAACAGATTATCCTTATACACCCCGATGCTTATAAATGGCGAATAAATAAACACAACCAAAGAAAACATCAAACTTTTGAAGAAATCACTTTACTCATATTGAGTACAACATAGGCGGACGATTATGAATACTCCAGCAAAACGCGCCCAATTACAGCACTGGGTAAAAAGTGTAACCCGAGCTCCGATCCTATTGAACATCGAAAAGGACCTTTTTTCCCACCAGATTGTTTAATTTCAGCGTAAATCCAACTCAGCTCTAGAGGCCTTTAGAATTTCAGGAACTGGCCCCATCAGCATTCGCAGTGCTCTGATTATGACATGACGTTATCCACCGAATTATAGCGACAGTTACCTATAGTAACATGTAGTAATATTTACAGCACTGATATTTTGGTCTCGTGAGCGGTCTGCTAATTTACATTTATAAAAACTAGAGAAGCTCAAATCAGTTGAATGTCCGCCTATCTGCTAACTATTGGGACTTTCAGATAAATAACAGCAGACAGCATTTTAAAACGGTTTTATTTTTATTAAAGCAATAAAACATGATATTTCATTCAGATTGTCTCCAAGGGAGACATATCAATAATATGTCGCCTGCTTATTTAAACAACAAACTCCTGACGGTAAAATTGCATATAGGACAAAATAGGTAATGCTTGTCTGGAGATTATATGTGCCGCGCCATTCGAAAACGTGTCCCGGGCATATACGTCCGCGCAGTCTGATCAGGGCCTTCACAAACAAATTAATTGGATACTACAGAATGCATGAATGGAATGCAAAGGCCAGTATGCTCTGAATCTGCACATGCTCGAAGGCACTTTTTCGCTCGACACGGCCCAATAATGATTCCGTATATACCCAATGTATTCGGACAGCAGAACTCCTTCCCATACTTTCTAAAATATTGAACTAGTCCAGGTTTACTGCATGTTTAAGTGTCTAAATTTGCTGGATGAGTGGCAAACATTATAAACCCAGATCAAAGGCCACGTTCTGCGACGTCTGATCTATGACCACACTGTTTGCTTAGGCCTATATTTGGATTAAATACGATAGTTTTATCACTTAAATAGATATAGTCAGATTAAATATGAATGGTATCGATATACGTGCTCAGAGTCCGGTCAGTTTCCCTTTAACCTAAGGATCAGACTGGCCCCGGTCTCTAGTGACTAAATATTATTCTTATAATCATGTTTGATAACCTACTAAAATAAAACCAAAATAAAAGTCATAATGTCATAAACAGTAAAGGCTGCTCACTAGTGGTCAACCTGTATAGTTATGATAACATTTTGGTTTTATTTTAGTGAATAATAATTAAACCGGATTATACGAATAAATATTTAGACACTTGAGCTTGGAGCCAGTCTACCTAAAGATGAATGGATACACCTAGTGATTTAGCCGCCATTTATAAGAGAGACACCTTGTTTCATGTTTTATACTGTTTCTTTTTTTTATTGTAATGTTTAATGCGTCCTCTCTGACATTGTGATCACCCTGTTTGGGACGATGGAGCTGGCCGCTTTGCTTTTCGTTGGATTGCAGCATGTGTGTTGTCTGTCGCGATTTTTTAATCTTCCCCTTCGTGTCGTGTCAGTGGTAGCCCAGTAAGCATTCTACATAAATCTAAAGCGGACCGTTATCGGCCCGTCAGGGTAGCTGACGGGCCGATAACGGCCCGCTATAGATTTATGTAGAATGCTAGCTGAGAGCTGTGACCTGTCATTGGGACTCTTTGTGGACATCTTCTCTGCTATTTATTGCAGGCAAGAATCTGCTTCTCTAAAAGGAGCGCAGTGTTTCAAGGAAGTAATGCGTTTCACTGCAATTCCCCTGAGGCCTCCTAAGTTAAATTTCGCTGTAAAAATATAATTATTTACTTTAAAATAATAAATAACTATGGGCATTATGGCATCAAACGCACGTTTCACACTTGTAAGCAATTTCAAGTGATTATGGTAGCCAACATTTTGACATGCTTTCCAGCTAAATAGCAACATAAAAACATCGTACCAAAACACTAAAAGCGAATGGGACAAGCACATAATCAGAGTGCTATTGTCGGAAAATTAAAACTGAATTATACAGTTTATACAAAGTTAGTTTCCAACTATTTGCATGTAAATACTCATATGTAGTTACAAACTAGACAAGTTCTAATAATGATTAATAGAAATGGATAAATTCCCAAGGGAGGCAACTCTTGTCAAAATGGCTTTGCCTCTCTTCTAAAAAAGGGGTCTAGGCCTACTATAAAAGGAAAGACTTTTTCAGAAGATACTTAGTGTGCAGATAAGTCAAGAGGAAGTCACAGAAGTTCCTTTATAAAATGGCAGCAAATCTACCAAATAGATCTATATCAAGTTCCCTTCAAGTTAATTTAAACAAAAGTGTTCTCCGCGTTATAGAAAAAAGGCTGCTGTATGAAACCTCCCCCACCCCCTAGCACACACACACACTCACACACACACACACACACACACACACACACACACACACACACACACACACACACACACACACACACACGTCGCCCCCTGTTCCCCCGCTAAATGAGAAAGGAGGTAACTATTACCATGACAGAGTTATGATCCTTGAAGGGGTATTCATTCCCATTAAAACTGTCTACTCAGAAATATAAGCTGTACAAATATAGCTTAGTTGTCAATAAGCCGCTTTCAGACAGTATTAAAGCGATATGGGTTAGGAATCAATTTTGTTTCCTTACAAAATGAGTCAACGCATGACAAAACCTGCCATAAGACCTTTGAAACCAGTAAAGACTCAGATCAGTCTGTACACCCACCCAGTACGTCAAGGGTTCTCGTTTATTCCTCTTTGGACAGCCTAAAAGCTTTAGAAGGCACATGCGATCACGAAGACTGTGATCAGATTGCGCGAATGCGTCTGAGTTTTCGCTGGTCGCACAAGTCTTATTGTAGATTTTGTTGTTGACTTTAATGTCTCTGTTTAATTCAGTAAAAGTAAATGTCTTAATACTTGAAACGCCAACCACAAATGCAACAGACATTTTTGAAATATTTTTATTCATCTGAAAAAATAAGACATTTCATGTAAATCATCTGCTAGGCAGACGATTCACATGAAATGCGTCCCTATTTCCTCTGAAAAATAATAATAATAATAATAAAACAGAATCGTCTGTTTGAACTTAGCTTGTCACTTTAACAGTTGAAACGTACGCAAAAATATATATTCAAACGATATAACCCTATGTCATTATCGACCTGCGCATTCGAACAGTCCAATCATGATCTTCAACATTTGCTAGACTTTGATATTACGTTTACGTATTGCGCAACCTCTGATCAGTTTGCATGAGTGTTGTGACTTACTCGTTTATCTGGCTATCTGCCTCCGCGTGTCTGCTTTATGGTGAATTATTGAAGGGCATTTGTCTCGTATTTCGTGGTCGATTCGTTTATTTTCGTACGTCAGTAAACACGAAAGACTAAATTAAGCCTGTTAATGGAACTTCACCGGAGACAATCTCCAGCAGTAAACATTCAGGGCTCGGTTGTTCAAAGCATCGTTAGCTTAACGAGCTCGTTAGTGGTCAAAATGTTAACTTCTAGTAAGTACAATATCTAATTCACAGGTACTTTTGCAAATGCAAAAGCTACTCACAATTTTTCAGCAAAAACATTAGCATATATGCCATATTTAATGACCAAAGTTTTAACGATACGTTGACTAATGACATCATTAGTTTTGAACAACTGGGCCCAGGTCTCTCATTATAATTATAGCTCTAGATAAGGCGTCGTGTGTCGAAAAAGTATTGACACGTTTCGTACTTTTTTGTATTTCTCAACGAAAATATATGCAGATCAAAAATAGCTAAAATCGTTCCGATGGGAAATGCAAGATGGCCCCATGGCGGCCATCTTGAAAATCTATTTCGAATTTCTTCTGAACCGAAAAGCCAACTGACTCGAAACTTAGTGAAAAGTATCAGGGTGACTTGCAGATCAAAAATAGGAAAAATCGTTCCGACTGGAAATCCAAGATGGCCGCAACGGGGCCATCCTTAAAATATATTTTGAGCTTCTTCTCATAGACAGAAAAAAAAAATTGAATCGAAAAACAGCTAAAATCGCTCCGATGGGAAATCAAAGATGGCCGTCACGGCCACCACCTTGAAAATCCATTTCGAACTTCTTCTGAACCGAAATGATAATTGACTGGAAACTTGGTAGGAAGTTTCGGGGAGACTTATAGATAAAAATGGCTAAGGTCGTTCCGATCGGAAATCCAAGATGATCGCCATATATGAACCGAAAGGCCAAGTGACTGGAAACTTGGTAGGAAGCATAAGGTGAATTTTAGATAAGAGAACTAGTTAAAATCGTTCCGATCGAAAACCCAAGATGGACGCTACGGCTGCCATCTTGAAAATCTATTCCGAAATTCTTCTCCTTAACCCAAAAGACCAATTGATCAAAAACTTTATAGGAAGTATCGGGACCACTTGTAGATGAAAAAAATAGCTAAAATTATTCCATTTCGAAATCGAAGATGACCACTACGGTAGCCATGTTGAAAATCTGTTTAACTTTCTTTTCCATAACCGCAATGCCAACTAACTCGAAAATTCATTATACATATCGCAGTGACTTGTAGATCAAAATAGCCAAAAACGTTCCGATCGGAAATTCAAAATAGCCCCCTATGGCCGCCATCTTGAAAATCTGTATGAACTCTTGAACGGAAAGGCCAATTGACTCGAAAATTGTCTGGTGATATGGTGAATGATATAGGGCCATCTTAGTCTTCTTGAATTCCTTTGATTTTGTACAAATTATTGGGGAAAATATTTCAAATCAATATATGTACAAATTGTGAGATATGTGATGAGCTTCCTTTAAAAGTATAAAATCGCGTTTTCGGATTCAAAACGTTTCTCTTAGTCTCACAATTTAGAGGCATCTGAGATGTAGTATGCATGCAGCGCTTATCAAGGCTACATATTGTCAACGGATCTTTAGTCTGTAAAAAAAACAACAACAAAACCAAACACACACACGCACAAACACACACATACACACACACACAAAACAAAAAAAAAAGAGAAAAAAAAAATAACAGCAAACGACATTTTACTTTATGTCATTTTGCCTTATTTTCACCAAGAAACAGTTTTTGACACTGCATGCGAATTGATTCCTAAGAAGACAGTTCCTATAAAATTTCATTTTTGAGAAAATATCTTAAATTTGTCACTGATTTTAAATGTCTTCGAAGTTGCATTTCGCTTATTCAAGAAAAGGCTTTCAGGTTGTTTTCTGTATAATGAATTCCAAATAGGGTCACATTGCTACAGACCTATTATGTGTTTCTTAGAGGTAGTCCATCAAAAAAAAAAACAAAAAAAAAAACAAAAAAAAAAAAAAACAAAACAAAAACACAAAATTGATAAACACAACGTACCAGAAAACTTGACCACATTTCGTTATGCTGTACAAGGATATTACCGCTGTCGAAGCAAAATATAATTTTAGGAAAGAGTTAGGGTTAAAAAAGTTAATCAAAGACTGCATTACATTAACAAATCAATGTAATGTGTACCCCATATTCCCCAGTAGCCTAATAAACAGTTAAAGCAGGGTCTGTCGGGGTTTACATTCTTAGGGGGATTTTTCAGAATTTTTCGTTTCTTAACCAGCATACTTATAGCATGTTTGTCTTTAAATTCGTAATAAAAATCTTCATCATTTCCTATATTATACGGTGAAAACGACATAGTGCCGGCCTCGGTGGCTCAGTTGGGTGCACGTCCGACTGGTAATCAGGAGGTTGCGAGTTCGACCCCCGCCGAGTCGGCAACATTCTTTCATGAAATATTTTCTACGGTCCGATTCTCTCCCTTCCGCTGATTCAAGAAGGACAGTTGTCAGTTTCTGGCGAGCCTGCCCAGTAACGGTGTGGCTGGGTAATTTTTCTAAGTGCTTAACAAAATTATATTGTACGGGGGTTCTGCAAAAAGTTTGTCACTGGGTTCGGATTACTTCAGTGCTACGTTTTATCAAACATATTTTTATTACAAACCTTCAAAGTATTCCTCTTTTACTGAAACACATTTTTGTAACCTTTTTACCCAGTCGCGAAAAGCAGATAAATAGACTTCTTTTGGTAGCTGTTGGAAACACTGATAAATAGCGCTGCCAAGAGAACTTCTAGACGTATACTTACTTCCAGAAAGCATTTTCTTAAGCCTTTGAAATAAAAAGAAGTCACAGGGACTCAGGTCAGGTGAATAAGGTGGATGGTTTAAAACTTTCACATTTTCAGAAGCCAAAAAAGACTTAACCTCATACTTATAAGAGGAGGCGTTGTCATGTAAAAGGTGGACTCCTGACTATCCTTTGCTTGGTCGTTTCTTATTGTAAAACTCTTTCACTTTCTTCAGTACAGAATTCTTGTAGAATCGGCCAGTGACTGTATGACCAGATGGACAAGGCACTTGAACGACTGGCCCGCTTGAATTAAAGAAAATTGCGTACACATCTTTTTCGAGCTTATGGTTCTATTGGCAATACATTGTCGTTTTATGTCTTTTCGCTTCCATTGCTTATTATCAGCCCTTCTTTGTGGCTCAAAAATGTGCGCCCAGGTTTCATCACCTGTTAGCAAGTTAGAAATAACCCGACTATTACAGCCTTTGTATGTTTTCAAAAGTTCCCGGGCACATTTAAGGCGTTGTGTGTTTTGCTCCTCAGTGAGCAAATGAGGTACCCACCTAGCGCAAACCTTTCTCAGGTCCAAACGCTTTTTCAGAATTGTTTGCACACTGCCTTCTGATATGCCAGTACAACTAGCTGTATCTTTGACAGACATTCGCGCATCCTGTTCTACAACAATCTTTGCAGCAGCGATATTAGTCTTGGTAACAGAGGTTTTAGGCCTTCCAGGACGGGTGTCATCTTTAACAGAAAATTTCCCAGCTTTAAAAGCTTTAACCCACCTAAAAACTGTGCGCATTGAAATGGTCTGAGGTCCATATATACCACACGATTCATTAAATATCTGCTTTGAATCTATATTAAGCCTAATGCGGCATTTAATATAGCTACGAATTTCAGTCTTCTGGTCCATGTTCCTATGTAACAAGTAAATTGGTCAGTGTATATGACTGCATCTATTTCAATTTGTAATAACACGGTCAGTTGGAAAGCAATTTGCACGAAATTAACGGGTATCGTTAGCAATTCAACACACCATTCAAGTGCTGTGAAGCATTTTAACATATACCATGGATAAAACCAAGGAAGCCTATTAGTGACAGAACTTTTTGCACGACCCTCGTATTATGTTGTTAGACACACTCCATAATAGTAGCGAGCAACATTCTTTTTTTCTTTTTTTTTCAATAAGGCTTGGCAGTTCATGGCATTCGATTCGAGTGAACTGTCAAGACATTTTCCTGGTAAACAAAATAATACAAAATAAGTATTATGTCGTCTGCTACGATCGTTCAGATGCTTTAATATTTTTTTTTCTGGTGAAATATAATATAGTATAAGAGGCATGCATAAAGCGAACTGTTTATGACAATTGAGCCTCCACGTCAGAAAAAGTACCTTCGGACATGTAGCCCAGCGAAGATTCAGATCAGCCTGCGCATTCGCACAGTCTGATCAGAATCTTCACTGGGCGCATTTTAGATACCCAAGGATGAAAAGTTTCATTATGTCAACAACGGAGACTCTTATCATATTGCGCGGATGCGCAGGTTGATTTGAGTCTTCATTGGGCACACGGCAGAAGGTACATTTTCTCACGTTTCGGCTTAAATGGTTGTTAGCCTTGATGCAAAGTTCGTGATGATGAATACGTATAACTGCTTTAGCTTTAACAGAACAGCTGCGACGTGAAAAACGCACAACAAAGACTCAGATCAGCCTGCGCATCCGCGCAGTCTGATCAAAGCCTTCGTTCTTCGCATTTCTCCATAAAGAAATATTGCATCCTTGGCTATCCAAACTAAGCCCAGTGAAGTTCCTGATTAGTTCTACTGATTGAATTTGCCCAAAGTGTCCATTTCGCACAATGGTGCTCAGTTATGAGCGCCCTCGCGAAAGTCGTTCTTAGAGCAGCCGCAAGAAGGACACATTGATCAGACAATGCATCGGAGCTATCTATTTACATACTCTGATAATTTCTTACACAATGAACACTGTCGAAACTATGTTGACAACGGCGTAGACCTCGATGTGACTTCGAGGATGCAAAGTCCAGCTTTCATTTCCTTCGCATGTGTTTCACATTTTCAAGTGAGAAGACTTAATTACGCAAGTGTCCTTGGATGGAGACATTGAGACGTCGTAAACTTGTGATTCTATTTCACAGAATGTATTAATTTCTTGTTGTAATATGTACGCGATGACACAGTTGGGCTGGCTTGACAGGATCTTTCTTCCACCGTTCACATCACTGAAAAAAAACGAACATCAGTGAGGCGATTCTAACAAATGCCCAAAACATTTGTTCTGTGAGGAAATAAGAACAAAACAAGACCTTGCTTACATATAAGTCTGCTCAATAAGTATTCTGTACAACGCCAAATTCATTTTAATGGCAACGTCTTTGGGAACAAATGCTGTCGTTGTAACGTGGGTTCGCTGTATATGAATTTAGGGTGAGGAGCTGGTATCAGTTAAGTCGATTTGTTTACTACTGGTCGTTCTAAGCCGGTGGTTCTGGTGTTGTTTGGTGTTGTTTGTGTGGCCTTGTGGCTGCTCGCTACGAGACTGTTTTTGTATTTTATCATGTTTGTTGTCTGATTGTTGTTTTTAGTGGATCATGTCTAGCACTGTCATCACCTATTTTTAGAAACATTCCTGCATTTAATGCATACAGCGTAGATTGTGTGGCGTCTGATCTGGATCTTCACTGTTTGCAATTTTTTTTTCTTTTTTTTTTTTTTTTTGCTTTTTTTTTTGTTTTGGTTTGTGACTTGTTTCCCGTCTGTCTCGGTTTGTTTGCTCTTCCTCTTGGCGTCATTTGTAAGCTATATTCTATTCTGTGATTGTGGGACTTCTTGGATACTTTCTATATATTTTTTTCAGTCACAGTTTTTAGTCGCTTCCAGAATCTATGCTGTTTGTTTGTGTTGAAGTTTTACGGACCATTCAACCCAATGGGGTCATGTCAAGCGCGGTCAGTTTACTTAACCTCACTTTTACTGGGCAGGTTTAGTCCTCTAAGGGGTTAACCAGTAATGTGCACATTCTTTCGCCAGAAACTGACAACTGCCGCGAAGGAATGGCCGTAGCAAAATATTTCATGATCGAAGAATCCACGAAAGAATGTTGCCGACCCGGCGGGGATCGAACCCGCATCCAACTGAGCCACCGAGGCCGGCAGAATCTATGTTGTAAACAGTCCATTGAAGCTATTAAGGCATTAAAGAGTTGGCATTTAAGAGTTAGTGGGTTGAGAAGGTAGACCAAATTTATGTAACACTTCTGTTTCTGCATAATAATTTGGCCGCTTCATGACAAAAATGTACATGTATTTTTGGCACATGTTGACAGCGAGCAAGGGCCCGGTGTAAATGCGCATCCGGTCAGGCCGATTACGGCCTTCGCCGTCCGCATACAGGATCATTGATACATATAAAATGTCCTGATCAGATTGTACGGCTTCATTGGCTTACCTGGATCTTTATTGTTCATTACAAAAACACGCCTATTCAAATATACTGAAAATTTTACAACCAAAAACTGAAAGTTTCAGATAAAAATTCTGACATTTTTCATATTTCTGCTCAAAACATAGATTGTGGGTACTCGTTAGAACCGCCTTGTCGAGCAGAAATAAGAAAAATACTGTATACCCATGCAAATTCCAATTTTTCTATATAAAAGTGGGGTTTAAGGGGGTCAAAATTATATAGGTACGTTTTCGTGATGTTGCATATTCCCCGTAGACACCGTTTTGTTATGACGGGGCTATTATCTTATGTAAAGACAGACAATGAAAGCTTCAGGTCCGTAAGAACTATTGCTATTTATCTGTTTTTTTTTTTTTTTTCAACAAAATATACGATACAGTCCAAATTATAATCGTCGCATGCAGATGATAAGAATGACAATATGCAGCGTGTATTTCCATATCAAAAAAGAAAAAAAAATGTCAAATTACTTTCGAATTGCTTTTCAGGATTCCTGTGCAGTCGGCGCAGCTTCGATCCCTTTATTATGAATTATTCCAAAATCAATACAATAGCTGTGAAATTTAGAAACAATATCACTTGCAGAAAATTCTTTTTCGAATTCTGGGAATTTAAATTACAGAAGTGTAAACTGCGTAGGAAGATATGGGATACTATTTTGATGTGTAGCTTTCTACAGTAATAGTTGTAGACAGTAATTTTAACCTTTACCATTCTCTGGGCGAATTTCAGCAGACAACAGATTGATATTTTGCTCTTTTTTTTTCCCACAGACAACAGGATTTGACATTTCATTCAAATCCTCTCTATTGGATGTTTAAGTTCATATGTATTACTACTATATTTGCTGACAGATATAAACTCTTGCGTCGCAGGTTTTCAGGCATCTACTTAAGCTACATAGGCAAGGCAGTTGTTTTGGTTCACTTGTTGCGGATCTCTGCATTACGAAAACATGCCTATTCAAATACATTGAAAATTTTACCACCAAAAAATGAAAATTTTCAGATAAAAAAATTCTGACATTTTTCATATTTCTGCACAAAACATAGATTGTGGTACTCGTCGAGGCGGTTCTAACGAGTACCCACAATCTATGGTTTTAGCAGAAATAAGAAAAATCATGTATACCCCTGTAAACCCGAGTTTTAATATATAAAAGTGGGGTTTAAGGGGGTCAAAATTATATAGGCATGTCTTCGTGATGGAGAGCCAAAAATTTATTTTGTATTCGTTTACAACATTTGAACCTAGGGTGTAGATTTGGTAACGGTAGAATAGATTTAACGCCACCCTACATCCAACACCTTCCAACGATAGATTTTAATACTGACCGTTCTAAGCGAGTGTTGTGCCTTGTAGCTGATTGTAGGGGGATATTTTGGGTCGATTGTTTACACTCGAGCCATAGTTTTCAAACGCTAAAATTTCCTTAACGTAGTTGTCTACATGATTATCATGGACCAATGTAATCAAATCGCGCGTTAGACGAAATCAAGGTAACGGTTATTTGTTGCCGCGCTGTTCTTGTCTCTGTGACGTCAGAGTGTTGTTGATAGAGGGTTGTCTGTAAAACCTGGATTGGAACTTTGGCAAACAATGCAGACCCAGATCAGACGCCGCAGAATTTAAGGGTTAAATGATACAGTTTTAAGTCCCCAGTCAGGACCATTTACCAGCCAACATTCAGAAACAATCTACCCACAAGTGCTGTCAGTGCTTTGATTACAATTTCTATAATGTTTGTATCCTTATTGTTGTGTATGGTGGGTCCTGTCAGACATTATGATCACCTCGGTCGGGATAGGGAACTGGTTGGTTAAGTTTTTCTTGGTTTGTAACATGTTAACTGTCTGTCGTACATTAAGTGTCTATTCTTCCTCGACTATACGCTCGTACTTTATGATTGGGACTCTATTTGGACAACTTTTCTGTTATCTCGGCTCTAAACTTTCGGAATGTTTGAATAAACTAATTTTACTACTCATGCTGAATTCCGGTGCTGAATATATGACTTAAATTTCTTTGTAACAACATTTCATTTATAATTTTATAAGAATATTTTGCTACTTTCATACTGGATATTTGTTATTTAATATATTGTCTGTTAATATATAAATGTATGCAGTGTATTCCGAATGAAATAGTCCTCCTATGCTTAAGCTGCGGAACTCGTACACTGGTATCGATCATACATACATATTTCAGATTTTCTAAATATGTGAACTCTTAACACACCTACTTTGTTTTCTCTGATATTTTATACCTACCTGCATGAAACATTTCCATCAGCAAACAGCAACAAAAGAAAAATAGAGAAGGTCTGAGTTTCACTTAAATTACTATTTAGTTAGTAAAACGATCTTGGAACAAGTGCACTAGTCTCATTAGACTTTATAAACCTACCGTACTCTGACCATTTCTGAACTGGCCAATTACAATATATGAGTCACGTAAAGCCTTCGAGCACGCGCAAAACGCGCAGATTCAGATCATCCTGAGCATGCGTAATGTACTACCTTGGCCTTTGGTTCTGTAGTAGCCCATTACGAAAACACGCCTATACAAATATATAGAAAATTTCATCTCCAAAAACTGAAAATTTTCAGATGAAAAACTGATATTTTTCCTATTTCTGCTCTTGTAGGTACTCGTTAGAACCGCCTCGACGAGGCGGTTTTAACGAGTACCAACAATCTATGTTTTTGAGCAGAAATAAGAAAAATAATATATACCCCTGTACGTCCCAGTATTACTATATAAAAGTGGGGTTTGAGGGGGTCAAAATTATATAGGCATGTTTTCGTGATGAATGATTCTGTTAGTGGACAATGAAGGACCTGATCAGGCTGATCTGGGCCTTCGCTGTCCGCATATGCTTGAAGAAGTTTTCGCATGACCCGTCCCATATACTAACCCATTTAACTCTTCTACCTTAGCTCTTTCGATTGGTCGAATTCCACTAAAACGGGTGTCTGGTTAGTTTTTTTATTACCATGTTTTATAGAATTTCCTGTATTTAATACAAACAGTATAGATCCTGATCAAACGACCGATTATGCGGCGTCTGATCTTGGTCTACATTATTTGCCAACGTCTTTATTATGGGACACAAGGCAAATGGGTTAACTATTGAAAGAAAGGCGCTTACTGCCTGCCATATCTCTTCTGATATCAAGTTAAGCATATCGAACAGAATGGATAGGAAGAGGTGAATTGTGGGTTATGGTCTGAGAGCGTGACTAGGTATGGTGATCTGATGATAGAGGTTGTTTGATTGCTGGTCAGTTGGAAAATTTAATAAAAAGCTCTTATCTTCAGTTTCAGTTGCTCGATGCGACAAGGTGAGTAATCGCTACGCCATTATAAGAGCTAATCGTAAAAGTTAATTTCAGACTGGCCCTGTTTCCATGTGCCTCTGGTAATTGGTAGTGCCTTTGGGCATATGCCGGCAGCGAAGGTTCAGATCAGTCTGCGCATCCGCGCAGTCTCAGGGCGTTCATTGTCCGCTAACAGAATCATTGGATACTAAAGAATATATGACTGGAATGTAAATACTGCCTACTGCTATTTTCCAAAAGCTTGTCTAAATTGTTTTTCAATTAAGCTAAGCACCGTAGTCACCATCTTCGGCCGCTGCCCACTTTGCTGTCTTTCCCTTTCTGTTTGTGTGTGTGTGTGTGTTTTTTTTATAGTTTTGTATTGTTGAGAGCATGTTTGGAGCTACTTCAGAAGATAGAGATGAAGCTTAGTAGTTTTCCTACTGACTGTTTCAAGGTAGTTCCTCCGTTGCAGTTCTTCTTTGTGCTTGCGTCAGTTTTTCGTATGTAGCGTTTGTTTTGTCATTATTTGTTTCCCATCTCGTCTTCTGTTTGTGCCTCGGGAAGGATATGATATGATTCATGAGTGTGGCATTTCCGGGATATCTTCACTGATATTTGAGCCAGCGCATGACAAAACCCAACTAAATGGCATGTGAGCCCAGCGTAGACTCAGATCAGCCCAGGCTGATCTGAGTCTTCGCTGGCCGCACATGCCATTTTGTTGTTTTGTCATGAGGTGGCTCATTTCAAGATCTTCGTAGAACCATGTTCTAGCGTACCGCAACAGTTTGGATTTGACCGCTCCAAGTGGCTGTTTCTCTTAGTTTGTTCATTCTGTTTTAGATGAAAAGCTATTTCATGTTGTCAATCCTTGTCATCAGATCCTTTCCTGGTGTCTAGGGAGGTTTGTGTTCCGCGACTGTGGCCTTTTCTGGGTAACTGCATATTAAGTTTTGCCATTTCATAGCATCTGGCCCCTGAGAATACTGAGACTTTGCCTGAATTGTAACGCCCAGTGTTTGGAGGAAAATTGGAAAAATAACATTAATTTGCTGAATTTGCCCAGAAAATGCTAGAAGTTAAATTAAATGTTGTGTACAAATGTTAATGTATAAAAATGTTAAAACAAAATGGTTTATAAAACTGACTTTGAATGTCATCACGTTGGTATTCCCAACTGACTTTTATAATTAAAGATTCTAATGTCACTGAAATTCGAGCTTCTAAGTGCATTTACAATCATAAATGCTCAAATAAGTTCTTCAAATTTCGGATAATATAATGTTTAAAATAATGTTTAAACCAAACTCATATGTGTAAAAAGCAGTTAACCCTTTTTTGCCTGGTGACCCATAAAAATTACATTGGCAAACAGTGTAGATCCATGTCAGACGCCGCAGCGGCATCTGATCTGGATATACTCTGTTTGCATTAAATATAGGAATGTCTTCAAAACATGGTAATCATAAAAAAAAAAAATGACCAGATCTCTTGAATTGGACATGGACTGGTCTAAAGGGTTAAGGTAGAAGAGACCACTTGGCGCAAATGGGTGAAAGTGCTTTTTCCTGTTTGGCACGGTTCATTGATTCACAGTAAGTTTTTTTTTTTGGTTGATTTTTTTTAAAACTGATCCGAAGTGTACATACACCAAAATTTCCTTAAGATTGTTGTTCAGGTGATTATCATTGACCAATGGAATCAAACCGCGCGTTTGTACGACATCCAGGTAATAGTTATTTATAGCAGCGCTATTCTTGTCACTGTGACGTCAGAGTGCAGTATAAAGAGAGTTATATGTAAAACTTGGACTGGGATATTGGCAAACAATGGACAAGATCTGTTTTCCTAAATTACAGGGCCCAGTTGTGAAAACTAACGATGTCTTTAGTTAACGAATCGTTAAAATTTTGATCATTAGATATGGCATCTAGGCTAATATTTTTGCTGAAAAAATGTAAGTAGCTTTTGCATTTGCTAAAGCTACTCACATTTTTCCAGCAAAAATATCTGTGAATTAGATATTGTACCTACCAGAACAGTTAACGTTTTGACCACTAGCGAGCTCGTTAAGCTAATGATGCTTTGAACAACTGGGCCCAGGACGTTAAGGATTAAATGAAACATTAAGTCCTCGTTCAGGACCATTTTCTCAGCCTACACTCAGAGACAATCGACTCACTAGTGCTGTCAGTGCTTTGACTCGTTTTGTTTTCGTCTGCTTAATTCACTGTTTTGCAATATATTAACAGATTCACACATGCTAATGTGTTCTCGCTTGTTCTAAGCGATGTAAATTAAATGCAGGATGCTTATATTATAACTTTTGACACGGAGTGTCTTTGATAATGCATAAGACTATTTTAAGTAATATGTAAGGTCAAAAATATATTTTTTGTCAACGTGGGGAAAAGGGTCTTATGATAGGTGCGAACAGCGAGGGCCCAGATCCAGAGGTCTTAAGGAGAAGAATCTGATGATAATTCTGGGATAATTACTGTCGACTCTTGTTATCTCGAATTCCAAGGGACTCTCTGAAATACAGCGAGATATCCATACTTCGACATATCAGAGTTGCAGAATTGAGGAAAAAATAATTCGAACAACCACATTTAACAAATATATAAGTAATTGGACTCTTGAAGTTAGAGATATATTGAAAATATTGTGGAAAAGAGGAGCCCCCACCGCCACCCCCCGCCCCCACCCCAAGACACTAAAAGAAGAAGAGATTAGGAACAAATAATAATAATAATAATAAAACAACTCCACATATGAAACTACAGATGCACAAGTAAAGAAGACCATATGGGGTATACATATCTCAATTTATTAGATTCGCCAGAGTTTCTTCAAATCATAGTGACTTTAACTGCCGTAATAAAGCCCTTACTGCTAAACTTCTTAGGCAGGGCTATCGTTATTTTAAACTTCGCAAAGCGTTTTCGAAATTTTATCGCAGACACAGTGCCTTGGTAGAAAAATATAACGTCGGTCTGAAAACACTTCTGCAACAAGGTATATCGGAACCAGAATTTTATGTGGGAAAATCTAACTCTTCGGAGCAATTCAGAAAACTAATTAACCGTTATAAAAGAATTGGCTATAGCCTGGATATTATGCCGCAGACTGCATGCCTAGTTATCAACCCAATCATTGTTGATGGCTGTGCTTCACTCTTTAATTGCACGACGCAGTTCGGGCCTCAGACACAGTGATGGCCTCTTCATAAAACGTTAACCAGTGGGTTGGGGCTTGACGATATGTCTTTGGCTTGTCCCGCCGTGGTTCAACTATTGGTTTTCATTTACTCTGGCACACAGTAGAATTGCCATGAGTACTCGTCTTTGTTTATCATAGTGATTGATTTGATTTTTATGTTTTCGCTTTGTTGCATTGACTGAGTTGGGAGCCTTAATGCGAACCGAATTCTTATGTATTTCTGTATTAAGAGTAGCATCGGGGCCCAGGGTGAAATTGGCTGGCCGTAAAAGTGCTTTAAACACCCTCACCCCTCCCCCCCCCCCCCACCCCGGTGGTTTATTCTAATGACCGTTCTAAGGCGGTGGTCCCGGTGTTAGTCTTATTCTTTGCTGCTTTGTGGGTATTGTCTTGTGTTATTTTGTTCTTGTATTTTTCAGTCCTTTTAGCATTGCGATTACCTCGCTTGGGGAAGAGAGAGCTAATCTAAATGCTTTTCGTACGTTTGTTCGATTTGCGCTTGTTTGGTTTTGTCTGTTTTCTCTTCCTCTTCGTGTTTGGAATGGGCTGCTGCTTGTGATTGTGGCACTACCTGGACTTACCTCTTACCTTTTCTGCAACAGAGGAACCCCCTTGGAACGGTCAGTAGGAAAGCTTTTGGGGGCTTAAACCAGTTTTACTCGCGCGTAACCTCAAGAAAAATACGTCTGGCTAGCATAGCGATCCTCTACCTCATCTGTGAAACATAACAGTGAACACACATATAGTCAGTTATTTATTTATTATTATTACGTCAAGTCTATGTAATGTGTATCTCCATGTTTCACCATAACATATAGTGGCATTACGAAAACATGCCTATTCAAATATACTGAAAAGTTAATCACCGAAAAATTGAAAATTTTCAGACAAAAAATTCAAATATTTTTCATATTTCTGCTCAAAACATAGATTGTGGGTACTCGTTAGAACCGCCTCGCAGAGGCGCTTCTAACGGGTACCCACAATCTATGTTTTTGAGCAGAAATAAGTAAAATAATGTATACCCCTGTAAACCCCAGTTTTACTGTATAAAAGTGGGGTTTAAGGGGGTCAAAATTATATAGGCATGTTTTCGTGATGGGAAAAATAGACTTGTAGAGGTTTGCATTTTTAGGGAATTTTCAAAATTGTTGCGGGTTTTTCAACCAGCTTTTTAATTCGTTTGTTACATTTAACAACATTTTGATTGCATAAATCTGTCTTTATACGCTAAATAACAAACTGTCTTCCTTTTTCCCATATTGCATGGTAAAAATGCCATGCCTTGTATAACTCTAGATAATCGGAGTATCAACAGAAATACTGTTTTTAATTTTCCATGAAAACGTATGTAATGGGTACTCGTAGGAAGCGCCTCCGCAAGCCACTTCTAATGAGTGCTCACAACATACGTTTCGAGGTGAAACAAGAAAAATATCAATAAAATATGGTTAAAGGAGTGCCATGTCTCAGAAGAATAGAGTTCACAAAGGTGTGCTAACTAACATAATGCTATTGCATGTAAAACATACTGATGTTTAAGCGAACATGTTGAAACTTCCTCATTTATGTCAGAGCTTTGCCTATGACAAGATCTGACATAACATTACTTTGTCGCAGGTTATTCTAACTCTTAGCATACGCGGTACAATTTTCAGCAGACGACATTTTAAAATATTTTTTCTTAATTTTTTCCAAAGAATAGGCGTTGAAATTTCAGGCAAAATGCCTCCTTAGGAGACAATTTGCATAAAGTTTCAAAGCTTACTTTGTGGGAAAAATACGAATATCATCACTTTGTCATCTGCTGAATTTGGCCATAGCATGCTAAGTGTTACTTTAAATGCCCAAACTGCTATCCAGAGGAAAAAAGTACCTTTAGAACTTTCAGAACAACGAAAACTTGATAAGCTTCTGCACCCACGCACTCAGATCATTCTGTGTAGGATACCCAATGATTCTGTTGGCGCAAAGTTGACACCATGAGCAGTGAAACAGATTGTGCGCCTGCGCAAGACAGACTGTGCCTTTGTTGTTTGTGTTTGCTGAAGTTACTATTTGACTTGTCTCCAGCACATGATAGCTCATCCTACTTGTCACAAGATGATGTTACATGTTTTATAACAGGCATTGTCTTACCTGTGGATTGTAAATTAATTAAACCATAATAAGTAAAGAATAGATCGTATTTACCCTAAGTATTCGAAATTCTTTACTCCTTAGCATACTTGTTCTAAAATTTGAACAATAAAAATCTAAAAGGTTGACTTCGGAAACTACGAATAGACTCAAAAGGAAGAAAATCGGAGGCTCGGTTTTATCAAGTCTTTTCATATCAAACAAAGTAGTTAGCGAGGCTGTAGTCCATTTTACTATTGTTGATGTCCTAAAACTGCTGGGTGAGTGACAAAGACCCTGATAAAACACCGCTCTTGACCCGGACCAACACTGTTTCTTAGGTCTGTCTGTCCCAGTACTTAGCTGCTGTATTTACCCTAAGTATTCGGACAGACAGATTTGGCCCAGCTGGACGCCTAATATCAGAAGACGCAGAACGGCGTCTGATCAAGTTGCCAATCATCAAACAGTTTTAGACACACAAACTTGTAGTAAAAGCGGGGTAAGGAGTTAACCCATTTATACCTAGCGTCCCGTAAAAGGGATATTGGCAAACACTGCAGACCCACTTCAGACGCCGGAGAACGCAGCGTCTGATCAGGGTCTACACTGTTTGCATTAAGTACAGGAATTTCTATAAAAAGTAGTAATAGGAAATTTAAAGTAATCAGACATCCCTTTATTTGGGAATGGACCAGTCCAAAGAGTTATCGTAAGAGAGTCAATTCGGCATAAATGGGTTAAAGTAAAGTTAAGTATGGAGTCAAAGCATTTTCGCATAGCAGCGTAAGAAGAAGGGATACACCTTTAACCCTTAAAACGCCAAGAAAACCTGCATCTGAAAATGTCGTCTGTTTATGTCGTCTGCTGAATATTCTTGCAAACTTTCCAAACTTATTTTTGCATAATGGCCAACAGTGTGGACCCTGATCTGACTGCTAGGAGCAGTCTGATCTGGGTCCACACTGTTTGCAAAAATGATTTTTGAAATCACAAGCAGATGGCAAAAGCAGACGACAATTGTTATGATTGGCAGTTTAAGGGTTAAGGAGAAAACTTTGTCAAACATCCCGTCTGAAAACCGGTCTACCTTTAAAAGAAAGAATTAGAGAGCAAATTCTTTCCACTTAGAGCCGACCCTTTGTGTGAAGGAAACTAAACAGGCAGTCACAAACATTGTCTCCGTTGTAAAATATGCATTTACCAGGTACATCCAGTTTCTTTAAATGTATTTATTTTAAATTTCAGGTCGTCCTGTCTCAGCAGTCAAGTACACAGAGCGAGTGCCGACAATGTAAACCAGGCTATTATGCTTCTAGACTGTGCTCAGAGACGCATGACACTATATGCTCACCGTGCGCAAAGGACACATTCACATCTCATCACAATCATTATCAAAAATGTTCAAAATGCTCAAAATGTAAGGAAGGAGAATTCATGTCTGTGCCATGCTCGTCCTATAGTGATACATTGTGCGAGTCGTGTTCATCAGTTTCGGACGTCATAACGGAGTCATTTCTACGTGATTGTGATTATTATTCTGATAGTCCTTATTCTGTTAGTAGTAAAGTTAATGATAGCAAAATAAAAGAAAAAGAAACTAATGATGCGAGAACGTTGCCTGTTGAAAATAATGTTGTTTATGAAGGTTCTGGTGTTCCTTCTGTAGAGGAAAAAGATGTTGTATATGATATACATGACGAGATAAATGAAACCATAGAGGGTAGTGGAGAGATCCACTTTGAACCAGATACACTTACACCCAATCAAACTACTTCAGTGCCTGTTCCAGTAATACCGGATGAATCAGAAGATAAAATAGAGGAAATAATAACAACAGCCATAAAGACTAATGTTTCACAAACACCTTATCCAACAACTAAATTTTCAGTAGTAACAAGTGAAAGTACTGTGACAACCCGAGCACCGAGTACAACTCTCAAAGAAGGTGTTATAATTATTGACAGCGGCATAATATTGCAGAATAAAACCGACGAACGTTTTAAAACCGATGTTGTGGTAACACAGGCGCCTACAAAAGCTAGTTCAATTTTAACTGAAGTTACGTCAACCGTTTCAGATTCTACTACCATAAAACGTATTCTGGTAGATCCTGATAAGGGAATTACCATTCCAAATGAAGCAACCACCAAGAAAAAAGGTAAAAACAATCTACAGGATGAAGCAATATTATTCATTTTAAATTAATCCTATACTTTGCGGGATTGTGATGTCACACTGACTAGAATGTGACGTCACGTTACAGACCTGAAAATTTTATCGTAGAGAAATGTCTGTCATGTGTTCCTTCTAAAAGTTTTAACTTTTAAGCCCAACAGACCAACTAAGATACTTATACAAACACTGTAGATCCAGGATCTACACTCTGTACCATCTATTGTTATTTTTATGACTGACGCCCCTGTTTGCAATATTAGACATATTGAAAGTCAAAAGATGAAAACGTCTTTTTCAGAAACTAATTTATAACACTTACAAAGTGCCTTGAACGTTAATTGGTCGCCTTATCCAAATAAATGTATACCAGCCGAAATTAGTATTTTATCAATAGGAGACTCTCTTGTTCCTGATATGTTCATACCTGCAAAAGAAATTGTTATATATTTTAAGTTGTCATTAAGCAATTAAACTCTTGTTCCCTACCAAGGAAAAATTATATTCCGTGAGTGTGACCTCTTACAGGTATCTCTGTTTTTAACTTTGTTTAACTGACAAGTCACGTTAAATTCATGAATTAAGATATATTCAAAAGTTCAATTTTTCTTATTTCTAGAGTTTTATTTTTCAAAAGATGCTACTAAATTACCGTATGCAATTTAAACTGCATGCAATTTTAACAGTGGTGTCGACATGCAGCATAACAAAGCTATGAAATGATCATTTCAATTAAGGTACATCCAGAGATGCCATCCCAAATATTTATACGCTACCTATTTCGCTTAGTATATTTATCTTTGACTGAACGTGGAGGGAATTATAAAAATAACCATGATAGTTCACTTACAATCTTCACAGGATTACGAACGGGGAAGGATTATGACGTAATAGTGAATGAAGATGATGTTGAATCTAGAGAAGAAGTCATTGTGGTAGCAAATGAACCAAAGACTGGAGCGAGTAAAACGAAGGTAAAGATATAATGATACATTGTATGTATTCGAAAACGGCCTTTTAAGCCATATGCTAAATGCAAAAAAGGAGTGCCACAATCACAAGCCGCAGCCCATCCCAGACACGCAAACCCTTTCTTAGGCGTCCCATTCGTCGACAAATTCTATAGTATCAAATAAGCCACAATGTCAAATAACATACCTCTGTGGACATATGCGCCCTTCGAAAAATCAGTCTTGCGCAGTCTGATCAGTCTTCGTTGTTCGCATGAAGAAACTTTGCTTTGTTGGCTATCCAAAATGCGCCCAGTGAAGATTCTGATCAGACTGCGCAAATGCGCAGGCTGATCTGAATCTTCGCTAGGCGCAAATGTCTGAAGGTACTTTTGTCTGACGTTGCGGCTTCAATGGTTCCGTTAGCAGGTTACTGACTCTTTTGGCGCCAAATTTCAGACGACAAATTTCGTCTGCTTCGTTTTTTAAATAAACCATCGATTGGAAAGAAGTTTATATATAAACTTGAAAGACTTAATGTCAAACAGTGAAGGTCCTGATGAGTGAGCCGTCTCTTCAGGATCTACGCTGTTTGCAAAATAAACGTCAAAAAGATTGCAAAAGCCTATTACTATTGCCTATGGCAGCGATCAGAGTTTGGTTTTAGCTTTACGCATATGTGCTGAGGGCTATTTTCTTACGTTCTGTCACATTGTATTGTTTCGGATTACTTTTCCCCACGAAACATGTATTTTGTATTTTGGTGTTAGTAGTTTGCAAACAAATAAAATCTCCTTGTTCATACATGGCCTTGTTTTTGGAGGCATCATTTCTCCGAACATTAGTAAATTGTTGCTTTTTTATGCTGGAAGCTTCCAAAGAGCAGATCATACATTGCCTTGCCCTAGCTGTTAAAGGCATTTACCCAGCTAGCATTCTATATAAATCTATATCGGGCCGTTATCGGCCCGTCAGCTACCCTGACGGGCCGATAACGGCCCGATATAGATTTATATAGAATGCTTACTGGGTATTCTCATAGCTTTTAGAGTTTATAATCTTTATTTTATCTTTATTCTTTGCCTTTTTCATTTTACCACAGCCCCAGTAAGCATTCTTTATAAATCTATAGCGGGCCGTTATCGGCCCGTCAGGGTAGCTGACGGGCCGATAACGGCCCGCTATAGATTTATAAAGACTGCTGGCTGAGAGCCCTGTTCGAAGACGGCTACTAACTGGGTGAAATGTAGTATACGTTGTCATTTGCGGAACAAGCTTTTATTGATCACTTTAAATATTGACTACGTCCACTAAAATAGGCACTGGCGGTGATATTTCTTTGACCAAGCAGTATTTTTTTGGACTACTGCATATCTGAACATGACAGGTAGATTCTAGTAGACAAGAGTAATGCGACAACAGTTTAATCATGGGAGTGATAACAACCTAAACAGAGAGAGAGAGAGAGAGAGAGAGATTCCGATTTAAAAAAGGCGCCTATTATTCATTCAGGTGAATACAAGAATTTGTAAAAAACGGTGTAAAAAAGTAAATAAATACATAAATAAAACACCAGACGATCTGCAGACACATAAGCCAGTTGAATATTGGTTATAGAACATGAACAGATGAGTTTAATTCTCATCAAAGCGGTAGATAAGTGATGTTTCAACAGAAATATTTTCACATTCCTACTTGGAAACCTATTAGGGGCACCCGCTAGGACCGACTCTCCGGGGAGACTTTAATGAGTACCATATACAAAAGCACACTAAAAAGTAAAATGAAATAAAATAAAAGTCGATACATTTTGGTTATAAATATATATTTCGTCTGGCGATGTTTCTTGTAACCTAATACTTCCTGAAGAATCTTAATTGATTTTTATGTCAAGCTAAGATGTTGCACAAAAAGGAAACTGTCAGTCCACTGAGCGGCATTCGTCACTTTCTAAAAAGACATGAATATTTCAACCATATATTGCTCTATGCCATTTTCAAGTAAGAAAACTGAATTGTATACCCATACAGTTAGATCAGATTCTTCGCTGTTCGCTAGAAGAAACCTTGGATCCATGGTTGTTCTTTGAGCGCTAAGTGAGGACTCGGCAGACTGTGCGCTCTTAACCGCGTCTATGCTTAACGCATACATGCGTAGGTATATTTTCTCATCGCGAAAACATACCTTTATAATTTTGACCCCCTTAAACCCCACTTTTATATAGTAAAACTGGGGTATAAAGGGGTATACATTATTTTTCTAATATGTGCTCAAATACATAGATTGTGGGTACTCGTTAGACACAATATATGTTATGAGCAGAAATATGAAACATATCAAAATTTTTATCTGAAAACTTTCAGTTTTTGATGGTGAAATTTTCAATATATTTGAATAGGCGTATTTTCGAAATGTGACGTTTTGGTTCTTACATTCGCATGTCCAGATAAGGAGATGGGCAACAACGTGAGAAAACGTTCCTTCTGACATGTACACCAACGAAGACTCAAATCACTTGTGCATTCGCATGAAAAAAAAAAAAAAAACAAACCTTGCATTCTTGGCTATTCAAAAAGCGCCCATTAAAGATTCTGCTCAGAATGCGGAAATGCGCAGGCTGATCTGAATCATCGCTGGACGCACATGTCCGAAGGTATCTTTTCTGACGTTGCGGCTCTGATAGATTTTGATGATATGAATGTAGGATAAATTTGTTACATTTGCACCAAAATGTTTGCTTTTACTTGTTAGATTCTTCATGTAGATGAAGCTGTTCTAATGACTAATAATTAAATAATCTGATAGGCGAATCCTCTGCAAATAATGAAGAAAGCCAATGATAGAAAAGTTCTTAGTTTGATTGAGTCTGTTCATATATAATAAAATTTTAGAACATACCCCCCTCCACCACCTCGTATGGACGCCTTAAGTAGGATTTTATTTTCATATCGTAACGCATGAGCTAAAGAGACCCAAAGAATCAGAAAACTTAATAATATCAGCGGTGTATCACAAGTTACGTTATGCTGTAAACATACAAAAAAGCTTCTAATTGATCCCTTTCCGAAGACCTATGTAAAATAACACATGCTTCTGTTCGTAAACCTTTGGATAAAAACAGGTATTCTTGAGTTGTAGACCGATTTCGAACTACCAGCAGTACAAGTAAAAAATCCAGATTGTTCTAAGGAGTCAAGATAGATGGTCTTATTATACAAAATTCTGTCTGTCTAGCCATTACGAAAACACTCCTACTCAAATATATTGAAAATTTCACCACCAAAAACTGAAAGTTTTCAGATAAAAACTCTGATATTTTTTATAATTCTGCTCAAACATAGATTGTGGGTACTCATTAGTACCCACAATCTATGTTTTTGAGAAAAAATAATAAAAATAAATTATGTATACCCCTGTAAACCCCAGTTTTACTGTATAAAAGAGGGGTTTAAGGGGGTCAAAATTATACAGATGTTTTCATAATGCTACTAACCTCGCAGGTTTGATCTAGTGACAACTTACCGAAAAGACGCTGTCAATAAATTCAAGAACATGGCTATGTCTGGGCAGTTCGTGTCAGTCGATATGGAAGACAGAAATAAAAGAAGTCATTTGCATTTTCTTGGCATTTATAACTTGCAGTATTCAGTGTCAATGCTTATGCCAATGTGGTACCATTATTGACTAAAACTGCTATATCCTAGGTACTTCCCAGCTAGCATTCTACGTAAATCTACATCGGGCCGTCATCGGCCCGTCAGCTACCCTGACGGGCCGATGACGGCCCAATATAGATTTACGTAGAATGCTGACTGGGTTATCATACAGGCGTACCTGCAAGTTTAGTAGGAGACTTAAGGGTGAGGGCGAGGGCGAGGGCGAGGGTTGGGATCCCGTAAAGCTAGCTTAAGCCCTCAATAATTTATTACTGACCGTTCCAAGGCGGTTCTTTCATTTTGGTACTTTTTGTTTCTCGTGCTCAGCATGGCAGAGACATAGGGATCATGTTGTCCGTCCGTGTCGCCCGTGCCGTCGCGTCACACTTTTCGTTTCCACTCAGTACCTTTTGAGAGCATGCATTGATTTTATTCGAAGTATGCAGAAGTTTATATCCCTGTAAAATACAGATCGTTCGATATTGGTAATAATCCGCCAAATTTTGGCTGCGCTATGGCCCTTTTTTGACTTATTTTTTTTTTTTTTTTTTTTTTTTTGTTGGGCTAAGATATTGGTTTTCGTTCAATAAGTTTTGAAGGGATGTATTTATTTCATAAAAAGTTTGCAGAAGGGTATTTCATTATAAAATACAGGTCAACTTCGATAATGGTAATCATCCGCAAAACTTTGACCGAGTTATGGCCCTTTTTCGACTTTTTCGGCGATGCGGTTCTAACGAGTACCCACAATCTATGTTTTTGAGCAAAATAAGAAAAATAATGTATACCCCTGTAAACCCCAGTTTTACTATATAAAAGTGGGGTTTAAGGGGATCAAAATTATATAGCCGTGTTTTCGTGATGCTTTTCAGAAGGGAGCATGTTTTCTGGAAAAAAAAGGCAGAAAAATATTTCACAATACCGTCGGCGGAAACGTTAGCTTATCGTGCAGAGTGTTTAATTCGTGGTTTTAAACGTATTCAACAGCCATATATATAAAACCAGCAGCTTTGTGTGAGGTTTTGCCTGAAATAGAGTTCCACCAAATAGTAAATTTGCTTGAGTGTGTGTATATTATGGATACGCCTATTTGTAGCTTACTTTGCATCGTATAAACAGTAATGTGTGAGACAAAATACGTATGGTGGAAAGTTTAATTATTCCGCCTTAATTGAACTTGAGACAAGAAATACCACCTGTCTGTTCCATTGTTTCTTGTTATACAGTAAAATTCTATTGTTAAGACCACACGAAACTAAGACCACTCCGCTATTAATGCCAGCTTGTGTCGGTTTTCTTTTTCTTTTTATATTTTCCTTTCATCTTAATTTTGATTTTTCTTTGAATTATTTTTGTTTAAACACGATTTGTTTTTTAATAACTTTCTTTTTAAACCTGATTTGTCTTTGAATAATTTCGGTTCGAAACAACTGCCAACAGCTTTATTTCAAGTGAGAGTAAGGATATTTGTATCACAAAACTCATGTCTATACGTCGAAAATAAATAAAAACTATAAAATATAAATGACGTTACCTTGGAAAGGCCACAAGCACGAAGCCTGCCTTCCCGAGGCACTGAAAGGAGAATATATGAAGAATAAACAAAGCCACAATATATAAGCTAATAAAGAACTGCTACAGAGGAACCGCCTTTGAACGGTTACTATAAAAGGATTTAAAACAAAAGTGGTGTCATCATGACAGATAAATGGCTACTCTAATACCTAATGTTTGACAGAGTAAACAAGTGAACTCGGACCCACATTAAGTTCTCATCACGAAAACACGTCTATATAGTTTTGACCCCCTTAAACCCCACCTTTATACAGTAAAACTGGGCTTAACAGAGGTATACATTACTTTTCTTATTTCTGATCAAAAACATAGATTGTGGCCACTCGTTAGAACCGCCTCGCTGAGGCGAGGCGGTTCTAACGAGTACCCACAACCTATGTTTTTGAGCAGAAATATGCAAAATATCTGAACTTTTTTCTGAAAATTTTCATTTTTTGGTGGTAAAATTTTCAATATATTTGAATAGGTGTGTTTTCATACTATCAACAACAAAGGGATAGTCAGACAAATGCGATTAAACACCCACAAAAAGAACAGGTGGCAAGCCGAGTTGGTAGTCATTTCCCACAAAAAGGTGGAAACTCAACCCATGCTTAACTGAATATATCTTAAAATTACATAATTGTTAAAACAAAAAAATTGTAAAGGGAAACACTACATTACGTTGAACAAAAAGTATCACAATGAAAGTATTGCCTTGGAACGGTCAGTAATAAATAACTGGGGAAGGGGAGGGGTCTGGGTGGTGGGGGGGGGGGGGGAAGCTTAAGCTCTAGTTTACGGGATCCCAACCCGCGCAATTAGCTTCCTTTGTGGTAAAAAAAAAACACACACACAAACATATATTTGTTCGGTCCGCATAGAGGTCAAAAACTAATCCATAAATCATATCGGGAAGCAAAAAAATCACATGTACAGCCAAAATTGAAGCAAAGACGAGGAAAGAAATAGCATGTTGGGACACCTGGAGATCTCTGTGGTGTCAAACAACACCACTGAAAGATCGGAGCCAAAGAAAATCACTAGTTGAACACCTGTGGACCGGAAAAACAGACAAAACTATCTAAATAAATAGTTTTTAAGTCGGGGCCCATCACGAAAACATACCTATATAATTTTGACTCCCTTAAACTCCACTTTTATATAGTAAAACTGGGGTTTACATGGGTATAAATTATTTTTCTTATTTCTGCTCAAAAACATAGATTGTGTGTACTCATTAGAACCGCCGAGGCGGTTCAAACGAGTACCCATAATATATGTTTTGAGTAGAAATATGAAAAGATCAGAGTTTTTATCTGAAAACTTTCAGTTTTTGCTGGCGAAATTTTCAATATAATTGAATAGGCGTATTTTCGTAATGCATCATAGTCTGAACATTGGTGAATAATGTAGACCAAAATCAGAAAATACAGAACGGTATCAGATCAAGGCCTGCACTTTTGTCATTTTAATGCATAGGGAGACGAAAGTAGTGTGAACACCCATTAAATACTTAATTGATTAGTCTAACTTGTTATAAGGAATACTCCACAAGGCATAAAGTAGTTAAACCTCATGATCGATTTCAGCAAGTGATATATGTCTTGTTCAACGGTTTTGTCTCTAGAACTAGGCCGATTTGCCATAACTCCCAAGCGGATTTCGAAACTTGAGACAATTAAAACAGGCTAGAAAAGGAATCATTGTCCCATATGCTAGCAGTTTAATCGTAACTTGAGAAAATATACCTTATAATAGGTGACATGGTACTCACAATATCAGTTAAAAATCTATTGAGCAGATTAAAAATGATATGTATTTGCCTTATGACAAATTCCGTTGTCCACATCTCGCTGTATGTGTTCCATAAACCGTTCTGTAGGCTCGATCATCAGTTGAAAACTATTGATAATTTGTCTTTTTCACTATTCTTTATATTTTTTGGTCCTGTGCGATGATTGTGCCCATTCCGGGGTTTTGAAAATTTGTCTGAGGGCCACTGATGAGGCCTAAATTGCCAAAACTAGCTAGTCTGGCCCAGAATACTTGGCACTTCAGGTGTTTTTGATTTTCATGAGTATTCATTGTTCTCAAGGGTCATTCCTTTTAGAGTCCATTAATTTTATAATGTATAGACATTTCATTTACATTGCATTTAAAGATATTTTTACAGAAAACACGTCTTGTTATTGCATTCAGATTGACTCTATGGCAAATACGGAAATACTTAAAGCGCTGTCGGCATTTATGTATAATCAGCAGGTCAAACTGTAAGCGTTCAACCTCGTTACCTCTCCAGTATGCTCGCGCAAAGTTAGGCTCCGTATCGTTTCAATGAGGGTGCAATAAACAGAAATGTTTCATTAATAAATTATGAGGCTTTACACACAACCAATAAGAGAAATGCTTCGTTTATTCGGTTGACCCATTTATATAGTTAAAAAGGAGGGATCTGTAGGAATGGTGTCATAAATTGTGGGGAAGTTCATGCAGTGTGCAATATGAAGGCTGTTTTTCTCATGCAGAGGATCGGTTAGTCTTCTGAAGAAAAACAAAACTGACTCTATGCGATGTGTTTGTAAATAATTAATAATATTACACATCATTCCACTGTTCTGACGTCAAGATGGCAACCCGTTTTAGGACGGTAACGATGATTGCTTAAAGTTTGAATCTGTGAAAGAAAAGAGGAATGGGCCATTTTCTCCCAACGATCAGTAGTTGACGTTTCGTGAAAATGTCAAACATTGTAATGAATGACTCAGAGTCTGAAACGAATCCTAGAAGATCGATTGTTTTCGAAACATGCAAATGCTGCAAGTTCCAACAAGAATTTTAATATCTATAATATGCTGGTTTGCCTTTGCATTACACCTAGTGAAAACGGTGCTACGAATGTATCGGCAATTCTTCACCGTCCAATTGTAACACAATTGTAATTGGAATACCAGGCAATTCAGAATTCACCATGGCGTTTTTGGTCATAATTTAACACTTGTCCTGCTGAACCCGGATATGCCCTATGTTTGCAAACAGTGTGGATCCAGATCACTTGGCAAATGATCTGGAGCTTCGATGTTTGCCATTCAGTATGTATATTTGTATCAATCTTCTGGATCAAGCAATCTGACTGGCTGAAAATTTGAAGTTGGTGTGGCAACTTAATTTATACAGCATGACACGGGTTAACCCAGCTAGCATTCTACGTAAATCTACATCGGGCCGTCATCGGCCCGTCAGCTACCCTGACGGGCCGATGACGGCCCGATATAGATTTACGTAGAATGCTAGCTGGGAAGGTCCTTACTCCAAAAATGTAGCATAAGCGTATGAAAGAACTTTTGATATTACGTATCCAAATTGGCTTTGTATAATCTAGATAGCGTCTGGCCATAATAGCATCTTGACTACCAGTATGGCATTATTGATAACGATAATTTGTACTTTCGGATATGTTCTCCTAGCAAAGATTCAGGTAAGAATCTTCACTAGACGCATTTTGGATTGCCTAGAATGCAACGTTTCTTCGTATGGACAACGAAGACAGATCAAACTGTGCGGCTGTGCACGCTGAGAATGTGCGGATACGCACGTTATTTTGAGATTTGGTAGGGTTCACATGTCAGAAGGCAGTTTTCATATGTTACGGCTCACATTTCCTTCCATCGCTAAATGTCTAAACGACATAACGTCCAATTATAGGTATTACCATCTTGTTTATGACAGATCAGATTAGATTATTTATATAGAGGGCTACAAGTAAGTAAGGTTTATGGCAATTTATGTATGCTGAACACGAGATTGTTGAAGACTTAAGTTTAATACTTTTGAAGCAGACGGTTTTGTTTGCTTCTCGTTTTAGATATGTATTAATTTTGCAACATCGATATGCTGTTTCGGCACATCGTTATCATTTTCAACCTGAAAAGATTGTAAAACTGTTAGTAAAATAAACTCTATAAATGTTATCCTTGAACACACAAACATATTAAAGATCGTAACTCCGAGTCTCGGTTTCAGTCAGACTTTTCATATGGCAACAATATAGTTTTCTAGGCTGTATAGCATCACGAAAACATGCCTATATAATTTTGACCCCCTTGAACCCCACTTTTATATAGTAAAACTGGGGTTTACAGGGGTATACATTATTTTCTTATTTCTGCTCAAAAACATAGATTGTGGGTACTCGTTAGAACCGCCTCGCCGAGGCGGTTCTAACGAGTACCTACAATCTATGTTTTGAGCAGAAATATGAAAAATATCAGAGGTTTGTATCTGAAAAAATTGCAGTTTTTGGAGGTGAAATTTTCTACATATTTGCATAGGCGTGTTTTCCTAATGGACCTCCAAGTATACAACTAAGCGAACTCGATTAAACGTCCGTTTCATATGGTTTTGCTTTGCTTTCTGCTTGTCATACTCATCAAACGCGAACAACCAAGACATAATTAAACAACACAAACTAAAGATGTTAAAACTGCTAGGAATAACTTGTTCAATGAGAAGATTATCTTTACGTATATTAGATCGTCATTTAGGTCAGCAGTATAAAGAAGGTATGAAAGGGCTTAGTTGTTAAATGAACAAAATAGGGATTTTGGACAGGTTCCTTTGATATATTCTGGATGGCGTCTGACCATAAATAGCGTCTTACACCACGAAAACATGCCTATATATTTTTGACCCCCTTAAACCCCACTTTTATATAGTAAAACTGGGGTTTACAGGGGTATACATTATTGTTCTTATTTCTGCTCAAAAACATAGATTGTGGGTACTCGTTAGAACCGCCTCGGCGAGATGGTTCTAACGAGTACCCACAATCTATGTTTTGAGCAGAAATATGAAAAATATTAGACTTTTTTATCTGAAAATTTTCAGTTTTTGGAAGCGAAATTTTCTATATATTTGAATAGGCGTGTTTTCGTAATGTATTAAATATCAGGATGGTCTAGATAATAGTATATGAGCCGAGGCACAGCATTGCTTACAAAATTGCATGTGTTCCCAAAGACGACTCGGATCAGCAGGCTGAGTCCTCGTTGTGTGCCTTAAGACGCTTTGGACATATAATATGCTGGTTTGCCTTGTCCTAGCATCTTGCTATAAATAGCTTTATGTATACTAGGATGGTCTTGATAATGAAATATGATCCGGGGCAGCATTTCCTACAAGAGTCCTTGCTGTTCGCCTGAAGACGCTTTGGATCCTTGGCTGCCTACAGAGTGTCCTGCGATAACACTGATCAAACTGATTGAATGCGCTGGCTGATTTTAGTCTTCACTGAGCGCACATAATTACTTGTGCACCAGCTCGTATTTCTTACCGTCAGCATAACAATCTAATTATAGTTATTACTCGTCTTGTTTATGGCTGATAACAATACCATCAGATTGTTTATATAGAGAGCTGAGAGACATATGACAATTTGGCCTAACTTACCGTAAACGAGTTTGTAGACAATCATCTTTCTTCCTTCTCATTATCGATATTTTTAAAGCAGTTCTCTCCTCAAGAATCATGCTTTTGTTCCTTACTTATACAGTCGACTCTCGTTATCTCGAACTCCAAGGGACTCTGTGAAACAGTTCGAGATATCCGTACTTCGACATATCAGATTTGCGGACTCAGGAAAACAATTTATCGAACAACCACCTTTAACAGAATGAATATGTAATCTGACTCCTAAGTTAGAGACATTTTGAAAATATTGTGGAAAAGAGGAGAAATTGCTCCTAAGGAGCAATTTCTCCTCTTTTCCACAATATTTGATTGCCTGTTGGTAGATATCTGTGTTAAAACAGGGACCAGATTTTCACTTCGAGATAAGCGGTTATTCGAGATAAGCGAGTTCGAGATAACGGGAGTCGACTGTATATAGTTATTTTTAAAGTACAAGCTTCTTAGCACAGATTTCAATTTACTCCAGGAACCTTTTACAAGAAGAACTAGGCTAATATCCTTGAAATACCAATATGGCTTTATTTTGCTTCACGATCTTGCTTTTTAATCTTCAGCAACCGCTGGGTAAACTCAGCAGGGGGCAAATTTATAATACGTATCTCATTTTCGCAGAATTGTGATCCAGCTTTAAGACCCTTTACCCGCTCATTTCCCCTCGCCCTACGCCCCCACCCCATCTGACGTGTTTTTTGAGTTGACCCTTTCTGTGCACTATTATGTTTCATCTTAACATTTTAAACGACAATGAGTGTCTGAGATGATTGCCACGAACCCTTATGCTTGTTTCATCACAATGATTTGATTTGATTTACACGTTTTCTCTGCGATGTTTCATTGATTGAGTTAGGGAGCTTCTATGCGGTCCGAAGAATCATAATATATTTTCACAACATTTCAACATAGCATGAAGATTTGGTACCAGTACAATCGATTAGTAGTTATTACTGCTGACCGTCCTAAGGCGGTAGTTCTGATGTTCTTATTTCTTTTTGTGGCCTTAAAGATAAGGAACAAACCGTGACGACACAACAGCCCATTTGCAATAACCGACATATTTCGGCGGTTAGCATTTTAAAAAATTGCTCGAGTGACTTAAGATTAAAAAAGGTAGAATCCATGTCACGCAAACGACAACAATTTTGTCATGTTTGAAAAGCCATATCTTTCAAACGTCAAGTCCATTTGTCATGTCATGAAAATTGATATGAAATTAAGTCCGCATTTTCTTTAAATCATATCTATTTTTTTTACCGACACATTTCTTACATACAGATTTATGAGTATATGTTGTGTTGTGTTTAAACAGATGTATTTCCGTCATTCGGATGGATGTAAAGAGAGACGACATGACGATTCTATCTCTAATTGATTATGATAATTTATTCCGATCAAATCTGAGTCAAGAAATTAGACAATGAAATGTCCTATAGGATTGTAAAATATCCATAATATCTAACCGCCGACAGAACTACAGTGGACTACCGTTATGTCAAACTCAAGGGACCATAATTTTCAGTTTGAGATAACAGTGGTTTGAGATGGCAGTTTAAATGTTAAAAATATACAAAGCAAAACTAAACCAACATTATTAAAAGTCTAGTTTGACTTAAGCAGTAATTTTGAGTTATCAGTGTTTGAGATACCGAGAGTCAAGTGTATTTAAAATTTTGTGGAAAAGAGGAGAACGTGCTCCTTAGGAGCAATTTCATCTCTTTTCCACAATATCTGGCTACCTGTTGTTAGACTTCCATGTTAAATTGGGACCAGATTTTCACTTTGAGATAAGCGGTTATTCTTCGCAGGGCGCACATGTCCAAAGGTGTGTTTTCAGACTTTGCGGCTCCCAGGAATGAATTCCATCTTTGTTCATTTCATAGCTGTATCAACGCTGACGAATCAGTCACGTGCAGAATCATCACAAAAACACGCATATGTAATTTTGACCCCCCCCCCTCAAAACCACTTTTATAAAGTAAAACTGGGGTTTACAGGGGTATACATTATTTTTTTTTTATTTCTGCTCAAAAACATAGATTGTGAGTACTCGCTTGAACCGCTTGCTGAGGCCGTTCTAACAAGTACTCACAATTTATATTTTTGAGCAGAAATATGAAAACTACCAGAATTTTTCAACTGAAAGTTTTCAATTTTTGTAAAATTCTCAATATATTTGAATTGGCGTGTTTTCGTAATGTTAAGCCATAAGGGCGCTATGTTAAGGTTGACTATAACTAGGTTAAGCCCCATTTCAAGAATTCGATCAGCAGTTCATCAACAGAACCATGTGTATATACGTCGGTGCAAGGTAACATGTGTTCGAGGACGTTATTTTATTTATTCGTGTATGTATAACGTGAATCATGTCATGAAATTGTACCTCGGGGACAATCCCAGCTAGCATTCTACATAAATCTATAGCGGGCCGTTATCGGCCCGTCAGGGTAGCTGACGGGCCGATAACGGCCCGCTATAGATTTATGTAGAATGCTTACTGGGATTTTTCCAGTATTTGATCCAAAGACTCCTGCCTAATCGATTTGTCGAAATACTGTTTTGAACTTGCTTTCGGCCAATTAAATGCCTAAATTGAGTTAAGCCTGTAAAGTTGCAATTATAAAAGCATACTAGTTCTTGTAGGTACTCATTACAGTCCGCTCGCTAATGCATAAAAAAAGGTAAGAGAAAAGTCCAGGGAGTGCCACAATCACAAACCGCAGCCTCTCGCTAATGCATACCTAGAGCATAGGATTTCTGCAAAACATAACGATATACTATAACTGGGCGTGTGGTTGAGAAAAGGGACCTTAGGACATATGCCTACAGTCTAGTGAGGATCTTCGCTGTTCGCCTACACAGTTTAGGAACCTTGTTGAAGATATAGGACTAATAACCAAGATCTTGGCCCGACACGTGGCTGGAGCTCCGCCATTCCTATATGCCCTGAGGTCCTTTTTGTCAGTCGGCGGCCCAAATATCACCTTACCTAGAACTGTTGGTGGCGTGCATTGTTTTATTGTCGTGAATTATAATATTGAACAGAGACGGACCTAATTTTTTCGGATTTTAAAAGCTTAGCAGAAACCTTTGCCAGAGTCTGACACAATCAAAGGCCTCTATATCAGCTTGACTGAAAATATACAAACCGAGAGCGGCAGATTAGCCGAGATCTGCACTATTTCCTCAGGCCATGTTTGCGAATACAGTCGAACTTCAATGGCTCGAATATTCTTGGGACCATGAAAATTTGTTCTAGACATGGGTAGTTTGAGCCACTGAGAGTTAATCATAGCACAAGGTCAGGAGGCGAAATAGAGATAGTTTAGGAATGTCTTTTACATCTTCTATGAAATATGGTATGTTGAGTGCACTCATTAAAATCGCCCGATGAGGCGATTCTAATTGTACACATAACATACATTTCCATGATCAGTAAGAAGATTTCCCATAAATATGTCTTTTCTTTAGCGATCGGAAGAAAAAGACGAGCTCGAATCATCCATGATAAACGAGCCATCGGTGTTTACAGTAGTAAACCTGGTACATTTACGTAATCATTCTCTGATTGATTTCATTTTTGAACTTTTCAGAACACTGCCTCAGACGGTAGTGGAGTGAGCGTCGGAGTCTTTGTTGCTGTATGCCTTATCTGTGCCGCCGTCTTCTTTGTCTTAGGACTCCTAGTCAACAAATACTGGGCAAATAGACGGGCTAGAACATTTAACGTTGAAGAGGTAAGCTTGTTTCGACACATGGTTATTAATAAGTCTGCTATAAAAGAAAGCTTATTGTGCTATTAGTAGCTTACTAAAAGCTAGTCTGGCCTAGAAGACCTGACCTGTTTTGTGATTGTGCCCATTGCTCTCAATGGCCATTTCTTTTAGAATTTATTTATTATCATGTTAAATATACATGGGAATATGTTTTAGTTGTGACATATTCAGAAGTAAATATTTACACTGTTTTACAAGCATATAAATTACTTAAATCTAATCATGGATGAGAAATATACTGTTTAGACGCAAATTAAATTCAATGATAGATAACACTATGCTGTGAAAACGCATATTGCTCTCTTCGGATTGTTCAATAATGAATAACCATTTCACGAACGATTAGACATTCCTTTACAGACTGCTATATATACCGTATTGACTATGTATTGGGACAGACAGGCCTGAGCAAACAGTGTAGACCTGATCAGACGCCGCAATACGCGGCGTCTGATTAGGTCTACACTATTTGTCACTCATTGAGCAATTCTCGACCTGCAGGTTGTAAATGAACATGATCAAATTTTAGGGCAAGTAGGGTATGGAGTGAAAGTGTTGCAATATTTAGGGTAAATACAGTTGATTCGCCTTTTATTGGTAGATATTTATATGATGCTGTCTTTCCGTTATACAAGAAGTACCTACTGCGACAGTTAATTGACAATGCATTTGTCCAAAAGCTTGAATACCCTTTCACAAATATTTCCCAGACTATATTAAAACTTAAGTCCAAAACTGGCGGTTTTGTTCCCTTTCGTGTTCTTTCGGCTATTTACGTGATTAATGCGCGTCGAAAGGCATTTGGAGTTCCTCTTTGTTTGTCTGTTCTACATTCGTTTTTTTTCTTTCATTCTGGTTTTGACATAGTGCTGTTTTTGTGTGGTCATTTCTTGCAATTAAACCGATGCATTTGTGGCCTGTGACCCGTGTTTGTAGCCTTTCCTGGGTATGGCTATAACTTTACAAATACGTACGTGAAAAGCCCAATTATCAGATATATTCACAGAAATCTGAGTCAGAATATTACGTATCCCGTACTCCCATCTTCAGGGCATTGTATTTTCCCTCGTTAACTCGAAACAGTACAGATAGCTTGTTGTACTGGTCCATTAAAAGTAAATTGATCGGAAGGTAGGAGACATAGTACAAAGTTTAGTAATTCACATCCTAAAAATCAGCTTTTACATTTTTTAACGGCGTGTGGACTGGTTCCCAATTAAATTGGGAACCAGTCCACATACCGTAATAAAATATAAAAGCTGTATTTGAAAGGAATACATTGTTACACTTTCAGTGAGGAGGTAGTGCTCTGTAAAACTGATCATAGCGATCAATTCTTTTCTTTTAGTAATGATATTTTCAGAAGTGGATTGGTGTGCAGTCAAGCCACCAGGAAGCCACACAAATTGTCTCCCTTTAAACGGAAGCATATCTATCATGAGTACCCACTCCCCTGAAGGACGTAGCCTTGATATTGAGCCATCAGTGTCATCAGGAAAACACGCCTATATAATTTTGACCCCGTTAAACCCCACTTTTATATAGTAAAACTGGGGTTTACAGGGGTATACATTATTTTTCTTATTTCTGCTAAAAACATAGATTGTGGTACTCGTTAGATCCGCCTCGACGAGGCGGTTCTAACGAGTACCCACAATGTATGTTTTGAGCAGAAATATGAAAAATATCAGAATTTTTTATCTGGAAATTTTCCCATTTTTGGTTGTAAAATTGTCAATATATTTGAATAGGCATGTTTCGTAATGAATGAGTATATATTTTTTTCTTCTTTTTAGGCAGAAAAGCAGAACGGCAAAACGTTTCATGGTGGTACCATAGAGTTTAAAGATCCTGAAAACAATATTACAACTAAAACAGGTATATATGATGAAATACCGATAGACAAACAGAATGGGAAAGACGCACAGCCAATTGCTGCAAAAGAGTCAGCGAGTAAAGAACCTGTATATTCTAAACCAGTCAAAAGAACAGAGAATAAACCTGTGAATAAAGCTAAGCCAGAGAGTAGTGCGGCTGTTTCAGATAAAGGTAGCTTAGCTTTGCTTTCTCATGTGTGCTCAGGGTTCCAGATTGTTTGTGTTGTTATATGAACCAGCGCAAGGCAAAACCTACAATAAGAACTGTGTGAACAGCAAAGACTCCGATTAGCATGTACATCCATCGAGTATGGCAAGTAAGGATTCTCGTTTATCTCTCTCTGGAGAATCTGGAAGCTGTACCTGCGATCAGCGGAGAATCTGGTCAGACAACGCGGATGCGCAGGCTGATCTGTCTACACTGGTCGCACAAGTCAGTGCAGATTATATTCTTATTTCCTTTGGGTTCATTTAGCCCATTGTGGTATCTTTGAAAATGGAGTTCTGCTCATGTATTGCGGTGTTGCAAAATTCATTACTGCTTATGAAGAGTCTCAATAAAACCGAGACTCCCATTTTCTATCTGTAATGTGTTCTTTGTTTCCAAAGGCAATATTTTAGACTTTTATTTGGTTTTGTCGTGCGCTGGCTCATATAGGAGCTAACTTATTGATACTTTCTTATTTCTGCAAATAAATCCTATGTATTTGTCCCATTAAAATCGATTCGCAGGGACAAACCTTATGATATGCCAGAATGACTAATGTCTTGAAGAAATGCAAAAAAAAAACCATGTGACGCAACGTTAGAAAACGTACCTTCGAGCATGTGCGCCCAGTGAACATTCAAATCAGCCTGCGCATTCGCGCAGTCTGATCAGAATCTTTTCTCGGTGCATTCTGTATAGCCAGAGATGCCAAGTTTCTTCATGTGGACAACGAAGACTGATCCGACTGCACGGATGCGCAGGCTGATTCGAGTCTTTGTTGGACGCATATGCAAGAAGGGACATTTCCCCACTTAGCGTCTTATACGTCTGTAGACTCTCTGTTATCTGGAACCCTCTGTATGTTAATTTGTTGTACGTACTCGTATCATCATGTTAACCACAATATGAGATAATTTAGGTTCGAACATGTGTATGAAGCGGAAGCTCAGATCAGCCTGCACAACATTGTATCTTCCCTAGGCGCCCCTTTGACAGCCAACCCAGCTTGCATTCTTTATAAATCTATAGCGGGCCGTTATCGGCCCGTCAGCTACCCTGACGGGCCAATAGCGGCCCGCTATAGATTTATGTAGAATGTTTACTGGGAAGGATCGAACGTTTCTTCGGGAGAATGACGAAGTCTGGTCGGGCTGTATGTATGTGCAGTCTGATCCGAGTCGTTGCTGGCGCACATGTACGAAATTGCATCATCTAACGCTGCGATTTAATAAATAATTTTCGTGTGTTTTTTTTTTTTTTTTTTTTGTGTGTTTTTTTTTTTTTTTTTCTCCACATTTTAAATGTTGATATGAACGTAAATAAATGAATGCGTCACCTACAATGAAGAAAGTCAAACGGAAATTGCATACTGCATAATACTTATGTGACTAAAATAGTACATAAAATTACAACTTTATTTGGGAATAAGAGTTATTTAGGTAATAAGGGCATTAATATTCGCCCTATTTCAATAGGCTTCAATGAGTTTTACTCGCGCGACACCTGACCCTTAATTTTGATGCAGCTTCAGATAAGTTTGGTGCACATAATTGTCCTCTACCGCATCTGTGAAACATCATAGTGATACATTCATAATAACAAACACATACTTTCAAAGACTATGTTGAAACAAAACATTGAACACACTAATGTTTAGAGCATTGAACACACACAAAAACTCACAAACTACCCTCCCCGACCCATTTTTATGTAAAATCTAAATGTATGTTTTAAGATTCGCCAAAATCGTCTATTATTTTGAGCTGAAGATTAATTGTTAATATGAAAAAGGCATAATGTTAATGGGCGCATCCAGTTATTCGTGGCTAATTACGTGATAACTTGATAATGTACGATGCTTGATCTTAGAAACATATTAATACTGACATCCATCACGAAAACACACCTATATAATGTTGACCCCCTTAAACTCCACTTTTATATAGTAAAACTGGGGTTTACAGGGGGATACAATATTTTACTTATTTCTGCTCAAAGACATAGATTGTAGGTACTCGTTAGAAACGCCTCTCCGAGGCGGTTCTAACACGTACCCACAATCTATGTTTTGAGCAGAAATATGAAAAATATAAAGAGTTTTTTTTATCTGAAAATTTTCAGTTTTTGGAGGTGAAATTGTCTATATATTTGAATAAAAAAAAAAAGCTATCTAAAAAACATGCTGCACGTAGAGAGGGCTTCGAATTGCTTCTAAACATTCTGAAATAGTGATCATTTGGAATACCGAACATAGCAAAAGATAGAAAAAAGCAGAGTAGGTTTGAGTCTGTTCATGAAGGATAATGAAACACTAAAACATCGTTTACGCCCCTCCCCAGTCTCACACTGCCTCAGGTGAAAAATAGAAAGCTGATGCGAAACGCAGAAAAAGGCCCTTCTACAATTTACGAACAACGTAGATCCAGATTAGCATGTGCATCCATATAGTCTGATCTGCGCATGCTCTATTCGTCGACAAATACTACAGTATCCATTGATTCTGTAAGCGGACAAAGAAGGCCCTGATCAGCCTGCGCTTATGCGCAGGATAAGCGCAGGCTGATCTGAGCCTGCTTTGTCCGCAAATTGCAGAATGGCCCTTTTCGTGCATTGCGCAATAGATGTAATATTGTCAAGGATGCATCGGTTCTTGTGATATCCTATAGATTGATACTTTTCTCTAATAATGAAAAAACAAAAATAACAGGTAAATATGTTACAGGTTATATAACAAGTGGAGTTTCTAATCTCTGAAAGGTTTAGAACTTAGGTTGATTCCAATGTTATGAAAATTTCTCTTTCTACATTGTATCTAAAAATGATAAAACAAAAATACTTACTATAGAATCGCATTGATTAGTTTGCTTCACAATAGGGTCAGCTTAGCCATAAAAATACAACAACCCAATGCGGAGACGCAATACAGAATATTTTGAATTACTGATACCTCAGTATATCTTGGGTTTTGCAACGTCAGAATTGTTACGTTGTGTTTGTGTTCAGCCTTCATAAGAAATGCTTAATTCGGCACAAAATAAACACATCGCAACAAATTGTAATCAAAGATTTATGCAGATTTTTGATACAATGGTATTTAACATATCTGAGTATTCAGATTTAAGTTGCTCTTTTACTTTGTCGTATATGCCCCTAACTGCAACCCTACAACAGTCTTTCTGTGACCGACACCGTAAATTGTCTAACGGTTATCGCAATTTGTAAATTATTTAAGAAATTTCACTGTCATTGCAGAAGGAACTGTATGGGGCGGTATGATAATTAGTCAAAACCCTTCATCCGGATCTTTAATTCTGTGTAAGTAAATTAACTTGCATCCAGGCTGTTAACAGCAACATCAGAGCCTATTTTAATTTTCTATTGAACTTTCTATATTATGTCTGCCCATGTCGTTAAAATAGTCAGCTTTTTGTATCGCACGTTTATGGTATATGCAAGAGCAGTGGGGTCCAGATTTAATTGATCACCCAGCTATTATTTTGTATGTTTATTTTTGCAGCAAAAACGGTGCTTAGCTTGTGTATGCCAGATGATTTAGCTTTTATCAGATCTTATTCATTACATGTGTCAGTATTCAGTATTTAATTAAAATGCACGCCAAACTTGTATGTATGGCTTTTGAAATTTTGCTTTATGTTTCAAACGATTAGCAGCCAAACGTTTTAATATTTTGAATTACGCATTATGCATCTGACATGCTGCATTATAACAGAAGGTACAGATACCCGAAAGAGAAATCAGAGAAGAACAAACAAGTAATCCACAATAAGGTGCAGTATTGTTCACACTAAAAATTAATTTCAGTCTTTGAGACGCTTTAACTTTATTGAGCTTGCCAAAAGCCGCCATATACATATAATGGTGGACATAGTCAACTGTGCTGTCACAAAAAATAGCTAAAGGGATTAACAATATGCTATGTTACATTTTGTAGTGAGGTGATGTAAATGAAAACAGTTGTATTTCAGAAACTATGACAGTCATAACTGGCTGTGAAAGTGTAATAAATAAAATGAAAAAATATTACGTGATATATCCAGCTTAAATAAAAACCTTAAGCAAGTGTTAAACATCCCATCACGAAAACATACCGATATAATTTTGACCCCCTTAAACACCACTTTTATGCAGTAAAACTGGGGTTCACAAGGGTATACATTATTTTTCTTATTTCTGCTAAAACCCGAATAGATTGTAGGTACTCGCTGGAACCGCCTCGCTGAGGCTGTTCTAACGAATACCCATAATCTATATTTTGATCAAAAATATAAAAAAATATTAGAATTTTTATCTGAAAACTTTCGGAGGTCCACATGTCTGGTTCTTTGGCTGAAATCTATGGAACGCCAAAGCTGTCATATGTTGTTATATTTCTTCTTGTCTTGTCTAAGAATTGTGTGAACTTGTCCATGCATTATGTTATTATCTTAAAGACGCGTGTCGTTTTGTCAATATATAATGTTGACATGCCCACACACTGTCTTATTATGTTAAAGAACCATTTTATTTTGTCACAGCGTGCAGTTATCTTGTCTAAAAAGCATATGAACTTGTCTATATAGTGTGTTATTATCTTACACAGGCACGTTATTTTGTCAACATATGGCGTTGACTTGTCTACACGGTGTTTTATTATGTCAAACGTATATGTCATTATGTTAAAGTTTGCGTCATCTTGTCTAAGAGTAACTTGGCTAGACGACATGTTATTATGTCAAACTCACGTGTCGTTTTGTTCACACAATGTCGCATGCGTAGATTTTCGGGAACAACACCACGCAGTTGAACAAGACAACATATTGATTCAACAAGATAACACCGCGTTTTAACATAATGACGTAGACTTTTGCCATAATAATACACTGTATGGACAAATCAAGACGCGCGTTTAAATAATAAGACGTAGTATAGACAAGTTCACATACTTCATAGACAAGACAACCCAACTTTTTAACATAATAATTTAGTCTTTTGACATAATAAGATATTATGTACACAAAACAACACAACCATTTGCATAATAACAAGTTGTATAGACAAATTCACATGCTTCGCAGACAAGATAACTCAACGTTTTAACATAATTACTTTGCCTTTAACACAATAGGACACTATGTGGAGAAAACAACATATGTGTTCAACATAATAACATAGTCTTTTAACATAATTAGAAACTGGGTGAACAAAACAACACGAGCGTTAAACAAAATAACAGTTTGTATAGACAAGTTCACATGTTTCGTAGACAGGATAACCAAACTTTTACACATAACAACATAGCCTTTTAACATAATAAGATACTGTGTGGACAAAACAGCCCACCCGTTAAACATAATAACACTTTGTATAAACAAATTCAAATGCCTCATAGACAGGATAACCCAAATTTTAACATAATAGCATAGCCTTTCAACAGAATAAGACGGTGTGTGGACATAACAAATCATGCGTTTAACATAATAACACTTTTTCAGACAAGTTCACATGCTTCATAAACAAGATAACCGGATTTCTTAACATAATAACATAGCCTTTTAACATAATAAGACACTGTTTGGACAAAACAACACAGATGTTTAACATAATAGCATTATGTATAGACCAAAGCTTTTTAACATAATAACATAGCCTTTTAACAGAATAAGACTATGTGTGAACAAAACAACACGCGTGTGTGGCATAATAACACGGTTTATAGACAAATTCACATGCTTCATAGACAAGATAACCCATTTTTAAACATAATAAGATAGCGTTTTAACATAACAGGACACTCTGTTGACAAAACAGCACATGCATTTCACATAATAACATAACATCTTAACATAATAAGACACTGTTTGGACAAAACAACATATGTATTTAACATAATAACATGTTGTATAGACAAGTTTACATGCTTCGCAGAGAAGATAAACCAATTTTTAACATAATAACATAGCCATTAACATAATAAAACTCCGAGTGGACAAAACAGCACGCGAGTTTAACATAACACCGTAGCCTTTTAACGTAATAAGACACTGTGTGGTCATAGTAACACAAGCGTTTATCATGACAACATGACTTTTGACATAATAAGACATTGTGTGGACAAAACAACACACGCTTTTAACATAATAACACATCGTATAGACAAGTTTGCACACTTCTCAGACAAGATAACCAATCTTTTAACAAATTAAACTAGCCTTTTACATCATAAGAAAGCTATGGCGTTCCATAGAAATCGATCTATGCAATCTAGTATCTTTGTTGGTTGACGCTTTTTGTGTCGCTTCTTTGTGGTATTTTGGTGTGCACTTTGCTCCTTTGCCGCTTGTTTGATATTTTATGCATTGTGCACGTATATATAATCGGCACTATTCATTTGATATATAGATTTACAGGCGGACTCTCAAAATAGTATAGGTGTCCAGAAATAGCCACAATCCATATAAATCATAGCCTACCAATGACACCAAGAGAAAGACATTACGAAAACACGCCTATTCAAATATATTGAGAATTTTACCATGAAAAAAAAATGAAAATTTTCGGATGAAATATTCTGGTAGTTTTTCTGCTCAAAACAGGTTGTGAGTACTTGTTAGAACCGCCTCGACGAGGCGGTTCTAACAAGTACATAACCTATGTTTTTGAGCAGAAATAAGAAAATTAATGTATACCCCTGTAAACCCCAGTTTTACTGTGTAAAAAGTGGGGTTTAAGTGGGTCAAAACTATATGGGCATGTTTTCGTGACGGTAAACAATGCATGACAGCCAGTACTTACGACACAAAGCAAAGAAAAGCAAGGCAAACAGCTCCCTCTGCCCCAACAAGGTGATCACAATGCTAGACAGGATCCACTTAACACAACATAAGACAACGAACCGGACAAAAAAAAAAAAAAAAAAAAAAAACAGCCCCGCAGCCAGCAGTCACAAAGGGCACACGAAGACCAACCAACATCAGAATCTAAACACCACTTCTGTTGTCATCTTTTTCCAGTCATCTACAAATAAATTGCTAAGACTATTTTCTAAACATGAGAAAATCTGTCTTTATACATTGTCTCATCTCATTATTTTAGGGGCAATGGATACGCCTCCAAGGGAAGCAACTCTAAATTTTCTCACATTGGGGACTATTCTCAAAGGGGATTTAAAGAGTAGAATCCTGTTTTTTTTTAAAGGTTTCAAGTACTAGTGAGGAACTAATTGTCTGCACGCCTCCAAGGGAAGCAACTCTAAATTTTCTCACATTGGGGACTATTCTCAAAGGGAATTATAAGAGTAGAATCCTGATTTTTTTTTAAAGGTTTCAAGTACTAGTGAGGAACTAATTGTCTGCACTTTGCAAAAATGATAGCGAACTCACTTAGTTGTATCCTTAACCTTAAGCTGAATGAATACACTTTCAGGGAGGCAACTGTCAAAATGTTTTGCCTCTTTTTTGGAAATGGGTCTACTCTACCCTTGGGAGCAAATTTTTCTTTTAGGGTAGACCTTTTTTTTAGAAAGGGCCTGACGTTCAGTAAATCAAAAGGAAGTCGGTAAAGTTGTCTCTTTTGACAGAAATAGACCGAAAGTATATCCAGTATCTTTAATGTCAAATTTCCGTTTAAACTTTGGGATTTGTTATTGTAATTTCATCCCTGACAGTGGTTTTGTAAAAGAAAAGAAATCCGTGTATCAGTTAATGGATAAAGCTGTCTTAGGTTTCGATTTTCTAAAAGAGATAAACACGCGCTGCATCATTTACTGCACGGAACTGGATTTCTTCTGTTTTACAAGGGAGACAATGTTTATATCTAGAGCAGACCTATTTCTTAAAGAGAAAACTAAAGATGTTTGTCTGAGTTGTCTCACTTGGAAGCGTATCAAGTTCTCTTAATGCTAATGGATATATCTTTTATAGAATGTGATCTGATTTAAAAGCATTTGCTTCCTCAAAAACTACTCTTTAGAGAAAGTGTTTGTTCTTCCCTGGGAACACATGCTTCCCTCTAAGTTTAGCACCATTTTGAGAAAAGGATTCATGGAATTGAGATATTGTTGGCTTTACTTTATCTTGGATTTGAGATATTGTTGGCTTTACTTTTCACAACAAGATTTTTTTACTTTTAGTACACTCTGTGTAAATTCAGCAATCGACAAATCGGTAATATTATTCTTTGTTTCCCGATATCTTTTGCAAATCTTGTTTTACCCTGGGCCCAGTTGTTCAAAGCTAACGATGTCGTTAGTTAACGATTCGTTAAAATTTATATCAAGTGATACGCAAATATACTGAAATTTTTTGCTGAAAAAATGTGAGTAGCTTTTGCAGTGCAAAAGCTACTCACATTTCTTCAGCAAAAAATATCAGAATTTTGTACATTGAATCTGCTAAAACAGTTGACGAAATGACCCTTAACGAGCTCGTTAAGCTAACGACGCTTTGAACAACTGAGCCCTGTATGTTAAGCATTAATTTATTCTAACAACATCCAAACTATTCCTTCTTATATATTATTATTTAGTAGCATGCTGTTAAAGGCCTTGATTTTATTTTACCTTTTTTCGCCAAGGGAGACAACTTTTGTAATTTTCTATTGCTTTACTGCATGCCAAGTCCCTTCTGAAAAGTGGCCTACCCAATAAGGAAAGAATAATGCTCCATCTGGACAATCTTGACAGAGTTGTCTCTCTTGAAAATGCGTTATGTCCCCTTAATACTGATAACTTTTTTCATGCTCAATTCGGCTAAGCATGAAGTTAGTCATGCTTATAAATATTAAATTACTAATAATTGCAGTTTTTTTTTTTTTTTTTTTTTTTTTTTTTTGTCTTGCTAATCATAGCTGAGCATGAAAATTTCTCTGCTAATAAATATGAAATTGCCAACTATGTTGGTATTTTCATACTTAGCCGAGACAATTTCATGCTCAGTTGAGTTTAAAAACAGTATTATAACCTCAGAGCCAGATTAAAGCATACGCACCCCCCATTTTCACTGTTACACAATGGAAGCATAATTTATACACGTATACAACGAAATTGGGCTTCACGGACTCGCAGTCTGAAAAGTATTATTTCCAATATGATCCTGAAAATATGCATTAGCTGTTGGTAAAGTTTCCAAAATGGAAATTCGAATAAATTTCAATTTTATTTGTACATTTGCAAGAAACATTATTTTGCAATAAAAAGTATGGGGAAGGGTGGTAATTAAATGCTTGAAAGCTTGATTTTCGAAATGTATTGATTACCATTATACAACATAAATTATACAGGTAAGAATATGTTGGTCATATTGTATTCTTGTATGTTCATATAGCCACATCAAACTAACAATTGGCCCGCTAACAGGTCTAAACTTCACATAATTATTCTCTTCAGACTGTGTATTCATCCTATCGTACTGAACACATTTCTTGTCCGTTGACAAGTTTAATAGTTTCTACTGGTTCCGCAAGCGAACAGCTAAGAATCTTATTAGATTAGCGGAAATTCCATAGTCACGAATTATATAGTGTTCCGGAAGAAGAGATTTGAAATAATGACAAAACAAAATATAGAAACAGCCATGATCAGACTGTGTAGACTGAAATACAGATTACGACTTTTGTTCATCTACTTAGCGCAGAGGTCCCTTTCTTATGACGCGGCTCATTTACTATATTTTGTCTTTTTGCAAAACTATTACTAGTATGCAATTTAAGTAATAATTATGACTTTAAATTATCATTTACTTTTGTGTCGAAGTGTAGGCTGAGAATACATATATGTTTATTTCAAAGGCATGCCAGAGGTTATAAACAGTTTTACATGCTCAGCTCAGCTGAGCATTAAAATTTGTTACACTAATAAATTTCAAATTACTAAAAAATGGAAATTATTTCTTGCTTAACAAAGCTGTGCATGAAAATTTCTCTGTTAATAGAGATGTTGGTATTTTCATATTTTTAGCAGAGAAAATTTCATGCTCAGCTAAGTTGAGCACGAAAATGTTTTATAACCTCGGAGCCTAATAAAGAGGACTGGATAATTTTTGTGACTTCATTTTTTAATTTCCTGTACAATAATTCCTTTCTGAGAAGGTGTCTTACTCTTATAGGAAAGAATTGGCTCCCAGGTGGACGGGACAAAAGTCTGTCCGTTTCAAACGGGGAGAAAACAAAATGACAGAGTTTTTCTACTAAAAGTTATCGATTTCCCTTAATCTGTCTCGCATGAGTATGATTCAGCCACCAAAGGAGCTATATCTCCTCCTTGAGTTGTTGCTATTGGGTACTATGCTGTTTATTGCCAGGATTTCTTATATGTTTATATTCGTTCTGTTTCATTTATATTCGAAATTCTTATAAACTATTTTATCGCTAACCTGCGTAGTTAAAACTGTTAGACGGGTACCTTGAAAAGTCTGCCGTAAAAATTGTCAGAAATAAGCCAATATTTTTTTTCTAGCACAAGGAGGTGTTAAGGAGGAATATTTGGTGATAATTCTGGGATAATTGTTCTTATTTCTTCATGAAAACATGTTTGGGTACTCATTAGAAGAGGCTAGATAGTGAGTACCTATAACATGTTTTATGGATAGATAAGAAATTTATACCAGGAGTTTTCTGCTTCTCCGCTGCTACTACATTGTTTTTAGAGCAAAATGAAGCTAAACGTCAGTCAGTTACAAAATACATTTTTTAAATAAATGGTTACAAATTATATTTATTCTTCTTGCAGCCCCAAATTTGGAAAAGCCAGTAAATGAAGACAGACACAGCAGACCTGTGAGCGCCAGCATAAAATACATTGATGATGAGCAGACGGACGACGAACGGGAAACGGACAAGCTTCTCCCTCAAGGGGACGCCGAAGATAACACTGCTCAAGCATCCGGGGACTCTTCAGCTAGAACCGATGACGAGAAAGATGATGCTGTTGTAACGGAAGTAACACCAATGATTTCGAAAGATAATGATACTATTAATGTATGATATTATCTTTGTAAATAACTATAGTGCGTTTGATAAGGTTTTGTTATAAAAAAATAAGTCAAAGGAAAGTAAAGAAAAGATAACTTATGTACAAAATTCATGTACAAATCATCAATTCAGAGATAATTCTACATAATATACTTATATTTGTGACATTTATTGTGTGCGAAGCACAAAGTAGCTAGTTTAAATGCTGTTAAACCCATTACGGGGCCTAAACGCATAGGTAAAATTGAAAACAAAATTAGAGGTGCTAGACGATCAGAAATCAAATTTCAAGCATATGTCATCGTATTCACAGAAACATGTCATTTTCTCCCATCGACATTTATCTGAAGCTATATGTAAACTTAAGGAGCATAGATATACTTTTAAGGGAGATTGTCAAAATTGTTTTGTTCGCTACTCTAAAGGAGAGAATTTTCTCCCCGAAATTATTTCCTTTTAGAGTAAGCCCTTTTTCTCAAACCTGGGGCAAATTATTTTTGCTTTAGACTAGACCCTTTTTAAGAAGGGGATTGATGTGCGGAAATGCAAATAGGAAATCATATGCAAATTGGCGAAAAATCTATCACGTCCCGAGATTATAAAACTTTTTTCATGCTCAACTCAGCTGAGCAAAAATTTGTCCTGCTAACAAATCTCAAATTACTAACAATTGCAAATTCTTTATCACTGAACATTGCTGAGCATGAAAAATTCTCTGCTAATAAATACGAAAATGCCAATTATTGTTGGCATTTTCATATTTATTAGCAGAGAAAATTTCATGCTCAGCTGAGTTGAGTACGAAAAAGTTTTATAACCTCGGGTCCAGGTGTACCTAATTCCAGTGATGTGCATGAAAGCATGACTTTATCAGTGCTAAAGCACTGAAAGTTGTGCATCACTCGAGCTAAATGGATACGAACTTCAAGGTGCGAATTGTTCTTCCGGTCGTGTGCCCCCTAGAGGAGTCTTACAAGCCTGTGCATCTGATCAGAGTGTTAGCCTTGCGTTCTTTAAATAGCTAATAATCTAAAGTTTATCCAGACATTCAGCAAAGGCTTTGGTCAGACTGTGCATATGGTACAACTTCTTTTGTTCATGCTAAAATGTGAATTGCACATGTCAAACCAAACGGATCATTTTCTTGTTGACTTCAATCGGGATTGCATAGTCACAACTTCAGTTTGGACTTTACACCTTCTCTTGCTGAACACGTCATGCCCTTTCTTAGCAAATAGTGTAGATCTAGATCAGAAGAAGCCAACTATTCTGGATCTACCCTGTTTGTCATTGAATATGTGAATTTCTAACAAAAACCCGGATCAAGTAATCTGATTGGCTGGAAATTAGAAGTGGGCGTGGCATCTTAATTTATTCAGCATGACGAGGGTTAAGGCATCTGAATACACCAGGTAGATGTTCCACTTGTTGTACTTTCTTGCACACCAAATCCCATCTAAGAAAAGTGTACTCTAAAAGGAAGGAGAGCACATTGTTTCCTTTTGAGGTAGACCCCTTGTCAGTAGGTAGCTAAACAATTTTGAAAGAGTTGCAGTTCCTGCATGCCTAGATAAACTTGTGTTTGCACAAATATTTAGATCAAATATGGTATATATTTTTTGTCATTACCTCATTGTGCATACAAAGTATATCCAGGCGTGAGTTATAACCTCTTATTAACCCTTGTCATGCTGAATAAATTAAGATGCTACACCCACTTCTAATTTCCAGCCAATCAGATTACTTGATCCGGGTTTTTGATAGAAATTCACATATTTAATGACAAACAGTGCAGATCCAGATCAGTTGGCTTCTTCAGAAGCCAACTGATCTCGATCTACACTGTTTGCTAAGACAGGCCATGTTGTGTTCAGCAAGAGAAGGGTTAACATTCAATACTGAATTTTTGTCATTAAAATGTAGTAAAATTCATAAAGTGTCTTACATTTAATGTAATGGGGGTTTTCAGCAGACGACAAAGTAATTATACGATTTTCCCAGCAAATAGTCTTTGGTATTTCATGTAAATTGTCTCCTTATTGCATAATTTACATAATATGTCAAAGCCTATTGTTTTTAGAAAAAGCAAAAAATAATATTTCCAATTGACGTCTGCTGAATGTTTTTTTCCAAACAGGGCTATGTTGTACTTTAGGCATTGCGTGCTGACGTTTCTATTTGAGACACAGGCTTTCTGTGGCTCGTAGGGTAACATGCTGTGTAGTGCTTTTATTAAATAACGGTAATCAATTAACAGCGTTTGTTAAACCGATTGCAATAAAAGGTACATTGATTGGAAAGCGATGAATACAGTAATACACATACAGGGCCCAGTTGTTCAAAGCATCGTTAGCTTAACGAGCTCGTTAGTGGTCAAAATGTTAACTGTTCTAGTAAGTACAATATCTGATTCACATATATGTTTGCTGAAAAAAATGTGAGTAGCTTTTGCAAATGCAAATGCAAAAGCTACTCACATTGTTTTCGGCAAAAGATTTGCGTATATGCCATAGTTAATGATCAAAGTTTTAACGATACGTTTACTAACGACATCGTTAGTCTTGAACAACTGGGCCCGGATCTATATTGCATGTGAAGAAATAAGAAATATATTTATCTTGATACCTTATGTAAGCAGTGATAGTTTTACCATATAATAACACTCACTTGCGACGCTATAAAGTCTCATCACGAAAACATACCTATATGATTTTGACCCCCATAAACCCCACTTTTATATAGTAAAATTGGGGTTTACAGGGGTATATCTTATTTTTCTTATTTCTGCTCAAAACAAAGATTGTGGGTACTCGTTAGAACCACCTCGACGAGGCGGTTCTAACGGGTACCCACAATCTATGTTTTGAGTAGAAATATGAAAAATATCAGAGTTTTTTTATCTGACAATTTTCAATTTTTGGTGGTAATTTTTTCAATATATTTGAATAGGCGTGTTTTCGTAATGTGGATCTCAACAAGTATTACAGAACACTTCATAATACCTCCGGCATACGAAGTATATACATTGTAGGGGTTATATAGTTTTTGTCTTTCGCGTTTGTATGTGTGTGTGTGTGTGTGTGTGTGTGTGTGTGTGTGTGTGTGTGTACACTTTTTTCCGTCAAAGATTTCTCAGGAACTACTAGACCTAGGATTTTGAATTTGGAACAAACATTGGATATGACTTATTATATTGTGTAACAGAGAATCAGACCTGTTGATGGATTGGCGCCGGCAAGTGGTATACGTGGTATACCCATTGGTCATTTTGTCTAGTTTACAAAAGAAATGAGATTGTTTTATCTAGAAGGTCACCGGACAAAAGGTTTTAATTAGATCTGCATATTAATACAGTACTAACATTAGAATGTTTGCCCTTTAAATGCAAATAGGTTTGTTGTTAAACTTCCGTTTATGTTTGTTTTGGCGACGTCTTAAACATTCACGTTTTTTTTTTCTTTGATACAGAAACTGTATGGTTTTTGAGTCTGTGTTCATACGATAACGGAATTTTTTACGTAACAATAAACTATACGTTATTTTGTGATCGAAATAGCAGATACAAAGCATTTGAGTTTTTGAAACTGTTTTTTTTCCAAATCTATAAATATAAATAAGGCAATATGATCTTAGAATGAAAAGAAGATAAAAAAAAAGATGTGTACTATATTTTAGCACTGGAAGAGAGGGAGAGAGAGAGAGAGAGAGAGAGAGAGAGAGAGAGAGAGAGAGAGAGAGAGATTACAAGAACACATTGTATGTGATTTCTTCTTACATGTATTTCCGTTGTTTTTCAATTCTGTTAATGTAAATACACTGTAAATATACTGAATTGGAAATCAAGTGTCGAATATCAGAACATAATAGTTTAACAAAGTGTTTTTCTCTTTGCAAAATTGCATCGTTTTGTATTAAAGCTGTATACAGACGGATCAATCTACATTCATACTGCTTTCTGGCGACGGAATTGCATACCAAATTTACCCTAAGTATTCGGACAGATATGCCTGTGCAGTAACTGTGTGGAGCCAGGTCAGGCTGCAAGCATCTGATCAAGGCCTACATTGTTTGCCATTTATCAAGTGGTGTCTATTGTAGACACATGAAAAGATATAACAGGGATGGATTCAAAAGGGGTTTGAGGTTCCTATCGAAACCCCACTTTGACTCAAAATTTCATTTTCATTGACAATTTTGTACAAATTTGATAAATTTAGGAACCGTATTTAGACTAAATATTCACACTCCTTACTCTTTAAAGATCTCTTTAGCAAGTCCATAGTACTGTCTGTAAGTGTGTGTAAAATTGCTGGATGAGTGGCAAACTGTGTAGACTCTGCGGCTTCTGATCTGGGTCTGCACTGTTTGCTCAGGCCTGTCATTTCCGAAAACGTGATCAGGTCAACCCCCACCCCCTTATAAATAATCCTGGATCCGCCCTTGTAGTCAAAGTTCAGAACAAGTATGGTTAGGTGTTAAGATGTCCGAATATTTAGGATAGATGCGGTAAACTTTAGAATAGGCGATTTGGGCATTCACTACCATTAGAAGTTCTGAGATTGGAATCCACAGACAGAAGCCGTGAAACATTATCTTCTTGTATATAGCCATAATCAATATTTGAGCGGAAGCATAGTATTTATAACAAGATTGCATATGCGCCCGGCGAAGACTCAGATCAGCCTGCGCATCCGCGCAGTCTGATCAGATTCTTTGCAGGGCACTCTGTGGGTAGCCAAGGATCCAAAGCGCCCTCATGTGGACAGCGAATACTTTGATCAGCCTGTGCGGATGCGCAGGCTGATCTGAGTTTTGACTGGACGCACATTCAGTCTTGTGGGAAATTCTGTGTTCCGACTCATTTTGCATGTTTCTGAATTCGCCTTTAGTGTTCAAGAGCTCAAAACGTGTACATAAATGTACTTACTTTAATTTGCTATTTTGGATGCATGAGGTTGTGTTGTCCTTGATTGTCTACAAAAAAGATTTTAATTTGTTGTGTATCAGAGTAGCAAATTTAAGCATCACCGTGTTTTCTATTTTAAAATCATTCCAACTCAACAGTCTTACAATTATTTAGCACAATTTGATTTGCAGAGAGCAATTTATACTTCGATAAATCCAGTGAGCAGGAATCCCGGAACTATTTTCTTTGCGCAAATGTTTAAAATGATCCATTTTAGCCCTGTTTTCGATGTGATTTACGACCTATTTTGAATTTTAAGAAATTAATTTTATTGTTGTGGATTTTATAAATGTGTGAACGCCTCAAATCAGGCACAAACTTAACATAAAGCCCTTCAGCTTTATTCAGGCCCGAGGTTATAAAACGTTTTTCATGCTCAACTCAGCTTAGCATGAAATTTGTCTTGCTAATAAATTTCAAATTACTAACAATTGCAAATTCTTTCTTGCTAAACATTGCTGAGCATAGAAATTTCTCTGCTAATAAATATGAAAATGCCAAATATTGTTGGCATTTTCATATTTATTAGCAGAAAAAATTTCATGCTCAGCTGAGTTGGGCATGAAAAAAGTTTTATAACCTCGGGGCCAGTTAGGGAGTGCTTCTCCGGCATTAACACATAGATAAAATCCAGACAAAAATGAAATTGATTTATATAATATTTATATGTTTAGTACTGTCTCCTTAAATGAAACGTTACACTTTCGTGCATTTCATTCTCGATGAAAAATATGTCATCGTTCTCGTCAAAGCAGACATAAGGCGGAGACAAAGAATATTGCTTGCAAACATCAGCCAATAACGTTCCTTGTTTATTGACGTTAAAATGACGTTGCGTGCATATTACCTTGACATAGCGCAAAAGTTCCTCCTTGGGACTGTTTCAGATTTGACGTAAAGCAAACTCTAACCCCGGCTTTACGAGAAATATCTCCTGTCAGATAGATTACTATTGAAAATCGGATTAATAAAATAAAATGTAATTATAAGTATTGAAATTCAGAGTTTTAGCTTGCGCTGCATGATGAAAATTATTGAGATAATCCAAATGGCTCCGAGAAATCCTTCGGGTTTCGTAGACATTAAAACAGCCTAATATAATCCAAAAATCTGAATTTCACAACTCTTAATTGTAAAAATTTGTATACACTTCCTCTGAAGTTAATCACTGTTTCCATTTATTCTCCATTGTCACATCTTCAAAGACCTCATAATCAAGTGATTGCAAATTGTGCTACTAGCAGGTATAAGATGCTGTCAAAACTAGGCTCCATCCAATATTTGGATATTTAAGCCAGTAATGAAGTTCCCTGCGAGACTATAAGAGAAATCGAACAAAACCTCTATATATGGCATTAGGATACAAATATTAGACAAGTGGGACGAAATTAGCGGGGACGTGCCAAAAAGACCCATATAAGATTAGGAAGTTTCGTCATTTGACTCAGGGCTCGCAAGTGTGACAACAAGCAGCAGGGGTGGTAAAACATTAATACCCTTAGTCCGCAGATATTTTGAGCATTTAGCTGACATATATGGTATGTAAATTATCATGAAGTATGCACCTTTTACTGCACGGCTTTGTGCAAGAAACTTAAACATACTATTTTGGACAACTTACCGATCATTTTAATCCGGAGAAATTTGTAGTATTTTGAAATAAAATGAAAGGGCTTTAACAGCGCTTTTATTTCAGAGGGTATTAATTATTGTGATAATAGGTAAACATATATTAATTTGATGTTTTTTGAATATGAGCAAAAAAATGCATTTTTCCAAAATATACACTGACTAAAGAGTCGTAAGTGTGATCTGTATATGAACAAAATGGCCATATTACAGTAAATGTTTCATGGCTCAAACACCAATGGCTTCGAATTCTTTTTTGAGTCCCTATGAAATTCTTCCAATACCTCAAGAAAACTTTATAAGTACACCACATCCTCTTTATAACACTGTTGTTGGAGTCCACAGCATAAACCGTGTTAGTTATACAACCGTGTTATATCTAAACAAAAATGTATAGATTATATAGAAAAATGACCATTTATGGTCATTTTTCTATATAATCTATACATTTTTGTGATCCATCTTTGAACCGTGTTGTATCCAAAAACCGTGTTATAACGAACCGTGTTATAAAGAGGTTAATGTGTAAATATTTAAGGATATTTTCGAAATTCTAATTAGTACACTCAACATACCACTATTTTATAGAAGGTCGGAAAAGACATCCCTATATGACTCGAATTACTATATCTAGAATAAATTTCCATGGTCCCAAAGATGTTCGAGCCATTAAAGTTACACTGTAGCAGTTAAGTGGAAAATATCGGTATGTGAGTTGTTACTCTGAAGGCATTACCGTCCAGCATTCAAATCAAATCTCTTTACAACAGTATTATAAAAATCAAAAGAAAATTATTTTGCAGTGCAAGTAAAGGGACCCTATACCAAATGATGCGCAACGCATGAAAAGGGCACATGTAACTTTTTGGGACAACGCAGGCCCTGGGCCTTCGTCGTCCGCTTACAGAATCAGTGGATACTGTAGTATATGTCGATGAACAGGAAATGTCCATACTAGACTGCACAGATGCGCAAAATGAATCAACCTTTTCTTGCGTTACGCATGTTATGCAAACAACAAAGACCCAGGTATCGCACAGTCTCATCAAGGCCGTCTCTGTTCGTTGATACATTTTATAATATTCATTTATTGTACATGTGGACAACGAAGGTCCTTATGAAACCGAACACCAGGCTGATCTGCCGGCCTTAGTGGCTCAGTTGGATGTAGGTTCGAATGGTGATCAGGAGATCGCGGGTTCGTTCCCAGCCGGGTCCGGCAACATTCTTTCGTGGAGACTGATCATGCATCACGAAAACATGCCTATATAATTTTGACCCCCTTAAACCCCACTTTTATATAGTAAAACTGGGGTTTGCAGGGGTATAAGTTATTTTTTCTCATTTCTGCTCAAAACATAGATTGTGGGTACTCGTTAGAACCGCCTCGGCGAGGCGGTTCTAACGGGTACCCACAATCTATGTTTTGAGCAGAAATATGAAAAATATCACAGTTTTTAATCTGCAAATTTTAAAGTTTTGGAAGAGAAATTTTCTATATATTTGAATAGGCGTGTTTTCGTAATGGAAATATTCTCTTCTGTCATTCTTTCCCTTCCACTGATTCAAGAAGGGCATTTGTAAGTTTCCAGCGAAAGAATGCGTACTGGCTAACCGCTTAGAGGACTAAGCCTGTCCAATAAAACGGGTGGTTAGATAAACTGACCGACTCGACATGACCTTAATAATGTTGACTGGGACGCTAAACTCCAACCCAACCCAGCCAGGCTGATGTGAATCTTTTTTTCAAAACATTCATATGGTACTAGGGCCATTTTCTTGCTTTGCAAACAAATATTATTTATGAGACGTTTATATATTGTAAAGATATTGATATATATTTTGGATTTATATTTACAAGTTGGAAAACGACGTAAAGCGACGATTCCGTCTTACCCGCACATCCACGCAGTCCGATATGGATATACCGTACATGGTACAGCCGAGGAACACATGAGCTTCATCGCGAGAAAAGGGCTGCTTGGATTTTCCGTTAAATCAAACTTTCAGTCGGCATGTCCGGTCCCTAATGAAGACCGCGTGTCTAGCTCTTTGGCTGAAATTTTCCATTGGCCTACCGCTAACGTGAGCGAACAGCATAGGTTCTGGCGCTGCGCGCTCGCGCAGGCTCGCCAGAACCTTTGCTGTTTGCATATGCTATTACAGCCCTTTTCCCATGGCGTGGCTCAAATTACAGTCACACGCAAGGCAACAATTTCGGATGCAACATTTTTCGGAAAATGAGACATTATGCTTTGTTTTTGCAAAGAACATTTTCTTGACATCCATGATTTCTGTTGTTACCGAAAGCACCTTGAAGAAGCAGACAAAAATGTACCGGAGGTTGAAATCTTATTTTTTTTTTTTTTTTTTTTTTTTTTTTGTTCAATAATATCAGATGTCATGGAGAAAAAAAAGAGCTTCTTGTATAAAGCCTACTTTATTCCGCATTTGACAGTCGTGATTGGCAAAAAAAAAAAAAAAAAAAAAAAAAAATCCTGTAGGCTAATGATGCGTAAGTACCTGAATTCCGGAATTATGTTTCATCCGCAAATGCTGCGTTCGTTGTGTGTGCTGTCAACAAAAAATATTAATCCTTATTACTTTCTCTCCTACTTCAGCAGACAACATTTTTGAAATACTTTTCTTGATCAAAACACACACACACACACACACACACACACACACACACACACACACACACACACAAAGGTTTTAATATTTCAAAATCTATTTTCTGGGGAAAATAATAAAAACGTATTTCAAAATATCGTCTGCTGAAATTGTTGCGCAGAATACGGACTTCCGTGTATTTTCACATATTTGTTTTTATTCCTGTCGTGATCATGTCAACGGCCAGAGTGGGCGTTTACAAGATTACGCAAGATCTGAGACAGGAATGGAATCTACGCTTATCTCTTATGTAATATGGTCGTTTTCTATCTGGATGAGCCTAGCTGTTATTTTTATATCGTCACAGATTATGATACCATTGTAGACACAGGTCAGAATGTTCTGATGTGTATCTACGCTGATCTGTTGGTTTGGGTTTATTTATTAGTAGTGTAATTGTGTTGTGAGTTATATAGAATGAAAACGTTGTTTAACCTTTAATTTATTGAATTTAAATGATCTTAAGTAGTATTTTTGCTTTTATCATTGAAACAAAGGACCATTCATTTATACTATAACTTTTTCTAAGTTTTATCGCCGTCATTCTGAATCAGCGTACAAATATACGTAGTGTTCGTTTATAGCGCTTCTGCAAGAAGGTCTGTCCGAACCTGAATTTTATGGCGACTTCGTCTATAAAATCAGAAAAATTGATGAGAAATTAAAAAAAAAAAAAAAAAAAAAAAAAAAAAATCACTCGCTACAAAACAATAGGTTACGACATGGACATTCTACCGCAAACTGCGTGCGCGGTTATTGACATGATTATGGTTGATACCTTGCATCCCACTTTAATTGCACAACGGTGAGTCGGTCCGCAGACTAAATGACGGCTCCCTCCTCAATCTGTTTCAGAAGGTTGGTGCTTGACTATCAATGTCTTTGGTCGGACCCATCGTGGCCCTGTTTGTGGTTCACTTGTGTTCTGGCTTCAGATCGCCATTGAGCACTTTGCTTCGTTTCATCACAGTGCTTATGATTATTTGTTACGCTGTGATGTTTCATTGACAAGTTAGAGGACACCTGTATAGCCCGAAGATATGTTTGTAATTGTAGCTGCATTGGCGTTAAAGGCTCCATATCCCTCAAAAGTAGGCATTTTTTGTCCAAGAAAGATTTAATAAATTGATATATAGTATCAATAGGATCATAAAATGCAGCATCTGACAGCCTGTAAAATTTCAGTTAGTCTCTCGTTTTTTAATTGAATCAAAAATGAAATGATTTTTTATCATATATTTGAATTAATGTTGGCAACATTAATTCAGAGATATGATAAAAAAAATCATTTCATTTCAAAAACGAGAGCCTAACTGAAATTTTACAGGCTGTCAGGTGCCACATTTTATGATTGTATTAATACCATGTATCAATTTATTAAACCTTTCTTGGACAATAAAATGTCTATTTTTAAGGGATATGGAGCCCGAGGTTATAAAACTTTTCTCATGCTCAACTGAGCATGAAATTTTCTCTGCTAATAAATATGAAAATGCCAACAATAGTTGGCATTTTCATATTTATTAGCAGAGATATTTTCATGCTCAGCTACGGTTAGCAAGAAAGAATTTGAAATCGACAATAATTTGAGATTTATTAGCAAGACAAATTTCATGCTCAGCTGAGTTGAGCATGAAAAAAGTTTCTACTGACTGCTCCAAGACGGCTCCTCTGTTGCAGTTCTTCGGAAGCAGTTCGTGCGTCGGTGGATTAATACGTAACGTTTCTTATGGTTTCAGAATATCTAGGCACTTATTGTATTTGCGGAAAGAGCTCGGATAAGAAAATATCACCGTCTTTAATAGGACTGGATATACTTGGTGCAATTTTCTGCCATTATACATGTATATACAACACAAAGTGTTGTGACGTCCTGTCTACTTTCCTGCACATTTTATGTATTTGTTACGTATAACCTGGATAGAACCATAGATCCTCGTATATTCTTCTTGTTATCATGCTGAACAGATCGATTGCAAAGTATTGACCAGTAGTAACTTGATGCAACATGGTTTTCCAAGACTTGCAGACACATATTTTACTTATGACAAATGATTCTTTATCCTCGGACAGTGCTGCAGAATAGTAAAGAAGTGGTCCAGGAATAGGTACAATCAAAGAACATAGCCTACCAATGGCAGGGCGTACGTTTACAAGTCAGACTTGGCGTTTAAGATAAAGAATACACTTTTCAATTTCATAAGTCAGCGTCTCTAAAAATCATCCAATACCATTTGAAGTAAACAAAGTACATGTCAACGGATAATGAATGCATGTAATGATGAAATGACAAATTTGATTATTATTATACAGATTCTTGATGTATGCATTTTGATGGAAATTTACTTTTGATACTTACGCATTTCATACCATAGACACACCGCGTTCTTTACTTGTTGTTTGTTCTCCTTGTTTTTGTTGTTTTAGTTGCGGCGTATTTGCAATTCAAGTCTTGTTTAAGTTGCGGCGTATTCGCAATTCAAGTTTTATTTAGATGCGGCGTATTCGCTGTTCAAGCCTTGTTTTAGTTGCGGCGTATTGGAAAATCAAGTCTTGTTTTAGTTGCGGCGTATTCGCAATTCAAGTCTTGTTTTAGATGCGGCGTATTCGCAATTCAAGCCTTGTTTTAGTTGCGGCATATTCGCAATTCAAGTCTTGTTTTAGTTGCAGCGTATTCGCAGTTCAAGTCTTATTATATTGCGGCATATTCGCAAAGCAAGTCTCGTGTTAGTAGAGCCGCATTCGCAAGTCACACTACCGACAAATAAATTCTACGAGGTGGGATCATTTGGAAGCAATTAAAACTGCCATTCTCTTGCACCGTTGCCTTCTAACCTTTACCACTCTCTGGGCTAACTCAGCAGACAAAATTGCTGTTTTTTTTTCCTTATATTTCCCAGAAAACAGGATTTGACATTTCATGCAAATTGTCTCCACCAGTAGAAATATTATCTCAGTATAGCGTCTGCTGAAAATTTTACCCAGAATGCTAAGTGTTAAATTGTAAATAAGGCAAAGCTATGTTTAGTTGGCGTGCGAATTATTTTGCCAGAACTAGTCATGTTTTTGTTTTTGTTGAAAGTTAAGGTTGTATTTATATAGCTTGTAAAGTGCTTTTTTGTCAAGACTATGGATGGATATTTTGGACTGCGCCAAGCAAAAGGGTGTCTTCGAGCATGCGCAAAATGCACTGATTCAAATTCATCCAAGCACGCGCGAAATTTGATCCGGGCATTTGCTGTCCATGGATACAATCTGTAGTATCCAATGATTATGTTAGCGAACAACAAAAGCACTGGCCCTTCCCTGTCCGCATATGCCCGAAGACACGTTTTCACATGGCACGGTCCATATGGTGCAAAATGAGAAAGATGGCATTATGTTCTGACCAAACGTATTCAGACATTCTTGGTCAAACAGTGTAAACACAGAAAGGCTGTCTGATCCAGATCTATACTCTTTGCTACATATCCAACAACTCTAGACACATCAACAGGTAGTCAAATAGACATGGTCAAATTTTAGATTAAAGGAGGGTAAGTGTTAAGAGTATTGGTACATTTTCAGTGGACATAACTCTTGCATTACGAAAACACGCCTATTCAAATATACAGAAAATTTCGCCTCCAAAAATTGAAATCTTCAAATGAAAAAAACTTTTATATATGGCGGTTCTAACGAGTACCACAATCTATGTTTTTGAGAAGAAATAAGAAAACTAATGTATACCTCTGTAAACCCCAGTTTTACTATATAAAAGTGGGGTTTAAGGGGGTCAAAATCATATAGGCGTGTTTTCGTGATGAAACATGTTTTGCCTCTCTTTTGGGGATAGGGGTCTGTTCTTAAAGGAGTGTAAACAAGAAGTTGTCGTCCTTTTAAAATAGCAGAATATCCTCGAAGCCCAATTTAAGTGTCTGAATACTTAATGGTAATCTAGGTATGCCATATGTGAATGGCAAAGACATACATCGGCCTGTTCCTCAATCTACATATGCGCAGGCTGATCAGAGTCATAGTGCCTGCACATGCAATAATGCCATTTCCTCATATACGTTTGTATATATAATTTGTAGTCATACACTGCGTCATGATCAAACTTGCTTTAACCTTTACCACTCTGGATACATTCAGCAGACGACAAATTGATGATATTTTTTCGTACTTTTCCCAGAAAATTGGCTCTGATATTTTATGCCAATTGTCTCCTTAGTAGGCGATTTGCATGAAATGCCAAAGCCTGTTTTCTGGGAAAAATAAAATATTGCAAAATGTCTTCTGCTGAATTTTACCAAGAATCATAGTGGGGGTATCCTTGAAATATTTTCTAATTTCTGCACGATATTATGCTGTAGATACCCATTATAAGCGCCTTGGCAAGGCGCTTTTAATGACTACCCACAACATATGTTTCCGTACAGATATAGGAAAAATATCAACAAGCCATGTGTAGCCAATCAATCTAGATATAAGGACATACGAACGTGTATACTGTCGTCTGTTCATGATTTATGCCATTAGGGAGCAGAATTATGTTCATGAACAGCGCTGATTGGTTCTACGATCTAGCCCCGATATTATAAAACTTTAATCGTGCTCAACTCAGCTGAGCATGGAATTTGTCCTGCTTATAAATCTCAAATTACTAACAATTGCAATTATGTTTCTTGCTAAACATAGCTATGTTTCTTGCTAAACATAGCTGAGCACGAAAATTCCACTGCTGATACATATGAAAATGCCAATTTTTGTTGGCATTTTCATATTTATCAGCAGAGAAAATTTCATGCTCAGCTGTGTTGATCACGAAAACCTCGGGGCCTGGGTCTACGACGACTGCATTTTAAAATAAAAACAGTATTTGACATTTCATGCAAATTGTCTCCTGAGGAGACAATTTGCATGAAATGTCATATCCTGTCTTTTAGTAAGTTTACTTTGACGCAGCAGATATAGCTGAGCCATGAAGTGAGGAAAAGTGTGCGCTGTTCAGGATTTTTGAGTCTGATAGCGAAGGTCCTGCAAATAGTGTCTGGATTCGCAGGCTGATCTTTGGTTTCGCTGCCTCTTAAGGCACTGAACACCTTTTCTCAAAATATGACTCGTTTGAATGCTGTATGTTATAAATGCTTACGTGTTCAAAAATGTCTCAAGTGAAAATGCTTGTTTAAAGAAATATATCAGATGTCACATATATTGGACTTGTTTTACTTTTTACCTTTTTGTTACAGCCGACAAAGTAGGCTTAATGTCTTTCCAAAGTGTGAGATTTGTGTTTATAGCAGGTAGCTGTTTAATCGTCCCTCATAGTCCATATTTGAACGGCAATTTTACATTTCTGTGGGATATTTAAGATGTTTTTATGTACATGTATATGTAACATTGGTGTTAATAAATCATATCTTATCTTTTTCGAATGCAGTAGATGGGCTGGCAAACTGGTATGCTGGCATTGATAGGCCGTATCACATGCCAGCCAACTACTCATGTCTTCAATATTCATGAATAAATATCTACAGTGAACCATCATTACAAGGACAGTATTTGTTCCAAAAGACGTTGCCATTAAAATGAATTTGCTGTTGTACAGAATACTTAAAGAGCAGATTGACATGTAAGATAGCTCTTGTTTTGATCTTATTTCCTTAAAGAACATATGTTTTGGATATTTGTTAAAATCGCCTCCCCGAGGCGATTCTAACAAATATCCAAAAAATATGTTTCTATAAAGTATTAAAATACAATATTCTTGCATAACTTGTGAATAACTGTTACCTCTTAAGCGAAGGTTTCGTGATAGTCAAATTATCAGTATAATACATTTTGTCGTTGTATTGAGTGTCCATATAAAGAGGGTTGTCTGTATCATGTTTCGATCGCAGATTACCGCATAAAGCGCTGCACGGGGCGTGAATGGTATTGCAGTTAACCATTATTCCTATTTAACAGTCTCAGTCAAACCAAGTCTGCTATTTTCTATCTTTTGTTCTTTATTTCCATATAAGTTTATGATCGCAGTAGCCAGCTGTCGTTTAATGCTTGTATAGAGGACGTAAAACGTCACCTCGTATATCCGCATAGCACTTATAATATTACATTCTCTTGGGGACATATTGCATCTTTGTGGAATAGACCCGTTTTCAAAAGGGAGCAAATTCTTTTGTTTTAAGAGCAGACCCCTTTTCGGAAAGGTTTGGTAGGCAGTAAAGCGCACAGGAGTTACTAAAGTCGCCTTTATAAAAAATGTAGGAAAAAACCAAGAGCATTAAGTCCCCGTAACGCTAAGCATACTAGGTAAAAATTTCAGCAGATGACATTTTGGATTTTTCACATATTTTTCCCGAGAAAACAGGATTTGACATATCAAGAAACTTGTCTCCTAAATTTGCATAAACTGACAAAGGCTATTTTCTGGGTAATACGAAATCTGCCCGGAGAGTAGTAAGGTAAATTTTCTCGGTCTTAAGGGAAGAATCAGTATATCTATTATTCTTGTCATTATTTTGACGAGTAATAAGTAAGTGATCTGGGTCTACATTGTTTATTCAGACCTCCCTCTTCGTATATTTAGGGTAAATACGGGAAAACTGCTCACGATGATAAGAATACAATTATATGTAAGGGGAGACGATCTTTCCCATCACAAACCCTGGAGATTTGCAAGAGTTTATGCGGTCGCGGTCTATTAACATAAAATGAACCCTTTTGTAGAAGAAATTAAAACTATGAAATTTTATGAGAGAGAGCATTTGTTAATGAAAAATTGTAACTGAACTATTACCAACTTGTCCATAATCAACACACACACACGCACGCACGCGCGCGCGCGCATAAAGAATGATGGTCTGATTTGGATAGCGCGCTCTATTTTGACTAATGGAATATTTAATATTTAGATCATGCGCGCGCAAGATTACATACAATGAAGAATATTATAGCGACATCTGATAGTTTTTCAAAACAATAAATTCTATGATAAATAAATGAGCACACTTAACGATGAAACATCTAAATCGCAAGGAATTCTCTTCATAGCTTGTCATTTGTTGTTATCATCAACCTTTCATGGAAAAAGTGCGTGCAGGTTAACTGACCATCAAACAAACAATCATCAATGTATTACATTACGTTCACATACCATATGAGTAGATAAAATGAACTTGAATTTCTCCACAAAAATATATGTTGTGGTTACTCGTTAGAAACACCTCATCGAGGAGCTTCTAATGACTACCTACAACGTATGTTCTCAAGTCTAATTAGTCATTATAGTTCTCAAGCCCTGGTCGGTAATCCGTCTAGGAGTCGTCAACTCCAAACAAAACCCTGCATATTTGGACTTGCCTGTTCCAGTTATGTAAAGTCTGCTTCGGCATCTTGGGCGGAGGGAATCATTACTTTAATTCAACGGCCCAAACGGCAATGCAGCAGCATGTTGTGGAGCATGGAGAGCATGACAAGGCACAACAGAAGTCCATGGTCATCCACGCATTCCGGGCTTAGCTCCAGGTGTCTTGGCACTGTCTTGCCTCTGGATCCAGGTAGGTCAGGACGGGAGAGAGAGGTTGACTGCGCGCCTCCCGTCACTATAATCCAATTCAAAGTGCATGTCATCTTAATCAGCAACACACAGTCACAGCAAGCACACATATGCAAGTCATACAAAAAGCCATATGACGATGGGCGAGCGGCAGGTGAGGAAACACTAAAAGCAAGCTGCAGTTGCGGACCTGTACACAGACGGCTTGGTTCTTTATGGTCGCTTTCCTTAAGAACGAAGCAGTATAGGAATCGGCAGCCGAACTGAGCGAATCAGAAGACATTTTTAGGATCGCAGTGCTCACCCCACTAAGCATAAGGAAGAGGCTAGAAAAGGTGCCCTAAAAAATTTCCTGCTTCAAAATTCCTGGTCGGTTAACAGCGATCAGCGGGGATCCCACTTAGCGCTCGAACAAGAAAAAAAAGAAGAAGAAGGTGATTACTTTAACGGTCGGCGTATGGAATGTACGCACTCGGATGGACAGTGCTGGTTCTGACAGACCTCAGCGAGGAAAGCTGTAGTTGGTAGAGAACTTGACAGATACAAAGCCGAGATTGCAGCTCTGAGTGAGACTCGCCTTGCAGAGGAAGAGCTTTTAAAAGAAATTAGTGCTGGTTACACTTTCGTCTGGAGTAGATGCAAGAAAGAAGAGCAGCGTGAAGCAGGAGTAGAATGCGCCATCAAGTCACACCTTGTCATCAAATTCTCAGGACTTCCAAAATGCATAAATAACCGCCTGATGACGCTGGGACTTCCCTTATCTAGCAAGAGGCAAGCAACAATTTCAGTGCCTATGCACTTACAATGACCAACCCAGATAAGGTTAAAGACAAGTTATATGATGATCTGGATTTCTGCAACTACCCGGATAGACAACTCATCCTTCTCGGGGACTTCAATGCCAGAGTGGGCACAGACCACCAAACCTGGGAAGGAGTGATTGGAACTGAAGGAATTGGGAAGTGCAACAGCAATGGCCACCTCCTTCTAAGAAAGTGTGCAGAGCATAAATTAATGATCACCCTCACAGTCCTCCGTCTACCAACTCGCAGCAAGACATCATGGATGCACCCTCGCGCCAAACACTTGGCACCTCATTGACTATGTCATAGTGCGAAGGAAGGACAGACAGAATGTCAAAGTGACAAAGACAAAATATGGTGCAGACTGTTTGAGAGATCACAGGCTTGTTGTTAGTAAACTCAACCTGCGCATTCAGCCTGTACGGCGACCACAGGGCAAGAAGTGCCAAAAAGATTGAATGTCTCCAGGCTGAAACAAGACAGCAAGAGGCAAGCATTTAATCAATGATATCTGCAGCAGCTTAGATGCACTGGAACACAGTTCAGAGGATCTAGATGGGACACCGTTCACTCTTGAGCAATGGATACCCTGGGACCAGTATCTCACAAACACCAAAACTAGTTTAAAGAGAAAGACGAAGAAATTCAGCCTCTTTTAAGGAGAAACACCAAAAACACTAAGCATACCTCAGTGATACCAGCTCAGTATCTAGTAAGACTGCCTATACAAACATATGTAAGACGGTCGAGACTACTGTGCTTTCGACATCTTTCAGAAAGTCGGTTTTTGCTTGACGCTTTACCCAGAAGAAGTAAATTTGCAAATTTTTATCATGATTTAATGCAAAACCATTTGTCGTAATTACTTATGTCCCAAAAAAAAATATTCCAAAATAATCAAATATGTTCACGTTTTTCTATAGTAAAAATGAATGCAAATTATGCAGAAATCTGTAGGGTAGGTATCTTGGAAGCAGATTTTCAACAGTTATGCTAGTTCATTTTTTCTGAAATTATCACAATATTGTTGTGAAACATCAATAATTAAAATTCAGCAAAGAAAAGTAGAAACAAATTTCTGAGACAAAAAAAAAAAAAAAAAAGGAAAAGAAAAAAAATCACTTTACTATAGAAATTGCATAGGTAAGACCAGTCAAGTCTGTGACAATTATCGGGCATCTCTTTATTGTCAATTGCTGGGAAAATCCTTGCAAGAGTCCTACTGAACCGACTGAATGAACACCTTGAAGAGTCAGGGCTTCTACCGGAAAGCCAATGTGGATTCATGAAGGACAGAGGAACAACTGACATGATCTTCACAGCAAGACAGGTTCATGAGAAATGCCAGGAACAGAATGTGGACCTCTACATGACCTTTGTCGAAAGTGTTACAAAAGCTTTTGACACCACCAGTCGTGAGGACTTTGGAAAATTACGGCAAAGTTTGGCTGTCCTGCCAAATTCATAGCAATGGTGCGACAGTGCCATGATGGTATGCTTGCAAGGGTACAGAATGATGGCGAGTTTTTCGGTTCATTCTATGTGACATATGTAGTCAAGCAAGGCTGTGTACTAGGTTGTTCAACATGATGTTTTCTGCCATGCTCACAGATGCTTTCCAGGATGGTGACAATGGTATATCTATTAGGTATCGCTTTTACGGGAAGCCTTTCAATCTGAGACGATTGCAAGCTAAATCCAAGTTGCTGACAGAGGCGCCAGATGAGTTCCTCTTTGCTGATGACATAGCAAAGGGTGCTCCGACAGAAGAGAAGATGCAAACATATGTGGATCAAGTATCTGATTCATGTGACATCTATGATCTCACAATCAGCCTCAAAAAGGCTAGGTGGTATATCAGCCAGCACCTGGTAAGCTTTACAAGGAACCTACCATCACTTTACCAATGACATGCTAAAAGATCAAGTAGCAAGACAGGATTCCAGACACAGAAGTCCTGAAAAGGGCAGGGATTCTGAGTGTACATACTCTTCTAAAATTGGCACAATAAAGATGGCAGGCCATGTTACCAGAATGTCTGATGAACGTTTGCCAAAATAAATCTTCTATGGAGAACTACGTGGGAAAAAACGCTCTAATGGTGGTCAGAAGAAGCGATACAAGGACACCCTCAAAGCCTCCCTTAAAGACTTCAACATACCAGCAGAGTCGTGGGAAGAGATTGCAGAGGATCGTACAAAGTGACGAGGCCACATAAGAAGACATGCTGGTGAGTACGGAGCCAAAAGAATCACCGAAGCTGAATAAAAACATGCTCAAAGGAAAGCCAGAGCTACGGCATCACCAACAGAGCTTTCTTCCTCAGACCTCTCTTGTTCTATCTGCAGCAGGCAGTTTCGAGCTTAGATTGGTCTCATCAGCCATCTTAAAACACACAGACAATAACACTTTATGCATTTGATTAGGATTGGTCATTGTTAGTAGTGACAGACGAACGATGCTACAACATATGTTTCAGGCTTAAATTTTGTAAAATACAATCTGGATATCCCTATTATCTAAATGTATGCACGCGTAGTATTTCTACCATATAATACAGAGAAAGTGAGGAAGATTAAGTCTTAAAGCACATAAAGAAATATTTATTCAATGCAAAAATTTGACAAAAACACAGAGTTTTACAGAACTTCGAATGCGACTTAAAAACTACATAGTTCTGAAAATTTGCACAAACAAAATATTGCATAATGTAGACCCCCGTTTTCACTATATATCAAAAGGGAACATTGGGTGCATATTACAAAGACTTGTTAACCCATTTATGCCTAGCGCCCCATTAAATAGTCATTGGCAAACAGTGCAAACCCAGATCAGACGCCGCAAAACGTGGAGTCTGTCCTAGGTCCATACCGTTTGCATAAAATATAGGAATTTCTGTAATAATAATAAAACAAAGCAGACACCCCTTTAAACTGGAAATGGAACTGCCAAAATAATGCATTAGAAGAATCCACCAGATTATAACCCTATCAGCCCAGCAGACTAACCCAACTACTTCTGCAAGCAGTGTGGATCCAGATGAGACGGCTCATAATGATCCGTCTCAACTCGATCAACACTGCTTGCCTATCTGTTCTCAATTTAATAACACCCACTTTTGCAACAATGAATATTTCCATATGCAAAGATAGAAGAGCCCAATTTAGAAATATAGGGGTGAAAGGGTTAACTTGTTAACGTAATGACTTCTTCTATCAATCACTTATGAACGGAATCTCCTTCGATCAATTTCTTATGAAAGGAAGTCCTTCTGTTAATCACTTATTAACGGAGTGTCCTTCTGTTAATCACTTATGAACGAAGTGTCCTTCTGTTAATCACTTATGAACGGAGTGTCCTTCTGTTAATCACTTATGAACGGAGTGTCCTTCTATCAATCACTTACGAACGGCTCCTCTTGCTCACTTTAACAGCTTGCTTCATGACTCGCTCGTATGAAGAATATGACCTGAGTTGATAGTAACATCCAGGGCTAGATATACTTCTGATTTCGTTCATGTTTATATTTGTGCCAATAGCCATTGTACAGATCGTAATACCTGAAAAAATACGACCACATAAATGAGCCGCTACGCGAGACAACGTATCTCCTGATATATGCGCGTACGAAGACTCGAATCAGTCTGCGCATTGGCGCAACCTGATCAGAGTCCTCGTTATCCACATGAAAAAAATTGCATCCTTGGCTAACCAAAATGCGCTTATCAGACTGTGCGAATGAGCAGGCTGATCTGAATCTTCGCTAGGAGCATATGTCCGAAGATCCGTGTTCTGATGTTACCGCTCAAAAACTATGGGGCTTTCACAAATAATACGTTCCCTCTCATGTACAATTAAGCTTTAGCACTCTGTCGGCTAAATCAAAAGATGCAAATCAATAAAGCTTTATTACTTAGCTTTATTTTCCGTGCAAAATAAGAAAAAACTATTTTTAATAATAACAATGATGGCATTTTCAGGGCGCGCTCTGTTTTGAATAATGAAATATTTTATATTTAGGTCAAAGCTTATTTTTAGGTAAGCCGATTAACATACAGCAGTCAATGGAGTCGCTAACATGTGCCTAAGAGATTTTAAACCTAGTCCTGCTGAACCCGGATATGTCCTACCTTTGCAAAAAGTGTAGATCCAGATTAGTAGCTGGCCTGGATCTGCACTGTTTGACATTAATTTGTAAATTTATATCAACAATCTGGATCAAGTAATCTGATTGGCTGAAAATTGGTAGTGCGTGCGGCATCTTAATTTATTCAGCATGGCAATGGTTAAAAATATAAATGAAGTTACCTAAGAAAAACCACAATCACGAAGTACAGCCTTTGCGAGGCACAGAAAGAAGAGATGAGGAACAAAACATGACAAGACAGAACGGTACAGTTGCAATAAACGACATACAAATAAAGAAGAATTACAACAGAGGAATCGCCTTGGAACGGTCAACAGAAACAACTAAATGTATAGTCCGGTTACAATCACATGACCGGGTGGAGTTTAATTTGGCACCTCCCCTGGATGCATTCATTTTTAAATCGGAATTTAGATTAGAATTTCACCAATTAACAAACACTCCTTGAAAAAGAGTAAAACCTGTCTGACACACTGATTTTATGCGCCTTGCTTGATGAACGTACAACAAACAGTCGTGAGATTTTTTGCTTTACTTCTTTTTCCCTTCTTTAATATTGTACGTTTGGTTGGGCAAATGACAGAATGTCGGACTTTAAGAGGTTAACTTATCTCTATTGGAATTGTGTTTATTTACTTTTCCCAGAATCCTGGATCCTCTCATGAAATGTCATTTTGTGATTCCTTTCTTAACCTTTGCTTGTTTGATTTGGGGTTTTACGGTCCCTCAACATGTTAGGTCATGTCGGATCGATCAGTTAACCTACTCACACATTTTCTGGGCAGGTTTAGTCTTCTAAATTTCAGGATCCTATCTCTATGCATTGAGTTTCACATGAACTGACAAACGAACGGACGAACAATCCAAAGGCAATATGTCCATCCATTTTTTTCTTTCTCGTCTTTCTTTCTTTAGTTTCTTCTTTCTTTATTATTAATTTTGGTTGTGCATGTGATAGTTCAAATGTCTTTCAGAATCGAATGGTCCCTAGATCGAGGTCTGTGACAGGGGCTGAAAAAAGCACCTTAAACACTTGACCAGGGCCTGAACTGTGTGCATGAAATAAGGTATTTCTGACAAAAAGAAAATAAATAAACTACAGACACACCTAAAATAAAAAATGAACCTGTTCAAATTATAACAATGAAGATTTTATTTTACTAAATGGGTATACAGTGAAGGTCAACGATGAAGAATGCCGGAAACAGCTGTGACAAATATATACACAACCGACTACGTCTACCCCAGTCAGCATTCTACGTAAATCTATATCGGGCCGTCATCGGCCCGTCAGGGTAGCTGACGGGCCGATGACGGCCCGATGTAGATTTACGTAGAATGCTAGCTGGGACAAGGCATAGCCATTCATTTCGAATATAATAACAGTAAGAGTGCTAACGTAACAGAAACGCTGTTCAACCAAATTTATGAATAGACTGAGCCATTTGACAGTAACAAGCAATGTCATTTGCTCACACTTAGATCACTCCCGGTCAAATGTTTGTAATCGGACTATACTAAGGGGCTTAAACTAGTTGATAGAAACCTTACTATTATTAATACAAGAATAAACGACACAATAAGGTATAAATAGAAATATATAGAAAGCAAAGTGAACAGCCATTGAAGAAGTTGACCACAAAGCTGGCATGGCGATAAGATGAAAGACCACACGAAAACAGAACGGGAAGCCAAATGAGCAGCCGTACAGCGAGTGGCCTTGACTACCTCGAGTCCATAGTGTTCAAATGTTATTATTCGACCCAGTGCACGACAAAACCTACAAAATGGCATGTGCGCCCAGCGAAGACTGATCAGCCTTGGCATCTGCTAAGTCTGATCAGTCTTCGCTGAACGCTCAATGGGTAACTAAGGACCCAAGCTTTCTTCATGCGGACAGCGAAGACTGATCAGTCTGGGCGGAATCCCAGGCTGATCTGAGTCTTCGCTGGATGCACATTTAAGTTTTGCGCTGGCTCATTTTTTTACAATTCTCTTTGATATAGACACGAAAATAAACCAAGACAATATTAATATGCAAAGATTATGAATCACTGGTCATTTGGAGTATGAAGCACTAAGATTACGAAGAATTAGTCACTGGAAAGCCTATTAATATTGAGAATTTTGTAATAACTAGGGACTAAAGCCAGTCTGCGGGTGACTAGAATGGCAGATTTACATCAACATAGATTCACATTCACACTTAATATTTCTTGATAAGGCGCTTTTACAACAAAACGAAATGTAGATATTTTCTTATTTTTCCACAAAATATATGTTAGTGGTACTCATAAGAAGCGCCTCGTCGAGGCGCTTATAATGACTACCCACAACACATGATTCCGTGGAGAAATAAACAAAACATTTTCCAGGTACCCCACTTTTCTACAACCTTGACATCAGAATATCCCCCTTGGAACGGTGAGAGTATATAAACCACTGTGGTGTGGAGTGGGGGTTTTGAGCTAGTTTTACTCGATCGAAGTAAAAAATGTATTTTAACTCTTGTCCTGCTGAATAAATTAAGATGCCACGCCCATTTCTAATTTTCAGCCAATCAGATTATTTGATCCAGATTGTTGATATGAATTCACATACTTAATGGCAAACAGTGCAGATCCAGATCTGGATCTACACTGTTTGCAAAGGCAGGACAGATCCGGGTTCAGCAGGACAAGGGTTAAAGAAATATTTTGTATACATACCCATGCGTTTCAACAGATTAGCAATTCCGATAGGATTTCCACCTGTATTTGAATTTCCATCTGTTGTGATCCATATTACCTTTTTGTTGCTGCTAGAATTTTGCAGGAACTGTGTCCAAGCCATACTCAATGCCAAAGCCGTGGCTGTAGAACTGCCTGAAGTATATTAATAGACTCTAGAAGGAATGACCCTTGAGAGCAATGAACACACTCACAAAGTTGGAAGCAGTTGTAGTGTCAAATTTCTGAGCAGACTGGCAAGTTTCGGCCAATTAGACCCCACCAGTGACACTCAACTAATTTTCAAAACTCCCGGAATGGACTCAATGATCACAAAGGACCAGACAAATATACAGTCGACTCTCGTTATCTCGAATTCCAAGGGACTCTCTGAAATACTTCGAGATATCCGTAGTTCGACATATCAGGTTTGCAGAATTGAGGAAAAAATAATTTGATTAACCACATTTAACAAGCTGATAGGTAATTGGACTTTTGAAGTTAGAGATATATTGAAAATATTGTGGAAAAGAGGAGAAATTGCTCCTTAGGAGCAATTTCTCCTCTTTTCTACAATATTTTCCATCGGTTGTTAGGTTTTCATGTATAGGCAGGGACCAGATTTTCACTTCGAGATAAGCGGTTATTCGAGATAAGCGAGGTCGAGATAACGAGAGTCAACTGTAATTGTACGCGGGGACGCTTTACGGTCGCCACATGCATCTACCACAAATAATAATGAGGGTAAATGGATTCTAAAATGAATGACCCTCGAGAACAATGAAAACACAAAACCGAAAACAGCCGATGTCTCATGTTTTCTGGGCCGTTAAACCATTAATGTCCCGTAATGTATGCCCCATGGTCTCTTCATAATATATAGAGAAATATGGGTGTCCACTGGCATACATTATTATCTGGCAATCATGTATACATTAATGTCTTGATTTTCAAATTTTTCTCTCTTTCCGTATATTATATAATGGAATTATCATGGCTAAACTGCCTTTACATAAGAGATATAACCAGCTACATATTTCCTTTATTTTTTTACCTCGAAAATATATGTGGTGGGTACTCAGTATACTGCAACAGTTATTTTGTCGACTCGCATGTTTAACATGTAACAATAAATATGTCGTACAGCTTTCAGATTCATCTTACCATCGTCATAACCCACTCTGTCAATAGCTCTATGTACCGCCCCTACGCTACTGTGTCTTCCAAACTTAAACTCTACATGGGTCTTCCTGGGCTCAGAAAATTCTATCAAACCCACTCTTGAACCTCTCCTAATCGGACACACACTGTTCATGATAGTAACAATCATCTGTGAATGACAAGAAAGCATGAAAAGTTGACTAGCATTTAGCGCTCATTGGCCTAATTCAGAAGACGGCCGATTGATAGACGCTTCTTATTTTGTTCATCCTAAATATTCCCACACCTTAAAGGAACTGACATATCTGGTAGATTTTCCACCATTTGCACAAGGGACACAACTTTTGTGACTTCCTGTTTGCTTTCATGTGCATAAATCTCCTTCTGAAAAAAAGGGTTTACTCTTAAAGGAAAGAATTTGCTCCCAAGGGGGGTGGGGGGAGCAAATTCTTTCCTTTTAGAGTAAACCCTTTGTGCGCCTAGCTAAGATCAGTCCGTGCATCCGCGCTGTCTGATCAGTTTTCGCAGGGTACTCTTTGAGAAGCCAAGGATCCAAAGCGTCTTCAGACGGACCGCAAAAACTGATCAGCCTGTGCGGATTTGCAGTCTGATCTGTTTTCTCGGGATGCGCATGCAATCTTGTAGGAAATGCTATACCCCGACTTAATTATGATGTAACCCAGGAAAGGCCATATTCACGAATGCCTTCCGGGGGCACCGAAAGGAAAGGTGAGGAAAAACAATTACCACGATGTAAAATGATACAAATCAAAGCACTGACAGCACTGGTGGGTCGATTGTCTCTGAGTGTAGACTGGGAAAATTACCCTGAACGGGAACTCAAGACTCTTTCATTTAACCTAAACTTCCTGTAATTTAAGCAAACAGTGCAAACTCTGATCAGACGCCACGTTCTTACATTGGTCAATGGTAATCACGTGGGCAACTACCTTAAGGAAATGTTGGCGTTTGTATACTATGGCTCGGTGTAAACAGTCAACCTAAAATGACATTCAAACCTTGTTTTCATCTTGTACAAGTTGCAGTTAACCCTTAAAGCGTTAAGTAAAATTGAAGGAGATGACATTTTATGTTATAATTATTATTTTTCGAAGAAAATCAGACTTGGCTATGCAGACAATTTCGGGGTGGCCACCCTCAGTCAGAAACTATATTCCCTGACTTTTCCCTGACCAAATTCTATTTTCCTTGAACAAAGCGCTGAAAATTTCCGCTGACTTTTCCTCATCTTGCAGTAGATAAACGATTGATTTTATTTTTAGCACATAAAAATATACCACTCTAATTGTTCAATTGTTTAAAATGTTTTAAAATTTTTGGGCATACATTTTCTAAGTTGAACTTTAATTTGTAATAATGCCGAGGGAGCGAGAAAAAAAATACAAGGTTTTCAATCACTAAAAATGGATAAAATACCTGCTACAGCCAAACAGTTCTGGACCAAAATTAGGAAATTCCCTGGCTTTCATGGTATTTAAAATTTCCCTGACCATTGTTTGGCAAAATGCTCTGGCTTTTTCCTAACTTTGAAGAAAAATAAATTTTTTCTGACTTTTCCCTGACCAGTGGCCACCCTGAATTCATATGAAAATTCAAGCTTTATTTCTCTGAAAAAAAATATGAAAAAAAAGAAACAAAACAACAACAAAGCAAACCACCAAACTGCTGTCGGCTTAAGTTGTGATAAGCGCTTTAAGGAGTAAACTTTGTACTTGTAATTGTGACAATTGTCTATTACTACCTTTAAGTGAATACAATTGTCTATTGTTAACTTAAAGCGAATTGTACTACGTCAAAAGGTCATTATCATGTGCTAAAATGAAAAATAGACGGATAAACATGGTTTGTTAACGTTTTACCAAATCTACAAATGCATAAACGAATATGACAACGTAGAATCGCTGTTCAGATATGAACTATGAGAGGCATTTAAAACATGAATTAAGCGACCAACATACTTTTAAACACAGTGAAAACACGATGATCCTAACACCGATGACTCGTATACCTTGGACCTTTACATTACTTTTGAGTCCCTACGAAATTCTTCCAATAGCTCAAGAAAACAAATATTTTGGGGAATTTTCTTAGTTTATCATGAAATTGTATGTTGTGTATACTCATTAGAATCGCCTCATCGAGACGATTCTAATAAATACACTCAACATACTAATATTGTATACTAGAAGATCAAAAAACTTGTCTAAATTATCAACATTTGCTTCCTGACCTGGCGCCATGATTAACCCTCAGTGGCTCGAACTACTCATATCTCGAATAAATTTCCAAAGTCCCAAAGATGTTTGAGCCGTTGAGGTTTTACTGTATATACATAAATACCATATCAACAAGATTTAGATTAAACAAATTTTATTGCAACAAAACACACAAAAGGATGAGACATAAGTTATTTAAACATCAGGTAGTCCTCTCCCTATACAAAAAAAATGGTACAACAGTGATTACATAAAACATGTAAAATCAATATAATTAGATTCTTGCAAGTTCCTCCAACATGCGACAGCACCTTGCATCCCCTGCATGTTCATTGGTTTTATTGATTACGTGAACCTTTGGGTATATTTAATACATTTCAGCACTGCATCTTTTATCTTAATATTTGAATCAGTGTCAAGTTCAGAATTTCCAGGTGTTAGTATGTCAGTGTTAAAGTTGAATAAAAAAATTGAGAGAGGCTGTTAGGTTGTTTCTTTGGTCATTCATTATACCGTGGACAAGCAAAAAAGTAGTGTTGGGTGTCTTCGCTTGCAGAACCACAATTACATTGAGGGCTTGCTATTATGCTTACGCGACAGAGGGCTCCACTGAGGTTACTACAATTATGCCTTATTCGAGTCAAATTAACATCAAGTGATCTCTGTTTACTCGTCGGAAATGCATGTGGCTTCTCGGGGAGTTGTCTAAGAATTCTTTTAGAAATGAGACAGGGTTGGAGCAGTCCTTTTTGCTTCTTCGAGATCATTCCAGACTCTCAAAATAGAAGCATCACGAAAACACGCCTATATAATTTTGACCCCCTTAAACCCCACTTTTATAAAGTAAAACTGGGGTTTACAGGGGTATACATTATTTGTCTTATTTCTGCTCAAAAACACAGATTGTGGGTACTCGTTAGAACCGCCTCACCGAGGCGGTTCTAACGACTACCCACAATCTATGCTTTGAGAAGAATTATGAAAAATATCAGAATGTTTTATCTGAAAATTTTCCTTTTTTGGTTGTAAAATTTTCAATATATTTGAACAGGCTTGTTTTCGTAATGGATAAAATGATGCTTCAAAGGAGCATAATCTTGTAAATGGAATTTTGTAGTTGTTTTTGTTTCGTAAAATGTTATTACTTGCATATACAACACGAATTGGAAGTAGATCAATTAAGTAAAAAGGTGCATTGTTATTGACAATGTTATAAATAAAAGATAAACTTTTTTGTCTACGCCGTTCTGCTAGGGTTTCCCAACCGGTTTTTTTATACATTGAGTTCTGCGATGCAAAAACAGAAAGACCAGTACCGATTCTTGCAGCTATTAGTGGACTTGTTCTGATCGGTTTGCGTCTGTTTGGGTACATCTATTCCAGACTTCACTAGCGTATTCGAGCAGCGGTTGTATATACGTACAATTAACTTTATTTAATATCTCACTTGAAAATCTTTAACTTCAACTTTGCGTAGGATTTTGTTTGGCTGCAGATACATTGATAGAGTCTATATGCTAGCTCCATTTGTTATTAGATGTCAGCGTGACCCCTAGGTGTCTAAGAGAATCAACTTTTGTAAAACTGTATTGTCGATTAATAGCTGACAGTTATAGCATCACTTCTGTTTTAATGGGGTTGAATGTAATAACAATTTTCACACTCAGAGATGTAATTTTCGCAAATCTTCGTTAATTTTATTCTGCAGATACTAAATATCGGCGGCCGAATAACAAATAGAAGTATCATCTGCATAGAGGCGAGCTAACCCATCCAGACGGTCGGCTAAATCACAAATATAAGAAAAAGCAAGGGTTTTAGTACAGAACCTTGAGGAACGTCATCATTTAGGCTTTTTGAAGACGACAGAGTATCGTTAATACAGGTTTTTTGCATGCGTTTTTTTTTAAATAGTTTTCAAACCACAATAGTGGATCGCCGCGGATATCATATTTTTCTAACTTCAAGACAAGACCCCGATGTCACACTCGGTCAAACGCTTTTGAAACATTACAGAAATTCTGACAGTTTTTTTTTTTCATGCCTTTCAAGTGCTAAGCAAGTAATATGGATATTTTCAATAAGATGATGAACAGTTGAGTGACCCGGTAAAAAACCGGACTGGTATTTGTATATTAGTGAGTTCTGCATCAAATGGTTATAAACATTTTTGAATATGGTCCTTTCGAAAGACATTGCTGATCAGAGATATCGGCCTGTAGTAACCTAGGATAAATTGATCGCCTTTTTGTCGCACCTGCATTAGCATGGGCGACTTAGGCGTGCAAGTTTCCGTCCGTTCATCCTTTACAAATAGGCATAACATGTGCTAATTTCCATAAAGCAGGGTATGTATTCGTTTTCAATGACAAGTTAAATAGTTTGCAGAGGGGGACGGAGATTGTTTTTATGTTTGTTTTAACATGCGATGACTTATCCCATCCGGTCCTGTGACCTTATTAATTTTTAACGTACTTAAAATATCTACGACTTCAGATTGCGAGACAACAACACCTGATACCGAAGTATTTGTTCTATTTTCAAAGAATGGTACGCCATTATCGGGAGTCAAGATTTGAGACTTTACAAAAGTAGGCGTTGCAGTTGCCTTCTCATACTCACTGATTGCAAGAGAGTCATTAATGTTTTTACATAATGGTGGAATAGGTGAAGAACTAGACTGTTTTCCAAAAATTCTTACTTCCAATTTCTGATCTGGACAGCATATCATCTATTGTATCGGTGAAATTTTCTTTTGCATTCTTTTCCATATTGTTTGCATGATTGCGTTGCTTCTTATATACTTCTTTATCCCTTTCTAGATTAGTTCGAAAAGCTTTTTTCCTTTCTCTGTCTCGTAAACGTATGTTTAGTCTAAATTCTGAAGTAAATAAAGGTTTGTCTTTTGAGCGAATTAGAACTTTTTTTCTTATGGATACACTGCGTACAGAAACCATGAAATACATCTGTGAACTTTTCACAAGCATTATCAATTGTAGTATTGTCGTTAATGACTGCATCCCAATCGTATTGTTCGATTAAACTCTTTAATTAGTCAAAGTCACCATTATGATAATTACATACTTGCCTAAAGTACGAATGAGAGAAATTTGTTTGACATTTCAATGGAATGTACGTGGCTTTGTGATCGCTTATCTGGCTGCTCATGTGTATGGTTCCGGCATCCAAAACACAGCAAGATTCACTATCAGGTCTATTAAGGTAGAAGCATTATTGACAATACGATTTGGTTCCGTAATAAAATTAGTCAGATTAAACATAGATAGGCAATCTCTTAGTTGAATATTTGTGATGGTCGTGCAGTCTATATTTATATCTCCAATTATGACAATATTTGGGCAATCGTCCAGAGCCATCTCGATTGAAGTCTGCATGGCAAATATGTATGTCGACTGCGATACGTTGAAGTCGTTGCGATAGGAGCAACATAGCCAGATATTTTGGAATTTGAGTATTATTTCAACCCAAATGGCTTCAAGACGCGGGTCTTCTAGGTCAGTCCGATGTTTATAGGACAGCTGGCTCGATATATAAATCATTACACCTCCACATGCTGAGTTCTATCTCTTCGAATCGGCAAGTCATACCCTCTATAACCAAAGCGGCTGTATCTATCCTGTGATCCAAATGTGTTTCAGAGAAACAAAGTACATAATATTCATCTGCAACTGTAACTATATCTTCTGTCTTGTTCCGTATACTACGTGTATTCAGATGAAAAATATCTAAAGTACCTATATCCGAATCAGACATGTGTGGATCTCGATTGGAATGAATATCCATATACATGAGCAGCAAGATTAATCGATACGCTGTAAACGTGTCGTTTTCTTCTTTTTTTTTTGTGTGTGAAACATCTAGTAAATAACAGTGCCAAAGTTGCTACTGTGCAGAGCAGATTGAATTTTGAGTTGAAGTGCATTTTTGTTTGGTTCACAAAACTATGAGCTATTACATAAATTGCTCCAATTGCTGCTCAATATATTACCAGACCAACTCCCATGGGTAAGCATGGAGTATAGCGCGCGATTTAGAGCATGCAAAATCGGAACATCCGATGCAAATACAGTCATTACGAAAACAAGCCTATTCAAATATACTGAAAAATTTATCACCAAAAAATGAAAATTTTCAGATAAAAATTCTGATATTTTTCACATTTTTGCTCAAAACATAGATTGTGGGTACTCGTTAGAACCGCCTTTTAACCGCCTCGGCGAGGCGGTTCTAACGAGTACCCACAATCTATGTTTTTTAACAGAAATAAGAAAAAAATGTATACCCCTGTAAACCCTAGTTTTACTATATTAAATGGGGTTTAAGGGGGTCAACATTATATAGGTATGTTTTCGTGATGACTAATGTGAAAAAGTTTGGCCTTCATTACCTGACCCCGTAGAGCGCTGATCGATGGCGCTGTCGCATGTCGGAAACTCCTACAAAATTCTAAAATCGTGAAATAACAAAATGCACAGAACGTATACATGATAAATATGAAACATGATTTTTTGTTTGGTTAAATCAGCAATGGTTCTATCGTTACTATAAAACTTTAATAGATCTGTGTGTGTGTGTGTGTGTGTGTGTGTGTGTGTGTGTGTGTGTGTGTGTGTTTGTTAGCAAAGCTGAAAGCATATATGAGCCGGTTCGTCGGAAAAAGGCACTTGAAGAACAAAATGTGAGCTAACTGCTCTGGCTGTGCCACCTACACAGGCACCACACCCATCACGAAAACATACCTATATAATTTTGACCCCCTTGAATCCCACTTTCATATAGTAAAACTGGGGATTACAGGGGTATACATTATTTTTCTTGTGTCTCTCAAAACATAGATTGTGGGTACTCGTTAGAACGTCCTCGTCGAGGCGATCTTGCGAGTACCCACAATCTATGTTTTGAGCAGAAATATGAAATATATAAGAATATTTTATCTGAAAATTGTCATTGTTTGGTGGTAAAATGTTCAGTATATTTGAATAGGCGTGTTTTCTTATTGGAAACCCGGTGTTCGAAAGAGCATGAATGATTTGATGAAGCATATTTGAGAAAGGGCTTTACCTTTTTAGCATTTTTTCCTTTGACAAACGAGCTTGAGCCGATGCTACCGCTGCTGTCGAGAACAAGTTGAAGATCCATGGAACAGCGTCGAAGGAGTCCATCTAGTTTACCCGCTATTGAACTCGCTATTTTTGACTCCGAGCCAGTTAGCCTTACAGCTGAAACTGTACATCACGAAAACATGCCTATATAATTTTGACCCCCTTAAACCCCACTTTTATATAGTAAAACTGGGGTTTACAGGGGTATACATTATTTTTCTTATTTTTGCTCAAAACATAGATTGTGGGTACTCTTTAGAACCGCCTCGCCGAGGCGGTTCTATCGAGTACCCACAATATATGTTTTGAGCAGAAATATGAAAAATATAAAAAATTCTTATCTGAAAATTATCCCCATTTTTGGTTGTAAAATTTTCAAAATATTTGAAAAGGCATGTTTTCGTTATGATATAAAACCTTAAAGTGTCAAGCAAAACTGTAGCAGACGACATTCTATTTCTTTGTTTTTTGTTTTTTTTTTTTTTGTTTTTTTTTTTTTTTTGTTATTTTACAGTGAAAAAGTAGTAAAAATATGACGTCTGCTCCACTTGCCGATGTTCCAAGATATGCGGCATACGGCACAACACCAACTCAGTTAAGTTAAATACAGTCAACTCTCGTTATCTCGAAGTCCAAGGGTCTCTTTGAAATACCTCGAGATATCCGTACAACGACATATCAGATTTGCAGAATTGAAGAAAAAATGAACCAAACAACCACATTTCACAAATAAAAATATAAATTGACTCCTAAAGTTAGTGATATATTGAAAATATTCTAGAAAAGAGGAACAACCTGTTATTAGATTTTCATGATAAAACAGGGACCAGATTTTCACTTCGAGATAAGCGGTTATTCGAGATAAGCGTAATCAAAATTACAAGAGTTCACTGTATAACTATAGAGGTAACAAATAACACACAAAATAAAAGTCAAAATGGATCGCCTTTGGAAACAAAGAACTAACAAAATCACGAAAATAGGAAACTCGGTTTGACTGAATTTTTTCATATGCAACAGCGTAGTTTGAGAGGCTGCATACGCCCCCCCCCCCCCCACCCCCTGGCGCCGGCTTAAGTGGTATTCGATTTTCAAAATAACCAGAATGAGCTCAATGATCCCAAAGTAAATAAAATATAACCTGCACTATGATGATGTACGGGGAGACTCTTTACGGCCGCCACACGGCACAACACCAGCTATAGAAGAGTAAAATAAAAGTAAAAAAGGATCGCCTTTTGATACAAAGAACGCACAAAATCACGTAAATCGAAGACGCGGTTTGATTGAATCTCTACTTATGCAGCACTGTAGTTTATGATGCTGCATCGGTTTAATTGAGGGTCATCATATGACCAGCAATGTAATTTTCAGTACTGCATACACCCCTAGAACCGGCTTAAGCGGAACTGATTTTTGCAAGATACTAGTATGGAATCAATAAAAAATAAAAACTATACTATGCTGAAATACGAGGAGACTTTCTACGGCCCCTAAACGGTCAATAACACCAGCTGCAATGAAATCAAATAGAATCTATAAGGATTGCCCTTGTAAAGAGTGAAAACATAAAAGATTGAGGCTGAATATCGAAATCTCGGTTTAAATGAGACCCTTCATATGACAGCGATATAGTTTACAGAGTTGGCAGAAAGTAAAGAAATATACACGAGATTGCAGTCTTTTAAATCCATGTGCAAAAACTAATCACGTTGTGATTTCACTCTGGCTTCGAAGACCTTACACCTAAAATGTGTAGACTAGACTCTGAGTAGACAGCGCCATGCAGTGCATTATGTCTTGTTATTCGAATACTACAACAAGCCAGGCTACATGCATTCTAATCCAGGCTTAAACAAAATTCTTACCTTCATATGCGCAAACGCTGAGCACAATAAAAACCAAACGCGCTGTTTCGTACTGCATTTTTACGCTTTCCTTTAAATGTTTTACTTGTGGGGCGTTGTGGCCTTATATAGGAAAATAATGTAACAGGATCCAAATATATGTCCGGGTCAGGGATGTGATAAGAATAGAGGCACATTTGTGTCACAACATTTTGACACAAGCGAACAGTGAAGGCTAATATACCCCTGCGTTCGAAGAAATATTATTGCATTTCTACATTCTTACGTATCCAAAGAATGTTTAACCTTTACCAACAATGGTCTAATTCATCAGACAAGAAATTGATATTTTTTTCGAGAAAACAACATTTGACATTTCATGCAAATTGTCTGAGACAATTTGCATGAAATGTCAAAAGCTGTTTTCTCGGAAAAATAAGAAAAAATACTTCAATATGTCGTATGCTGAAATTTTTACCCAGAGTGCTAAGCGTTAAGGTCTGTACATCCGGTAGATTTTGAAGGAATTGCTGCCGCTTTAGTGTTTGTTTTTGATGACTGTGGGTCTTGTATCCTTACTGATCGTTTTAAGGCGATGGTTATGGCGTTGTTTGTTCTTTGTGTGGCCTATAGGCTGCCCGCTGCCTTTTATTTTGCCATCATCATTGTTTTATTTGAGGGATTCTGTCAGGCACTGTGATCACCTCGCTGGAGAAAAGGGAGACCATTACGAAAATATGCCTATATAAGTTTGACCCCATTAAACCCCACTTTATGTAGTAAAACTAGGTTTACAGGGGTATACATTATTTTTCTTATTTCAGCTAAAAAACATAAACTGTGGGTACTCGTTAGAACCACCTCGGTGAGGCGGTTCTAACGAGTACCCACAATCTATGTTATGAGCAAAAATATGAAAAATATCAGAGTTTTTTGTCTAAAAATTTTCAGTCTTTGGAGGTGAAATTTTCTATATATTTGAATAGGTATGTTTTCGTAATGCGATTACTTGGCATGGTCTTTGGTCTGTGGCTTGTGTACTGTCAGCCTTGGTTTGTTTGCCCTTCCCCACGGTGGCACTGGTAGGTTATGTTCTGTGAATATGGCTCACCCTCGACATCGTCTATACTATATTTCCGCTTTGGGAAGCCTGTGACTAGGATCTTTCCTGGTTAATCTGATCCCTATTTTTAAAAGATACAGTTGCTCAAGAGTTACCCAGTGGTCACACAACGTCAGAACAACGTCTATACAACGCCTTGGCGTTGAATCGACGTTCTTTCAACGTTCACACGTTGAAACGTGAATCGACGTTGTTTCAGCGTTGTGCGGCTGCTGGGATCTGCATGTATATCGCACCGTTTGTCTCATTTGGTTCAAAATCGACCGGCCTGCATGGTCTGATCTTCTTCGCACGCCCAGTGGGAGAGTAGATACTCTAAAGGCACCGTTTCCTTTCAGTGGACGGTTCAATAAACATGGTTTCTAAATTACTGTTGAGATTTTTAATATTCTATGAACAGAGACGCTTAATTTATTCAGAATCAAAGGTAGAAGTCATCCTATCCCAACCCCTGATTCACTGCAGTTTGACGTGGGAGGTGGGATAAAACCTGGCGGCTCAGAGCTAATTATGCAGAATATGCAGATCACAGGATGAAAACGGTGGGAAACATAAAATCTCACTTATTAGATGCCCGTGGAAGGTAAGCAGACTGAATTGCACGCAGAAACAAAAAAAAAAAAAAAAAAAAAAAAAAAAAAAAAGTACATTTGGTGGACTACCTGATAAATCTTAATTACTACAGTTAAGCTATGTTTTCCGCGTCTGGTACCTGCTGGTACAACTATGCAATTCAGTAATTGCCTGTGTTAGCCCCTAATATGGGCCTCGACGTGCGAAAACAAAACAAGTCTCGGGCATATGCGGAGAGTGAAGGCCCGGATCAGTCTGGGCATCCGCGCCGTCTGATCAGGTCCTTCACTGTCCGCTAGCAGAATCATTGGATACTACAGAATGTACGAATGGAGAGCAAAGGCCCGGATGATATCTTGCGCATGCACAGAATGATCTGAATCTGTGAATTTTGCGTATGTTTAAAGGCACTTTTTCACCTGACTCGGAACTCCTTACCATACTTATCCTAAATTTGAATACTGAATAATCTGAACAGAGAATCCTTTGGAAATATAGAACAAAACAAAATATACATAATAGAAGACCCGGTTTGATTAAGTCTACTGATAAGTATTTATGATAAACTCCAACATTTCTTACTCCCCGCTAACAGCGCTCTAAGGGAAAATATATTCACTTTAAAGGAAGTCAACTCTTTCAAAATTGTTTTGGTTTCCTGCTAAAAAGGGATCCATTCTAAAAGGATATAATTTGCTCCATGAGGAGAAATTCTTTCCTCTTAGAATAGATATTTTTAATTCCCCGCCGCGAAGCGGATGGGGGATTATAGAAATGGCCTTCGTCTGTCCGTCTATCCATCTGTCCGTCCGTCTGTCCTTTCGTAACACTTTCTTGTCCGCTCCATATCTCCTGAACCCTTTGAAAGATTTTCATTAAACTTTTATCAAATGTTTGCCTCAGTGAGTCGATGTGTAGAACTCATTAGTCAACCATGCCAACACAAGGTCAAGGTCACAGGTCAAGGTCATGGGTTTAAGCCTTGGATTTCGTGTCCGCTCCATATCTCCTATACCCCTGGAAGGATTTTCTTTAAACTTTGGTCATATGTTTGCCTCAGTGAGACGATGTACAGAACTTATAACTCAACTACACACCGACACAAGGTCAAGGTCACACTCCAAGGTCACAGGTTTGAGTCTTGAATTTCGTGTCCGCTCTGTATCTCCTATACCAGTAGAAGGATTCTCTTTAAACGTTGGTCAAATGTTCACCTTAGTGAGACGATGTGCAGAATCAATAACTCAACCATGTCGATTCAAGGTCAAGGTCACAGTTCAAGGTCATGGGTTTGAGTCTTGAATTTCGTAATCGCTCTGTATCTCCTTTACCCCTGGGAGGATTTTCTCTAAACTTTGGTCAAATGTTCACATGTGCGACGATGTGCAGAACCCATAACTCAGCCATGGGGACTCAAGGACAAGGTCACAGTTCAAGGTCGCGAGTTTGAGCCCTGAATTTCGTGTCCACTCGATATCTCCTTTACCCATGGAAGGATTTTCTTTTGATTTTGGTCAAATGTTTGCCTCAGCGAAATGATGTGCAGAAACCATAGCTCAACCATGCAGACTCACAAGGTCACAGTTCAAGGTCACGGGTTTGAGCCTTGAATTTTGTGTCCGCTCTGTATCTCATTTACCCATGGGAGGATTTTCTCTAAACTTTGGTCAAATGTGTACCTCAGTGGGACAATGTGCAGAACCACTAACTCAGCCCTGCGGACTTAAGCTCAAGGTCACAGTTGAAGGTCACGAGTTTGAACCTTAAATTTGGTGTCGGCTCCATATCTCCTTTACCCCTGGAAGGATTTTCTTTAAACGTTCGTCAAATGTTTGCCTCAGTGAGATGATGTGCAGAACCCATAACTCAGCTATACTGACTCAAGGTCAAGGTCACAGTTGAAGATCGCAGTTTCAGCCTTGAATTTTGAGGCCGCTCCATTGCCATTCAGACTGCCTTGTTAAATTTGGGACAAATGTTCGCCTTAGTGAGATGATGTGTATAACCTATAACTCAACGATGCAGACTCAAGGTCAAGGTCACAACTGAAGGTCATCCGTCTCTTTCTTGTTCACTCCATATCTCCTGAACCCTTTGAAGGATTTTCAAGAAACTTTGGTCAAATGTTTGCCTTAGTGAGGCGATATGCAGAACCCATAACTCAAGCATGCCGACTCAAGGTCAAGGTCACAGTTAAAGGTCACGAGCTTGAGCCTTGAATTTCATGTTCACTCCATATCTCCTGAACCCTTAGAAAGATATTTATTAAATTTGGGTCAAATGTTCGCCTTAGTGAGATGATGTGCAAAACCCATAACTCAACAATGCAGACTCGAGGTCAAGGTCACAATTGAAGACCACCAGTTTGAGCCTTAAATTTTGAGGCCGTTCCATTGTCATTCTGCAGCGGGGGATATAGCTGTCCTTCAGATTGCCTTGTTAAAAAGGCAATTTGTGTGCCGGAATGCAAACATATAAGCAAAGAGGGAGTCATGAAAGTTATCTCCCTTTTAAAATTGCGAAACTCTACCAGTAAATCATGAATCCCTTGAGCGGTTATATTTATAACATGCAGTAAATAAGATCAATAGTCTCAAACGACTACACCATTTGATACTTCCAGCAGTATATCGAAATATTGGAAGACGTATTACGGCCTCTACTGAAGCACTTAACTACAGCTACTGACATCACATTGAAAACAGAGAACAAAGCAAATGATAATGTCAGTAGTCTTAAAGAAACAGACAATTACTTAATATCACCACTATATCTAAGTACGGGGTGACGTTTTACGGCTTCCACAGAAGCACTTAACTGCAGCTGTCCCTATCATAAACACACCTGGTAATTTTGTAAGGGGTACCCGGTGGTTATGCACTCAAAATCATTACGCGAACTTCCGGCTATAACTTACGAGACATCCAAATGTCAACAAACGGGTACGTTCTCCTAATTTATTGATTTTTAGTCACGTTTTCAGGTATTTTCAGCTACCTGGACTATGAAATTTGACTATTAAAAAAAAGACGTACTGCAACCTACGTCTACGTTTAAATACATAAGATGCTAAATTTCCCAAGCATTTGTTTCGAGGACTGAAATATTTGTGCCGAATATGACTTACGAGGTCGATTGCCGGCCTCGGTGGCTCAGTTGGAAGCTCCGTCCGACTGGAGACCAGGAGGTCGCGGGTTCGACCCCCGCCGAGGTCGGCAACATTCTTTCGTGGAGATTGACCATGAAATATTTTCTACGGTCATTCTCTCCCTTCCGCTCATTCAAGAAGGGCAGTTGTCAGTTTCTGGCGAAAGAATGTGCACAATACTGGTTAACCGCTTAGAGGACTAAGCCTGCCCAGTAAACGTGTGGTTTGGTAAACTGACCGCGCTCGACATGACCCCATTGGGTTGAATGGGCCGTAAAACCTCAACACAAACAAAACCCTTACGAGGGCATTAACTCTTACTGGGACAAGAAAGCCTATACGTTACAAAGCGAATTTTACGGCAGTAACATGAAACTTCTATACGAATTTGCTCAACTGAGTGTGCCAAGTTGTAATAATATAAGCCATTCTCTATCAGCTGAGACAAAAGCATTGCTCAGTCTGCGCTCTGTCTATAAGTATTATACTTCCAAAATTTACTGTCTAATACTGCGTTTAATTTTTATTTACATTTTTATTAATATCTATTGTTGTTATAACCGGATCTTTAATGACATTCGCCGCAAACATTTATCTAATGATTTCATTTTTTACTGGCATGTAATGTTTGTTTTGCTTCAGGTTGACAAGTCTGATAAATAGTTATTATCGCAAATCCATCATAAACTGCGCACATCTTCTTAACCCCGGTCTTGTTGAACCCGGAAATGACCTGCCTTTGCCAACAGTGTAAATCCAGATCAGTTGGCTTCTGAAGACAACTGATCTGGATCTGCACTGTTTGTCATTAAATATGCGAATGTTTACAACCTGGATCAAGTAATCTGACTGGTTGAAAATAAGGAGTGGGCGCGGTATCTTAATTTATTCAGAATAACACGGGTTCAAAATGGCTTGAAAGAGTTGCTTGCAACCCCTGAGTTCCCGAAGCCGGCTTTTCCACCATTTAACTGGATATGGTCAGTGTTCCAATAGGGGTCATGGTGAAAATGGTAACCCTTTCAGCTCTGTAGACCAAACATTTCTTTTTGCAAACAGAGTAGATCATGATGAGGCGGCTCATAATCACCCGTCTCATCAGGATCTACAGTTTGCCATTTTGTTTTAGCATCACGAAAACACGCCTATATAATTTTGACCCCCTTAAACCCCACTTTTATATTGTAAAACTGGGGTTTACAGGGGTAAACATTATTTTTCTTATTTCTGCTCAAAACATAAATTGTGGGTACTCGTTAGAACCGCCTCTTCGAGGCGGTTCTAACGAGTACCCACAATCTATGTTTTGAATAGAAACATGAAAAATATTAGATTTTTTTTTATCTGAAAATTTTCAAATTTTGGTGGTAAAATTTTCAGTATATTTCAATAGGCATGTTTTCATAATGTTTGACTGAGACCCCTATTTTGACCTATGGTTCCGACCAGATTCTAAGATGAAGGAGTCCACTTCAGAAACGCTGGAATGAAAGGATTAATACAGCATTAATCCAATGCTTTATTGTGCGTGCCGGAATGTTGCATTATCTGCTTAACGGGAATTTTATAAAGATAAGTGATGTCTGGCGCCTAAAAAAAATCAAGCCCATCTGCACCCCACTCACAGTGAATATCGTTGATTTATTTATCGCATTTTTACGTTACCCTACGTTGTGTAGAATAGACTACTTTGCGTCTTAATGTATTAGCTTTTGGTTGGCATTTGCGAACGGGGCCATTATATATCTTATGCGAACAGCAAAATATCTGTTTTGCCTATCGGCACAATCTGTTCAAGCTTACACTTAAGACACTTTCTTTAGTCGACAGCAATTTGAAGATTAATAAATCCACTGAGCAGGAATGTGCGTAGGTGGAGGCTAATCTGGAGCGTGCTGTGAATATATATGCTGATGCTAAATATAGAGTGACGTGGTACCACTATAAATCAAAGGACTGAAAGTACTGATGGAGTTGGGGATGGGTGGGGGCAGTGCGAACAAGATTCTTTTCTCCAATATTATGTCCATCTGTCTTTCATATTTACCCTATTTGACCTACTTTTAAATTACAATTTGGTAATAATTATATCAGAGCGAAAAATGACGTTATCTGTGGTAGCGCTGAATGTTACTAATCTGAGTAAAAAAGTAAATTGTTGTTGTCGTTTTTGATTGTTCAGCTTGTTAACAAGTCAAACTTGCGAAACATGATTAAAAACAAGGAAGAGCAACAGTCATGCATCGAAACACACCTCGTAAATAAGCAACAAAAAACTGGTCATTGCACTACCAAGATAACCAATCAAACACAATAAAGAGGCCCATGGGCCACAATTCGCTCACCTGATAAAAACAGCTATTGCATATTTCCAAGTGCTATGCAACATTCCTCCAGTATTGCCACAGCAACTTGGATACAAAATTTGACCATGCCACAAAAAGGTCATTCTAGTCTCATCATTTTAACAAACTTGGTAGACCTTCAGTCCCCGATACTGTATAGCAAGAGTCAGCCTCAAAGCCTTCTTAGTATTTGAGAAGATTTTTAAGAGTTTAAAGTTATATGGGCATGGCAACGATCATGTTCAATTGTGCAAAACCATTTGAACAAACTGTCAACCCATCCCTTCGACAGAAGTCTCCACGTGAAATCTGGTGAAAATTGGTCAAGCGGTTCAGAGAAGAAGACGTTTAAAGATTTCACGATTTTATACCTGTATACTGACCAGGGACAAGGGCAGATAATTCATGGGGAAGGGGGAGTAGCGGGGGGAGGGGGCGGGGGAGAGGGGCAAAATTTTGATCCTAACTAAAAAGTTTTACTACTTAAATCATACATTGTAAGTTTCAGTCATAAGTCTTAAACACATATTGAAAAAAATGATTTTTCAACTTTCCATCCTATAAAAATCTATAGAGACGCAAATTTAACCTTGCCGTAAAAAAGGTCAAAGGTCAATCTACGATCATCATTTGAACAAATTTGGTAGAGCTTGAGACAGCTATGCTATTTACCAAGATTCAGCCCCAAAGCTTTCTTGGTTCTGCAGAAGAAGATTTTTAAGTTTTTACCATATATGAAAATGGCGGCCATCTTGTTCAGTGGCGCGAACCGTTTGAACAAATTGGCAATACCCTTTTGATAGAAGGCCCCATGTGAAATGTGGTGAAAATGTTCAAACAGTTTCAGAGAAGAAATCTAAAAATTACACAATTTTATACATGCATATAGCCCAAGGGCAAGGGCAAATAACCCTCAGGGGACAAAATTTTTACTAAAAATGTACTACTTTAATCACACTGTAAGTTTCAGCCATTAGTCTTTAATACTTTTTGAGAAAATGACTTTTGAGTATTTTCGCCATACAAATGCAAACAAAAAATGGGACAAAAAATTTGACTTTGCCGTAAAAAAGGTCAATGGTCAACTTACGGTCATCATTTGTATAAACTTGGTAGACCTTGAGTCCTCGATGTTATATACCAAGATTCAGCCTTGAAGGTTTCTTGGTTTTAAAGAAGAAGCTGTTTAAGTGTTTTATCATATATGGGCATGGCGGCCATCTCGTTCAATGGCACGGTCAGTTTGAACAAATTGGCAATACCCTTTCGATATAAGGCTCCATGTGAAATCTAGTGAAAATTGATCAACCGGTTTAAAAGAAGACATTCACAAATTTCACAATTTTATGCATGTATAAAGCCAAGGGGCAGGGGAAAATAACCCTCAGGGGACAAAACGTTTTATAACTAAAATGTTCTACCACTTTAATCACACATTGTAAGTTTCAGCCATTAGTCTTTAATACATTTTGAAAAAATGACTTTTCAATATTTTCCCCATACAAATGCATGGAGACTCAAATTGGACCTTGCCGAAAAAAAGGTCAACGGTCAACTTGCGGTCATCATTCGTACAAACCTGGTAGACCTTGAGTCCTCGATGTTATATACCAAGATTCAGCCTTGAAGGTTTCTTGGTTCTGGAAAAGAAGCGTTTTAAGTGTTTTATCATATATGGGCATGGCGGCCATTTTGATTAACGGACCGTAACAATTTGTATAACTTTTCAATCCCCCTTTACCAGAAGGCTCCACATGAAGTTTGGAGAAAATTGACCCAGGGATTTCAGAGGAGAAGTCGTTCAAAGGTGTGGACACACAGACGGACGATGGACAGCAAGTGATCACAATAGCTTATCCTGAGCCTTCGGCTTAGGTGAGCTAAAAACAAATGTCAAGTCCCTCCCGGACCATAGGGAAAAGTGTGCGTAATACACCGTCACCTCATCAGCCTTATGATATTCCCTAATTGTAAATTTTCCGTCGAGGCCAGATTCAATACAAAAAGCATAACTTTTTTGTAAAGATCTTGAAAGATTTTCTCAGACGAGAGGGGAGACTCCCTCTCGTGTTTCCCCTAAGCCATCCCCAGATTCGCTGTCCCTGAAGCCTGCTTTGGATCATTTTAGCAGGCTTCGCGAACAAGTTTTGAGAAACGGTTTTTGCAAAGAGTAAACTGTAATTATAGCATGTCGCTTATTGATCGCTTAGTTTGCAGACAGGTGCAGGTAAAATGATCGTCCTTAATAGCACGTCGCTTACTGACCACTAACTCCGTTTGCTAAATTTAGCTGGCTATCCCAATAACAATCAAAACAAAATGCGTAGGAATTCCAGGGCCCAGTTGTTCAAAGCTAACGATGTCGTTAGTTAACGATTCGTTAAAATTTACATCGAGTGATACGCAAATATGCTGAAATTTTTTGCTGAAAAAATGTGAGTAGCTTTTGCAGTGCAAAAGCTGCTCACATTTTTTTAGCAAAAAATATCAGAATATTGTATAGTGAATCCACTAAAACAGTTAACGAAATGACCCTTAACGAGCTCGTTAAGCTAACGACGCTTTGAACAACTGGGCCCTGAATTGCTTTTAACATATTATAAATATATCATACTCCCTAAATGCAATGGAAAAAAAAACATTGATTGAAGTACTATAGTAATATTCAGCTCATTTTAAAAATATGAAAATTAGACGACAACTTTACTGCTTATCAACGGTAGTTCCCAGTAAGCATTCTACATAAATCTACAGCGGGCCGTTATCGGCCCGTCAGCTACCCTGACGGGCCGATAACGGCCCGCTATAGATTTATGTAGAATGCTAGCTGGGATTGGACCCATTTTAATGCCCCCGGATATATAGCCTATTTGAGTTAAGTTGGAAATAAGGTCAGACGAAATGGTCTGATGTCTTGGCGTAGGAATTCCTTAAATATTTTCTACAATGTTATGAATACAGTATCCCGTAAATGTGACAAATATACACTCATTGTTCTAATATTTAGCTCATTTTCAAAGTATGACAGTCTGACAACCATTTTGGTGCTTATTGATGACAGTTTGGACCTATGTTTTAACGCACAGAGATTCAGCCGTTTTGAGTTAGTCTCGAAATAGGGTCAGCCGAAGTGGTGTAGTAACTCTGGGGCTTTCGCACTCCAAAAATCAGTCTAGGCTGTTGATACAGTTTTTATTTATAACAAACATTGTAAATATTGACCGAATCACGCCCTATCTATTATAGGCATATTTAATCATGTCATTTTAGACGGTCTCTAGCTTAATCGGTTATGCGCTAAGCAAAATTGTAGCAGACGACATTCTATTTTTGTATTATTGTTTAGAGAAAATTAGACTTGGCCTTTTATGAGAATAGTGTGTTAGGCAAACAATTCACATGAAATGTCAAGCTTTATTTTCATTTAAAATACATAAACAAATCCAAATCTCGTCTGCTGCAGTTGTGATTAGTACTTTAAGATACAAATCAAGCCATAGCCCCCTATACTGAACTACAGTCACATAGTTTTAATTCAACAAAGCGAATAAGCGCAAACCTTAGAATGAAGTCCAATGGAATCAGAACAAACAAAGGTTCATGCAAAATGAACTCTTCATTATGAAAATGTCTTATGTCGGCAAAGTGGCATTTCAACAATGTGATGATAATATTCATGCAAAAATAAGCTTTTCTTATATGAAAAAGGTCTTCTGCAGGTAAAATATCATTTCAACAATGTGCTGATAAGGTCAAAGCAGAATAAGCTCTTATTATATGGGCTGAGGCATGCCGCGAAAACGTGTATTCGGGCATATGCGGACAGCGACGGCCCAGATCAGCCTGCGCATTCACGCAGTCTGATCAGGGCCTTTGCTGTCCGCAAACAGAATCATTGGATATTATAGAATGTTTAAGTGGAGAGCAGAGGTCAGGATGAGACTGTGCATTTGAAGGATGATGTGAATCCTCATATTCTGCGCATGCTCGAAGGCATTTTTCGCTTGACGTAGCCCATATAATGTCTTACATGTATGTAGGTATAGTGCGATCCTAACAAAATGATGACGATAACGGTCGTGTAAAAATAAGCTCCCCAGCTAGCATTCTACGTAAATCTACATCGAGCCGTCATCGGCCCGTCAGCTACCCTGACGGGCCGATGACGGCCTGATATAGATTTACGTAGAATGCTGACTGGGTCTTCTTTATGATAATGTTTTATGGTGGTAAAGTTTCATTCCTTCTGTCTGTAAACAGATTCCATGACACTATGATAGGCTGAAAATGATTCCAGATAAAAGACACAGGAAGGAGTCGCTATTGCATTGATTTCCGTCACATTTACTTTGCTGCCGACAGCTACCACACACACCGTGACACCTGAAAATAATCACATTAACCTTTTCAGCTCGGCAGACCAAATCAGGCCCCGAGGTCATAATTTTTTTTCATGCTCAATTCAGCTGAGCATGGCATTTTTCCTATAATTCTCAAATTACTAACAACTGCAAATTCCTTCTTGCTAAACAAATTTTCATGCTCAGCTGAATTGAGCATGAAAAACGTTTTACAACCTCTGGGTCTAATACCTGTGCAACAAACTGGATCCGAAGGAGACGTGTAACGAGCCGTCTCAACATTGTTTTTACTATTTTAGACTGAAACCCCTATTTTCCTGAAGTGAACATGTCCAAATATATGTGTGGAAAAGTCCACTACAGAAACTCAGGAATATAATGGTTGTATTTTCTTGCAGATTATATTTTCATTTCCTTTAGGATAACTGGGGTCATTATTGTAAATTTGAAAATGGAATTCTGCTCATGTGTACGCTAGAAGGCGTAAGCAGCGCTGCAAACTTCATTACTGCTTATGAGGAGTCTCAATAAAACCGAGACTCCCATTTTCTATTTGTAATGTGTTGTTTGTTTCCAAAGGCAACCTTTTAGATTTTAATAACCCGTTTATGTATGTGGACTCTTCTACCTCACGTCTTTGGAACAGTCCATTTTCAGCACAAGGGGAGACTAGTTAGTTATTATGATTACATGTTATACATAATTTCATGTATTTAATTCAAATAGTGTAGACACAGATCAGATGCCGCTTCACAAAAGTTGCCTCTTTTTGTCGTAAATGGCGAAAAATCTATAAAGTATGTCCAGTCCCTTTGAAGTCCCTGAATTTACATATCGCTGTAGCCTATCATGTCCAAAAAGACATTCAGGTTAACCCTCGTCATGTTGAACATTACGAAAACACGCCTATTCAAATATACAGAAAATTTCACCTCCAAAAACTGAAGATTTTCAGATAAAAACATTTTTTCATATTTCTGCTAAAACATGAATTGTGGGTACTCGTTAGAACCGCCTCGGCGAGACGGTTCTAACGAATACCCACAATCAATGTTTTGAGCAGAAATAAGAAAAATAATGTATACCCCTGAAAACCCCAGTTTTACTATATAAAAGTGGGGTTTAAGGGGGTAAAAATTATAAAGGCATGTTTTCGTGATGATAAATAAAAATGTCACACACACATTTCTAATTGTCAGCCAATCAGATAACTTTACGCAGATTGTTGATATACATTAACATACTGTATGACAAACAGTGCAGGTCCAGATCAGTTGGCTTTTTCAGAAGCCTACTGATCTGGATCTACACCGTTTGTAAATTCAGGGTATATTCGGAGCAGGGCAAGGGTTATAACAATTAAAGACATTATTCTACGTGTGAACTAGAATGTATTACTCAATGAAAAAGTAAGTGAAAACAGGATCTAATTTCGGTAATACTGGTTGTCAACTTTTTTTATCCGTTTTCCACAGAAATACGAGTAGCATCACAAATACAATGTACAAGGAAACTAAACCTACTCGGTTCCGCTTTACTTAACTAATATACTTTTCACGGTTTCCTGTACGTTGTATTTTATGGTGAGTGGGCCAAAAAGATTGACAACCAAAATTACTTAAAATAGTTATAACTTGTATTTGTTTAAAGACATAATAGTTCCCACGTGTCACTAGCTGTTATTCATTAAACGACCTGAACTTCAAGTCACGTTCTAATTCAGTTACTGTCCTTTCGACATCACTCGGAAAGACGTTTTTTGTTTGGCGTTTTATTTTAAAATGAAAATATTTTGTTCTGATAGACCATATCTTATCAGAAACATTTATTTGTTTCTGTGTTCTGTTCTCAAATATGTACTCTAAAATTAAATTTACAGCCAAATATTGGTCTCACGGACCTGAGCAATTTCAATAGTAAAGTGATTTTGGCATTTTCATAAAAAAAAAAAAAAAAAAAAAAAAAAAAAAGCTTTTACTTTTCTGTTCTGAATTTGAATTATTGATGTTTCACAACAATATTGTGAAAATTTCAGAAAAAATTGAAAGAATGGAACCTGTTGAAAATCTGCCTCCAAGTTACCTAACCTACAGATTTCTGCATAATTTGCATTCAATTTTACTATGGGAACGAAAGTGAAAATATTTGACTTTTATCAATCAATGACTAGAATTTTTTTTTTTGTAGTTAAGACAAATGGTTTTGCATTAAATCATGACAAATGTTTTTAAATTTACTTCTTCTATGTAAATCGCCAAGCAAAAAACGACTTTCTGAAACATGTCGAAAGCACAGTAGACCAAGCTGATCTAGTGTGAAATAATACTAATAAAAAAAGAAACAACAAAAAAAAAAACAAAAAAAAACAAAAAAAAACAACTTTTGTCTGCTTATGTCTAAATTAAACATTGTTGAAGGTTACGTGCACTTTTTTTTTTTTTTTTTTTTTTTTTTTTGGCTTTCTCGCACACTAGGCCCCTTCTGGAAAATGATCTACTCTCAAAGGGAACAATTAGCTCCCAAGGAGAACCCATTCCTTTGAAGTAAGTTTTTGAAGTAAGACTCATTCTAACAAGGGAGGAAAATAATTGCAAAAGAGTTGCCTCCCCTGATTGCCCTGAAAATTATTCACTCGCCTCAAACATCAGGCTGAGAACTATATTTGCAAGTTTCATAAGTATTTTAGCCCACTCCATCACGAAAACATGCCTATATAATTTTGACCCCCTCAAATCCCACTTTTATATAGTAAAACTGGGGTTTACAGGGGTATACATTATTTCTCTTATTTCTGCTCGAAAACATAGAGTGTGGGTACTCGTTAGAACCGCCTCATCGAGGCGGTTCTAACGAGTATCCACAACCTATGTTTAGAGCAGAAATATGAAAAATATCAGAATTTTTTATCTGAAAATTTTCATTTATTGGTGCTAAAATTTTCAGTATGAATAGGCGTGTTTACGTAATGCGCGTGGGTATAAACGGCCTTTGAAAAGAGGACGTTTTCATTGTCCTGTCCTTTGTAAAGTGATAGGAAAAATGGTACTAAGCCATTAAATACAGTCGACTGATTATCAGCCTGTGCCAGCAGAAGAAAGTATACTTAATGGGAAGGGCCCATAAACCAGTACTTGTAGTTTGGAAGAAAGGCATTCATTAGCTTAGAATTTGCAACAAGTTTCATGAAAATTGACAAATCTATTTGAAAGTTTAAAAAAGTTTTAAAAACTTGGTAATGTGAGTCCAGAATGAGGCTGTTAGTTTATGACGTCATAAATTCACAATCAAAACTATCAAATAACAGGCATTCTGATTCAAGATCATTTTAGTGAAAGGCAAGTTTATATCACTTTTATTGCATATAATGAAAATTAACTGTTTTTAAGAGAAGACAACTTATCCTTATGCTTGAAATTAGCGATTTCTTATTTCGTCACGTGACATGACTGACAAAATGGCGGCCTCCTTAGTAAGCTATTGTGAAATGTACAAAAGGCCATATCTCCTAAACCACTCAACCGATTTACATAAAATTTGTGGCAAAATGTTTGCCTCTTTAACCCCTTTTTACTGAAGTGACAGTTAAAGCTTGTGGGCCCTTACCTTTAAAGAGAAAGTTTAAACCATCAGGAGAGGCAACTCTGTCAACAATGGTTTTGTCTCCCTTTAAAATAGTCTACTCTGTGAGGAAAGAATTTGTGGCCTGTGCGAGATAAAGTCTTTTAAGTCTTTTTTTTTTAGTATATTCCTTTTTAGAAGGCGTTAGATGTGCCGAAGAGCAAACAAGAATCCAGAAAAAATATCTCCCATGGCGGAAATGGCACAAAATATTCCATACATATCCAGCCGCCGTAAACTTGCATCTTATTTATATCTGAGATAAACAGTGGCACTAGAGGAAATGAAATCAATACAACTTCCGGTTATACGTACGCATGCGCTTCAGCTGGTAGGCAGGGCGAAGAGGACTTCCGCCGGCGTTTGCCGGACCGTCTGTTAGCATCCATACTACTTTTCTGTTTCTGTTTCTCCCACTCTGCAGAAACTGGGCTCTGGCTATTTTCAGTGCTATTGCAGTGGCTGTTTTTCTTCCTGCATTATTAAAAAAATAATGCGTTCCCTCAATAACGTCTTTCCAACTGACTTTCATGTTTGTATGTGTGTATAAAGAATATTCATAAGATGAAACTGAAATACATGTAGCACTAAACTATAGGAGTTTTCCAGGAAAAGATACAATCACGGAACAAGGCCTACCAAAGAGGAAGAGCAAATAAAGGCACCAGGAGGAAATATAACCATAACGGGCAGTACACAAGCCCCAAACCAAAGAAAAGCGAAGAAGCATTACGAAAACACGCCTATTCAAATACAATAAGAATTTTACCACCAAAATATGCAAATTTTCAGATGAAAAATTCTGATATTTTTCTTATTTCTGCTCCAAACATAGATTGTAGGTACTCGTTAGAACCGCCTCGATGAGGCGGTTCTAACGAGTACCCACAATCTATGTTTTTGAGCAGAAATAAGAAAAATAATGTATACCCCTGTAAACCCCAGTTTTACTATATAAAAGTGGGGTTTATGGTGGTCAAAATTATATAGGCATGTTTTCGTGATGCAGATCCCTTTTCCCTTAAGAGGTACAGTACTCATAGCTCCAGATAAGAGGGGTATCCACAAAATATTTCTCCACAAAATGTGGGTACTCATTAGAAGCGGCTCGGCGGGGCGCTTCTAATGAGTGCCACAACATGTTTTCGCAGAGAAACAAGAAAGCTATCAATTCTTTTCCGTTGAAAAAGCTCTTTCTGGAGCTATGGTACATGACAGAATCCACTAAATACAACAATAAGAAAAACATGATAACAATAAGACAAACAGAATAAATATATAAAAAAAAAGGCAGTCAGTTGCCATAATGCAACACAAAAAAAACAATACCATAATCATCTCAGAACAGTGAGTAGCAAATGTTAAGTGTATGGTGCTGGTGGGTGGTGTTAGTGGGTGGTGCTGATGGTTGGGGTTCATCAATTATACCAAATCTTCACCCTAGGTACAAATCAACAGGTGAAAACATCACAGAAATCAAACGAAATCAATTTAATTACTGTGATGAAACAATGGTTAGGGTCCTTGCCACATCGATCAGACACTGGCAGCCATGATGAATCCCCTATTTGAATCAAGGAAGGTCCGAACAAAGACACAACTTCAAGCATTAGCCCTCTAGTGAAAGGTGAAGGTCGTCACCATATCTGTAGATGTGCCTCTAATGTGAAAAAACGCCTATTCAAATATATTGAAAATTTCACCACCAAAAACTGAAAGTTTTCAATTATAAATTCTGATATTTTTCGTTTTTCTGCTCGAAACATAGATTGTGGGTATTCGTTAGGTCTGCTTGCCGAGGCGGTTCTAATGAGAACCAACATTTTTTTGTTTTTGAGCATTATTAGAAAAATAATGTATACCCCTGTTAACCCAAGTTTTACTATATAAAAGGGGTCAAAATTATATAGGTATGTTTCCGTGATGGAAAACGAAAGGTAGAATTCAGCCTCAAATCCGTCATGAAGCAGGAAATAACGTGCCGAGCATATTGAAATAAATTTAATACACTATTGATAAAACATCGCATATTACACGAAAAAAGAACTATAAGCACCATGCAATTGACTGTCAATCAGTATACTGTACACCCCTTGCATCGCTACACACCGAGTAAAATAAAGTATAACAAAACTATGATAAACAAAAGTCTTCAGTGGTACTTAGTTGGTAGTGAGCATATTGTATCTTACCTTTATCATAATTAATTCTGTCAATGGCATTTTTCACGGCCAAGGAACGTCTGTGATCGAAGAAACTAAACTCCACGTGAGTTTTCCTGGGCGTAGAAAATTCAATAAGCGCCACTCTGGAACGAGTCGGCGAAATCGTGCAATGCCACCTGTTGTTAATGTAATCAATTGTTATCTGTGAAAAGAAACATGCTTATGTCCATATAAACATTAACCTCTTTATAACACGGTTCGTTATAACACGGTTTTGGATAGAACACGGTTCAAAGATGGATCCTAAAAATGTATAGAGTATATAGAAAAATGACCATAAATGGTCATTTTTCTATATTATCTATACATTTTTGTTTGGATATAACACGGTTGTATAACTAACACGGTTTATGCTTTGGACCCAACAATAGTGTTATTAAGAGATTGTGGTGTACTTGATTAAAAGGACTTGGGACAGATGGCAGTCTGCTCGCTTCTTGTTGTGTAAAGTCCACCCGTTTTAACCCATTTATGCCCAGTGGACTCTTCTATCATACTCTTTATAACAGTTCTATTCCAAAAAGAAGGGGTATTTGGTTAGTGTTATTATTATCATGTTTTACAGAAACTCATGTATCTAATGTTAAAAGCGTTTCCTGTATATAATGCAAAACATGTAGACCCTGATCACACTCCGCGTTTTGCGGATTCTGATCTGGGACTACACTGTTTGCTAATGGCCCTTTTAATGGGACGCTAGGCATAAATGGGTTAACGCATAGTCAGAAGTTCTAACGGGCCACTTAGATTAGATTTTATCCACAGTCGAACCTCAATAGAAGCTCGAACACCGATGGCTTTTTTACCATGGCTAATTCGAACACGTTTTTTAGTCCCTACGGAAATTCTTCCGTTAGCCGCCCCCCCCCCCCCCCCCCTCCCCCCCAAAAAAAACAAAAAAAAAACAACAACAAATATATAGTGAAATTTTCTTTTTTATCATGAAATTGTATGTTGTGTGTACTCATCAGAATCGCCTCATCGAGGCGATTCTGATGAGTACACTCAACATACAATTATTGTCTAGAAAATCGAAAAGATTTCTATAAATTATAGCTATTTGCTTCCTGACCTGGCGCAGTGATTAACCTTTAGTGGCTCGAACTACCCATATCTCGAACACATTTCCATCGGCTAAGAATGTTTAAGCCGTACTAAATTTACTAAGGGTATGTGAGTGAAAACCAGTACAGAAGATGTCCAGGAAAAACCATAATTATAGAACATAGCCTGTCGATAAAATTTAAGAGGAAGCCGTAAGCCATGACAGACAGTACGGTTGAGCTTCAATGGCTCAAATATCTTTAGGACCATGGAAATTCGTTCGAGATATGGGTAGTTTGAGCCACTGAAGGTTAATCATGGCGCTAGGTCAGGAAGCAAATAGCGATAATTTAGGGAAATCTGCTTCGATTTTTGTATGCAATAATTCTATGTTGAGTGGTGTACTCATAAGAATCGCCTCGATGGGGCGATTCTAATGAGTACACAGAACAAACAATTTTTTTTTATAAAATAAGAAAATTTCCCTAAATATTTGTTTTCTTGGACTATCGGAAGAAACTCGTAGGGACTGAAAAACGAATTAGCCATGGCAAACGAGCCATCGGTGTTCGAGCTATTATGGTTCGACTGTATATAAACCAAAGCAATCAGCTCTCTCTTTGCGATTTGAAGATGTGGTAGGTGCACTGTATGTAAGGGTTTGTTTGCTCTTCCTTTTGATGCGATTGGTAGATTATCTTCTGTGAGTGTGGCTCTCTCTGGACAGGTTCTATACTATTTTTCAGGCATATTCATTAACTCTGTTGGCGCAAAATTTCGGACTACACTTGTCTTTTTTTTTTCTTAACAAACTATCAATTGGAAAGAAGTTTATATGTATAAGGACTGACTGTCAAACCGCGTAGATCCTGATGAGACGGCTCATATGAGCCGTCTCATCTGGATCTATGCCGTTTGCAAAAAACCTATTGTTATCGCCTATGGCTGTGTAAAAGTTGAACAAATTAAAAAAATAAATAAAATTTGCGAAAACATAAATACACGTATAATGTTTAAGGAAAACTTCAGTCTGTAGATTATCCTGTTTGTAAAAGCCGCAGTATTTAGTTCGGAATGATGTTTGAACGTACTGAAATGCGTAAATATTTCTAGCTAGTTTGAATCAAGTTCTGTAGAGTACATGTAACTCATCAAATAGTCGGATGTGATTCCACTAAGCTGCAAATCGCCTTCGTAGCTCCAGAGGCTGTAGACATTGAGTGTAAGGTATTCGATATTTTGTAGTCAATTACTTCAGAATTCGCAAAAAATTCCAGTCGAACCAGTGGTTGGAACATCTTCGGGACCATGGAAGTTTGTTCTATTCTAAAGGGCAAGATTTTGCTTCCTCACGCACGAGTCCATAATTCCAGTCACGTAAACATACTATATAATTTTGACCCCTTCAAATCCCACTTTTATATAGTAAAACTGGGGTTTACAGGGGTATACATTATTTTTTCTTATTTCTGCTAAACCATAGATTGTGGGTACTCGTTAGAACCGCCTCGGCGAGGCGGTTCTAACGAGTACCCACAATCTATGTTTTGAGCAAAAATATGAAAAATATCAGATTTTTTTTATCTGAAAACTTGCAGTTTTTGGTGGTGAAATTTTCAATATATTTGAATAGGCGTGTTTTCGTAATGCGGCTGATATATCATCTGTTGGCGGAAAACAATGACACTTGCTGGCTTTTTTTTTTTTTTTTTTTTCGTCTTTCCAGCGCGGATTGGTGTTTTCCTTCCTCCATTGTAGAAGATGGAAATGCAAATCATCACCACTGTTTGCATACGGTGATAGTTAAATGGAATTTTATGAGTTTCTATTCCTGTTTTTCTGACGGTTGGTGGGCGGAACAAATCATAATTTTCGCCACCATTTGATTAATCAATATTTTGATCATGGGTTCGGCTTCGGCTTCGGAAAACAGTCGTTAATTTCCGTACCGGCAGTGACATTTAGTGAAACTGAATATTCTTACCTTAAGTGCCTCTTTGGCTTTGTTAAACTCCCTTTTACCGACGCTACCACTGCTGTCTAATAATATCTGAAAGTCCAGGTACCTGCTACAGACCCAAGTTCGTCGCCAAAAAGTTGGCCTCATTAGAGCGTCCAGTATATACGCTATTTTTCGTGCTGTATCCTTGCCAGCATCTGACAGCTCTGATTGCGCTGAAACTGATCAACAATACATATTTTCCCCAGTTTTACCCTAAATATTGGTGCACTTTAAGGAGACGTGACATTTTCAGGAGACGTGACACTTTCAGGAGACGTGACACCTTCAGGGGAAGCAACTGTATCAAAATGGTTTGTCTCCTTTCTGAAAAGGGGTCTAATCTAAAAGAAACAATTTGCTCTCGGAGCAAATTCTTTTCTTTCGAATAGATCCCTTTCCAGAAGGAGCGTTGAACTGCGCTACTTGAATTGACCCCAATTGGGGTCTAAAGAGGAGGTTTTGCGCACAGGAAAGGAAAGAAAATATTTACAAAAGATGTTTCCTTTGTAGAACATGGTGGAAAATCTAACAAGTACATCGTGTCTCCTTAACCCATTGAAGATTGGAGACCCCTAAACGGGTAACTGGCAAACAGAGCAGACCCAGATCAGACGCCGCAGAACGCGGCGTCTGATCAGGGTTTCCACTGTTTGCAAATAGTTCAACCGTTTTTCTTCAGGAATATCACCCTTAGCCTGACAAACCTAAAATCGAAAATGGACTCTTCCAATATATGGTGTGGAAGAGTTTATTCAGTCTTTAATGGGTTTACTGGTCCTTAGAGTTCATAAAGTCCGTTCTACTATTCGTTGATGTCAAAAAATTGCTTGATGAGTGGCAAGCAGTGTGCACCCTAATCAGACGCCCGCAGCACGCGGCGCCTTACCTAAGCGTGCACCATTTGCTCAGGTATGTCTGGTCCAATACATGGTACGATTAAAATGCGCTGCGTTGGCTTTCATTCTTTTATTGCGTCGCAGCTATTCATTTTGGTAAACAACTGCCTGATTCTCAGGCTATTTTGTTTCGTGGCTATTGAGGTTGCTTGGCGAAGATGTCTACTCTTCGCTTCTCCTATGTAAACCTTTCCTGTATGATGTCTGCAGCTGGTACATTTTGCAGCAATGGCGGTGCATGTTTGCTTAGTGGAGGACACTTAAGGGCAAGATTTAAATCGGGTGAAACTGATTCTTACTGCTGACCGTTACAAGGACATCTTCGCCGTTTTCATGATCGATCTCCACGTAAGAATCGTGGGGATCGAACCCGTGACCGCCAGATCACCGGTCTGGCGTCATTCAACTGAGCCACCTTTCTGCATAAATATATGTGGCGATATCCATTATCATGAAGCACAGCCTTCTTGAGACTCCGACAGGACCCAACAGGCATACAACGTTGATACAACGTCGATTTAACTTTGAATTGACGTTGTTTCAACGTTGTGTGTCCCTTAAGAAGACAATATGAGGAACACACAATGACAAAACAAACGCCACAAAACCACTGACTCACGAACAAAAAGGAACTGTAACAGGAACGGTCAATAGAAAAAACTACCGACTTTATTTATATTTTTCCAAGGATCCATCCTTTTAGAATTTATAAACGTTGTACAAATCCCACCGGGCACAAAACATTTAAACAACATCGATTCAACGTTCATTCAACGTCTTGACCTTGTTTCAACGTTGTGTGCCTGCTGGGATGTTATGTAATATCATCATTAAACCATTTATACGTAGTCGACTTTTCGTCATCTCTCTTAGGACTGGTTTATTTCTAAATTAAGGGGTGTCTGTTTTATTTATTGTTATCATTTCTAATAAAAATCCCTGTACTTTATGCAAACAGTGTAGACCCTGATCAGATGCCGCGTGATCTTGGTTTACACGTTTTGGCAATGTCCCTTTTATGTGACGCTAGTCAAAAATGTGTTAAGATACAAATGCTAGAAACGCATTACGAAAACATGCCTATTCAAATATACTGAAATTTTACCACCAAACATCTTAAAATTTTCAGACAAAAATTTCTGATATTTTTCATATTTCTGCTCAAAACATAGATTGTGAGTACTCGTTAGGACCGCCTCGATGAGGCGGTTCTAACGAGTACCCACAATCTATGTTTTTATGCAGAAATAAGAAAACTAATATTTACCCCTGTAAACCCCAGTGTTACTATATAAAAGTGGGGTTTAAGGGGGTCAATATTATATAGGCATGTTTTCGTGACGGTACAGCCACTTGGCTAGAGGTTTTGCGCCAGTAAAACTGATTTAGGTCCCGCCCCTCCCCCTCCCCTCAGTAGTTTTCAACTATTTCAAGGCGGTTCCTTGTCTGTATGTGCGTGGTTTCATACGTGGCGTTTGTTATCAATATTTAAATCAAATACAATGTAATTTTTTCTATTTAAACATAACATCTTACCTTGACATGTACAGATAAAGCCGATCACAATTAAACATGCCGTAAAATACTCCATTGAACGACTTTCTGATCAAGAACTAGATTGTAAATCTCTTGAAGAGAGGAAGTCTGCAACAACTTACATGGGGACCAGTGACTAATAAAAAAACGTTATTATTCCGTATGGGCCGCGTCAAGTGAAAAAGTGCCTTCGAGCATGCGCAAAATGTGAAGAGTCACATCATTCTGCACATGCGCAAAGTCTCATCCGGGCAAAATTTGCTCTCCATGTTACTTTCTATAATATCCAGTGATTCTGTTTGTAGACAACGAAGGCCCAGATCAGCCTGCGCGAATGCGCAGGCTGATCCGGCCTTTGCTGTCTGCATATGCCCGAAGACCCGTGCGCGGTCCATACGCAGGCTAAACGCTTTAGGCATTTGCGCTTTGTCCGCCATAATCTACTGTCTTTAAGTAATTTGCAAGTTAAATGCACTGTGCAGACGAGTATCGAAAAACCTAATCATACTACATGAATGCGCTGGCTGGTGAGAGTTTTCGCTGTTCTCACACGTAAAAGGTTGGTTTTCACAAAGAAGACATTCATGTAACAAACCCATACATTTGTGTATAAGCCTCGTTTTGAGAGAAAAGGCTGTTCGTACTTTCCGTCGAATCAATATTTCAGTGTGCATGCCCGGCCCCTAGCAAGGCCACCTGTCTAGTTCTTTGGCTAAATTTTTTACTTTGCCTAACGCTTACGTGAGCGAACAGCACTGAGGCTGGCAAGACTGCGTGGATGCGCAGGCTCGCCTGAACCTTTGCTGTTCGCAGCTGCTATGAATATTCTTTTCCCATGACGTGGCTCATATTTCATTAAGCATGCGCATTAGAAAGAATGATAGAGCGGGCAATTTATCACAGAAGAAAAGAATATTAAGGGACTTTACTAAAGAAGTCCGTACGTCTTAACAATTTCGTTTGAGAACCGTCAAAGAAAGCCACAATGCTATTACAAATGTATATGTAGTTGTCTTCTAAAATGCATGTTCTAACTTTTCGTGAGAAAAAAATACATATTTAAGATGCAATGTAAAATGTAAGTTGTACGACTATTCACAGCAGTATGGAAGTTCAAAATGTAGTAAATGATTGAGCAACTCAGTCAAACAGGTTGGCGCATGTTATTAACATCTCATTTGTTATAATTCGGGAGGCGTCAAGTGAAAAATAAAAGTGTCTTCGAACTTGCGCAAAAGCACAGATTCAGATCATCCTACGCATGCGCAAAGTACTATCCGGGCCTTTGCTCTCCATTCATATATTCTGTAGTACCTAATGAGCCTGTTAGCGGACAGTGACTGCCCTGATCAGACTGCAAGGTTATACAGGCTGAACTGGGCCTTCGCTGTACGAATATGTCCGAAGACACGTTTTCGAATGGCGCGGCCTAAAATGTATTGGCCTTGGTACAAATATACTAGCCTTGGTACATATTTTCCCAGGAGATGAAAATTTTCTTTCAGTGTGACCTAGTTTGAGAATGAAAGGACACAGTGGTCTCCCTTGAAAGTGTATCCATCAACTTGAGCAGGGAGATCTAGGCTTTTCTGGTACATGGCCTATAGCTTGCGAGATAATTTGTAGAAAATGATCAGACCTGTTTTCTGGAAAAATAAGAAATATATTTGTTGAAATTTTTACCCAGAGTGCTAAGCGTTAAGGAAGTGCCACAATCGCAGTCTACCGAGCAAAAGCGAACGAACAAGAACATTAACCACCCAGGTAAACCCGAGATCGCGATATAATAGGCCATGAGGATTTCGGAGGTAAACAAACACAGACACGGCGGGCCAGGGTCTGTATTTATCCATGTCTATTTCTTATAGATCAGCCTTGCGGAAGGAAAAAAATAAAACAAACTTAGATACCGTTTCTAAATAGAATGATGACAACACGGAATGCGTTAGATTTATTTGAATATACCTTCTGTGTCATGATTGAAAGAAAGTGTACGGTTACAAGACTGTCTTTATTGAATTTATCAAGTTTCACATGTTTATTCATGATGTTATATATTTGTAAAGTAGTGATTATTTTAATATTGATGCTAGATGAATTTGTCGAAGTCTGCCAAATTTTAGTTTGCTTTTGTTTTAACTTATTGGTTACAATGTACATTTTACAACCCTCAATGAATTTAAGATGTATCGAAATGTAAACTGAGTAGGGTTGATTCCATAAACAATATATTCTATAGAATTAATATCAAATCACATCAGAAATTGTTAATACTAGCAGAACTATTTACATGTAAATCAAATTCGTCGTCCGAGGTTTACCTTTTGGTTAATCTTCCTTAACTTTGATACCCTTAGAGATGTTTTGATTAAATATTTGATAGGGATGAAGAGAAGGATCCGTAGACCTGTCTTATGCAAGAGAGACAACCCTCACTGTCTTTCGTCAGCGGTTTACCTTTTGGTTCACTAAAAATCTTTTGATTAACCTTCCATAACTTTGATATCTTTTGAGATATTTTGATAATATTCGGGAGGGGTGAAAAGGAGGACCCGTAGGCGTGTCATATGTAAGAAAGACAACTCTCAAAGTCTCTCGTCAGAGGTTTATCTTTTGATTAACCAAAAACCTTTTGATTAATTTTCCATAACTTTGATACCCTTAGATATTTTGATAATATTTGGTAGGAATGAAAAGGAGGACCCGTAGGTGAGTCGTATGCAAGAGACAAATCTCACTGTCTTCGTTATGTACTTTATCTCCCCCAAAGCTGAAATCTTGTGCAGGTCATAACTCCCATACTGCTTGAGATCATTTGATAATATTTGGTAGGGACATATACAAGGTCAAGTAGGAGTGTCACATGTAAGAAGAGCATCTCTTTCTCGATTTTTTTTTCTAGTTATCTCTCTTGAATGTAATTCTAAGCCGAATTCTTGTTCTCACCATAACTTCTTGATGGTTTAAAATATTTTGATAATATTTGGTAGAGTCATAGATAAGGACGAGTTGGCGTATCACGTGCAAGAGAGACAAATCACACTTTCTTTGTTATGTAATTAATTCCCCTAAAACCAAACACTTGTACGGGCAATAACTCCCATATTGTTTGAGATAATTTGGTAATATTTGTCAGGGATATAGGTCACGTAGGAGTGTCACATGCAAGAAGGACAACTCTTGCTTTATTTTTTTTTTCTTTTTTTTCTGAATGAATTTCCAAGCAAAATTCTTGTGCACTTTACAACTTCGTAATGGTTTGATTTTTTTTTATCATATTTGATAGAGGGGTAGATATGGACCAGTAGGCGTGTAGAGTGCAGGAGGCAACTCTCACGTTCTTCCTTATGACCTTATCTCCCCTAAAGCCGAAATCTTGTTCCGGTCATAACTCTCATAAAGTTTGAAATATTTGGTAGTGACATATATCAGGTCAAGTAGGAGTGTCACATGCATGATAGACAACTTTTGTTTTATTTTTTCTAGTTATCTCCCTTTGAATAAATTTCTAAGCCAAATTTCTGTGCACACAAAACTAAGAAGTGACGGTTTGGTCGTGGGGTGGGGGTTGTGGGGCGGGGAGTGTGAGTGGGATTTGCCACCTGTTCTGATGGCTATATTTTAGCCTCTTCTATATACTTACCAGTGACCACATGTAACCATCAGTAATGTTTGTGGCCCGGTCAATCCGTCTTTTCACATTTTCGACATCTCAAGAATTGTGTCCGTTTGAGCTAAAACTTGGTGGAACTGGCATTAAGAAGAATGATTTTGTCAGCCGGAGTAAGTACCCTGTACTAAAATAGTACTGAATCACCCGTCGATAATGCCGTTAGGCACTTTCTTATTTGTTACTGATGAAAAATCGATTGATTTTACAGTATAAATTTCAACTATTATCTGGGAAATAAACGGATTAAAAGACATCAAATTAAAGTAAAGTGTCTTTCTAAAACTTTGTAAAGTTGTCCTGCAAATGCTTTGGAAAAGTAGGGCTATGCTGGATTTGCCCTGACCTTCTGTCATTCCTTCCTTCCTTCCATCCGTCATTCCGTCCGTCCTCATCAGATAAATTTTCGTCACACTTTTCTCAACAACTGTTAGGGTTACAAAGTTGAAACTTGATACACGCGTGGACAGTGGGTTGATGTATGTTGAATACCGGAATCAGGTCAAGGGCCCATAAGCCTTGGAGTTACATTCCTTGATAGGTTTTACAATTTACCATTAATGAAAAAAAAATCGTTACAGATTCCTTAAGAACTATGAAAGTTGTAAAGTTGAAACTTTATACGAGGGTCCTGCAAAAAAGTTTTGTCACTGGGTTCGGATTACTTCAGTGCTACGTTTTATCAAACATATTTTTATTACAAACCTTCAAAGTATTCCCCCTTTACTGAAACACTTTTTTGTAACCTTTTTATCTAGTCGCGAAAAGCAGATAAATAGTCTTCTTTTGGTATCTGTTGGAGACACTGATAAATAGCGCTGCCAAGAGAACTTCTAGACGTATACTTATTTCCAGAAAACATTTTCTTAAGCCTTGGAAATAAAAAGAAGTCACAGGGACTCAGGTCAGGTGAGTAAGGTGGATGGTTTAACACTTTCGCCTTTTCAGAAGCCAATAAAGACTTAACAACCTCACACTTATGAGAGAAGGCGTTGTTATGTAAAAGGAGGGACTCCTGACCATTCTTTGCTTGTTCGTTTCTTATTGTAACAAGTAAATTGGTCAGTGCATATGACTGCATCTATTTCAATTTGAAATAACTCAGTCAGCTGGACAGCAATTCGAACGAAATAAACGGGTATCGTTAGCTACTGAACACACCATTCAAAAGCAGTGAAGCATTTTAAAATATACCTGGGATAAAACCAAGAAAGCCTAATAGTGACAGACCTTTTTGCATGACCCTCGTACACACATGGACAGTGCGCTGGTTTATAGTTTGGGTACTTTACCAGGGTTGGTGACTGGTTGTGTCTTAGTTCCAGTCCTCCGTCGGACAGTCAATGGCTTGGGGGTAACTTAGGGGTAATTTTGGCACGGGTGTGCGAGCCAGTATTTCAAAACCTATCCCATTCATATACCTGGCCTTCGAAACAAACGGACCCATTCATATACTTGATCATCCAAACTGTTGACCTATTCATATACTGCCCTTTGATTTTTTGTACCCATTTTTAGCTGGTTATTACACAAATATCACAGTCAATTCATGTAATACCAAGAGGATAAGCAGCCTCGAAAAATCTCTGAGCGAAAAATATGTGCATATACCAGGATGTCAGAAAAATGGAACTTTTCACATAGGAATCCAGAAAAATCGGGCCATTCATATACTTTTTGTTGAAAAAAGGGGGCTAATCATATACATGGCAGCGCTAAAAAAGGGGGCTATTCGGCACGCACATCCGTACTATGCCATATATAGGAAGTAACCCCATCCCCGCCCGCCCCACGAGGTCAATGGCTGAAGTGTTTGCCACGAGTCCTCATTCTTGTTTCATCACACTGATATCTCAGTAAAGATACAGCGCTTTCTTCTCAAAACCTTGTCTGGTTATTAGAAAACTCAAAGAACCAGTCATTTATCACAGGAGAAGCCAAAAGGCAACAAAATGCCTTGCATTAATAATGACGGAACACAGATCAGATCCTGTTAAAACAAACACATCGCACCAAAATTAATATGGTTACGACGGTTAGCGGCCCAAGGGAAATCACCTAGTATTCCAATTTAGTGCTGCGACGAATTAGTTGCTTCCCTTACATTGAGGCAAGGTGTTTCTCCTTTGAGCAGCTACAGCCCAACACTTCTGTGAAGGAAGGCGATTTTGTTGTTTATTCTATATTCTATTCTGCTGCTTCACACTGCTAACCTGATTTCAGATTTCTTCATCATACCTGTTGTCATTTTTGTAGATAGCTCTATAGTTTCTGGTCAGCACTGAGAGAAATGGCAAATTTCGTTTTGTTTGGTTCTTAAGGTAAAAGTTATGCTGTTATATACAATTACCATTAATTCAATGGACCGATGCCAGTCAACAGCTGAAGTAGAACAATGGTAAAGAAGCTGTGGAGCGCTGGTAAAGTGTCGGATTCAAGATTGAGAGCTTTGAGGGTTCGATCCCAGCGAGTCCCAAGTACTGTGTCCTTGAGCAAGACACTTTAAACTCATTGCTTAGTACTGGCATCTGTTCAGGAAGGCCAAAATAGCTCGCGAGGGTGAAGCAGAATTTGAAGACAGCCACAATTTGTCCCAGCAGGCAAACATCGTTGAAACAACGTTGATTCAACGTCGTTGAATCAACGTTGTTTCAACGATGTGTGCCTGCTGGGAAAGAACATTGCCTACCAATGACACCAAGAGAAAGAGCAAACGAACTATGACAGACAGAATACAAGCCACAAACCAAGAAAAGCAAAGCGACCAGTTCATTTTTTCTTTAACTATCTTCTTTTATTGACAAGCAGAATGACAGACAGACATTTTCCTTTTGGATTTATTACCCGCATACTTTTTCTGACCCTTGTAAATTCAATGCACAGTTCATCAAGAATACAATCGACTCCCGTTATCTCGAATTCCAAGGGACTCACTGAAACACTTCGAGATATCCGTACTTCGACATATCAGAGTTGAGAGAGTGAGGAAAACAATAAATTGAACAACCACATTTAACAAATAGATATGTAATTTGACTCCTGAAGTTAGAAATATATATATGAAATAATGTGGAAAAGGGGAGAAATTGCTCCTGAGGAGCAATTTCTCCTCTTTTCCACATTATTTTGTTACCAGTTGTCATAGTTTCATGTTAAAACAGGGACCAGATTTTCACTTCGAGATAAGCGGTAATTCGAAATAAGCGAGTTCGAGATAACGAGGTTCGACTGTATTAACCTTTACTACTCCCTTGGCTTATTCAGCAGACGACAAATTGATGACATTTTTGTTATTTTACCCGACATTTCATGCAAATTGTCTGGATAGAATTTACATGAAATGTCACAACCTGTTTTCTGGGAAAAACATGGAAAATATTTCAATGTTTCCTGCTGAATTAGACAAGGGAATGGTAAAACTTAATATTCTTAATAAACTGTGCACTGAATTTAAAGACATACATTACGAAAACATGCCTATTCAAATATATTGAACTTTTCACCATCAAAAAATGAAAATTTTCAGATAAAAAATTCTGATATTTTTCATATTTCTGCTGAAAACATATATTGTGGGTACTCGTTAGAACCGCCTCGACGAGTGGGGCGGTGGAGATAGTTTCAAAATATTTTGTTACCCTTTTCTGAAAAGGGGTATACTGTAAAAGAAAAGAATTTGCTTCATTTGGGAGAAAAAAATCTTTCCTTTTAGAGTATACCCTTTTTCAGAAGGGTCTTGGTGTGCTGGGAAACAAACAGGAAGACACAAAATTGTCTCCCATGGCGGAAATGACGGAAAATCTAATAGGTGTATCAAATCCACTTAAAATCATGAACTGATCACAAGTAGTCATTGACTAATCATGCAAATGATATTTGGTGCGGGAAAAGTTCCCTTATCGCTTAGCCCAAGTGAGGTTAGTCAGATAAATGCCCTTGTTACCAGTTTACAAATTCGCTTTTTTATTGCAGATTTCATAGATAATAATTTTATTTGCAAAAGGCCTGTCGGCCCATGAGTTACACTCAAGACAAGAACAGTACAATGTAAACATGATAGATAGATAGATAGATAGATAGATAGATGGCACTGGTCCGAATTCGCATTTGCGCAGGTTTATCTTGGCCTTCGTTGTTTGTATATTGCGCATAAACCCCTTTTCGCACTTTGCTTATCTGTTATATATGCTTTAGTTACCGTAAGTATTCGGACATCTTAACTCCTTACTATACTTGTTTTAAAATTCGAACATAACAATTCGAACGTGTTCTGCGGCGTTCGACCTACACTGTTGATCAGGACCCAGGTTTACAGACGTTCTGCGCTTTCACATAAAAGCTGATGTTCAACGATGAAAATAGTAAGTACAGGTCGATATCGTCTATAGAACTTACATGAAACTATTCATTTTAATTGTCTTTAAATATCTTCTTTGTATCTTACATTTTCGGATCTTAAGTTAACCTATTTATGCCTAGCGTCATATAAAAGGGACTTCTACATAGATCTATAGCGGGCCGTTATCGGCCCGTCAGGGTAGCTGACGGGCCAATAACGGCCCGCTATAGATTTCTAGTGAAAGCTAGCTGGGATCGGCAGTGTAGCCCCAGATCAGACGCTTAAGAATGAGGCGTCTGATCAGGGTCTATACTGTTTGCATTAAATGCAGGACTTATAATATAATAACATGATAATAATAATAATAAAATAATCCAGATACCCGTTCTACTGAATTGAACGAGTCCAAAGACTTAAGGTAGAAGAGTCCACTCGACATAATGGGTTAAGGTAGACCTTAACTCAGAAGAATGATTGTAAACCTGGGCCCTGACCCATGTGATCAAGGGCTACTAACATTTACAGAGCACCGGTCAGGCAACTAGCAAGTATTAGCCATTTGAACCGCGGAAAAAAAAAATATATATATATATATATATATATATAGGAGGAAATCAATAATAATCTCATCACGAAAACATGCCTATATAATTTTGACCCCCTTAAACACCACTTTTATACAGTAAAACTGGGGTTTAAAGGGGTACATGTATACATTATTTTTCTTATTTCTGCTCGTCGATGTGGTTCTAACGAGTACACACAATCTAAGTTTTGAGCAGAAACATGATATATATCAGAATTTTTTTATCTGAAAATTTTCATTTTTGGTGATTACATTTTCAGTATATTTGAATAGGCGTGTTTTCGTATTGTGAAGCCTCTATGTCCGAATACTTAGGGTAAGTACATGTACAATAAGCTCTCTTATTAACGCTTAGTATGTTGGGTAAACTTTCAGCAGACGACATTTTGAAATATTTTTCTTATTTTTCCCAGACAATAGGACGACTATTCCTGCAAATGGTCTCCTTAGGACTTTAGGAGACCATATGCATGGAATGTCGGATCCTATTTTCTAGTATAATAAGAAAATATAATAAATTTGCCGCCTGCTGACGTTTGATCATATCAGTGTTGTGAATTTCATTGGATAATAATAGTTTGCTTATTTCCTGGAAGTTTGTAAGAAGTGATTTCTCTTCACACTGTTTACTAGAATTCGTCAGCCACTCGCTAGAACTTGATTCCACTAAAGAAGCTTGGGTTTATTCGAGACGAGCTGTCACCAACTTCGGCGGCAAATTCCACAACATTCACGTAGGCGGAATAGGACGTTACTTTGAAAACGCAGTCTGGATCCCCTATTTTGTTGATTTCAGCCATATTGATATTTGTACCGACGGCGACGACACAGACTGTTACATCTGAAAAAAAAAAAAAAAAAAAACATCAACAAGTGAAAAAACTGTTAACAAAATATAAATGAATATACCCAGAAAATACCACAATCACCATCACAAAAACATGCCTATATATTTTTACCCCCTTAAACCCCATGTAGTAAAACTGGGGTTTACAGGGGTATACATTATTTTTCTTATTTCTGCTCAAAAACATAGATAGTGGGTACTCGTTAGAACCGCCTCGTCGAGGCGGTTCTAACGAGTGCCCACAATCTATGTTTTGAGCAGAAATAAGAAGAATATCAGAGTTTTTATTTGAAAACTTTCAGTTTTTGGAGGTGAAATTTTCAATATATTTGAATAGGCATGTTTTCGTAATGCGAAGCATAGCCCTCCAGAGGCTCCAGATGATGAGGCCGTTTTGAGGCGCTTGTGATGAGTACAACATACGCTTTCTTCGATACACATGAAAATCTCATAATCTGGATACTTTTCTTAGCAAGAGCTATGAAGTCCTTGTCGTAGGACAAAGTAATTTGATTCTCACGTGTCCTCGGGGAAATGGGCTTTAAGAGAGACTGACAGGTAGACGAAAAGGGAGACAAATTATTTTGCACCCTTCCGGAAATAATTTATGATCTCTCCTTTGAGCAAATTCGATCCTTTTAGGGTAGACTCAATTTTAGAAGAGACTTGGCGTGCACGAAAGCAATCAGGAAGGCATAATTTTGCAGCCCTCCCCCACCCACCCCTTCCCACAATTTGCTTTTCAATCCCGCCGAATATCTTGCACGTTTATTTAGTCCCATTAACACAAGATACTGCGAGATATTCACCCGAATGGACTATTTACCTGAGGTCTTTGGACAGGTTCATTTCTAATAGGAAGGATGTATATTGAGTTGTTTTTTTTATTTAAACATATTTTATTCAGATTTTAATTTGACATGCAACAGACAATACACACAAGAAGAAAGTTTAAAGGATTTGGTGTGAAAGCAATACGCTTATATGATTCCGTTCCAGATTACAAAATGTAGTTGTACAGAGAAATGGCAAGTCGATTACAACTGAAAATGTAGTTGTGCAGAGAAAAGGCAGATCAAATATAAAATGTGACAAGTGTATACTGATGTTGAGTACTTTATTACATAATATGTAAGGACAAGTGATAAATATTTGCACTTTTAAATACTGCGTACATTTTTATATAATAATACACGTACATGCATACATGAAAACTAGTACCTAACGTAATGAAATGAACGGGGGAAAAAAAAGAAAGAAAACATGAAGACAACACGTTCAGCAACTTTTTCTAAACAGCGCAAGAGAGAAATAATTAGACACAGAAGATTTGTCTCTGTTTTTTTGAAGATAGGGCACAACAAAGCTCTTTCCAGATCTCGGGGGAAAATACCAAGCCGCAGGGATTGTTTTAACAACGAGCATAAAGAAAAAGATAGTTGATAAGGTAGCTCAAGAAGTATGCAATTGTTAATACCGTCAGGTCCTACAACTTTGCCAAGTGGAAGAGATTTCATAAGAAATTCGACTTCTAAAGGGGTAACACGAACAGCTGAAAGAGTGTCATTAGTGTATGTAAAGTCCGATATTCGGAACTGATGCATTACAATCGACTTATAAAGTCTGTTCATGAAAGAAATTACATGTATTCAGCAGATTTGCTTTGTCAGTTTCTTCCGAGAAAACGTAGCCATCTTTTTCCAAGGTTGGTACAGAAGATTGTAAAGAAGGTGGAATAAAGGTTTCAAGAGCGGGCCACCAGTCTTTAGACGATGATGTTTCTGATGTAAGTTTGTTAAAAAGTTTATAGATATAGTATTGCTTGGACTGCCGAATATTTTCTGTTACCTTATTTCTAATATTCTTAGATTTATCCTTTGATCTCGATTTAACTGCTTTGCCTTTCTGGTTTAAGCTGTTTTACATTTTTGCTTTGCTTTTTGGAAAACTCGTTCCGGTTTTAGTCTGTATTTGTCCTCGTTTTCAGGGCTTAGTCATCTTTAGAAACAGGAATAATCGGAAAATCTGTCTACTGCCGTCAAAGACCATTGATACGGCGGTCGTGTATATTCACACGCCTGCGGGTATATAAGGTGTCGGACAACCGGCAGACGGGTGAATAACCAGTGACTGCTGTCATGGCGGCCGTATATGAAACATGAATTTTGACCAGTAGCTCGATTACTATATGGAATATTTTGATGAAATTTTACAGATGCATGGAATACTTTTGCATACATGTATTCTGGTTTTGAGCTGTCTGCTCTTGATATCTATGGAAAGAAAATCAGTTTTGGGCCAAAATTCTTTTTATGGAATATCTTAATCCATTGTAGGCTGGAATAGATCCCTCTCTTCCTCCCTCACCCGCCCCTCCGCCCCCCCCCCCCCCCCCCCAAATACACACACACACACACACATATATCCCACACACTATATACGGGAAGAGTCCAATTTCAATTTTAGGTACATCTGGCTCTGAGATTTAGATATTCCTAGAGAAAAATGGCTAAACTTTTTGCAAACAGTAGATACCCTAATCAGACGCCGCGTTCTGCGGCGTCTGATCTTGGTATGCACTGTTTAACAAGTACCCTTTTAGGGTTATCCAGATTACAATGGGTTAATGAAATTTTATGCTGTAATGAATACTAAGGCCAAAGGTCACTACTCTGGTCATTTAAGTTCTTAATTTATCTGTCCTTAATGTATGTAATAATTAGTTTTTTCCCTGTATATGTTACCAAATACTTCAAGTACATGTATTTAAAAATCTGAATTTACTATCAACATCGCCATTGTAAAGTAGTAAAATGCATTACTCAACCACTGGAAAGCATGCTATCGGAAAAGGGAGAGTAAGGCAGGGGAATATCGGCCACCTTTCGAAAACCTCTCCCTTAGAACCTTTGTGTCATATTTTCAAAGTCTCGATCAACTAAAATTTTATAAAGCTACACCAGATTCACATAAAGAGATAACGTTTTGATAATTGTTATATCCAAGAGCCGGTATATTGGCTGGTTTAATGTGAAGGTTGTTACGGGGTGATACACCCCGTAACAACCCTCACATTAAACCAGCCAATATACAGTCAAACAGATTCATTCATCGGTATAAAATATCTCGACTTGGACATACTATTTGGATGAAGTTCCGTCATTTAACAATACAATTGACATTCATTTACCCTTTTTGCTATTCCCAGTATGCCCCAAATAGTGGCAAGGACATGCTTTGAAAAAACAAAACAAAAAAAAAACGGATGTTCACGAATGACACAAGTGAAAATTTCCTCGTACACCAGCCTGGTGTCGGTCTCGGTGGCTCAGTTGGATGCGCCGTCCGACTGGAGACCAGGAGGTCGCGGGTTCAACCCCCGCCGAGGTCGGCAACATTCTTTCGTGGAGATTGATCATGAAATATTTTCAACGGTCATTCTCTCCCTTCCGCTGATTCAAGAAGGGCAGTTGTCAGTTTCTGGCGAAAGAATGTGCACAATACTGTTTAACCGCTTAGAGGACTAAACCTGCCCAGTAAACGTGTGGTTAGGTAAACTGACCGCGCTCGACATGACCCCATTGGGTTGACTGGGCCGTAAAACCTCAACACACACACACACCAGCCTGGTAACGACAAGCCTTGTCGCATAAGCACATTACTGGATGCAGTTTCTAAGGTCAAGGCGCAGTCAGCATTCGAAAAAATGGTAGCATTTAAGGGCAGACTTACGTTCAAGTAGTATCTCTGGCAAAACCGGGAACATTTGGAATTGACGTATAGGAAGGAGCTATTGCGCAAAATGGCTATGTGCATGAAGTTCAGGTTTCTACCGGCAAACACGGAGGAGCAGAACGGGTGCTCGAGTTATACAAGATCGGACAAACAAATAGAAAGAAAAATCTTACATATGTATGTGGATCTTTCCCACCCACCCCCACGAGTCCTGTTTTGTTTGAAAACTCTCGTTCTGATCGGATTTACTGCCTTTGCACTATACGTAGAAGTAGGGAAGGGATTCCACAGGCTGTAAAATCTATCAGACTCAGAAATATGGGTTGCGATTTAATCATGCAGAAGGGAAATTGTATTGCAGTGGAATGGAAGGACATTTCCATTTCCATCAACTTCTTTGCATGAATGGTTGGTTGAATTATAACAAAACTTATGACATCCCCTGGTAATATTTGGTTATATACTTTGAGATAGTTTGATATTTAGAATGCATGTAGGACAAACCAAGTGTCGTGTTCAAGAATGGTAAATCACATTGCCTTCGAGTTTTCGAGTACCTTTGAATGTTTAGTCATGGAATTGTATATGCTAGAGAACTGTGGTACACTTTTAGATAGTTTGATGATACTTAGTTGGTATGTGGGGCAGGTAAATTTAATAGGTGTCGCCTCTATTTGGAATATAGGAATCTGTGTGAACAAACTACTGTGCTTTCGACGTATTTTAGAAAGTCGTTTTTGTTTGATGCTTGACACAGACGTAAATTTGCAGACTTTTGTCTTGATTTAATGCAAAACCATTTGTCGTAACTACCTATGCATAAAAAGTTTTATTCTAGTCATCGGTTAATAAAAAATCAAATATTTTCACTTTTTCCCATAGTAAAAATGAAGCAAATTACGCAAAACTCTGTAGAGTAGGTAACTTGGAGGCAGATTTTCAACAATATTCGTTTATTCAATTTTCTGAAACTTAAAAATATTATTGTGAAACAATAATTCAAATTCAGCAAAGAAAAATCAAAAGTATTTTCTTAGTCAAAATTTCAAAAAAAAAAAAAAAAAAAAAAAAAAAAAACTTGCATAGGCTAGACTAATGTTTAGCCATTAATTTAATTTTAGGGTAAATATTTGAGAACAAAGCACAAAAAATAGAAAAAGACCATTAGTTTCGGATAAGACGTTGTCAATCAGAAGAAAATATTTTCATTTAAAATAAAACGCCAAGCAAAAAGGTCTTTACAAATGATGTTGAAAGAAAAATAGGATCATGGTTTAAAGCTTTTGCATTCCTATAAACATGAACAGAGAGAGGTTGCAAGCCTTTCCTTTTGAAAGGAAACTTTTTCGTATTTGTTTTCTAAAAGCAGTTGTTTACCAAGGAGGGTCAGAAGATCTGATTCATACAGTTCGGTTAGAGATGCATTCTGCTGCCAGTGAATTGATCTGATCAGTGATATTTTTAGCATTGATATCTGGTTCTGACAAAGAAACCAAATCAGTATCTGCAGCCTTAGTACCTAAAAGATCATAACCTCTTCGGCTATAACTCAAAATATGGCGAGTAAATGTTTTTCTGATGCATTTTGAAAACTTACAAATACCATATACCGGGCAGTGATATCGTACATTTTGTTTAAGGAAAGGCTCTGCTACATTGCTATAAATCAGTTTATTTTTATCACTGGTCAGGATAATATCTATGAGTGAAGAAATGTGTTCTGCATAGTGGGTTGGCTCAGAAATGCTTTAGTATAGAGAAAACTGTACGCATATATCTGTTATCTTACGAGAAGATTGATGACTGAACATGTTAAAATTAAAGTCACCTGTCACAATACTATTATTTATCTTTGTATCCATTGCTGATGATATAGAATCTTCAAATACAGAAAGATACAGAACATCAATGGCCAATAGAATAAACCAAACAATAGACTTGTGTGATTTAGTTGTATGTCAATCCATATGAATTCAACGTTTACTGGGGTTAAGTTATGTCTTTTGTAATGCACTGACTCCTTAACATAGACTAAAATCCCGCCATGGTAATCCATTGCTCTGTCTTTGCGTACAGGAGGTTTGAAACTCTGCATAAATAAGTCAGCTTTAAGAACCGATGGGTGAAACCACGCCTCAGTGACAGCAAGAATGTCATAATCTAAAAGTCCAGCGGCAAGGATATCGATCCTTTTAGAAATACCCTGTACATTATAGTGTACGAATGATAAATGTTTAGAGAGATTTAAAATGTAAAGAAACGAAAATGAGTCATCAAATGAGCTGGATGAGCTATCAACAGAAGAAAATGAGTAAGGTCCAGGCTAAGGGTGCACATCCTGTGAGGTTGGCAGGAGAACCCAGAGCCAAGATGAAGCGACTATAATTACACCATTTAGTAAAAAAATCGCAAGCATAATGTTGGAAATGTGCACAACACTTAATACTACTTTTCTAGTCATCATATTACTAAGATTTTTGTCTTTACATACAATAGCATCTTTAATAGAAAAAGTAATGAGAAAGGGTACAATCCCTGCAGACAAAAGGGAAGTACATTAATAAAATGAATTAAAAGAGAAAATCTAGATAGAAAGGAGTACGTGCGCATTACCTCATCTAATGAGTTTTCATTATTAACATGTTTGTTTTTTAGAAACTCTTATATGTAAATGCAAAAAGTGTAGATCCTGATCAGACGTCGCGTTCTGTGGCGTCTGATCTGTGTCTACACTGTTCACAAGTGTCCCTTTTATTGGACGCTATGCATAAATGTGATTACCATGTTTGTATTCGTATTTTCTGCCGTAAGTTTATATTAGAAAAAAAGTAAGAGAAAAGTCCAGGGAGTGCCACAATCACAAACCGCAGCCCTTCCCAAACCCCAAGAGGAAGAGGAAACCGACAAATCCAAATAAGCACAAATCGAACAAACATACGAACTAAGATTAGCTCTCTCTTCCCCAAGCGAGGTAATCGTAATACTAAAAGGACTAAAAAAAACAAGAACAAAATGACACACGGAAAGACATATAACAAATCGCCTCGTAGAATAAACCACACAGCAACAAAGAGTAAGACTAACACCGGGACCACTGCCTTAGAACGGTCAGTAGAGTAAACCACCGGGGGGGTTTAAAGCACTTTTACAGCTAGCTAACCACCCTGGGTCCCGATGCTACTCTTAATACAGAAACACATAAAAATTCGGTTCGCATTAAGGCTCCCAACTCAGTCAATGTATCAAAGCGAAAACATAAAAATCAAATTAATCACTATAATAAACAAAGACGAGTACTCATGACTAATTCTACTGTATGCCAGAGTAAATGAAAACCAATAGTTGAACCACGGCGGGCCAAGCCAAAGACATATCGTCAAGCCCAAACTCACTGGTTAAAGTTTTACGAAGAGGCCGTCATTGAGTGAGGCCCGAACCGCCGTCGTGCAATTAAAGAGTGAAGCATAGCCATCAACAATGATTGGGTTGACAACTAGGCATGCAGTCTGCCGCATAATATCCAGGCTATAGCCAATTCTTTCATAACGGTTAATAAGTTTTCTGAATTGCTCCGAAAAGTTAGATTTACCTGCACTTTTTTCTAAATCTGTACACTAAGTCACCGTAAAATTCTGGTTCCGATATACCTTGTTGCAGAAGTGTTTTCAGACTGACGCTATATTTTTCTAACAAGGCACTGTGTCTGCGATAAAATTTCGAAAACGCCTTACGAAGTTTAAAATAACGATAGCTCTGCCTAAGAAGTTAGAAATTTGCTGTTAACACTTTACATGCTATGGGCAGATTCAGCAGAATATAGATAGATGGACTTCTTTTTTTTGTAGAAAATAGGATCGGACATTTCATGCAAATTGTAGCCTTAGTAGACAATTTGCAAGGTTTAAAATCCTATTTTCACAGTCTGTGATCACCACCGAAATAGTATCCTATGAAACTGAAAAGAATTTTATTTAAAAGCACGCAATGGTAAACTAGTAAGTTTTAATATTTATTTACCTTATTTAGTCGGTTAACAGTCCCCAAATCCATGTATGGAACACTATAAAGATATTATTTGAATGATTTATATGACTATTATTGTCGGCACAGCCTTGTTTACACATATTTTATTGCTACTGAGTACCGATGGGAATTTGAGGTTTTCAAGAAAAACAGATTTTGATTTCATGACTGCATGTGCAATTTTCACAAAGAAAGCAAGTGTCAGTATCTAATATTCTTTTCTTGTTTTGATTTAATGACTTTCTATCCAAATTTATTGATTTTCTAATTTATTTATACAAACGGACGTTGGACGGCGAATAATTTGCCGACGGCTAGAGTTATGTGCAGCTTATAACGGAAACAATGTATGGCTAATAGTGACACTTTATGACTCCCTCTTCTCTTATGACATTTTACAGACAGTTATTGCAAAACGTGTTTAGTAAATGCCACTGTTCTACCACTTCGCTAATTAGTAGCGGCAAGGGTTGTCAAATCTTCCTAGCAATTAAAGTACTACAATATTTGACATCGAATAGGCCACTGAAGCTGGGTTTCTTTTGAAATATGCTTCTTTATTCAGCTTTTAACCAAGGCACTATTCTGGCTTCTGGGATACTGGGTTTGAACTAACCAAATTTATTCGCCTCCCGTTTTTATGTCTGTTGTGAGTTAGATTTGTGGTCACCTTACTAGTAAGGAGCTGTCCGCTTGCCTTTCCAGTATTATTTTATTTTGTATTTTATTGCTTTATGTATCTATGTCATTCTCGTGGGATTTTGGCCTGGCAATTATCTTTTATGATAAGAGCCAATGCACGACAAAACAGGCAAAATGTTTATCCACCAAATGAAGCATCGGGTCAGTCTGCACATCCAAAATGTGAATTGGAGAGGTTTAAATGAGATCTCGTCTAAATAAGAATTACCCTAGATCACACTGAAAAGTAATCACAGCTAATTTCACATTGCCTTTATGCTTGCCTCTCCAAAAATGAATACAAGTACTTAAAAGAATATCAAATTTTTGTCAGACTGTACCTGATATGCTATAAATTGCGCTTAGCAGTATCAATGCATCGACCACTATAAAAGTGAAATTGTAAAGATTAATGTATATTTCATAATATTTGATAAAGTACTGCAATGGTAGCCTTTTTAGAATTATCTACATAATAAAGTGCAATGTGCCGAAAAAGTGCATGCGAATGGAGAATACCTGTATATGCAGATGTTCCAATAAATATTCTATTCTATTCATTGTTATATCTAGTCTAGGATTTTACTTGTAGACAACACACATAAGATCATTGGTGTATTGTGGATCAACAATTGATTTACTTCTATGTCCCTACCTAACCGTATGCTGTCTACGCCATGGGTGTAGACAAGTTACTAAAACGTGCATTTTGTTTTCTGTCCCCTTTAATAGGCGTGGTTTGTGATGATAATAAATTTACTAAATTCATCTGCAGTTCAAACCCTTCATTAAAATGTGCTAACAGGGAACGCGTCTTGTCAATTAGCTGACCTTGTTAAATGGGCGTGAGATCTCACACTTGCTGTTAGTTCTGTTTTTACAAGCACCTATATGTTTTTGAAATGTTTCTAACTAAAGCATACAGAGCTATATCAATAATACCATTCATACATTTTATAATTTTTGTAAGCCATGACTTAGTGTTGGTGAAAATTATTATGAGTAACTGTTCAAACATCTGACAAAGAAAAAATGACATCAAACGACATCAAAGTTTCTATCAGTTAAACAGCTTCAAATTCAGAAAAAAAAATGGCAAAGAACTTGTTTAGATTCTTTTTCCGGGGAGTTTAGGTATCAACGTTAAAGGCGCAAAATATCAAATTACTTATACACATACTAATACATACCCATATTTCTCAAAGTGTTCGCTGGAGTAATGGGACTTCCGCCTGTATTTGACTGTCCATCTGTGATTATCCACGCCACCTTCCCATTATGGCTCAATCTTGTTCGCTTGAATTCTTTTTTGGCTTTATTCAGTGCAAGCGCAGTGGCAGTGCTCCGCCCTAATCACATATAAAATTAAACATGGAAAACAGCAAAAAAATAAATAAAATGTACATTGCAACGTGCGCCGAGACAAGAGAATCTAGCCGGCATATCCGGATAGTCTGCTAAAAAAGGGGGGGGGGGGGGTGGGGGGGGGCGAAGAGAAAGAGAAAAGTCTAGGGAGTGCCACAATCACAAACCGCAGCCCTTCCCAGACACCAAGAGGAAGCGAAAACCGACAAATCCAAACAAGCACAAATCAAACAAACGTACGAAAAGCACTAAGATTAGCTCTCTCTTCCCCAAGCGAGGTAATCGCAATACTAAAAGGACTGAAAAATACAAGAACAAAATGACACATGGTAAGACATACAACAAATCGCCTTGTAGAATAAACCACACAGCAACAAAGAGTAAGACTAACACCGGGACCACCGCCTTAGAACGGTCAGTAGAGTAAACCACCGGAGGGTTTAAAGCACTTTTACAGCTAGCCAACTTCACCCTGGGTCCCGATGCCACTCTCACAACAAGTAAAACAGAAAGCAAAATGCGCAGCTGTTGAAGGTGACCAAAATGCTAGCATCACAAAACAACTAGTAAAACAGAAAGCAAAGTGAGCAGCTGTTGAAGACGGTGACCACAATGCTAGCATCACAACACATACAGAAACAAAAACAACAACAACAAAAAAAAAAACAGAAGGAGCTACAAAGAGTAACAACAATACCAGGACCAACGCCTTAGAACGGTCAGTAGAAAAAACTACCGTGGGGGGGGGGGGGGGGGTTGGGGTTTAAAGCACTTTTACAGCTAGCTAACTTCACCCTGGGTCCGATGCTACTCTTAATACAGAAATACATAAAAATTCGGTTCGCATAAAGGCTCTCAACTCAGTCAATGCATCAAAGCGAAAACATAGCTTGACGCTTTGTGCATGTTTTGTATTGCCAAGAACACACGTTTTTTTTTTTGTTTTTTTTTTTTGTTGTTTTTTTTTTTTTTTTTTTTTTTTTTTTTTTTTATTTTATTTTTTTTTTGCAGGACGGTGTGTCAGTCCTTAGGCTAAGGGATGGCTCCCTCCTAAATCTGTTTCAGATAGTTTCCAATGTCTGATGACTTTCAATATTTGTGGTCGGGCCCGTCGTGGTCCTGTTTGTGGTTTTCATGTTTTCTTACTTGCTTTGTTCCAGTATAATGTTTGTGATGGTCTGTCTCACTGATGAGATAGAGAACACCTATACGCACCAAACAACTGGTTATAATTCGGTGGTGCATCAGAATTAAGGGCGGTGTCTCGCGCGAGTAAAACTGACACCTTTTTTTTTTTTTTTTTTTTTTTTATCTATTTGACCGTTCGCAGGCAATTCTTCTGTTGCATTATTTGTTCGCGCGTCAGTGGTTTCATATGTGGCGTTTGTTTTAACATTGTTTAATCCTCTTCTCCTCTTTTGGTGCCTCTGGAAGGCTGGACTTCGATTGTGGTATTTCCTTGGTATTTTCAATTATATATCTGAATATCGACAAGATCAGACTGCAGGAAGCTGATCTGAGTTTTCAATGGGCTCACATGCCGTAACTTACATGTTGCGGTTCAGTCAGTCACTACGTTAAAATACCTATGTTAAATGTATAGTTTTAGACATGACTTTAGATAAATCAATTCTAGCAAAAAGATTGACATTTTTCTCATTTCCCCATAAAACATATGCTGTGAGTACTCAGTAGAAGCGCCTTTGTAAGGCGCTTTTAATCAGTAGCCGCAATATATGTTTTAACTAGAAATGTGTCAATATGACACAGATGCCCCGCCAAGGGGCTATCCTCACCCTCACGCAGGCATTTTGCAAAAAAATGAAGCTGAAAAAAGAGCCATAACTGTCATAATAATTGGCGGATTCTACTCTTAATCGAATTTGACCTATATTTTATGATTATTATGAAAATATGAATCCAATACACCAACTTTTAAAAAAAATATTAAAAAGAAAGCATTTTGAAGGTAAAAAGGGCCATTACTCCCATAATAATGGGTGGATTTTACCCTAAATCGAACTTGACATATATTTTGTGATTATATACCTGTGTATTAAATAGGAATCCAATACATTAATGTTTTCAAAAGATATCAAATGGAAACGATTTTTCAACGTTGCAAAAGGGCCGTAACTCCAAAAATAGTCGGTGGATTTTTCCCTAAATCGAACTTGACCTTTATTTTATAATTCTATAACCGTGTATAAAATATTAATCCAATACACTAATCTTTTCAAAAGTTATGGAACGGAACCAATTTTTCAAAGTTCATAAAGGGCCATAACTCCCAAAATAATTGGTTGACTTTACCCTAAATCGAACTTGACCTACATTTTATGAGTATATACCTGAGTAAGAAATTTCAATCCAATATACCAATCTTTACAAAAGATATCGAACCATTTGTGTTACGTACGGGACGTACGTACGTACGGACAGCGGTGATACTATATGCCCCCCAACCCCATCCATTGGAAATTGCGGGGGCATAATGAACTGCGAGGCGCTTTTAAAGAATAACCACGATAGGTTTTATGAATTGCGAGGCGCTTCTAATGAGTACCCACAGCACGTTTTTGAAGAAATAATGAAGCAAGACGTGTCAATAAGCAGTGCTTATTAGATACCACCCCCGCCCCCGCCCCCCCCCCCCCCCCCCCTTAAGGAAATTGAAAAGCAATACATTAAAATGTATATTTGCTTCAGATTGTACCAATAGATAGACATACGGATAGACATAAATGGCGAAGTTAAAGCGGCAGTCATTTTATCAAAATTATTTTTTCCAGTAGCAAACTTTTTCATGCACATGTTTAATATGTCTTTAATGAATCTGCAAAGTATCAGAATTTGTCAACAAATTCTTCCAGTCAAGTTGATTTCACGATACATGCCCTATCTCAGATGTACCATCTCAGAGCAAACAAAACCCAGTAGTCAAAAATTAGGTATGTGAAAAAAGCTGATGTTTTGACAAAAGTAGTTTTTTAGCACCATACTTCTTCCTGCACATGTTCAGTATGTCTGTAATTAGTCTACAAAGTGTCAGATTGCTTCAACAAATACTTTGAGATGAGCTGATTTCACTGTGCATGCACTTTAGTCATATAAAAAAAACTTTTCAAAAAGAACAAAGGGAACTGACCATAAAGGAATAAGCCCAAGGCCCTTATTTTTCTACACCATACTCATTAGTATCAAAATTTATACAAAATATGATATATTCCATAAATTATTTATCAAGATAAGAGCAGAACAAAAAATAGCCATCAGAAGAGATGGCAATCCCCCGACCAAACCGTCATTTCTAAATTTGGTGTATTTCAATCAGATATCATGGAAATACTGAAACAGAGCAAAGGAATGAGATGCAAAGATGTTATGAAATGCGACCAAAATATTAAGTGAAAACAATAATAGGTGTAGTGTTAATGATTTTAAATTTGCATGCTCTTTGATTTTATTTTATTTATTTTTTTCTTATTTTTGTCAAAATCATCTTCTGATGTGAATTTTTGTACAGGATAAACCGTATTTGCAAATACTTTGAATTTGTGAGCGTACATATTCAGAAATAATAGCAAAAATAAATGCCTTGTAAAGATAAAGGAATATGTTTATTGGGTAAAAAATCAACAGAGTAAACCTTTTCCTTCTTCCATGCTACTAGCCAACCAGACCTGATATATGTCCCTACCAAAAATTATCTCAAGTTATGTCAAACAGTAAGGGAGTTATTGCCTGCACAAGATTTCGCCACCAGGGGATATAGGTACATAATGGAGAAACTAAGAGCACTCTTGAACACATCATGCCTACTGGAACCACATTCTCAAAATTTTGGCTTAGAAATTCATTCGTGGGTAGTGGGGGGAGTGGGTCGGGGGAATGACATTAAGAAGTCATTGAGTGCACAAGAATTTGGCTTAGAAATTTATTCAGTGGAGTGTACAAGAAAAAGAACAAAGCAAGAGTCATCCTTCTTGCATGTGACACTCCTACTAGACCCGATAAATGTCCCACCAATATGTTATCAAATTATCATAGACAGTATGGGAGTTATAGCCTGCACAAGATTTCAGATCCAGGGGACAAAAGTACATAACGAAAAGTGTGAGTTGTCTGTCTTGCACGTGACATGCGTGTCTTGTATATCTGACTTAAATTCTCTTTCTCATTTCCAGTTAAAATGCAAAATTGAATGCGTTTCATAAAATGTTATTATAAAGATAGGCTCGTATGTCAAGTAAATATCTCCATCTTTGGTCTAGGATGTGTGTGTGTGTGGGGGGGGGAGGGGGGGGGAGGCGGAGGAGCATATTTTTTATAACAACTTTTATGAAACACATTCAGTTTTGAATTTTAACCGGAAATGAGAAAGCGAATTTAAGCCAAATATACAAACCACGCGCACTAATTAAATTCATTAAACCATAATTTCCAATCAATGTTGTGTTCTCCTTATTCTGATGCAAGAAATATTCCCAAAGGGAAAAGTAACTAAATGTAATTCTCATCGTTTTGAACATGGTATTAATTTAGGATTTGTTTTTGGTGGGGTAAACAGGACTTAAATATCTCCCCGTAATAATAAGGCAGAAGCATAAATGTTATTTTCTATGATTCAGACATCAGGCTACTGGAATATGTAATAAAAAATTGAATATTGTAATTTCCGATCTTCAACACTAGAATTAGGGAAAATCCTCGCCTTACTGCAATATCTCCTTTGTAGCTGACGGTATTTAATTCTTTTTTTATCATTATATTTCAGACAAAACGTGTTGACATTTAATGAGACAATTCGCATGAAATGCCAAGCAGATTTTCTTTGGAAAAATCAAAACATCAAAATATCGTCTGCTGCAGTTGTGATGAGTGGTTTAAGGATAAATTACCATTGTCGTAGTCAACGTTACTGATGGCAGACTTGACGGCCTTGGCGCTCTTGTAGAAGCCAAACTTGAACTTCAAGGATGTCTTAGCTGGCTCAGAAAACTCAATCAAAGCTACCCGGGAACAACTCTTGGAGACTGGGGCTTTTTTGTGGATGAAATCAACAATCACCTGTGAGAAAAACGAAGGTAAAGAAAGAATTTATAAAAATGTTGCAGGTTCAACCGTTTGAATTATCCAAGTTGTCAATTAAATTCTTAATTATGTCGTAGGGAGACATATTGTCACTCCCCCTGTGCGTCTGTCTATCCGTCGGTCTGTCTGTCACAAAATCGTGTCCGCTCTGTTACTCGAAAACCGTTCACTATCTTCACAAAACTTGATATAAATATCAATCAACATTAGAGGACGTGCAGAGCGCAAGAACCATAACTCTTGCATACACTTTTTGAGTTATTTTCTTTGGAACTTTGTCCGCCACTTTGTAACTTGAAACATATTCAAGATATCTTCAAGAAACTTCATGTAAATATCAATCAACATTAGACGACGTGCAGAACGCAAGACCCATATCTCTTGCATTTATACTTTGTGAATTATTTCTCTTGGAACTTTGTCCGTCACAAAATCGTGTCCGCTCTATAACTTAAAAACCATTCAAGATATCTTCACGAAACTTTATATGAATATCAATCAACATAAGACAACGTGCAAAGTGTAATGTCAATAATTCTTTTGTTTATACGTTTTTTCCCTTGGAAGTTTGTCTGCCACAAAATCGTGTCCGCTCTATAGCTTGAAAACCGTTCAAGATATCTTCACGACACTTCATATGAATATCAATCAACAGTAGACAATGTGCAAAGCGCAAAAACCATAACTCTTGTTATTGTTGTTGCTCAGTTTATTACTTCAGTGCAGGGGGACCCAGGGTACGAAACCGTAACAGGAACAACCCCTGCACCTGCGTCCGTGCGTCGTCTATCGTCTGTAGAACCATAACTCTTGCTTCTATACTTTTTGAGTTATTTCCCTTGGAAGTTTGTCCGTCATTAAATTGTGTCCGCTCTATAACTTGAAAACAATTGAAGATATCTTCACGAAACTTCATATGAATATCAATCAACATCAGATGACATGCAGAGGGCAAAAACCATAACTCTTGCATAAATACTTTTTAGTTATTCTCTTAGAACCTTGTCTGTCAGAAAATCGTGTCCGCTGTGTAACTTAAAAATCGTTCAAGATATTTTTGCGAAACTTCATTTAAATACCAAATAGCATTATAATATTCAAAAGAATATTCAGCACAATAAATAAGAACAGCCTGTACTGATGGTTTATCATGTTTATATTTGAATAAATTCTGATAATGAGATCTTTTAGAAGCAAAGAAATCATACAAGGAAGTAATATGAGACTTGGTTGTATTAAGTCTGTTGACCTGTAATTTACAGTGATATAAAGTTCTGCAAAGTTTAAATGAAATCAATGCATTCCTCCAAACGTTACTTAGCGGAAACAAACTACAAAAACTAAGTCAAAAAACGGCCATCACTCAGCCAAAATTGAGCGGATGATTACCAATATCGAACTTGACTTGTATTTTATAGTGATATAAAGTTCTGCATAATTTGAATGAAATCAATACATCCCCTCAAAATTATTGAACAGAAACGAAAATGATGACGACGACACCGCCGACGCGGACGGACAACATGACCCCTACGTGTCTGCCTTGCTACGCAGGCCACAAACACACACGCACACACACACACACACACACACACACACACACACACACACACACAAACTAGTATGAATTCTAGTTTTGGCGTACAGGTAAAACTCGATAGCTGTTTAAATTCAAGGACACTGGATACACTTGGTAGATTTTCACCATTTATTACAAGGGAGGCAAATTTTGTGAATTCCTGTTTGCTCCTCTGCATGCCTCTCCCTTTCTCCCCAGGGGAGCAATTGTTTTCTTTTTAGAGTAGGCCCTTTTTCAGAGGGAAGCCAAAACAAGAGGACCATGATGGTCCTATATCGCTCACCTGAGCAAACAGCTTTGCAAACTAACTGTTGATTTGTTTGTGTTGAGGTTTTACGGCCCAGTCAACCCAATGGGGTCATGTCGAGCGCGGTCAGTTTACCTAACCACACGTTTACTGGGCAGGCTTAGTCCTCTGAGCGGTTTACCAGTATTGTGCACATTCTTTCGCCAGAAACTGACAACTGCCCTTCTTGAATCAGCGGAAGGGAGAGAATGACCATAGAAAATATTTCATGATCAATCTCCACGAAAGAATGTTGCCGACCTCGGCGGGGAAACTAACTGTTGAAGTTTCAGCCAAGTTCACTGCTCTGAGATTTTTGTATAAATTTTATAGCCCTACTCCCGAGCGGCCATGTTTTTTTTTTTTCGTGCATCATGATCGCTGGAACTGAATCTTAAAAAAAAACGGTTACCAAAGGAACATTCCTGCCAAGTTATATTGAAATTGGTCCAGTGGTTTCTGACAAAAAGATTTTTGAAGTGTTTTATATAGCTATATAGGGAAAATAAGTCCCACCCCCTAACGGCCATGTTTTTTGACGAATCATGACAGCCTGAATAAACTTGGTAGAGGCCACCAAAGGAACATTCCTGGCAAATTATATTGAAATCAGTTCAGTTGTTTCTGACAAGAAGATTTTTAATTTTTTCTATTTAGATATATAGGGAAAATAAGCCCCACCCCTAGCAGCCATGTTTTTGACGAATTATGATTGCTTGAACAATCTTGGTACAGGGTCATCAAAGCAACATTCCTGCCAAGTAATATTGAAATCGGTCGGGTGGTTTCTGACAAGAAGAATTTTAAAATTTTCTCTACAGATATTTACGGAAAATAAGCCCCGCCCCCTGGCGGCCATGTTTTTTGAAGTATCATGAGGGCTTGAACAATCTTGGTAGAAGGTCCCCAAAGTAAAATTGCTGCCATGTTACATTGAACTCGATCCAACGGTTTCTTACGGGAAGATTTTTAAAGTTTTCTATATAAATATAAAGGGAAAATATGCCCCGCCCCTTAGCAGCCATGTTTTTTGATGAATCATGCCGGCTTGAACAATCTTGGTAGAGGGTCACCAAAGAAACACTCCTGCCAAGTTATATTGAAATCGGTCCATTGGTTTCTGACAAGAAAATTTTTAAACTTTTCTATATAGATATATAGGCAAAAATAAGCCCTACCCCCTGGCGGCCATGTTTTTTGATGAATCATGATAACTTGAACAATCTTGGTAGAGGGTCAACAAGGGAACATTTCTGTCAAGTTATAATGAAATCGGTCCAGTGGTTTCTGACTAGAAGATTTTTTATTTAAGTTTTCTATTTAGATACATAGACGAATAAGCCCCGCCCCCTCCCCCCCTGGAAGCCACGTTTTTGATGAATCATGACGATTTGAACAATCTTGGTAGACTGTTACCAAAGAAACATCCCTGCAATGTTGCATTGGAATCGGTCCAGTGGTTTCTTACAAAAGGATCATTAAAGTTTTCTAAACAGATATATAGAGAAAATAAGCCCCGCACCCCAGCGGCCATGTTTTTTGACAAATCATGACGGCTTGAAAATCTTGGTAGAGAATCAGTAAGGGAACATTTTTGCCAAGTTATATAGATATCGGTCCAGTGGTTTCTGAAATAAAGATTTTTAAAGTTTTCTATATAGATTATATAGGGAAAATAAGCCCCGCCCCCTGGCAGCCATGTTTTTTGACGAATCCAAATGGCTTGAACAATCTTGGTAGACCATCACCAAAGGAACATTTCTTCAAAATTATATTAAAATCGATCCAGTGGTTTCTGACAAGAAGATTTTTTAAAAGTTTTCTACATAGATATATAGGGAAAATAAGCCCTGCCCCCTAGCGGCCATGTTTTTTGACGAATCCAAATGGCTTAAACAATCTTGGTAGAGGATCACCAAAGAAATATTTCTGCAAAAGTATATTGAAATCGGTCCAGTGGTTTCTGACAAGAAGATTTTTAAAGTTTTCCATATAGATATATAGGAAAAATAAGCCCCGCCCCCTGGCGGCCATGTTTTTTGATGAATCCTAATGGCTTGAACAATCTTGGTAGAAGATTACCAAAGGAACATTTCTGCAAAATTATATTGAAATCGGTCCGGTGGTTTCTGACAAGAAGATTTTTAAAGTTTTCTATATAGATATACAGGGAAAATAAGCCCCGCCCCCTGGCGGCTATGTTATTTGAGGAATACAAATGGCTTGAACAATCTTGGTAAAGGATCACCAAAGGAACACTTTTGCAATATTATATTGAAATCGGTCTAGTGGTTTCTGACAAGAAGATTTTCAAAGTTTTCTATATAGATATAGAGAGAAAATAAGCCCCGCCCCACTGGCAGCCATGTTTTGTGACGAATCCAAATGACTTGAACAATCTTGGTAGACCATCACCAAAGGAATATTTCTTCAAAATTATATTGAAATCGATCCAGTGGTTTCTGACAGGAAGATTTTTTAAGTTTTCTATATAGATAATATAGGGAAAATAAGCCCCGCTCTCTGGCGGCCATGTTTTTTTGACGAATCCAAATGGCTTGAACAATCTTGTTAGAGGATCACCAAAGTAACATTTCTGCAAAATTATATTGAAGTCGGTCCAGTAGTTTCTGACAAGAAGATTTTTTAAAGTTTTCTATACAGGTATATTGGGAACATAAGCCCCGCCCCCTGGCGGCCATGTTTTTTGACGAATCCAAAAGGCTTGAACAATCTTGGTAGAAGGTCAATAAAGGAACATTTCTGCAAAATTATACTGAAATCGGTCCAGTAGTTTCTGACAAGAAGATTTTTTTAGTTTTTAGTTAAAAAATCTATTTTTAGCTCCTGTGACCTAGATATGCAATGGACCGGAACCATTTGAAAAACTTTGAAAGAGGACCAACCAAGGATTATTCCTGTGAAGTTTGGTTAAATTCCAATCAGTGGTTTAGGAGGAGATGTTGTTTAAAGATTGTAAACGGACGGACGGACAGACGGACGACGACGACGACGGACGGTTGGTGATCACAATAGCTCACCTTGAGCCTTCGGCTCAGGTGAGCTAAAAATGACTCACCTCCCTTCAAAGCGAATTTTTTCCCCTTAATACGTAAAACTGAAAAATATGTTGGATTAATCACAATATTTGTTTTCGATTCGCAAATTAATCCCGAAAGTGTGAAAATCATAATAGAAATTAAAATCAAACACTATAAGTGCTGATGAGGGCGGTTGCCTGGCCTTCAAAAAACATGACAACGTCGTTTTCAGTGTTTATTAGCACCGCGACTCAGGTTACACTTTCCACCCAACGCTGTTTATGACCAGCAAGACTCAGCTCAGCCTGTACATCCACTGTGTATGGCAACGGTTCTCGTTTACCCCTTTTTGGATAGCCAAGAGGCTGTAGAAGGCACAAGCGATCAGCAAAGACGCTGATCAGACCGCGGATGCGCAGGCTAATCTGAGTCTTCGCTTGTAGCACAAATCTTATTATAGGATTTTCGTGCGCAGGCTCTTTTTTTTTTTTTTTTTTGTTTTGTTTTGTTTTTGTTTTTGTCTGAAAATATAGGCAGGTATTTCAAGCGAACCGTCTAAGCGTAAAATTAAAGGTCAGCCTATTTTAGAGAAAAAGACAATTTATATAATTGCCAAGTTCTATTTTCAGAGCAAATTAAATATCATGGATAACCTATTTGTCGTCATCTGATTTCACCATCCCTAGGTTGTTATAGATAAACATGATTATTGTCAAGGTTTAGAGTATTCTGTAAATTTAATCAAATAAAGTGATTGCTTGGGTTGCCACGAGAGAGAACGAAGCGTGACGGTCAATGTCATTAAGGTATTACACGAAAATTAGAGTTCTTCTGTGAGAGGTTTTCAGTTTGATTATCGTTCGATGCGAGACTTTAGTACTTGTAAGTACTCGTTATCGCTTGTAAGAGGTCATCCATATGATCAACTGTTGATTAATTGATTAGTTTAAGCAACTTTAGATTTTTGTTTTGTGTCTCTAGTTAAACCTTACAGTGGTGAATTGATTGACTGCATTTGATAAGTCATCTTCAACAGGAATTTTATTTGGACAAGATGAGTGGGGATAAGTCGGATTCGGAAGTAGATTTCGCCGGAATGGTGAAACGGAAAACAAGAGAAGTGTATAAACTTCAAAGTGGATGGGCTAGCGAGAATCGAGACGCCAATGCCGCCGTCACCTTATCGGGAGAAGAAATCCCTCTAAACAACTGTTCCTCGGCCGATGACGCATCTGCGGAAGGGGAAATCCCTTCGCGGAAACGAGGACGAAATAATGACGCACCGGAAGTGGCGTCCTCAGAACGAGGAGGAAACGCAAACGAACAGATTTCGCAAAAGATTGCGAAAATCGAGGAGACTGCGAGGAAAAACCAAATGACTAGTTCGATCAAATGTATTCAGGACCCGTTGCAAACGGGAAAACCTTTTTCTGATACAACTGTAAGTTTTCGGGACGACTCGTCCGAAATTGAAATCGATGATTTCGTGGATTTTCGGAATATCAAAAGTGAAAATAAGCAGAGTGAGAGAGATTTTTTTCAGTCGGAATTGGAAGGATTTAAGGAAGAGGATACAAAGTAAGGACTTAATTTGAATGGTCAAATGTCCAAACTTGCAGACAGAGCAATAGATAAGCCCCTGCAGAGACTGAGTTGGAAATTTTTTTTGAAAAATATGAAATTCCAGAGAACTGTGCAAGATTGAAAGTACCTAGAGTTAATAAGATATTACGATCTGCTTTGAAAAACAATAGAGCGGCTGATTTTGGCTATTCAAACAGTGCAGAGGACATTGGTTACAGCTCAGGTTATGACATTGCAGGCGCTGGATAATTACGAGAATGACAGTGACCTTCCTTACTGCAAGCTGTCATGGATGACAGCTTTCGAATGTTGGCACATGAAAAGTGTATAGCTAATAGGAAAAAGGAGGCACTGATTAGACCTGCCATTCCTGCAAATTACCGCAAGGTATGTAATTTGGATTTATTTGGAGATAGTTTGGATAGTAAAATTGAGGAGATAGACAAAGAGGACAAGAGGATTAAAAAGTTTATTCCAGATTCTTTTTTATTTTACAAGACTCCCTAGCATGGGCGGGGGGAAACAACAATTCACGTACCAGAGTCCGTTGAAACGGATTCACACAGAGTCGCCATGTGGCGGATATCAGAAACAGAGAGGTCAAGTGGGACAGAGGAAGTCACCAGCATGGAGTCAGAAAATAAAAAGACTGTAACTGTAATTGATTTATTTTCACTTCAAAATACCCCTTATAACTTTGCAGGTGGTCAGCTTAGCTACAAATAATCTCAGTGGAGAAAATTACTTCAGACCCATGGATTTTACAAATTGTGGCAGTTTACAAACTGGAATTGATCAGGAAAGCATGGCAGCAATTTATTAAATTAATTACAGTACATCTGAATACAAATTGATTTCATGCGAAATACAATCGTTTATTACGGAAATGCATTATTGAAAACGTGTTTACTTTTGATTCAAATGCTTTCTACTCCAATATCCTTATTCCATCAAAAAAAAAAGATGGGTCAGTACGTGTAATTCTTAATTTGAAAGATTTTAATGACAATGTAAAGACAATTCACTTCAAATTGGAGACATTTAAATCAGTAGTAACCAATATTCTGAGATACGACTACTTTATTACCATTGATTTAAAGGATGCTGTTACGAGCCAGGCGTAACGAGAAAGAAATGAAAGTGAAACCAGCAACAAGCTTTATATTATTAACAATATTTATTCACAAAAAAAATAAGACAAGATTCAAAACAAAATAATGTAAGTAAACAGTACCTTTCAAGTTTATGTCACAAAGTCCCTCAAAATAATCCGCAAGAATTTATAAAACAAATCCTTTCAATATCAGTTTCTGATCCCACAATTTAATGTTCCTGAATTCAGAATTTAAGTCCAGAATGAATAAAATAGTAAAGTTATTCAGTATAGAATAATTTCCAGTGAAAGTATACAAAGATGCCCAGATAAAAATCTTTTCTCCTTATATAATATCAGAGAACGTTCTAGAAAAAGAATTTACTACAAGCATCTCTTATTTTCCAGTTCCAATCAAGAAACTTCTAAATCTTCCATGACATTCCAAAAACAACTCAGTCCAGAATCAAGGCCGTAAACATCATGTTATTGTAAACATGTTGAACATTCCAGAAAGTTATTTTTGGAAACATAGTAAATAAAGCTATTTATGGAAACATAGTAAACATGTTGTTTAAAACAATTGAACACCCTGTGATATAACAATGCATATTTTTCAGTTAATGTTCACAAGGACATTTGGAAATATTTACGCTTAATTTGGGACGGGTACATTTACCAGTTTTGTTCATTGCCACAAGGCTCATCGGTTAGTACTCGTGTGTTCACAAAGCTTCTTAAGGAAAAGGAACTTTCAAACTTTTCTTATATTGATGATTGTCTTTTGAAAGGCAAAACTGCCTTAGATTGTTCAAATAATGGTTTTTAAACAGTTCATTTGGTCGATTCACTGGGATTCACAGTTCATCAAACAAAGTCTGTGTTTAAACCAGTTTAGAGTATAGTCTTTCTTGGATTTGTTTGAATTCGGTCAATATGACAATTTGTATGAGAACTGACAGAATCAATAACTTGATACAATTGTGTACTGAAGTTATGCATAAATCATTGATCATGATTCGAGAGTTTTCGCAATAAGTTGGCAAGAAGGTTGCGTCAGAACCAGGTTCTTGTATGCTCCCTTTTATTAGAAAAATTTAGAACATATTAAAGATGAATATTTGAAACAATCAAAAGAGAATTATAATGCAATTATGCCCGATTTCGAAAGAAGTGAAGAGTAACTTACGCTGTTGGATTAAGTAACTGCCAAATGTATTTGAACTAGTTTTACGACAAGATCCCTACATAGTACTTCATAGTGATGCTGGTTCAACGGTCGGATGGATAGGTATAAATGGAGAAATAGTAAGCGGCGTATGGGAAGAGGTAGAAAGAACTAAACATGTTAACTATCTAGAGTTTATAGCAGCTTTTCATACGGTTCAGACGTTCACACGTCATAGTCAGGATTGTCATGTTTGAATTGATATGGATAATATGGTAGCTGTGGCATACACAAACCATTTCAGGGGGAAATTCTAGACTTGCAAGATCTTGCAATAAAGCTTTGGCTCTGGTGTATAAAAAGACATATATGTTTCTGGAGTAGAGAACTTTGAAGCCGACAGGATTTCAAGGAATATATTGATTGTGTTGAGGTTTTACGGCTCAGTCAACCCGATGGGGTCATGTCGAGCGCGGTCAGTTTACCTAACCACACGTTTACTGGGCAGGCTTAGTCCTCTAAGCGGTTAACCAGTATTGTGCACATTCTTTCGCCAGAAACTGACACCTGCCCTTCTTGAATCAGCGGAAGGGAGAGAATGGCGTAAAAAATATTTCCTGATCAAATATCCACGAAAGAATGTTGCTGACCTCGGCGGGGGTAGTCTCCAGTCGGACGGCGCATCCAACTAAGCCACCGAGGCCGGCACTTCAAGAAATATAAATCAAGATTTGGAATTGCAGTTAACCCCGTTTATTTTTTAAACAGTCGAGAGATTAGTGGGAGTATTAATATAGACATGTTTGCTTCAAATTTCAATAAACAGTTACCTGTATATGTTTCTTATACACCTGATCTTGACGCATTGGCACTTCATGCCTTTATTGTTTCATGGAAGAATAATTTTATTATTATTATTATTATTTTCCCTTTTCAGTTTGATGAGCAGAATGATTCAGAAAGTTGTCGAAGAAATGGTCAACCGGGCAGTTTTGACAGCCCCTTTATGGCCAACCCAAGTGTAGTTTTCGCAGCTTCTACATCAAATTTCAGCACAGAGTTACATTTTCGACCGGGAAGTTTTGATATCTCCTTGATGGCCAACCCAAGTGTAGTTTTCACAGCTTCTACATCAAACTTCAGAACAGCGTTACATTCTACCAAAAGAAAACAGCTTGCCCGAACAGCACGACGGCGGTTCGGGCCTCAGACTCAATGACAGCCTCTTCGTAAAACTTTAACCAGTGGGTTGGGGCTTGACAATATGTCTTTGGTTTGGCCCGCCGTGGTTCAACTATTGGTTTTCATTTACTCTAGTATACAGTAGAATTAGCCATGAGTATTCGTCTTTGTTTATTATAGTGATTAATTTGATTTTTATGGTTTCGCTTTGATGCATTGACTGAGTTGGGAGTGTTTATGCGAACCGAATTTTTATGTATTTCTGTATTAAGAGTAGTATCGGGACCCAGGGTGAAGTTAGCTAGCTGTAAAATTGCTTTAACCCCCTCCGCCCCCCCCCCCCCCCCCCGGTGGTTTGCTCTACCGACCGTTCTAAGGCGGTGGTCCCGGTGTTAGTCTTACTCTTTGTTGCTTTGTGGTTTATTCTCCGAGACGATTTGTTGTATGTCTTTCCGTGTGTCATTTTGTTCTTGTGTTTTTCAGTCCTTTTAGTATTGCGATTACCTCGCTTGGGGAAGAGAGAGCTAATCTTAGTACTTTTCGTACGTTTGTTCGGTTTGTGCTTGTTTAGATTTGTCGGTTTCCTCTTCTTTGGGTCTGGGAAGGGCTGCGGTTTGTGATTGTGGCACTCCCTGGACTTTTCTCTTACCTTTTTTGCTACCTTCACCAAAACTGGAGAAAAAACATCTAGTAAAAAACCTCCGACTGGGTGTTTTCATATTGTCGGAGAACAACTCAAACGTAAGGAACTATTAAAGTTAGTTACCCAGGCCATCCTGCAGTCCTGGAGCAAGTCAACTTGCAAAACATTATGGGACCTCTTTCAGCAGATGGCTGCTATTTTTCAAAACAACAACATATTGATTCATTCAATCCACCTACCACAAGTGTCTTGAAGTTTTTATCTCAATTACATGATCAGAAGTTGGGTTACAGTACCATAATACTGCTGTCAAATATTTCTACAATTGCTTCAATCCTATATAACAGAGATATTGGGAATGAACCCTTAAACAAACGGTTTATGAAAGGAATATTGTACTGTAAAATCTGGAGTGTTAGTATAGTTTTAGATAATATTTCTTCATTACCGGACAATAAGAATCTGACATTGTTACAGTTGTCTGAAAAAAAATGTCTATGTTTATTGATGTTATGATGTGGACGAAGGTGTCTGACTGTTTTTCTGTTACAAATAAAAGATATTCAGATATTGGAAGATAAAGTGGTGTGTTGAGTTTCAAACACTGTAAAACAAACAAAACCAGGAAGCATATTTCTCCTTCGGTTTTTCATAAATATACTACAGATAAACAGTTATGTGTTTTAGAAACAATTAAGAATTATATAACGTGAACATCTGCGTCTCGGAATTGTGAAAAAAAAAGTATTTATTTATACAGTGTCTCCACATTAAAGTGTATGTAACAGTACAGTTTCTCATTGGAGAAAATCTATTATGCGTAAAGCAGGTATCAATGTTGATGTGTTCGGCACTCGTTGTTATTGTTATTGTTCAGTATCCACATCTGCGGCTGCTGCCAGAGGAGTGCTTTTAGATCTGATTATGTCAGCAGCATAATGGAGTAATTCAAAGACATTTTTAACAAATATTATTACCGGAATACTGAGCCTAAAAGAAGTAGCTATGACCTGGCAGTTTTAAATAACTGAAGACAAGGTAACTTGTTATGTAGGCAAATTTGAAGCTCTGAAATCTTGTGGAAACCCAAGTAATCACTTGGTTTGATGAAATTGGAAAATGAATCGAAACTTGATGATGACTGATTGAAATTTTATCAAGCCTGTGATTACTTAGGGCTTACACGCCCTCCCTGTATTCAATTTTATACGTTCAGAGTTCTAATCAACTTCAGCACAGTCATTATAAGCTCTCTGAAGAATGACCTTGACCGTCACGCTCCGATCTCTCTCATGTAAACCCTATGTAATCATAGGTTTGATGAAATTTTAATCAATCATCATCAAGTTTTGATTAATTTTCTAATTATACCATAGTTTGGTGACCTTTTACTGTCAGACCCCAAACGAGGCGGAGCCGAGTTTGGGTCAGACAGTGAAAGGTAACCAAACTAAGATATAATTTACAGCATTCCCAAAACCAAGATAATTATATGATTTATCTGTTAACCAATGTATGAAAATTATGGTTACATGTATTTTAATAGTATTTCTTTTTCTTCTTTTTTTTTCAATTTATTTTGATTTTGTATATTTTTAGGGTAAAGCGGTAATACCTGGTCTGATGGAATGCTGGAATTATTGACCTTTTATACTAAAATGATGCAACAACCCGCCGTTTTTAATTAAACTGAGGCAGTACTGCTAATATCTGATTGGTTGTATTTCCTGACTGACATGTCAATCAAACGAAATTTTATCAGTATCTTAGTTTGGTAAAAGTTTAGTACAATTTGGTTGGTCAGCTGTAGCTTTGGTCATTATAATATACTCCAGACAGACTATCTGGTTTTATGTAAAGCGGTAACACCTGGTCTGATGCAATGCTGGAACCATTCACCTTTTGTACAAAAGTGATGCAACAACCCGCCTTTTTTAATTAAACTGAGGCAGTACTGCTAATATCAGACTGGTTGTATTTCCTGACTGACATGTCAATCAAACGAAATTATATAAGAATCTTAGTTTGGTAAAATTTTAGTACAATCTGGTTGGTCAGCTGTAGCTTTGGTCATTATAATATACTCCAGACAGACGGTCTGGTTTTATGTGTTTTAGTCAACAAAAACTAGACATGTCAGTTTTTATTAGAAAGTTGCTCAGTGCAGAAGTAATTTTAAAGTTCCTTTAACCTTTACCTCTCTCTGGGCAGTTTCAGCAGACAATTTATTTGATGATACTTTTCTTATTTTTTCCAGCCAACAGAATTTGACTTTTCATGCAAAATGTCTCTGTTGGACACAATTTGCATAAAATGTCAAATTCTGTTTCCTGGGGAAAAAAGAAATATATTTAAAAACGTTGTCTGCTAAGAACTGATGTTAAGCACTCTCTGGGCAATATCAGCAGACAACATATTGGTGATACTTTTCTTATTTTTCCAGAAAACAGAATTTGACATTTCATGCAAATTTTCTCCAATCCTGTTTCCTGGGAAAAATTAATATGTCAAAATGAAAATCGATGCTTAGCACTCTGGGTAAAAATATTCAACATACAACATTTTGAAATATTCTTTTCTTATTTTTCCCAAAAAACAAAAACCTTTGTTTTTGAGAAATATATCATCAATTCGTCAACTGCGGAATTAGCCCAAATAATGATAAATATTAAGGTGCACTGATACAGCTGAAACATGTGAAAACATCACGAAAACATGCCTATATAATTCTGACCCCCTTAAATCCCACTCTTATATAGTAAAACTGGGGTTACAGGGGTAAGCATTATTTTTCTTATTTCTGCTCAAAAACATAGATAGTGATACTCGTTAGAACCGCCTCGCCGAGGCGGTTCTAACGAGTACCCACAATCTATGTTTTAAGCAGAAATATGAAAAATATCAGGATTTTTTTATCTGAAAATTTTCATTTTTTGGTGGTAAAATTTTCATTATATTTGAATAGGCATGTTTTCGTAATGAGATGTGCATTCTGAGGCGTCTGATCTTGCTCTGCGTTGTTTGTCAGTTACACTATTATCATCACCCCATGGGGGCATTAGGCTGGGATCTTCATCCCCCAGCCTTATCAGACACTTTGTCCACTAACTACTTGGATTTGACAGTTCATGCAAATTGTCTCCTTAGGAGACAATTTGCATAAAATGTCAAATCCTATTTTCTTGTGAAAATAAGAAAATTATTACGAATTTGTCGTCTGCTGAGTTTGCCCATAACACTGTAAAAGCTAATATGAGTTTCGTTAGATTATAATAGTTTGTTATTACTATTACTAGAAGTTTGTAAGAAATGATTTCTCTTCACAGTGTTTAGTAGAATTCGGCACACACTCGCTAGAACTTGATTCCGCTGAAGTAGTTCGGATTGATTGTTGGAGATGAGCTCCCACCAACTTTGAGGGCAAACTGCATAATCTTCATGTAGGAGGAATACGACGTTGCCTCATACACGCAGCCTGGACTCGCTATTTGTTTGATTTCAACCATATTGATGCGTTTACCGACGGCGACGGCACAGACTGTTACACCTGCGAATAAAAAAATACATCAATAAGATAAAGAAAATAGGCTAATAGAAATAAATGAAGACAATAGGAGTAAGGAAAACAATCAGGAAGGCCTGATTTCTCCAATACCCATTTCTCCCTTTGCGTAAACATGGCGGAATATCTAGTACTTGTATCAAGTCCTTGCAACACAAGATACTAGAAACAAACCATTTACACCGAATGGACTGTTCTATCTCAAGTCTTTGGACAAGTCAATTTCTAACAGAAGGGGTGTCCAGTCATTTTGGGGAGGGTTGTAAAAATCGCCACCAGCTTTAACATACCGCATTTCGACAATCCGTTTCTCTGTAAAACCTACCTAATAACCACTAAATACCTCAAAAATAGTTCCAGGCTAACGCAGATAAAGTTAAATTCTATATCAAACATATTAGCTTTATACACCCTGATGCTATAGCGAATATATAACAACAGCAAAGAAAACTTCAAATAAGGTAAGAGAAAAGTCCAGCGAGTGCAACAATCACAAACCGCAGCCCTTCCCAGACCCCAAGAGGAAGAGGAAACCGACAAATCTAAACAAGCACAAACCGAACAAACGTACGAAAAGTACTAAGATTAGCTGTCTCTTCCCCAAGCCAGGTAATCGCAATACTAAAAGGACTGAAAAACACAAGAACAAAATGACACACGGAAAGACATACAACAAATCGCCTCGTAGAATAAACCACAAAGCAACAAAGAGTAAGACTAACACCGGGACCACCGCCTTAGAACGGTCGGTAGAGCAAACCACCAGGTGGTTTAAAGCACTTTTACAGCTAGCTAACTTCACCCTGGGTCCCGATGCTACTCTTAATACAGAAATACATAAAAGTTCGGTTCGCATAGAGGCTCCCAACTCAGTCAATGCATCAAAGCGAAAACATAAAAATCAAATTAATCACTATAATAAACAAAGACGAGTACTCATGCCTAATTCTACTGTATACCAGAGTAAATGAAAACCAATAGTTGAACCACGGCGGGCCAAGCCAAAGACATATCGTCAAGCCCCAACCCACTGGTTAAAGTTTTACGAAGAGACCGTCATTGAGTCTGAGGCCCGAACCGCCGTCTTGCAATTAAAGCGTGAAGCATAGTTATCAACAATGATTGGGTTGACAACTAGGCATGCAGTATGCCGCATAATATCCAGGCTATAGCCAATTCTTCTAAAACGGTTTATAAGTTTTCTGAATTGCTCCGAAAAGTTAGATTTACCTTCAATTTTTCTAAATCTGTACACTAAGTCACCGTAAAATTCGGGTTCCGATGTGTCTGCGATAAAATTTCGAAAACGCCTTACGAAGTTTAAAATAACGATAGCCCTGCCTAAGAAGTTTGGCAGTAAGGGCTTTATTATGGTAGTTAAAGTCATTAAGATTTGAAGAAGCTCTGGCGAATTTTATAAGCTGAGATATGTATACCCCATATGAGGTACGCCGGGGGACATCGCCATCCAGGAAAAGGGAAATTGACTATATCAAATTCAAAATCGTCCCGTTTATCATAAATTTTGGTGGAAACTGTACTATTAGATATACATAGATTCAAATCCAGAAAAGGTGCCTCGGTATCGGAAGAATTTGCTTTATTTAATTTGAGTTCTGTAGGGTATATCCGGTCCACCATTTGGTCAAGGTAAATATTGTCAGTATTTAATAAATCGTCAAGGTATCTTGAAGTTGAATTGAAAGCCTGAATAATGTCAGCCTGATTTTCACATGAGAGAGACTTCATGAAATCTCTCTCATAACAAAAAAGAAACAAAGCTGCAACAAGCGGAGCACAATTAGTTCCCATCGGAATACCAATAGTTTGTCTATTAAGTTTAGTTCCAAATCTAATAAAAATATTATCCAAAAGATAAACAAGGGCATCACAGACTTTCTGACACGACCATAAATTGTAATTATTATATACATCAGAAGTGAAAAAAGCACATTCTTCGTTGCAAGCCAAATATTGGGTATTCTCCCGAATAAACGTTCGTTTAATTAAACCAATAAGTTTATCTTTTATAAGATGATGAGGTAACGTAGTATACAGTGTAGAAAAATCATATGTAGACAATTTAGAAGCCTGAAAGTTTTTAGATTTAAATTTATTGAGAACATCATTAGAATTTCTAATTGACCAAAAATAGTTAATACCGTCCCTTTCGTAAACAGTATCATAGTATCTAATCCAATGTTTTTAACAGCAGTAAGGCATGAAGTTAGCAGTTTGGACACAACAGTATTCGTACAAGAACTAGAATTAGCAATGAATCGTGCTTTATAAGGTCGTTTATGAAGTTTCGGTAAGCAATATAACGTAGAAAGTTTGTCTTGCTTTTCTTTAATACTCACTGCAAACTTAGCAGTAATATCGTTAGAATGGGTATTGACAATAGATCTCTCGTCAGTAGAATTCCGTTCATATGTTTTGGTACTACCAAGTTCTTGTTTTAGAGTATTGATATAATAAAGTCGTCACACAACAACAACATTATTGGCAGCTTTATCAGCTGGAGCCAAAACATACTTCCCATGAAATTCTTGGATACCTTGTTTCAAATATCGAAAAGATAATTTAGGCTTAGGAGGGAGAAGATCACGGTTATTAGAGTAAAATAACTATATTTATATACTATTATATTTATAACAAATAATAGGAGATTCCGTGTTTTCGAAATATGAAGGTATATCTGATATAACATTATTATCTCGAAATATGCTAGGTAAATCTATGAATTCAATACCTTTACTAATGAATGGAATTTTGAATTTTCAAACATTTAGTGAAATAAGATTTTAAATATATCGAGTACAATACGCCGGACGAATATGAACACGCGAAATCTGCAGCGTAGCGTAACAGCTGAAGTCAGTATTCACGCACCTGGTAACAAGCAGTGCTTGTTTAAGGCATTTGCAATGCAGGGGAAGCTTCTACAATGACACACAAAGTGGGGGTTAGAGAGGGTCAAAACCCACAAGATGTGAGGCTATAAAACCTAACAATTAAATATTCGCTGTATCTTTTTTAATTTCCACTTATCTAGTGCCCTAGAGGTGTCGCTAAAGGATAATCTGCCGGCTGCCCAAACATGGTATCTACACGTCATCATATAATATCAACAAAAATCACAAATGAAATGCGTGTCTCACAAATTCAACTGAAAACTTTAATGTCAAGGCATATCAAGTGGTTATCAAGAGATAAAAATGCATTTTATAAGTAGGAAAAAACTAACCTTCTTACTTGTGCAAATTTGGGACCAAAAAGTTCCCTTTTCTTTTTCATGAATTTATAGAATACTTACGTCAGTTTGTTTTACACTGTTCCGTCTAGAACAGCCAGATATCAAAATATCCAAACACTTTCAAATAAAAACACAATATGGCTATGTCCGTATATACCCAGACTGATACACAAAACTAAAATCTTGTCCTTTCATGCTTTTAATGGACTGGATGCCGGTTTGTATTCTATCTGCACATGCAAGGGGGACAGCTAAGTATATTATATACGATATACGGTCAATGAACATTTTTAAGAACTGTTTGAGTAGCCTTCTTGGTAGACAAAGTGTGCCTTTATTGGAATGAATTTGGAACATTGTAAAACAAAACGACATTAAGTATTTTATGTATTCATGAAAAAGAAAAAAGGAAATGTTTTGTCTTAAATTTACGCAAGTTAGAACGTAACATTTTTCATACTAATAAAATGCATTTTTATTTATTAATGACCACTTGACATGCCCTGACATTTAAGTTAGCAAATTCAATTTGTGAGACATGCATTTCATTTGTGACTGATTGGTCAGCTGGCAGATTATCCTTAAATTGACCTATACCTCTCGGTAATGCCGGCGGAATGCTTCGGGGTGTAAGAGAAACAACTCAAACACAATCATCAGATAGCAGCATAGCACTTCCTTATGAGCATACTTTTTTATCATTATGTTGGAAGTAAATGTCATTTATATTCTTTAAGCATATTATTCTGATGATAATCGTAGAAAATAAGTATTTTAAGGACTATTCTATTATTGTCTGCATGTCCTGAAGCAGACTTAGGTGAACTGTTACGTAGATAGCTTATTCTAAAAGGTTATCATTGTAGCATTTTACCAAATGTTATGGGATACACATTAATAAAGACAATTTCACTTTTATAGTGGGTGAATTCATTGGTAGTGCGAAGCGCAATTTATGGCATTCCCGTGACAGTGTGACAACATGATATTCTTAAATATCTCATTTACAGCTCTCGAATTCACCTTTTGCAATATCGAATTTAGCCCAGATTTGCATGTAAAGAACCCCATTACGAAAACATGCCTATATAATTTTTACCCCATTCAACCCCACTTTTATATAGTATTAAACTGGGGTTTACAGGGGTATACATTATTTTTCTTATTTCTGCTCAAAAACATAGATTGTGGATACTCGTTACTCGGCGAGGCGGTTCTAACGAGTACCCACAATCTATGTTTTGAATAAAAATATGAAAAATATCAGAATTTTTCGTCTAAAAATTTTCATATTTTGGTGGTAAAATTTTCAGTATATTTGAATAGGCGTGTTTTTGTAATGCTTCGAGCGTAGACCAAGCTGTTTTTGAGTCCTTATACTTTTTTGTACAGCCGTAGTAAGGTATAAACTATGTTATAATTGACCGGGCAATCCATCCATTAATATCATAGAATTTTATCAGTAAATATGATAGCTTGCTTTCATGTCGGAGAAAAAAGAAAAAAAAATAAAACACAAAAAAGAACCAATACTTTTTAAGTCCAGAAAAAAAATGAAAATTGCGCAGCACGCAACTGATATTGCGAAATCTGCATTTTTAGTCACCTGAGCACGAAGTGCTCATAGTGAGCTATTGTGATTGGTCAATGTCCGTCGTCCGTCGCCAGCAATTGCTTTAAAAGCCTACCCTTCCTACACTTCTGGGTCAGTTGGCTCAAAACTTGGTAGGAAGCTCGGGGTGACCTGTAGATTAAAATAGTTAAAATCGTTTCGATCGAAAATCCAAGATGCCGCTGTGGCGACCATCTTGAAAATATTTTTTTCGCTTTTTCTCCTGATCCGAAAGGCCGATTGGGTTGAAACCTGAAGGAAGCATCGGGATGTCTTATAGATCAAAAATAGCTAAGATCGTTCCAATCGTAAATCCAAGATGGCCACCGTGGCCATCTTGTAAATCTGTTTTTTTTTTGTTTTTTTTTGTTTTGTTTTTTTTTGTGTTTTTTTTTTTTTTTTTTTTTTTTTTTTTTTTTGCTTCTTCTCCTGGACTGAAAAGCCAGTTGACTTGAAACTTGGTAGGAAGCATTGGAGTGACTTGTAGATCAAACTAGCTAAAATCATTCCGATCAGAAATCCAAGATGGCCGCCATTGCGGGCGTCTTGAAAATTTATTTTTCGCATCTTCTCCTGAACCGAAAGACCAGTTGACTCGAAACTTAGTAGAAAGCATTGGGGTGACTTGTACATCAAAAGTAGCTAAAATCGTTATGATCGGAAATCCAAGATAGCCGCCATGGCGGGTCATTTTGGAAATCTATTTATCAGTTCTTCTCCGGAACCGGAAGGCCAGTTGACTTAAAACTTGGTAGGAAGCAACAGGGTGACTTGTAGAATAAAACCAGCTCAAATTATTCCGATCGAAAGTCCAAGATGGCCGGCAAGGCCGCCATTTTGGAAACCTATTTTTCGCTTCTTTTCCTGAACCAAAAGGCCAACTGACTCGAAACTTTGTAGAAAGCATCAAGGAGACTTGTTGATCAAAAAAAACTAAAATGGTTCCGATTGGATGTTCAAGACGGCCGCCATGGCCGCCGGTTTTGAATTCTGTTTTGCGCGTTTTCTCCTGAACCGAAAGGCCGAGTGACTTGAAACTTGGTAGGAAGGATCTAGGTGACTTGAGTACTCGTCTTTGTTTATCATTGTGATTAATTTGATTTTTATGTTTTCGTTTTGATGCATTGACTGAGTTAGGAGCCTTTATGCGAACAGAATTTTTATGTATTTCTTATTTAGAGTAGCATCGAGACCCAGGGTGAAGTTGGCTAGCTGTAAAAGTGCTTTAACCCCACCTCCACCCCCCCCCCCCCCCACCCACGATGGTTTATTCTACTGACCGTTCTAAGGCCGTTCCAGTGTTAGTCTTACTCTTTGTTGCTTTGTGGTTTATTCTACGAGCCGATTTGTTTTATGTCTTACTTTGTGTTATTTTATTCTTGTGTTTTTAGCATTGCGATTACCTCGCTTGGGGAAGAGGGCTAATCTTAGTGTTTTTCGTACGTTTGTTCGATTTGCACATGTTAGGTTTTGTCTGTTTCCTCTTCCTCTTGGTGTCTGGAAAGGGCTGCGGTTTGTGATTGTGGCACTCACTGGACTTTTCTCTTGCCTTCTTTTGATGATGAAAAATAGCTAAAATTTTTCTGATCGGAAATGCAGTATGGTCACCATTTTCGACATCTTGCAAATCTTTGAAAATTCCTCTTCTAAACAGAAAGGCCAGCTGACTCGAAACTTGATAGGAAGTATTAGGATGGTTTGTAGATTAAAAAAGCTCAAATCATTTCGGTCGAAAGTCCAAGATGGCCGCCAAGGCAGCTATTTTGGAAATCTATTTTTCGCTTTGTTTTATTGAACCAAAAGGTCAACTGACTCGAACCTTTGTAAAAAGCATCAATGTGACTTGTAGATCAAAAAAGCTAAAATAGTTCTGATTAAAAATTCAATATGGTCGCCATGGTCGCAGTCTTGGAACTCTATTTTTCGCATCTTCTCCTGAACCGAAAGGCCAATTGACTTGAAACTTGGTAGGAAGGATCTGGGTGACTTGAAGATGAAAAAATAGCTAAAAATTTTCTGATCGGAAATGCATAATGGTCATCACTTTCGACATCTTGAAAATATATTGAAAATTACTCTCCTGAACAGAAAGCCCAACTTGACTCGAACTTGATAGGAAGTATCAGGGTGGTTTGTGGATCAAAAATAGCTAAAATTGTTCTGATAGGAAATCCAAGATGGTCGCCCTAGCAGCCATGTTGAAAATCTATTTTAAACTTTTCTTCTGAACAAATAGGCCAAATGGCTCGAAACGTCATTTGAAATATCAAGGTGACATGTAGATCAAAAAGTAAATAAAATCGATCTGATTGGAAATCCAAGATGGCAGCAATCCTGAAATCTATATTGGGTTTCTTCATTTGAACCCAAAAGCCAACTGACTCGAAACTTGTCTGGTAATCAGGTGAGGGATACAGGGCCATTATGCCCCTTATGTTTTTTGTTTGTTTTTGCGGGAACACTCTTTCATCAAGTCCATAAAACTGTGCGAGGCCACCAGAAATCGGCAAAAATCCCGCGATCATGCGCCCTAGAATCATCTCTGAAAAAGTGTAACTCTGGCTGCGGTCCTACCAAATACAGAAAAGGGGCTATCGCGTACTCTGTGTGTGTGTGTGTGTGTGTGTGTGTGTGTGTGTGTTTAAACTTTCAACGTTAATCCCAACCAATGCTAGAAGCCTCTAGAATTTCAGGCAACGGCCCCCATTAGCACTCTCAGTGCTTCGATTTATCACAACCATTTTTTTTTCAGAAATTGCTGAATTAAATGCAAGCAGTGTTGTTCCTGATCAGACGCCTCGTGCTGTGGCGTGTGGTCTTATGTGGGTCTTCATTGTTTGCAACCGTCCCTTTTACTGGACGCTATGCATGAACTGTGCACATTTATGATTAGAAATTTACTATAAGCATTTTCGATGTTATAGGCAAATTCAGCAGACGACAGACTGATGATATTTTGTCTTATTTTTTTCCTAGAAAATAGGATCTGACACATCGTTCAAAATGTCTCTTAATGAGACCATTTGCATGAAGTGTAAAATTCTACTTCATAGGAAAAGTATGAAAAAAATATTTCAAAATGTTCTGCTGAATATTTTACCCAGCATGCAAAGTGTTAATTTGCGAGTCGTTGTCTAATTATAGAAGAATTTGCTTTGTTTGTCCATGATGATCAGCAGTTGGTAAGTCCATAGGTGACGATACAGTATCAACGCTTTCCTGTTACTTTACATAGACAGGTAAATGAAAGTCACTTCTTTTTCTCCGATCATTTGTATTGTAAACAATATTTTGTTTAGAATTCTGTACATATGATCGATAATAATGATAAACAGACAATCAACACTGATTATTGCATAAAAAGCAGTATCGCACGTTATAAACAGCCGTGAATTAACCGGCGAACAGCCCGTGTATTAACAAGGCAATTCACGCGTTGTTAATGCACGGCTATGCAACTTTCAATATGCTCGTACCGGGCCCACAGAATTGCTGCCGTCACGAGATGTGTACTGCCCGGCCCTAGAACAAGCATAGTCCGTGGAAATTACGTTCGCGAGACATCGGTGAAAAGGCGAAACAAAACAGTGCAAGAATTAACGCGAAATGTAGCAAGCAAATGTTTTCACTTTTTATGCAATAATAGAGATCGAACATGGCTTTTCAATGCATTAACATTCGCCAGGTCCCTAGGGAGGTGTTGAAAACCGCGGCTTTCGGCCTCGGTTTTCAACACCTCCCTCGGGACCTGGCGAATGTTAATGCATGAAAAACCATGTTTGATCCCTATATTGAACCCAGATTCACCCCGTTTTTGCAAAAAGTGTAGGTCCAGATCAGATGGCTTCTGAAAGCCTGCTCATCTGGATCTGCATTGTATTTCATTAAGTATGTGAATTTGTATCAACATCCAGAACTAAGTAATCTGACTGGCTGAAAATTAAAAGTGGGCGATTCATCTTAATTGAGCAAGACAATGGTGAACAGTACACTAAAAGGAATACAAAAGTAACGTAAAGGACTCGTTTAGATTATGTTTCCGAGCATTTTATCAATGTGACAGGAACAAATTACTAAAATACTTTTATACATAGCAATACATACCCATATTTTTCAAATTGTTCGCTGGAGTAATTGGACTTCCGCCGATATTTGAGTTACCATCCGTGATTATCCACGCCACCTTCCCATTATGGAGCAAACTTGGTTGCTGGAATTCTGTTTTGGCTTTATTCAGTGCAAGCGCAGTGGCAGTTGACGCCCCTGATCACACAAAAAGTAAATTTGGAAAACATGAAAAAATGTATATTACAACGTGCGCCCAGAGAAGGCAAAGCGGCCGGCACATCCGGGTAGTCTGATCAGTTTCCGCTGGACACTTTGTGTATCGCCAAAAATACACGACGGGTTACCTACCTGGGACTATGCAATAGAGATCAAAAGCATGTCATAAAGAGGTGATTATAAAGTCCCAGCACGAGGTGATACAGAGGTCTTATGAGGAGTCCTGGATATTTTAGAATGGATGTTACCTATGGATCAACAAATAAGCCAGTACCAAAACCCCTTGTTGGGCCTCCAACTGTCTATCATTTGTTGACCGTATACTATGTTTTTGGGCCCAATATCTTATGTCGCCGGGGCGTCCAGCTGATATTGGCTTACAGTTGGGCAAGGCCTGCTATCCTTGTAGCAGGTAAGGGTAGGGAGGTGATGTTTTTATTTCTTCTGTTTCTTCACTTTCATTCCTGTTCCTCTTTCTTCCCTATCCCTCTCTTGCATCTCTTCTGCTATCTCTTCTGTCTCTTTTCTCCATTTCTCTGGGAGATGACACAAAATGACCCACAAGGGTTGACGTGTTGTTAAACCCCAGCACAACCATGTGCCCAATATCATATCAGTGATAAGACTACTGACCAATGCCGGCCTCGGTGGCTTAGTTGGATGCGCCGTCCGACTGGAGACCAGGAGGAATCCTTTCTCAAAACTGTTTGTTCTCTCATTTTAGAGTAGCCGACCGGACCTTGAGGAGGGAGGCAAATCTTTATCCACAGTGCTCCCTCCTGGAAGTAATTCCATTAACTGTAAAGTATCCAGTAAAATGTATGAATGTACAGCAAATGTTCTGATCAAATTACGCAGATATGCAGCCTAGTGTGGCCCTGCACTCTTCGCATACATGTATGTCTAGAAGAGCCTGTCTTTTTCCGTCTTGCGTACAGAACCGAACACTATAGTTGCTGTTTTTTTTTATCAGCTTTTACTCCCTTGTTAAAGAAATAACTAATGAATGCCTGCGAAACAAGAGTACTAGTTCTAGTGTCCTTCTGTTCTTCAGGAAAATCTGGGAATCATCTAACTACAGCATAGCTATTGTTCGCTGGTTCCTAGTTTTCCTTGAAGGCCAGTAGTTCACTGGAACCAGTATTTTTGCTTCGCCGGCATTCATCGGTTGTTTCTTTTACAAGAAAGTAAAAATTAATAAATTAACAACCATAGCCAATGGTTTGTACACCCGAACATTGTCCCTTTTGTCAATGCCGTGGCAATGTTAACCTTAAAAACGGAGCAACATTTGTAGCCGACAATATGTTGGGGTTTTTTTATGTTTTTTTTTTTTTTTTTTTTTGTTTGTTCTTTTTTTGTGTGTATTTTTCAGGGATTTATTTTTTTAAAAGTCTATGTGATTTCATTATGCCAGACATATTTTCTTTAAAAAATCATTAGTAAAACAAAAATATGTAAAAAAATTCGTCTGCGCTGTAATTCGCGGTTTAAGGGTTAATTACCATGGTCGTAGTCAACGTTATTGATGGCCCTCTCGACAGCCCAGACGTTGTTGTAGAGCCCAAACTTAAACTTTAGGGATGTCTTAGCTGGCTCAGAAAACTCAATCAAAGCCACCCGGGAACCAGTTTTGGAGATTGGGGCTTTCTTGTGGATGAAATCAACAATCACCTGTGAGAAAAAAAAAACAAAGGTAAAATAAGAAATGTTGCAGGCTCAACCATTTGAATAATCCGTATTGTCAGTTGAATTCTTAATATGTGTTCTAATTTTACCGCACATGTAAAACTCGATAGTTGTTTAGATTGAAGGGGACTGGATACACCTGGTGGATGTTCCACCTTGTATTAAAAAGGAGGCATTTTTTATGACTTCCTGTTTGCTCCGCTTCATGCCTATCCCATTTTTTTAAAAAAAAGTTCTACTCAAATAATCAAAAAAGAATATTATTTGCTCCCAAGACGAGCAACAATTTTATTTGCCTTGAAAGCGTTTTTAAGCATCACGATAACAGCCCTATATAAGTTTGTCCCCTCAGACACCCCACTTTTATATAGTAAAACTGGGGTTTACAGGGGTATACATTATTTTTCTTATTTTTGCTCAAAAATATAGATTGTGGATACTCGTTAAACCGCCTCGGCGATGCGGTTCTAACGTGTACCAACAATCTATGTTTAAACAGAAATATGAAAAATATCAGATTTTTTTTTTATCTGAAATTTTTCTTTTTTTGGTGGTAAACGTTTTAGTATATTTGAATAGGCGTGTTTATCGTAATGCAAATAACTATATTTTGCCCTTTGTCTTGATAGCATATCCATTTCCCTTAAATAAAACTGAAGACTCACAATATTGTTTTCGACTCGCAAATTAATCCCGTAGGAAAATGTGAAATTCACAAAAGAAATCAAAATCAAATACTGGGACTGCTGATGTTAGTGGTTGCTTGACTATCCATAGATCTCTAGAACGTAAACACGTCCTTTTCAGTGTTTAGTAGGACCGCGACTCAGGTTGCACTTTTCACCTAACGCTGTAGGTTTGGCGTATTCAAAATCTTTCACCTAACGCTGTAGGTTTGGCGTATTCAAAATCGTCCGCCGACATTGTACTCTATACAGTTATGATTAAAATCTTATTTCTTCAAAAGTTTTAATTCCTTTTTTTATTATTAACTATTATTTGTTTATCTGTTCGCTTTTTATAAGCATCAGAGTGTATAAGGCCAAAATGTTTAAATGAAGAATGTAGCATTATCAGCATTAGCAGGGAACTATTTGTTAGGTAGCTACTAGGTTGGTGGTAACTGTAAAACGGATTGTCGAAATGCTGTATGTTGAATATGGTGGCGGTTTGGCAACCGCCCACCGGAAAAAGCAATATAATTGTGTCATCAGAGTACTTGATTTAATAATCACCAAACTAAAGACAAGTTAAAAGCACAATATTTGATATGGTTAATGTACATTGCCATTTTGGACAAAACAAAAATGATCCCTAAGAATGACACTCAATTCTGATTTCATTTAAGCCTGCTGGAGAGCAATGGGGAAGATCGTTAAAGAGCTGACAGCCTCAATAAACCTCATTCAAGACGTGTGATGACAATTAAACTTTTACAAAAGTGGAATATTCACTTCACTTATCACAATATACTGTTGAAAGAAAACGCTAAAGTAGCCCTGCAGTTAAGTAAGTATAAAGCCGATTTTACATCGACTTTTAACGGAATATTCCGAATACCTACAATCGCTTTCCGAACAGAAATTCAACTGACCAGTCAAAGTCGGAATAAAAACAAAATGGCCGCGCTCAGACTTTGAGAGAATTCTCTCGGAAACGAAGTGTTTTTCAGCCTACCCCCTGCCGTGTAAAGTGTCGTAAAAACCTTCAAATTAAAGAAACATTAGTGGTATTTTTTTCATGTGCCTTGGAAAGATAATGCACTCTGTCGAAAGTGCTTTAGTCTTGCTGTTTCTTGTTTCGGGATCGATTGGCTGATTGAGTCATATGACAAAGTACGGAAGCTGTATGAAATCGGCTATTTAGGGAAATGAATACAGTCAGCTGAATTGTCTGAATAAACTCATGTCCATGTTTCTAGAGTTTAATGCTAATTTCAGTATTATCCCAAATAATAGGACATACATGTCTGAACAAAAATTGCAAACCCAGACCATACTGCTCCCAAAGTTTAATCACAATCTACACTGTTTGCCTATCGGTCAATACTGATCCTAGCAAATACCATACCTTGTATCAACGCATCATGAAAACAGGCCGAGGCGGTTCTAACGAGTACCAACAATCTATGTTTTGAGCAGAAATATGAAAAAATATCAGTTTTTAATCTGAAAATTGTCAGTTTTTTTTTGGAGATGAAAATTTCTATATATTTGAATAGGTGTGTTTTCGTAATAAGACAAAGACAAAAACAGACCAAAAGTGATATCACTCACTGGTGATTTTATTGCCCCCTCCTAGTTACTATGCGAGAGATATTAAAAGCATGTCATGGAGAGGTGATTGCCAGATCCATGCAAGGGGGTGTAAAGAAGGCCTTCTGAACGGTAATACATATTTTGAGGTTACCTATGGATCAGTTAAATAGGTCGCACTAAATTCCTTTTTAGGCAACTATCTGTCTATTGTTTATTGACAGAATACTAGGGTTTGTTGTATCCAGTCTCTAATCATTGATAAGACTAATGACACAGACAAGCCAAATTTTTGTCTCCAACGATCAATACTCAGATTCTAAAAATAACCTCAGATTTGTAGATAATTAAGCATCATCCAGAAGGGACGCCGGGCTGCAATCGAAACGAAACCCCTTTAACTAAAAATGTCAGTTTTATTGGAAATTTTGGAAAAATTTAAACCGTTTTGGATATCTATTTACCTAAGCATTTGCCCACCTTATAATTCTTATTTTTCAACAAGGCCATTTTACTCGGGGATAAGAAAAAAAATGGTGAAAAAAAAAAAAAAACACAAAAAAAAAACACCTTAAACTCTCTACACCCCTTGCAAAAATGCCAGGTTTGTACCGATCAGATTAAGTCTAAAACATTTTAAAACCATATAAATGTCTTAAAATTGAAATTTGCCAAAAAGCTGAAAATTCTCAGCCCTGTAAAGAACTACATGTGTATGTAGCTAAACTTGCTAGATTAAAGACAAACGGTGTAGACCCTGATCAGACGCCGCAGAATGCGGCGTCTGATCAGGATCTGCACTGTTTGTTTACACCTTTCTGTCCGGATACTTAAGGCTAGTAGGGTAACTTTATCAAACCGACCCCTCCTCCTCAGATATTTCGACCTCGCCATTAAGTTATCCTTGATCAGTCCATCTCACCTTAGCAGCTCCTTTAGCTTCTTTGAACTCGCTTAGGCCGATGCTGCCACTGCTGTCAAGTATGAGCATAAAATCCAGGTAACCCGGGGTCGCCTTCAGGCTGTATGTGGTCTTGCCACCCCACAATGGCCGCCTCACGTATTTGTACGTAGGCTTCGTCAGTGTTTTCAGTTTGTTCGCTATACTGTAGCCTGTGGTAATCTCTTTTAGCGTCAATGCTTCTGAACCTGCTTACAAGAACACATTTCTAGAAAATGAAAGGTTTTAAAATTTTGTCTGCGTACTGTTAACCTTTATCACTCTCTGGGCTATTTCAGCAGACGATAGATTGACGATAGTATTCTTATTTTTCCCAGAGAAAGTCTTTGAAACAATTTGCATAAAAGTGACAGCCTTTTTTCATATATATATGTCAAAATGTTGTCTGCGGTTATTTTTACCCCGAGAGCATTCTGAAAACGGGTCTACTCGAAAAGATAAGACTTTTCTCCCATGGGAAGCAAATTCTTTCCTTCCAGAGTAGACGCTTTTCCAGAAAGAACTTCCGCCGCTTTATGATTGTGGCATTTCTTGGGTATCTGCAGTTATAATTTTTGCATTACAAAATCTGAAAATTTTCAGATAAAAAACTCTGATATTTTTCATACATTACGGAAACACGCTTATTCAAATACACTGAAAATTTGGCCACCAAAAATGATAAATTTTCAGATAAAAAATCTGATATATTTCATATTTCCGCTCAAAACATAGATTGTGGGTACTCGTTAGAACCGCCTCGATGAGGCGGTTCTAACGAGTACCCACAATCTATGTTTTTGAGCAGAAATAAGAAAAATAATGTATACCCCTGTAAACTCCAGTTTTACTATATAAAAGAGGGGTTTAAGGGGGTCAAAATTATATAGACGTGTTTCCGTGATGTTTCTACTCAAAACATATATTGTGGGTACTCGTTAGAACTGCCCCGTCGAGGCGGTTCTAACGGGTACCCACAATATATGTTTTCGAACAGAACAAGAAAAATAATGTATACCCCTGTAAACCCCAGTTTTACTATATAAAAGAGGGGTTTAAGGGGTTCAAAATTATATAGACGTGTTTCCGTGATGTTTCTGCTCAAAACATATATTGTGGGTACTCGTTAGAACCGCCCCGTCGAGGCGGTTCTAACGGGTACCCACATATATGTTTTCGAGCAGAACAAGAAAAATAATGTTTACCCCTGTAAACCCCAGTTTTACTATATAAAAGAGGGGTTTAAGGGGTTCAAAATTATATAGGCATGTTTTCGTGATGTGTTACCGCCACTTCGTATTTTACTGCATACAAATAAAGGATTCCTAATGAACCGCACCCTGTGTAAATATTCCTTTGGAACATATCCGGGCAGCGCATATGTCCTTATGCGCGGTCTGATCAGGGCCTTCGATGTCTGCTTACAGAATAATTGGCTACTACAGAATATATCAATGCGTAGCAACAGCCAGCCTGGCCCCACAGCTATGAACATTAGTTTCCTAGCCTAACAAGGTAAAATACACCTTGACTATTGTTCTACACATATCATCTCCTTTACCTCACATAAACTCATAACTGATTAGCCAAATCAGAGAGAAAGACATTCCAAAAGACAAGATTTTTGTAAAATATAAATAAGTTTATGCCGATTCAAATATCAGTTAGACGGTGCCCGTCTAAGCAAAAGCCCTTATAAGATTGGTCGGTTTCGCTTGCTAATTAAAATCTTCTCTGATCACTTGTGCCTCGAAGACATCGTTTTCTTATGTAGTTACTTAAAGGTCATTATTAACCCTTGTCCTGCTGAACCCGGATAAGCCAACTGATCTGGATCTGCACTGTTTGCCATCAAGTATTCAAATTTTTAGCAACAATCTGGATCAAGCAACCTTACTGGCTGAAAATTAGAAGTGGGCATGGCATCTTAATTTATTCAGCAGGACAAGGGTTAAATTTGTCAGTCCTACAAAAGATACTGGCATATTTGATCGTATGTTAGTCAGAGTATATATGAGCCTCATCATAGGAAAATAGCCGTTACAGCATCAGCGAACAGCAAAGGTTCAGGCGAGTCTGCGCGTTCGCGCAGTCTCGCCCGAACCTTTTCTGTTCGCGCACGTATTAGTTGCGGCCAAGAGGAAAATTCAGCCAAAGCACTAGACATGCAACCTTGTTAAGTGGCCGGGCATTACACTGATTTTTTTTTTTCATGATTGACGGAAAGTCCGACGAGCCTTTTTCGCGCGACTCGGCTTATGCGTTATTTGTTATGCTTTATTTGTTTCTAACAATGTGAAACTGATGATACTGATAAACCTTTACCACTCTCTGGGCTAATTCAGCAGACGACAAATTGGTGATATTTATTACTTAGTTTTCCCAGTAAACAGATTTTGCAGTTTGATGCACAATTAGCAAGAAATGTCAAAACCTGTTTTCTGGGAAAAATTCTCTTAGCTAATTCAGCAGAAAACAAATTGATTATTTTTCTCATTCTCCCCAGAAAAAGGATTTGACATTTCATGCAAATTGTCTGTTTTGGAGACACTTTGCATGAACGTTAAATCCTGTCTTCTTCGGAAAATAAGGAAAATATTTTAATATGCCGACTGCTGAAAATTTTACCTACAGTGCTAAGCATTAAATACATTATAATGGGCGCTGAACCATTAACCAACCGGATTTCAAATAGCAGCAAGCATTTTAAATTTTGTTATCATTTTGCTCTGTTAAAAAGGCATGAAATTCTCTCCTGAGAGGACCTTCTCATGTAATGTCATGTAATGTCCAGTCCTACTTCAGAAGAATAATAAGGAAATATCACCAATAAATGTTATGCGATCCGCGGCAGTTAAACGCAAATGGAAATCCTCATTAAAATAAACACATATTAATCAACATCACCACTCACACACACACGCACGCACACAAACACAAATACGTACGCACGCATGCGCGCGCACGCACGCACGCACGCACTCACACGCAGATGAGTATCCACATAAACACAAAAACACATAATTCAGAATTATTACATAATACATATATCAACATCACATCACAAACACATATAATTCAAAATTAACCCAAACACATATAAATCAACATCATCAAACACACATTCATATACCCACACATAAACACATAAAAAGGAACATCACCAGAAGATAAGGCTGGCTAATCAGAGCTGAAAAGATAATCGATTATCAGTCCTGCAATTGTGATTAATAATCGACTAGTAATCAATAAAGATTTTGTCATAATTTTACCTACCTGTCTGTGCATGACTCTTACCATATGTTATACTTTAGTATGTATTTGGTCAGACTGGCATTTGCGGCGTCTCATCTGGGTCCACTGTTTGCCACTCATCCAGCTTTTTTTACACACCATTGGGTAGTAAATTGTATTTGTTCAAATTTTAGATAAAGTATGGTAAGGAGTTGAGGTGTCTGAATACTTAGGGTAAATACGCTAAAGAACACAGAAATTAAATAATCTATTTTTTAGCAAATCTGTAACGATAATCATTTTTGTGGAATTTATCGATCAATTCATCGATTATCCGATTAATTGTGCCAGTCTTACAAGAAGCATCTGCATGGCCGAGAAGCTAGTGCTTCAGACTTCCTATCATGAGGTCTCGGATTTGACTCCCGCTAGAGGCCGAATTTAGTTCATGAATATACGGTGCATCATTGTACAGAACCTTTCATCATAAATAATGTTGAAAGAGACGTAAAACACCAAATTATCATAATCATCCACAAACCACCAACACCACAAATCAAAATAATCGCACACACATACAAATCAATATCACATTATCAACATACATACAAATCAACATCATCAAATAAACATTCAAATCAACATCACCACACTTACATACAAGTCCACATTACTACATAAACACATACAGCTCAACATCACCACATACACATATAGTAAAATTATAACCTTACATTATGAAAACATGCAAATGTATTGAAAATTTCACCACCAAAAACTGAAAGTTTTCAGATAAAAATTCTGATATTTTTCATATTTCTACTCAATACATAGTTTGTAGATACTCGTTAGAACCGCCTGTGATACGATACTAACGAGTACCCACAATCTATGTTTTTGAGCAGAAATAAGAACAAGAAAAATAATATATACCCCTGTAAACCCCAGTTTTACTGTATAAAAGTAGAGTTTAAGGGAGTCAAAATTATATAGGCATGTTTTCGTGATGAGTCGGCGACCTGAGGCGTCCGGTTCCCAGCTATATTACGTCGAATAGAAAACTAAAACCAGAAATCACAGGACATCGGATAAAGATATATTTTTACCTGTACAGATGAATATTCCCACATACAAATAATACAAGATCATCGCACACCCATGCAAATCTTTATTATCGCGCACACACATACAAATTAATATTACCGCACGTACTTTAGAAATTAAGTGTATGAAGTTGGCTTGGTGTTTGAAATATGGCGTTTGGTATTCGATTTATTCCGTAGTAGTAAAGTATAGTAAAGTAACGGTTATGGTTGGGCAAAATCGATATTACAAGTTGCGAATCCCAAGCCAACTTCACACACTCTCAGAAATTGACGTTGTTACAAACTAGAAATGTGTCAGTATGACACAGATGCCCCCGCCCAGGGCCATCCTCAACCACATGCACGTATTTTGCAAAAAATGAAGTTGAAAACGGGTGGTAACTCTCATAATAATTGGCAGATTTTACCCTAAATCGAACTTGACAATATTTTATGATTATATACCTGGGTATAAAATATGAATCCAATGCATAAATCAATCTTTTTAAAAAAAATACCGGAAGGAAAACATCTTCTGAAAGTGAATAAGGGCCATAACTCCCATAATAATGGGTTGATTTTACCCTACTTGGAACTTGACCTCTGTTTTATGATTATATACCTGTGTGTTAAATTTGAATTCAATACACTAATGTTTTCTAAAGATATCAAACTGAAACTTCTTTCAACGTTGAAAAAGGGCTGTAACTCCAAATATAATCAGTGGATTTTACCCTAAATCAAACTTGACCTATATTTTATAATTATATGCTTGTGTATAAAATATGAATCCAATTCACTAATCTTTTCAAAAGTTATGGAATGAAAACCATTTTTCAAAGTTGAAAAAGGGCCATAACTCCAAAAATAATTGGTGGATTTTACCCTAAATCCAACTTGCCGTACATTTCATGATTATATACCTGTGTATAAAATTTGAATCCAATACACTAATCTTTTCAAAAGATATCGAACGCAAACCATTTTTCAACTATTTTTCAACATTGATAAAGGGTCGTAACTCCAAAATAATGGGTGGATTTTACCCTAAATCAAACTTGACCTATATTTTATAATTATATGCTTGTGTATAAAATATGAATCCAATTCACTAATCTTTTGAAATGTTATGGAACGGAAACCATTTTTCAAAGTTGAAAAAGGGCCGTAGCTTCAAAAATAATTGGTGGATTTTACCCGAAATCGTACTTGATCTACATTTTTTATACCTGTGTATAAAATTTGAATCCAATACACTAATCTTTTCAAAAGATATCGAAAGGAAACCATTTTTTCAACTATTTTTCAACATTGATAAAGGACCGTAACTCCAAAAATAATTGGTGGATTTTACCCTAAATCGAACTTGACCTATATTTTATATTCTTGTGTATAAAATATGAATCCAATACACTAATCTTTTCAAAAGTTATGGAACGGAAACCATTTTTCAAAGTTGAAAAAGGACCATAACTCCTGAAATAATCTAATTTAATTCCAATATGAATTAAATTGCATTATTTTTGGGAAGGCACATTTAATCTTACGAGGTCTGTATTGTCTTCCTCTAGGTACGATACCTTTAAAATAGGTTACATGACAAATCTCCCAAGAGTTGCTTCCCTTCCACTGTAAAATCGTCAAGAAGCCGGTTTTAGCTATTTTAGGTTGACCGACCTTGAGATCACCCCTTTTGCGAAATCGTTCGATGCTAGAAGGCAGCAGTCAAATTTTGGAAACCCACCCAACCCTTCCCATTATTTTTATTATTAAACTTACATTAAGCTCAAAGCAAAAAAAAAAAAAATGTTTAAGTCAAGCAAATACTTGTATGAACTATTCCCGCTTTTGCTCCTTGTTTTTTGTGTATTTTTCAGGTTGTCTTTCACATTCTATGAAACACGTCATGACGGTGACTAATGCTAGCTGTGACAAGAGATTGGAGCGCTATGACCAGTTTATTTGCTAGTTGCGGCAAAAACACTTCTGGAACTATGTAAAGTGTGGTGTTAACTGCATGCTTGCAGTTGGCCATTGATATTGACAGTTCCATGATCTGCTTGTGTTTCCCCAGCGGATCATGCACAAAAACTGAGAATCTACGCATTGATGAAGTTGACATTTAGTTGTGAAGTTGGCGTATACTTCAGTGGCGAAGTTGGAATTATGTTGTGAAGTTGACATGCGTATATAATTCAGGTGTGAAATTGACATTTAAGTTGTGAAGTTGACAGGCTTTAGTTGCATTGACATTTGAGTTACAGTTATCAAGTTATGCTCCATTTGCTGCAACAAGTTGCTCATTTGCATATACGCATATAAAAAGCACTCACCGTCAATGCCTTTCATTTGCCAAAAGTAATAAATCAGTAAAGTAAATTATCTTGTTATGTGATGCCTTTTGGTCAGCAGCTATTCATCAGAAATAATAGATGGATTTCACTCTAAATCGAACTTGACCTACATGTTATGATTATATACCTTTGTACAAAATTTCAAACCGATACACCAATCCTTTAAAAAGATATCGCACGGAAACCATTTTTCAAAGCTGAAATTTTTTTCAAAGTTGAAAAGGGCCATAACTCCCAAAATAATTGGTGGATTTTACCCTCAATCAAACTTGGCCTACATTTTATGATTATATACATGTGTATAAAATTTCAATCCAATACACCAATCCTTTCAAAAGATATCGCACGGAAACCAAAAGTGTTACGTACGGGACGGACGTACGTACGGACAGCGGTGATACTATATGCCCCCCCCCACCCCGCCCCCCCCCCCCCCCCACCTTGAAAATGGCGGGGGCATAAAAACATACAAAGTAACATTGAGATTAACATAAACAACTTAAATAAGAAGTCCAGGACAGGCCACAATCTCAGACCGCTATTGACTTTCGATACCATGAGGAGGTGCCGGCCTCGGTGGCTCAGTTGGATGTGCCGTCCGACTGGAGACCAGGAGGTCGCGGGTTCAACCCCCGCTGAGGTCGGCAACATTCTTTCGTAGAGATTCATCATGAAATATTTTCTACGGTCATTCTCTCCCTTCCGCTGATTCAAGAAGGGCAGTTGTCAGTTTCTGGCGAAAGAATGTGCACGTACTGGTTAACCGCTTAGAGGACTAAGCCTGCCCAGTAAACGTGTGGTTAGGTAAACTGACCGTGCTCGGCATGACCACATTGGGTTGAGTGGGCCGTAAAACCTCTGAGGAGGTGCAGCCAGAAATCATCATCACCACAAATACACACCAAGCAACACCACACTAACATAGCAACGCACAAATTTATAACCCCTCCCCCGTACGTATCACACACACACACACACACACACACACACACACACACACACACACACACACACACACTTGTCAAAAAATGCTTACCTGTAAAAATATAACTCTTACTTTGGTTCCAACTCAGAGTAGTCAAAAGAGTTAACCTTCACCACTCAATGGGCAAAGTCAGCAGACGAAAAATTGATGTTATTTTTTCTTATTTTTCCCAGAAAATAATCTTTGACATTTCATGCAAATTGTCTCCTCCTAAGCTGAAACTTTGCATGAAATGTCAATACTTATTTTCCTGGGAAAATAAGAAATATTTTAAAATGTCGTTTGATATTTTACCCAGCATGCTACACGTTCAAGACTGTCGTTGTTTACGTCACGAAAACATGCCTGTTTAATTTTGACCCCCTTAAACCCCACTTTAATATAGTAAAACTGGGGTTTACAGGGATGTGCGAGGCGGTTCTAACGAGTACCCGCAATCTATGTTTTGAGCAGAAATTTGAAAATATCAGAGTTTTTCATCTGTAAATTTCAGTTTTTTAAGGTGAAAATTTCTATATACAGTCAACTCTCGTTATCTCGAAATCCAAGGGACTCACTGAAACACTTCGAGATGTCCGTACCTCGACATATCAGAGTTGTGAGAGTGGGGAAAACAATAAATTGAACAACCACATTTAACAACAAATGAATATGTAATTTGACTCCCGAAGTTAGAAATATATATATAAAATAATGTGGAAAAGAGGAGAAATTGCTCCTTAGGAGCAATTTCTCCTCTTTTCCACATTATTTTGTTACCTGTTGTCATAGTTTCATGTTAAAACAGGGACCAGATTTTCACTTCGAGATAAGCGGTGATTCGAAATATGCGAGTTCGAGATAACGAGGTTCGACTGTATTTGAATAGGCGTGTTTTCGTAATAATATGTTATTATTTGGCGAATTCAAATGTATGGTTTTCTGGCGAAAGAATGTGCACAATACTGATTAACCGCTTAGAGGACTAAGCCTGCCCAAAGAGTGGTTAGATAAACTGACCGCGCTCGACATGACCCCATTGGGCTGACTGGGCCGTAAAACCTAAACACAAACAAATGTATTGATTTACTACTTCCATTACTACTGCTACTTGTACTGCTATCATTCTTAATGTTATTCAGAAGTAACAGGTGAGAGCACAACCAATTATGGTCCTTTTCCAGTTATTTAATTCTAAAATTTACCCACTTCTGCAACAATATAAACCTGTGATAAGTATAACTATAGTTTTACCTTGGCTCCAGCTGAGAACAGCCAAAACAATTAAACACACAGTAGAGATCTTCATTTTCAGACCTTGTTTCTTCAAGCTGTAAATATGATGGGTGGATGGAGACGGCTTTTTCTTTAAAACTAATTTGATAGCTAGTGAAGGCTTTTATAGTAAACAGTATTTGGACATGACAAGCAAAAATGTACCTTATTTTATACGGGTACACGTCGAGGGAAAACATGTTTCCAAGTTATTTCCCACATTCAGCTTGCCCTGCCCATCCACACTGACTCCAAAGCAGTTGCGGTCTGCTACACATTCTACAGTTTCAAAAGATTCTCTAAGTGTGATGAGACTGCGCATATTTTCGGGCTGATCTGGGACTTCTGTGTCCACATTTACCTCGAAGACACATTTTTATGTAAATCCAGGCCAAACCGTGCATTCTGATAAGAATCTGCGCACCTCGCATGAATGATCTTAGTGCCTTGAAGAATCGTTATAGCGTCAGAATCACACTCAGGTCGGACTCCGATTGCATGGATGCGCAAGCATTAGGGTCTCTGGAACCTTTTTGTTGGCATATGCGGTACATTTTTCGGTGTTGGCTTGTTGCTCATGTTATTAACACCTACGTACGGTAAACGACATTAAACAGGATACCCAAGGAGGATACAACTCGATTGTCGACCCGGAAAATATATAAAACGCAAAATGTGAAAGACGGAGATACGGGCCGTCATGTGCATCGATCATTACGAAAACACGCCTATACAAATATATAGAAATTTTCACCTAAAAAACTGAAAATTTTCAGATAAAAGCTCTGATATTTTAGCTCACCTGAGCTATCCTCAGGATGAGCTATTGTGATCACTTTTCGTCCGTCCGTCCGTCCGTGCGTCCGTCCGCTAACATTTTCAAACGACTTCTCCTCTGAAGCCCCTAAGCCAATTTTGCTCAAATTTCATATGGAGCCTCCTTAGGTTGGGGGAACAAAAAAGTGCTAAAATGGTCGCGGTCCATCGACCAAGATGGCCGCCATGCCCATATATAGTAAAAACCTTTAAAAATCTTCTTCTCCAGAACGGAGGATGCCTTGGGGCTGAATCTTTGCATAAGTTATTTGGGACGGGAGGTCTACCAAAATTGCTAAAATAAATATCGTATATTGACAGTTGACCTTTTTACGGCAAGGTCAAGTTTGCTTCCGTATGCATTTGTATGGGAAAAACCTTTAAGAATCTTGTTCTCAAAAACCGATGATGCCTTATGGCTGAACCTTTACATATATCATCGGAAACAGGAGGTCAAACAGTGTGTGCAAAAGAAGTGTTGCGTGGGTATTAATCGCCTTCATAAAGGTTAGTTTTCAACCTGCAGCTTTATTTATTATAGTACTCTTCATTTACAAACATTTGTTTTGTATAACTGAATGTTGTCATTATATGAAAAATCAAACTTATGACATGTGTGACTTGCGTGGAAGTAGATGAGTTTGTCCTTCCACTCAGTCCGATCTGGGTATATTCTAATTGTTATTAGAATGTTTGTGGTTCACAAACAATAATAGTGAGCAGAAAATACGAAGTCAATTCATAATTTTGTCAATTCGTAAAGTCAATTTGCCCTCATTACGGTCAACTCGTACTCATTGTTTTGGTCAATTCGTACTCAACAATATTTTCTTTGGTCAATTCGTCCTCATTTGGTCAAGAACATTCCCTCACGTTTCGGCTCAAGTATGCATTCATAACCTTTACCACTCCTTGGGCTTATTCAGCAGAAGACAAATTGATATTTTTACGTATTTTGCAAATAGTCTCCATTTCAGGCAATGTGCATGGAATGTCAAATCGCCAATGGAGAAGATTTACATAAAATGTCAAATTCTGTTTTCTCGGATAATAAGAAAAATATCTTAATATGTCGTCTGATGAATATTACCCAAAGTCCTACGTGTTAAAATGCATGAGTCATGTCATGCTATCTTGATCGCATACTTGACAAAAACCCATATCAGCCTGCACGGCCGCGTAGTTTGACCCGAGCCTTCATTGTCCGCGTACAGATTCATTTCAATGCAGACAGTTTGCATGAAACGTCAAACTCTGTTTTCTTGAAAAAAAAAAATAGAAATATGTTATCTATTAGTGGCCAGAGAGTAGTAAACGCTACAAAATGGTATGTCCTCATCCTCATCAGGGTAGCCTAAATGATTTGATGACATTCATCTCATGCATGACTGCACACATAAATGAATGCACTCTTGTATTGTGTCAACAGCGCGAAAAATAAATAAGGAAGCTTTAAAACACTATTTTGTTTTCGACTTGCATGACTAAATGAATGAATTTTATTGGCGGGTTACATGCTCGAAATTCCCCTTTTTACACAGCTGCGGTTTTGAATGATCGTGTGATTGCCTTAGTGCATATTAATTTCAAGTCAACAAACGACTAAATAGCACCGTAAGCTCGGAGCTATGAGCAAAACCCAAAACCGAGACTGAAATCCAAACCTGAATACAGTAGGCCTCTTTCTGTATGTAGACCAACCCGCGCGCTATCACATAGTATATAAAAATGCAACATCATTCTGTTATGGCACTGTCAATTTTTGTAGCAATTAACAACTCGAACTTACAAATGCTTATTTCCAAATATTACAAATAACAGCCTGATTTGCAACAAAAACCGTGTCGTGTTTAATCTGGTCTACTTAATGAATGATTGTTTGTTGCTTGCGTACACAGAAGCAAGTCAGCCTGCCTAATAAAATAACACTGACGGCCGGTGTATACAAGATCAGCCTATACATATGTCCGATTATTTAGGTACATGTATATATGTTTTTTAGCAATGATATCATTATCGCATAGCACACTGATGGGAAACTGCTAAAGTTTATAATAATTTTGCAAGTTCGAAAACAAATGTTTGCGCGTCCATTTGTCTGTCCGTGCGTCCATGTGTCTGTCTGTCCCTATTCAGACATGTAATTCCTATTCAAAAAGTAACCCCTACACCAGGACGTTTGAGCGTCCGTCCGACCGTCCGAACAGAGGTGGAAATCGTCGAAGCAATAAAAACGAAAGAGTCGTTTTAGTAGGTTGTGTTTTCATGTATTCCATGCAGACCTGAGAGAGAGAGAGAGAGAGAGAGAGAGAGAGAGAGAGAGACTTATTTACGCAGTTCGATCTGGGTATATGCTGTTTGTTATCCAAATATTTTATGAGTACTCCGTATAACCACTTCGAGAGACTGTTCAGCGAGTACCAATAACCATATTTTTATAACAGAACAAAATAGCTTTAAAACACGTTGTGATGAGGCAATTCTGTTAGTACCAACACTATTGTTCTAATTTAAGTTGTGGATACTTGTTAGAATTCTAGCGAGTACCATCTACATCATATTTTAAAACATATTGTGGACACTTATTAGAACTACCTTGATGATGCAGTTCTGTACAGTGTGCACAGAAAAAGATCCAAATTCATATTTATCGACCCTCAATACTGCTTGACTGAACAGCAATGCTTGTCTTCACCTTGAGGTGAAACCGATAAAGGCGGGGCTAATCAAGATAGTCTTTTGCATTTAAACCAGATCAGTCGAAAATGATCATCTAATTGGAGGAACATGTATAAACGGTAGGAAGCTGGAACCTTTTGAGCTTTGCGCCGATCCTCTTGTACAACTTTCTCGCTAGTCATATCATGCCAAAATAACAATTAAAAAAGTTGTCGCCGAAAATCAAGCAAAAACTTGGCAATATATTAAACAGAGTTCAATGTTTATTCCGGCACTCTCAGTTCTTTTCACAGTAGGACGACAACCTTCCTGTAATTTGTCATTTATGAACTTGATTTCCGTATCAGATGCTTGGGCCTTTTTCCAATCATTTACATAAAGTATTGTTTCATTCAACAAATCAACAGGAATATCGTCTCCTATCGCAATTCCACTTGATTCGTTTTCGTCTGACTTCGAGACGGTCTCCGATAGTGGGATACTTCCTCCTATTATTGAATGGTGCAGCGCTTTCAAGACTTCTGGAAATATTGTTGTTGTTCTATCTTCTTGCCGTCTTGATAAACCGTCGGCGTCTGCATTCCGCTCGCAACTTCTGTAGCTTATTTAGTAATTGCAATTGAATAGTTCCGCTAGCCAGCTCTGACTTGTGTGTCGGACAATTCTTCTCTGACGCTTTCAAACTCCTACTTACATTTGCCACTATACGGTCCTGTCCGTCCTGATGTTGATGTAATAAACGTCAAAAAGATTGCTTTTGGAAACAAAGAACACACTGCGGATTAGAAAATGGGAATCTTGGTTTTACTGAGACTATTCATAAGCAGTAATGAAGTTTGCAACACTGCTTATGCCCTCTAGCGTAAACATGAGCAGACCTCCATTTTCAAATATACCACAATGAGCCAAATGACCTCAAAGGAAATGAAATGTAATCTGCACTATGGTGATGTACGGTGAGACGTTCTACCGCCGCCACACGGCACTAGCACCAGCTGCATTGTAGTAAAATAAACGTCAAAAAATAAACAGCTCCCAAGCCAGAGCTGGAAGCGTCCGCTTACACTAGGATTGGCGGATATATTAATTTCTCCTTCAAAGAGTTGAATGTTTGGTCTTTTTTTTTCTGTCAAGACGTAGGGGACTTCTTTTTTTTCTATTTTTTTCCTTTGACGTTGGTACAGTGGCCCACCAATAAGTCGTTAAGTCGCCTGGCTATTGTGGAATAATGAACCGCCTATACTAGCCGGTAAACCCCAGAAAAGTATCGACGTCTTTAACAGTTTTCGGTAATGATCCTGTTTTAATATGAAAGTAAGGCAATGATCAGGAATCGATACAATTACCGAACACCTTCCGTTCCAAGACACCAAAGGAAAGAAGGAAGCACTAAAAGCGACGGCACCGCAATCAAAACACTACAAGTAGAAAGCCAAAAGGACAGTTTCTTTCCCAAAAAACGGCCAAACGGCTATCCAAAATCAAAATTTCACCAGGACATACATGCACAGACATACAATGATAGAAATAGTAAACCACAGCAGAAGCACCGCCTTGGAACGGTCAGTAAAATATTACTGGAGGACTTAAATCGATTTTATGTGGCCAAAACCCTCGCCCTTCGTTCTGCCGTGGCATACAAAAGACATTTGTTCAGTCCGCGTGAAGGATTCCTAACTCATCAGTGCAACATCTCCGAGAACATAAAAATCAAACGAGTATGAGAGGAGGGCTCGAAAGCAAGAAAGAATTAACTGAAATGCTGAAGCAAAAGAAAACCAATAGTCGGACTCCGACCAGAGCCAGAGCATCAGGCACCAACCGACTGACTTGAAAGTCTTTAGGCCGCAGCCGTCATAGAGTCTGAGGCCTGACTCGCCGGCGTGCAACCAAAGAGGGATGCAAAGTTATTAACCGTGATTGAATTAAGTACCGTCATGCAGTCTGTCGTATTACATTTATGTTGTACCCAATCTTTATATATCTAAGAATGATTTTATTTAAATGTTAAAAAAGTTAATGTCTTCCGTCTTTTCTGTGTCGGTTTATATTCCGTTTTCCATCACGAAAACATACCTATATAATTTTGACCCCCTTAAACCCCACTTTTATATAGTAAAACTGGGGTTTACAAGGGTATACATTATTTTTCTTACTTCTGCTCAAAAACATAGATTGTGGGTACTCGTTATAAGCGCCTCGCCGAGGCGGTTCTAACGAGTACCCACAATCTATGTTTCGAGCAGAAATATGAAAAAAAATATTAGTATTTTTATCTGAAAACTTTCAGTTTTTGGTGGTGAAATTTTCAGTATATTTGAATAGGTGTGTTTTCGTAATGCAGAAACCACATGTCCAAGAATTCACATTTTGACACTTTCAGTTTGAGATTGTGCAGCTTGAGACGGGCGAAGACGGACTCGAGACTCTCTCTATATATGTTTTCCAAATGTAGATGAAATTGTAGATGAAAAAATGCATTACGAAAACACGCCTATTCAAATATACTGAAAATTTTACCACCAAAAAAAAGGTAAATTTTCAGATAAAAATTTTGATATTTTTTCATATGTCTGCTCAAAACATAGATTGTGGGTACTCGTTAGAACCGCCTCGTCGAGGCGGTTCTAACGAGTACCCACAATCTATGTTTTAAGCAGACATAAGAAAAATAATGTATACCCCTGTAAACCCCAGTTTTACTATATAAAAGTGGGGTTTAAGGGGGTCAACATTATATAAGCATGTTTACGTGATGGATTACGTGATCAAGGTAAATCATACAATCTCTTAGATTTAACTCCCCTATACAGCGCTTCATCAGCCGCTGAAATGCCAAATCACATTTTCCCCAACCGGGTATAGGTATATAACACACTTGTAATGTCTAAAGGTACAAGCCGGCTTTTATAGCGAGAGGTAGAGTGTTGTCCTTAAATTTCACAAATGATCAAACTACAACCCAGTAAGTATTCTTTATAAATCTATAGCGGGCCAGTAAGCATTCTTTATAAATCTATAGCGGGCCAGTAAGCATTCTTTATAAATCTATAGCGGGGGCCAGTAAGCATTCTTTATAAATCTATAGCGGGCCAGTAAGCATTCTTTATAAATCTATAGCGGACCAGTAAGCATTCTTTATAAATCTATAGCGGACCAGTAAACATTCTTTATAAATCTATAGCGGGCCAGTAAGCATTCTTTATAAATCTATAGCGGGTCAGTAAGCAATCTTTATAAATCTATAGCGGACCAGTAAGCATTCTTTATAAATCTATAGCGGGCCAGTAAGTATTCTTATAAATCTATAGCGGGCCAGTAAGCATTCTTTATAAATCTATAGCAGGCCGTTATCGGCCCGTCAGGGTAGCTGACGGGCCGATAACGCCCCGCTATAGATTTATAAAGAATGCTAGCTGGGAATGTACTTATACGCGAGACAAATAAGGCAGAAGTAAAAAAAAAACAAAAAAAAAAAAAACATACACACATAAGCCGCAACGTCAGAAAATGTACCTTCTATGTAATGTGCGTCCAGCGAAAATTTAGATCAGCCTGCGAATTCGCACAATCTGATCAGAATCTGTGCGCATTTGGGATACTCAAGGATGCAACGTTTTCTCATGCGGACAAAGAAGACTGTTCAGACTGAGCGGATGCGTGGGCTGATTTGAGTATTCGTTGGGCCCACGGTAGAAAGTACATTTTCTAACGCTGAGGCTCATTTGATCAAGCTCTGACGTTTTCACAAATCCCTCCGTACTTATTCATTTTTTTTTCCTCACATGAATATGGAGTCGAGGTCCAATGGCTTTCTTGTCAGAGGCAAAATCGATCCCACATCGGTGCCCATTTGGGATGTGTTGCTATATACGAGACAGCTCACACGCGACGTTGACTTCACGACGTTTTAAATTATTATCGTCATCGTATTTCTACCTTTGCTGTGCTAGGTTGTGAAACGGCGATTCAAATTTTCAAACGCCTTTAACTTCTTCCATCAAGTGTGAGTATCTATTGTCTTAGTTAAAAAAAAAAAGCAAAAGTTTGGTAACAAAATTAGTTGGTTTGGTTGATTTGTTTTATTTCTGCCATTCTGTCCGGCATTTTCGTGTGAGAAACGAGAGAAGATGGCACTGTTTCCTTGATGACATGTGAGAAAAAGAATCGATCACTGATTTTCAGTGACGACAGGAAAATGCCAACCCTCGGGTCCACCCCTCCAGTGGGAGACTCGGCAAGCCTCGATTCCCACTGGAACGTTGGACCCTCGGGTTAGGAGTTTCCTTTCCTCATTGAACATCAATGACAGACTCTATTTGTCTCAAAGAGCAGAGGAAATTAAGACCTTCGTAATATATTCAGAGATGACAAAAATAAAACAACCTTTACAATAGTGCCACAAAGAGAGTTTTTTTTTGTTTTTTTTTTGTACTTGCTAGTTTTTTTGTTTGTTTGTTGTTGTTGTTTTTTTTTTTTTTTTTTTTTTTTTTTTTTTTTTTTTTTGCTTTATTTTTGTTGTTGTTGTTGTTGTTGTTGTGTGTGTGTGTGTGTGTGTGTGTGTGTGTGTGTGTGTGTGTGTGACCTTCACTGCCAGGCCTGGAAAGCTTAGCCCCGCCCTGCATTTGTATCAGCTACTGTATTACGCGAGTTTTATTGCATTAGAATCTTTGAATGGTTGGTTGTAAGCGATATAAACCTTATTTCAGTAAAACTGACATCTATATCCAACGTGCATTTCGGTCTCCTTTGTCCGAGTGGTTGGGGCCAAGCTTTCCAGGCCTGGATAGCTTGATCCCCGCCCAGCAATTTGGTCATCCACTGTAATCCGCCAGTTTCTATTCCACCATAATGTTTAAATGGTTGGTTGTTAGAGATATAAGCATTATTTCTGTCCAACTGAGATATTTATTTCCATCATTCATTTTAGTCACCCTTGTCCGAGGGGTGGGGGTCAAGCTGTCCACGCCTGGACAGTTTGTTCCCTGCCCAGCATTTATGTCAGCCACTGTTATCTGATAGTTTTAAATGAGCCATAGTTTGACTGAAATAATGTTTTATATCTTTAACAATCCAAAGATTATGGTGCAATAAAAACTGTCAGATAAGAGTGGCTGACCGAAATGTTAAGCGGAGGCCAACCTGTATAAGCCCGGGTAGCTTGGCCCCCATCCCTTGGACCAAAATGAATGTTGAAAACTAGTATTTCTGTTTGACTGAAATAATGTTTATATCTCTTACGACCAGCCATTCTACGATTATGCTGCAATAAAAACTAGCTGGTATCAGTAACTGACCGAAATACTGGCTGTTCAGGCCTACACAGCTTGGTCCCACCCAACGGACAAGGGTGACCAAAAATGAATTTTGGAAATAAACATCACGAAAACATACCTATATAATTTTGACCCCCTTAAACCCCACTTTTATATAGTAAAACTGGGGTTTACAAGGGTATACATTATTTTTCTTACTTCTGCTCAAAAACATAGATTGTGGGTACTCGTTATAAGCGCCTCGCCGAGGCGGTTCTAACGAGTACCCACAATCTATGTTTCGAGCAGAAATATGAAAAAAAATATTAGTATTTTTATCTGAAAACTTTCAGTTTTTGGTGGTGAAATTTTCAGTATATTTGAATAGGTGTGTTTTCGTAATGCAGAAACCACATGTCCAAGAATTCACATTTTGACACTTTCAGTTTGAGATTGTGCAGCTTGAGACGGGCGAAGACGGACTCGAGACTCTCTCTATATATGTTTTCCAAATGTAGATGAAATTGTAGATGAAAAAATGCATTACGAAAACACGCCTATTCAAATATACTGAAAATTTTACCACCAAAAAAAAGGTAAATTTTCAGATAAAAATTTTGATATTTTTTCATATGTCTGCTCAAAACATAGATTGTGGGTACTCGTTAGAACCGCCTCGTCGAGGCGGTTCTAACGAGTACCCACAATCTATGTTTTAAGCAGACATAAGAAAAATAATGTATACCCCTGTAAACCCCAGTTTTACTATATAAAAGTGGGGTTTAAGGGGGTCAACATTATATAAGCATGTTTACGTGATGGATTACGTGATCAAGGTAAATCATACAATCTCTTAGATTTAACTCCCCTATACAGCGCTTCATCAGCCGCTGAAATGCCAAATCACATTTTCCCCAACCGGGTATAGGTATATAACACACTTGTAATGTCTAAAGGTACAAGCCGGCTTTTATAGCGAGAGGTAGAGTGTTGTCCTTAAATTTCACAAATGATCAAACTACAACCCAGTAAGTATTCTTTATAAATCTATAGCGGGCCAGTAAGCATTCTTTATAAATCTATAGCGGGCCAGTAAGCATTCTTTATAAATCTATAGCGGGGGCCAGTAAGCATTCTTTATAAATCTATAGCGGGCCAGTAAGCATTCTTTATAAATCTATAGCGGACCAGTAAGCATTCTTTATAAATCTATAGCGGACCAGTAAACATTCTTTATAAATCTATAGCGGGCCAGTAAGCATTCTTTATAAATCTATAGCGGGTCAGTAAGCAATCTTTATAAATCTATAGCGGACCAGTAAGCATTCTTTATAAATCTATAGCGGGCCAGTAAGTATTCTTATAAATCTATAGCGGGCCAGTAAGCATTCTTTATAAATCTATAGCAGGCCGTTATCGGCCCGTCAGGGTAGCTGACGGGCCGATAACGCCCCGCTATAGATTTATAAAGAATGCTAGCTGGGAATGTACTTATACGCGAGACAAATAAGGCAGAAGTAAAAAAAAAACAAAAAAAAAAAAAACATACACACATAAGCCGCAACGTCAGAAAATGTACCTTCTATGTAATGTGCGTCCAGCGAAAATTTAGATCAGCCTGCGAATTCGCACAATCTGATCAGAATCTGTGCGCATTTGGGATACTCAAGGATGCAACGTTTTCTCATGCGGACAAAGAAGACTGTTCAGACTGAGCGGATGCGTGGGCTGATTTGAGTATTCGTTGGGCCCACGGTAGAAAGTACATTTTCTAACGCTGAGGCTCATTTGATCAAGCTCTGACGTTTTCACAAATCCCTCCGTACTTATTCATTTTTTTTTCCTCACATGAATATGGAGTCGAGGTCCAATGGCTTTCTTGTCAGAGGCAAAATCGATCCCACATCGGTGCCCATTTGGGATGTGTTGCTATATACGAGACAGCTCACACGCGACGTTGACTTCACGACGTTTTAAATTATTATCGTCATCGTATTTCTACCTTTGCTGTGCTAGGTTGTGAAACGGCGATTCAAATTTTCAAACGCCTTTAACTTCTTCCATCAAGTGTGAGTATCTATTGTCTTAGTTAAAAAAAAAAAGCAAAAGTTTGGTAACAAAATTAGTTGGTTTGGTTGATTTGTTTTATTTCTGCCATTCTGTCCGGCATTTTCGTGTGAGAAACGAGAGAAGATGGCACTGTTTCCTTGATGACATGTGAGAAAAAGAATCGATCACTGATTTTCAGTGACGACAGGAAAATGCCAACCCTCGGGTCCACCCCTCCAGTGGGAGACTCGGCAAGCCTCGATTCCCACTGGAACGTTGGACCCTCGGGTTAGGAGTTTCCTTTCCTCATTGAACATCAATGACAGACTCTATTTGTCTCAAAGAGCAGAGGAAATTAAGACCTTCGTAATATATTCAGAGATGACAAAAATAAAACAACCTTTACAATAGTGCCACAAAGAGAGTTTTTTTTTTGTTTTTTTTTGTACTTGCTAGTTTTTTTGTTTGTTTGTTGTTGTTGTTTTTTTTTTTTTTTTTTGTTTTTTTTTTTTTTTTTTTGCTTTATTTTTGTTGTTGTTGTTGTTGTTGTTGTGTGTGTGTGTGTGTGTGTGTGTGTGTGTGTGTGTGTGTGTGTGTGTGTGACCTTCACTGCCAGGCCTGGAAAGCTTAGCCCCGCCCTGCATTTGTATCAGCTACTGTATTACGCGAGTTTTATTGCATTAGAATCTTTGAATGGTTGGTTGTAAGCGATATAAACCTTATTTCAGTAAAACTGACATCTATATCCAACGTGCATTTCGGTCTCCTTTGTCCGAGTGGTTGGGGCCAAGCTTTCCAGGCCTGGATAGCTTGATCCCCGCCCAGCAATTTGGTCATCCACTGTAATCCGCCAGTTTCTATTCCACCATAATGTTTAAATGGTTGGTTGTTAGAGATATAAGCATTATTTCTGTCCAACTGAGATATTTATTTCCATCATTCATTTTAGTCACCCTTGTCCGAGGGGTGGGGGTCAAGCTGTCCACGCCTGGACAGTTTGTTCCCTGCCCAGCATTTATGTCAGCCACTGTTATCTGATAGTTTTAAATGAGCCATAGTTTGACTGAAATAATGTTTTATATCTTTAACAATCCAAAGATTATGGTGCAATAAAAACTGTCAGATAAGAGTGGCTGACCGAAATGTTAAGCGGAGGCCAACCTGTATAAGCCCGGGTAGCTTGGCCCCCATCCCTTGGACCAAAATGAATGTTGAAAACTAGTATTTCTGTTTGACTGAAATAATGTTTATATCTCTTACGACCAGCCATTCTACGATTATGCTGCAATAAAAACTAGCTGGTATCAGTAACTGACCGAAATACTGGCTGTTCAGGCCTACACAGCTTGGTCCCACCCAACGGACAAGGGTGACCAAAAATGAATTTTGGAAATAAACATCACGAAAACATACCTATATAATTTTGACCCCCTTAAACCCCACTTTTATATAGTAAAACTGGGGTTTACAGGGGTATACATTATTTTTCTTATTTCTGCTCAAAACATAGATTGTGGGTACTCGTTAGAACCGCCTCGGCGAGGCGGTTCTAACGAGTACCCACAATCTATGTTTTAAGCAGAAATATGAAAAAATATCGGAATTTTTTATCTGAAAATTTTCATTTTTTGTTGGTAAAATTCTCAATATATTTCAATAGGTGTGTTTTCGTAATGTATGTCAGTTTGACTGAAATAATATTAATATCTCTTACAACCAACCATTGAAAGATGATGGTGCAATAAAAACTGGCTGGTTATATTTGCTGACCCAAATACTGGGCGGGAGCCTGGACAGCTTGACCCCAACCCTTGGACAAGGGTTACCAAAATGAATGTTGGAATGAGTTGGGTCCAGTCTGTCCATGGAAAGATGCAAACCTGTCCAAGGGTCAAGATAAACTGGGACACCGACACAGGCTATTATACATGGGTTTGTGTCTAACTGTATGACTTTTTTTTGGCGTTAGTTATATTTTCAAGACTTCAGTATGTGCAATGTCACTAACTTAATCCATTCATGTTGAGTGGGCATTTCTACCTCAACTGTTTAGATAGATCCATATCCCATGAAAGAGGTGTCAGGTAGTTTCGTATGGATGTTATGTTTTGTAGAAGTTCCTGTATTTAATGCAAACAGAGTAGATCCTTACCAGATGCCGCCTTCTGCGACGTACAATATGAGTCTACACGGTTGCAAATGTCCCTTTTGGGGAGGTTAACTAGGTTTTAAGCTTTAAGACAAACTATAAAAATATATGTGAAGATAAAACGTCACTAACAAAGACTGTCCACGAGGTTATAAACCGTTTTTCTATGCTCAACTCAGCTGAGTATGAAATTTGTATTGCTAATATATCGCAAATTACTAACAGTTGCTAATTCTTTCTTGCTAAGCATTGCTGAGCATGAAAATTTCTCTGCTAATAAATATGAAAATGTATATTATAGTTGGCATTTTTATATTAATTAGTAGAGAAAACTTAATGTTCAGCTGAGCTGAGCATGAAAAAAACAACAACTTTATAACCTCAGGGCCTGGTCTCCCTGAGAAAACTACTAAAGCTTTGATGGAAGTTGAGGTTTAATGGTACAAAGTTTTATAATTTGGAATATTCAAAGTAATCTATGCTCGTGATTTACCTTATGATAATAAATCATCGGTAAAAATATAAATATCTCTCCCATTCTCGAAATTATTATGTCCTACAAATAATTTCCAAAAATTGTGATTTATTGCGGACTAAAAGATATTTTGTTTTGCTATATATATGTTTTAAGTGGACAAAATAATACTTTGATGTGGAAATATCCGTCGCCCTTCTGACTGAGGGTTACTTCTCTAAAAAAAAAAAGAAAAGAAAACTTGCTCCTGCATGTCGGAGAACTGTTTCTTTGAGGGTAGTCTCGTTTTTTCAGTGGCAAAATCTTTCAGATGGTGCTGCTTATCGTAACCTATTTTTGCCGAATGGATTCTTCTACCTCAGTTACCTCATTTCCTTTATAAGGGCGCTTGGTTAGCTTTTATTATTAACGTTTATAGAAATTCCTGTACTAAATTCAAACAGTGTAGCCCCTTTAATACAAACAGTGTATACCCTGATCAGATGCCGCAATCTGTGGCGTCTTATCTGGATCTCCCCGATCAGACCCCGCGTTCTGTGGTGTCTGATCTGGGTCAACACTATTTGCTTATGACGCTTTTATAGAACGCTAGGCATAAATGGGTTAACTGACCCATTTTGGACTGAATAAACTCCCCACTACCATTGTCTATATATTGGAAGAGTCGAATTTCAGTTTTAGGTATGTCAGGCTATGTTATGAAGATATTCCTAGAGAAAAAATGACTAAATTATTTGCAAACATTGGATACCCTGATAACACGCCACATTCTGATTTGGTTCTCCACTGTTTGCCAGTTACACTTTTGAGAGTCTCCAGACTAAGATGGGTTAGTAGTTTCTCACAGATTATGTTTCAAAACCTCAGATATACTAAAAGCAACAACGTATTTTTATCAGTATATATGTATATTTCTTTGTATTATATATAAAACTGGAACAGTGTATAATTATAAACACATACAAAAGTACCAAATAAAGTGTGAAAAAGGGAAACATTGCTCTGGAAAAAGGTCCAGAAAAATGCAAAGGAGCTAAAAACAACAGCTCGCAGCACATTCAGGCCCCGAGGCTATAAAACGTTTTCATTCTCAACTCAGCTGAGCATAAAATTTTGTTCTGCTTATAAGTCTCAAATTATAAACAATTGCAGTCTTGCATGCTAAACATTCTCTGCCAATAAATATGAAAATCATTTTCATATCTATTAGCAGAGAAAATTTCTTTCTTAGCTCAGTGAGCTGAGCATGTAAAAGGATTTATAAACTTGAGCCTGTTTGTTTTTACATTAGAAAATATCAAAGTCTGAGTGTACAGTCGAACGTCAATGGCTCGAATATCTTTGAGACCATGGAAATTCGTTCAAGACATGGGTAGTTCGAGCCACTGAGAGTTAATCATGGGACCAGTTCAGGAAGCAAATAGCGATAAGTTAGGGTAATCTTTTCGATTTTTTTACACAATGAGTGTATGTTAAGTGTACTCATTAGACTAAACATACAAATCATACACAAAACATACAATTTCGTGATAAAATAAGAAAATTTCCCTAAAAATTTGTTTTCTTGCGCTATTGGAAGAATTTCGTAGGGACTCAAAAACGAGTTAGAATTAGCCATGGTAAACGAGCCATCGGTGTTCGAGCTATCGAGGTTTGACTATTTTGTTTGGCAGAAAAATAATAGCCTGAGGCTAAACTTCATTTTAATTGGTGGAATTCTTTCAAACATCAGTCGATTGGTGCGTAAATACAGTATACAGTTGACTCTCGCTATCTCGAACTCGCTTATCTCGAATAACCGCTTATCTCGAAGGGAAAATCTGTTCCCTGCCTAAACATGAAAATCTAACAACATGTAAAAAGTATTGTGATAAAGAGGAGAAATTGCTCCTAGGGAGCAATTTCTCCTCTTTTCCACATTTTCACTATATCTCTTACTTCAAGAGTCCAATTACACATATATTTGTTAAATGTGGTTAATCGAATTAGTTTTTCCTCAATTCTGCAAATCTGATATGTCGAAGTACGGATATCTCGAAGTATTTCAGAGAGTCCCTTGGATTTTGAGATAACGAGGGTCGACTGTATAATTAAAACTTGATTCCGGAGAAGAAGCCAGCGTCGATAACTGGAGATGGGGCTCCACCGCCTCTTGTCTTTAAGGCGTGTTCCATAACCCGTTTGTAGGAGGAAAATGACGTCATATGATAGACGCAGTTTCCACTCGCAATTGCCCTGATTTCTCCCATATTTACCCTGTTACCGACTGCCACTGCACAGATTGTCACACCTGGAACACAGAAGAACATACATTGTTAGGCATTCTTTTCATCATCATCACGAAAACATACCTATATAATTTTGACCCCCTTAAACCCCCCTTTTATAAACCCCACTTTTATATAGTAAAACTGGGGTTTACAGGGGTATACATTATTTTTCTTATTTCTGCTCATAAACATAGATTGTGGGTACTCGTTAGAACCGCCTCGCCGAGGCGGTTCTAACAAGTGCCCACAATCTATGTTTTGAGCAGAAATATGGAATTTATCAGAGTTTCTTATCAGAAAAATTTCAGTTTTTGAAAGTGAAATTTTTCATATATTTGAATAAGCGTGTTTTCGTAATGTGAGGCTTGTTACACTTGGTAGAAAGAGCAAAATAGAATAGACTTTTATTCATAGAAAAAATCAACGCCCCATGAGTACACCGTATAACATACATGAATTTTAACATAAAATCAATGGTATATTTCCGCCATTTTTGACAAGGGAGATAACTTTTGTGACTTCCCATCTGCTTTCCAGTACATCAAACCCCTTTTGAAAAGAGATCTACTCTAAACGGGTCGAATTGCTCCCAATGGGAGCATTTTTTTTCTTTTTTTGGAGTAGAAAGCTTTCCAGAGAAGTGGCTTGATGTTCAGGAAAGCGAAATGTAAGTCATAAAAGCTGTCTCCAATTGGAAAATCCAAAAGAGACAATTTGCATGAAATGTCAAATCCGGTATTCCAGGAAAAAAAAAAAGAAAAACTACTGCTGAAATTTTACCCAATGGCATATACTAATACTAAGCATTAAAATACATGGTTTTTAATGAGTTAATAAAGTACAACACTAATGGTACCACATTTACATCACGGAAAAATGTGGCAACACTGGAATTTATAATACTAGACACTTCAAGCAATCAAAGCACTGACAGCACTGGTGGGTCGATTGTCTCTGAGTGTAGGCTGGGAAAATGGTCCTGAACGGGAACTTTAGACTGTTTCGTTCAATATTGAACTTCCTGTAATTTAAGTAAACAGTACAGACCGTGATCAGACACCGTGTTCTGTGGCGTCTGATCTGGATCTGCACTGTTTGCCAATATCTCAGTCTAGGATTTACAGATAACCCTCTTTTACACGTCACTCTGACGTCACAGCGACAAGAATAGCGCGGCTATAAATAACCGTTACCTGGATTTGGTAGAAACGCGCGGTTTGATTTCATTTGTCATGACTTACACGTGGATAACAAATTAAAGGACATTTGGTGTATGAAAACTATGAATCGACCCAATAATGGGACAGCATTGAATGATTTGTAAGAGGATAGAGGGGGCCCTGATCAGAAGGCGAAGATGCTTAGGCTGATATGGACATTGTCCATTTTACTCTCTGGTGGTGTGTCTTACAATTGCTGGAAGTGTGGAAAACTGTAGACCCTGACCAGACGCCGCGTTGTCCGGCGTCTTATCAGGGCCTACACTGTCTGTCTGTCCCAATACTCAGAATAATTACAGTAGTTTGGAAAACTTTGTAACAAAGAGACCAGGTAATACTTGCCCATGCTTTTCAGCTGGTTTGCCGGAAGAATAGGACTACCGCCCGTGTTTGATTTCCCGTCCGTAAGGATCCACACTACTTTTGCGTTTCTGCTCACGCCGTTCTGCTGGAATTCTGTCTTGGCCTTTGAAAGTGCCAGAGCTGTGGCGGTTGAACCCCCTTAAACAAAAAGAAAAACAAACATGAAAATCATTCAATGACGTCGCCATTCAAGTTTATCTGGTAAAATTATATACTGTTTTAACCCGTATTGTTCGGACAGAATAAACTAAAGATTGGTCAGGGGATGTTCTGTTTTCGCAGCACGTTTATGATACATGCCTTTTTTTTTTTTTCTTTTTTTTTTTTTTTTGGATAATAAATTCCTTACTTAATTTATTCACAATGTTAAAAACAGAAATGACCTACCTGATGATGTGTCTAAAAATACTGACGGAAATAGCTACCGGTGTAGATCCTGATCGGACTGCCCCTTTGCTCTGATCAAACTGCTGCTTAGAAGCAGTTTGATCTAGATCAACACTGTTTTAGGCGCATCTTATCAAATATTTACGGTATTTCCTGTACTGCAATTGTCCAAAATTTAAGCCTTTTTAGTCTTGGAGACTCCTAGAATGGTGCATTTATAATTTGCAAACATGGCAGACCTAGCTCAGACGGCACTGAACGCGTCCGATCAGGGTCTACACTGTTTGATGTACTACAGGAATTTCTCTAGACATAGTAATGATAAATACAAATAGACACTCTGCTATTGGTAATAGATCGGTCCAAAGAGTTGTGGCAGAAGAACTCACTCGACGTAATGGGTGAAGGCAAGCCAGAGGTTATCGGAATGTTCATGGTAATTATTTGAGACGTTCTACGAGGTATGACTACATTATAAGCAATAAAAGCACTGACAGCAGTGGTGGGTCGATTGTCTCTGAGTGTAGACTGGTAAAATTGCGCTGAACGGAGACTAAAGACTGTTAAATTAACTTCCTGTAATTTAAACAAATAATACAGACCCTGATCAGGCGGCGCGTTTGGCGGCGTCTGCTCTGGGTCTGCACTGTTTTCCACTGTCCTAGTTCAGGTTTTACAGATAACCCTCTTTACACTGCACTCTGACGTCACAGCGACAAGAATAGCGTGGCTATAAATAACCATTATCTGGATTTTGTACAAACGCGTGGTTGAATTTCATTGGTCAATGACAATCACGTGGACAACTACCTTAAGGAAAGTTTGGCGTTTGTTTACTATGGCTCGATTGCAAACAATCGACCCAAATTTATTGAGCTGTCATATCCTGATGAATTAAGTCATCGGACAAAATTTCGGAGGCAGCATTAGTTCCGAATCTCGCTGAAATATTATTTATTCCCTAAGTAAGAAGGATTGATACTTCATTTGAATCGTATCCATCGAGATTATCTGAATTAAATTCAGGTATAGCGATACCTGAATTCTTTTCTCACAAATAAGGGTTGATGTTTAATTTGAATTGTCTATAAAAGAGAGTGTATGACTTGAGGTAAAATTAATACACTTGATTATTGTGCCGCCATTTTGCTATTGGAGACAACTCCCAGCTAGCATTCTACATAAATCTATAGCGGGCCGTATCGGCCCGTCAGCTACCCTGACGGGCCGATAACGGCCCGCTATAGATTTATGTAGAATGCTTATTGGGCTTCTACATGGGTGATAACTTCTGTGGTCATGAAGTTGCCTCCTAAGTAGCTTTCAAAAGTGGGGACTTCTCTTAATGAAAACCAATAGCTTCTGGTGAGAGTCAATGCTTTCTTTTAAGAGTGTCTCTCAACGAGAAAAAAGACAAATATTACCATGACAGAGTTATTTCCCATAGACCTACATTCAAAACCTTTCAATATCTGAGGAAACTAAAACGTATAAAACCATTCTGTAATCTGCTAATATTGCAAGCGGCATGCTGAAGGATTACAATGGGATACGACAATAGCTAAATGAATTACCGTGATCGTAGCCGACGCTGTCGATAGCATTTTTCACCTGCCAGGCATAATCATGTTGGCCAAGCCTAAACATAACTTTGGTCTTCCTGGGCTCAGAGAACTCGATCATACCGATTCTAGAGCCGGACGGTGACAGCGGGGCTTTGTTGTTGATGTAGTCAACTACCACCTGTGAAGAAATTATTAACGCTTAGCATTTTGGGAAAAAAAAATTCAACAGACATTTTGAAATATGTATTATTATTATTTCCAGACAATAGGCTATTATATTTCATGCAAATTGTCTCCTAAATGTTTTCGGGTTTTTTTTTTTTTTTTTTTTTTTTTTTTTTGTTTTGATTTTTTTTGCTTTTTTTCCGGAAAATAGTCTTTGACACTTCATGCAAATTATCTCCTTAGGTTTCGGAGACAATCTGCATGAAACCTATTGCCTGGAAAAAATGAGAAAACATCTAGTTGTCGTCTGTTGAATTTGTCCAGGGAGTGGTAAAGGTTTATAAAGTAATAAAGTAAGTATCGGCGTAAAAATTTATTTGAAGATTGTGCTTCCTGCAAGGTCTCAGATCAGCCTGCGCATGCGCTCAGTCTGATCAGAGTCCTCGCAGTCCACATAAAATATTTATCCTTGGTTTTCCATAGAGTGCCCAGTAAAGAGCTAAAAAGCAAAGCAACAAAACAAACAAAAAAATCCGAGAATTTATGTCCCCGCCTTTCAAAAATCCTTCGAAAAGGATCAGGTCAACAAGTACCTACTATCTACAGTATACACGTTTTGATAGTATTTTAGTGTAATACAAGCAAGGTACCCACCATCAATACTCTTTGATAGTATCGTAGCCTGAAAAAATGCTTAGCTTCGAAATGCAGAAAAAGTGATAAACGTTAATCTGAGGATTATATTCAAATCACATGCACATCTTCAGACGATGGCAAAAACATACAGTTTCAAAATAAAACTGTAGAAGGGGTCACGGACACAAGGTACATACTGTCAGAAGGTGCGGAACTACACATCACGAACCACGGAACGCTGAAGACCATGTCCTTTTGTTGTTGTTGTTTTTTTCGAAAAATCGGGGGACCAGCAAAAAAAAAAAAAACAAAAAAAAAAACGCCGAACATATCACAACATATCACGACTGACATATTTGTACGATTGAAAGCCAAAAGGAAATCGACCGACTTATTTGAATCAGTATTCCAATAACAGTGCAATACAACCAAAGTTAGCCATGTTTCCATAATCGTAATCGTTTTCGAATATCTCAACAAGGAAGTCCCAAATCGGTCTGTGCATTTGCGCAACCTGAGCGCACCTCATAGAATCGCAAGGTTATACAGAATATATTAACGAATAGCCTTGGTAAGTTCTCTTCCATAGGCTGACTTTCACTGTTCGCATATAGCCTAATGGCCCCTTTCTAACGTTACGTATCGTATACAAATGTATGCACATGCTGATCTGGGTATTTGATGTGCGCATATACGATAAGGATCAATTTGTCATGTTCTTGCTCAATGTTAAAAAGCCAGTCATAACTGTAGCAGACAACATTTTTTTTCAGAGACATTAAGGCCAGATATTCCATGTGAATCGATTTACATGAAATGTCAGGCCTTAATTTTCCCTAAAAATAATAAAGAAAAACAACTTTCAGAATATGTCGTCTGCTACAATTCTGCATTGGCGCTTTAAAAGCTAATTTCTAAATGTCGTCTGCTACTTAATCGACATCTTACCTTAGAAGCTCCTTTTGCCTTGGTAAATTCGCTTGCGCCTATGCTGCCACTACTGTCAAGTAACAACAGGAAATCGAGATATTGTCGTTTGCGCCCCACAAATGCCCTTCTAGCCGCACCGCCACCAGACTTCTTGAAATGTACAGTAGGAAGGTTCATCAGATTGTCTAGTGTCCTTCCTATTGATTGTGCCATATTCTTCTCGGCTGTTGTGAGGCCTCCTTCTGCAGAATCTGGTAGATATGTAAAGAAAACAGCATTAGGTGTGAAGTCTTATTCTACAAAAATAAGAAAAATAATATATACCCCTGTAAACCCCAGTTTTAAGATACAAAAGTGGGGTTTAAGGGGGTCAAAATTATATAGGCATGTTTTCGTGATGGGATATTGTGATACCCCCATCCGTCCGGCCGGCCGTCTATACGTCCGTCTGTAATATCACACCATTGCCCCCAGATAATTTAAGCTAGAATCTCGAAACTTTCACAGGCGATAGCCCTATGGATGAGGACCCGAGAAACACATTCGGAACTTTGATGTATCCCCTAGAGGCAGGGCCAGGTGGGATGTGGCCTGGAAGGGTCCGAAATCCATTTTGTACAAACAAAGTATATCAAATTAAAGATAATGAAGTAGAATACAGTGGTGCAAAAATTTTGCCAAGAGGGCAGGTCTGGAGGTCACCAGAGGTCAAAAAGTAGGATTTTGGGTCCTTTTTTTATTGTCACACAACTCTTCCTAGGCATTTTGAGCTATAACCTTGAAACTGTCACAGGTAATAGCCCTTTGGATGAGGACTGGAGGAACCATTTGGAATTTTGATGTGACGCCTGGGGGCGTGGTCAGGGCCCCCGCCCAGTGGGTTAAAAATCCATTTTGTACAAACATAGTAATGTTGTATATCAAAGCGCGGGGATCTGCGATGGTGCGCCATCGACTTGTGTTTTTTTTTTTTTTTTTTTTTTTGTTTTTTTTTTTTTTTTTGTTTTTTTTTTTTTTTGTTTTTGTTTTTTTTTTTCAACGAGCTAAATTTGAATGATTTTCAGCAGATGACATAATGAAATATTTTTATTTTTTTCAAATTAAACAGGTTTTGACATTTCATTCAAACTGGAGATAATTTGCAAGGAAAAATAAGAAAAAATATAATCAATTTGTCGTTTGCTAAATAAGACCCGAGAGTAATACTTAAAAGATTCCCGTGTTCTTTGCTTTTAGAATATTCCCTTTCTCAGAATTCATTTGACATTGTAGCAAATTATCAAATTGCATTAATTGTTAGACTCTTATTTCTAAAAAAATATATTTTACCCAGCATGCTTGACATTCAACAAGTTCCTCTCCGAAACGGAATGGCTGATCAATCTCACTATGCACATGAAGCATTTTTAGACTCGTAGAATTGACTTTTCTTCGACGGAATGAAAACGTTTTGTTTAGATTCCTTTATAAATTTTAGATTCCTTATAAAAATATTATTTTACTCTTTGTTTCTCACTTATTCGCGGCGTCTCGCCGCGAATAAGTGAGAAACAAAGAGTAAAATAATATATTTTATATTGTTTAAAATGAACTTTAGCTGTAAGATAAATGTTGTTATATAATTTACATTTTATTTTAAGAACTTGTAAGCTACACGTGCATAAAGAAAAAATATTTCGAACAAAGCATTACCTTGAAATAGGCAAAACATGCCTGCAATAAGTAAACCCGTTGTAAAACACTTCATGTTTGAATTTTTTGTAATCCATGATATTGTAAATGAAAACGTCTTTTTATATAACTCAGGACGTCGACCATGTAACGTAAGTCCGTTAACGTCAAGGTTCATCAACCGTTACGCGTAAAACATTAAAAAAACGTCAGTCATCAAAGAGCCGGGAAGCGCAAAAATAGACCTTCTAGACAAAGGTAGAACGCACAGGCGCAGATCAGCATGCGCATCTGCGCAGTCTGATAAGGGCCCTCGCTGTTCGTTTAGAGAATCATTGGGCCACGGAGAAACTATAAACGTACAACAAAATGATTCCAAACGCCGATGGTTCCAAACACTTTTGTTTATATATGCACAGAAGATCAATTTTCACATAACCGGACTCATTCTCCTTTACCATCAAATCGGCACATTCAGCAGACGACACAATGATGATAGTTTTCTTATTTTTTCCTAGAAAATAGGTTTTGACATTTCATGCAAATTGTCTCCTTAAGAAATGACTTTTCCCATTTCATGCAAATTATGTCCTTAGGAGACAATTTGCATAAAATGTCAATGATCATTTTCTGGGAAATATAAAAAAAAAATTTTCAAAATGTCGTCTGCTGATTTCTTTTACCGAGCATGCTAAGCGTGAAAGATAGAATACATTACCCAGGATTACGAGCAATCAAATTTTAATTAATGTCGGCTCGCACCTTTATTAATAATGACGTACATGTAACTTATAAGGGATAGTATTGTTGCGATTACGTTTTTATGGTTTTGAATCCGGGGTTTTGAGGTTTATTCTTTGAAGTTGGTTGGTTTATGGATATAAACAGGATTTTTGTAAAAATAAAATGGTCATCAAAACATAAAAACATAATGTACTTGTTTTGTTCAACCCGGTTACCTATAACGGTATTCCTGAAAACCATCATGAAAACATGCCTATATAATTTTGACCCCCTTAAACCCCACTTTTATATTGTAAAACTGGGGTTTACAGGGGTATACATTATTTTTCTTATTTCTGCTCAAAAAATAGCTTGTGGGTACTCGTTAGAACCGCTTCGCCGAGGCGGTTCTAACGAGTACCCACAATCTCTGTTTTGAGCAGAAATATGAAAAATATCAGAATTTTTTTTTTATCTGAAAACTTTCAATTTTTGGTGGTAAAATTTCCAGTATATTTGAATAGGCGTGTTTTCGTAATGAGCTACATGTGCGCCCATCACCATATGCGATGCAACTAGACTGGCTCCAGTGTCCAGTGACTAAATATTTATTCTAATAATCCTGTTTGATAATCCACTAAACTAAAATAAAACCAAAATAATATAAGGACTATAAAGGCTGGTCACTAGTGACCAGCATTTATTGTCATGATATTATTTCTAGTGAGCAGCCTTTATTGTCATGATATTATTTTGGTTTTATTTAATTTATTTATTTATTTATTTATTTTTTTTTTTTTTTTTTTTTTTTTATTTACTTATTTATGAATTTTGATTATCAAACAGGATTTCAAGAATAAATATTTAGTCACTGGGGACTTGAGCAAGTCTAGAGCTGCTATACAAAAGTGGGGTTTAAGGGGATCAAAATTATATAGGTATGTTTTCGTGATGGAATGACACAAAACGGCATTTCATCTGAAACAGAACGAACAAACAAGAAGAAAATGTGATATAAAAAACTACCACCTTGGACATTCTACATCAAAGTTGTTGGGGAGTTTAAACATTGTTTTACTGGCGCAAAACATGGCCCTTAATCATGGTACAATTTTAGCTACAGATAACAGTTCGGTCCGCGTAAGGGTCCCCTAACTCGTGAATGCATCGACACAGAATAAACATATGAATTAATTTTTCAACACTGTGATGAAACAACGATGAGTGTCCGATCACAAACTGGAAGTCAGAGCAAAAGAAAACCCATCATGAAAACATACCTATATAATTTTGACCCCTTTCAACCCTACTTTTATATAGTAAAACTGGGGTTTACAGGGGTATATACGATTTTTCTTATTTCTGCTCAAAAACATAGATTGTGGGTACTCGTTAGAACCGCCACGTCGAGGTGGTTCTAACGAGTACCACAATCTATGTTTTGATCAGAAATATGAAAAATATCAGAATTTTTTATCTGAAAATTTTCATGTTTTGGTGTTGAAAGTTTCAATATATTTGAATATAAGCGTGTTTTCGTAATGCACTAGTTAAACAATGATGATTGCGATAACAGACGACTATGAAAAAAGCACGAACCGTCCAGAAAAAGTTTACGATTGGTTTATCTGCGGCCAGACCCATCGATATACAATTAAAGAGAGACAAATACTTGTTAAGTATAGGTTTGGTCGAGGACCTTTCAAGGAATGTAAGTGCAGATAAGCAAACTGATTTGATATTGCTGCATTTTTTAAAGGCCTTTGATAAAGTCAGTCACTCCCAACTCCTTTGGAAGCTCCATCAGTGGGGAATCAGAGGAACCGCACTATCCGGAATCCGTGCCTTCCTTGGAAAACGGTCACATCGTGTTTCTTGACGGCGAAGAATCCGAATCGGTCCCCGTAACCTCAGGGTTTCCCCAGAATTCGGCAATAGGACCGATCATGTTTCTTGTTTAAATCAATGACCTGCCGTCTGAGCTGTCATCACAGGTATATCCCTTGCAGATGACACGTCCGTGTACCTGGCAGTTGGACATTTCATCTGAAACAGAAACAGAACTGGACAGAAAAATTTAAAACAATACAACAACCAAGATGTCGCTTCGTGGTGGCATTGTTTTTACTGACAGAATTAATGAAGTTTTGATTTGCTTATCTAAACACGCTGCTGCTTTGGGATCACACGGTCATTTAGTTAATGGTATATATATATATATATATATATATATATATATATATATATATATATATATATATATAACAGTTACTGCCAGACAATCTATTTCTGTTTCACTTGAGACCGTACTCTCAGCAAATACTTCAAATAAAGAAAAACGATAAACCAAGCTCTGTTTTAGATTCAAAGTAAGAAAGACTTTAAATGTCTGTTTCTGACTAAATTCAGCACGCTAAATGTTTTCCATCGGCTATACTGTTTACGCACCAGTGTAATTTATCTCTGCAGGTGGTCGATTATAATTGAATTAGGCCGACGCAGTCCTTAGTTGCCGCATTTTATCCTGGGGACTTTCTGCATTTTTGTTTACGCCGGGCTGGAGCCCGGCGTATCTATTTGAGGTTGTTTTTGTAAAATGTGTATGCATTTGGAGAACATCGGTTTTCTTCCAGTTTTATGGGGTTCTTAGTGGGGTTATATATAACTATTCACCCCCACTTTTTTATTATTCAAAGTCACACTTTTGCAGCAGAGAACTGTGCTATTGGTAACATAGTGAAATAAAAATTAGGAAGTACTGCATGTGTAGAATGAATGTAGCAATGTGGGTTTTGCTCATTTAAAAGAGAAATGAGCAGTTTTCCCGTAGGAGCCCCAATTTGACCATTCGACCTGAAATGAGCTTGTTGCTGTCAATATTCGTACACGTTTGAATTTTTTCATTTCGTTTTTTTTTTTTTTTTTTCGTCGTACTACGAAGAAGAAACAAAAGATACGAATTTTCTTTGTTTACGATTGGAAATATGCATTCTCAAATCGAACGGATTATAAGCTGGTTTAATAATACAGTTTAATTTGATATTCAAGCATAGAAAGATTTGGGCCGAAAGAAAACGTTATGAGTGGAGAAAAGAACGAAACACTACTACATAGATGATTTCGGATCATTACGAAAACATGCCTATTCAAAATATACTGAAAATTTTACCACAAAAAAAATGAAAATTTTCAGAGAAAAAATTCGGATATTTTTCATTTTTCTGCTCAAAACATAAATTGTGGGTACTCGTTAGAACCGCCTCGCCGAGGCGGTTCTAATAAGTACCCACAATCTATGTTTTTGAGCAGAAATAAGAAAAATAATGTATACCCCTATAAACCCCAGTTTTACTATATAAAGGTGGGGTTTAAGGGGGTCAAAGTTATATAGGCATGTTTTCGTGATGTATAGTATGTTCGGCCTAGGCTATGGATGGTGACATATAATTATGTATGTGGGCTAGAAAACAGACGATCATAGTTTTTTGGGGTTTTTTACATAGCTCTGATAACGTCTATTATGTTTTTATCGTTGAGTATTGCAATAATTTATATAATTACAACCTTTCATAAATTATAACATTTTTTCACTATACTACGATCTATAGGAAGCTAAGTAATGCATGCCAGATTAGTTTCCCGGCGTATTGATGCTTTGCATCAATGTTTTCTTGTTTTAATGTACCACAGCTCATTTTCTGCACACATAGCGACAATCATGATAATTATACCGTGATCAGGTTAACCACTAAATTATTGTCAAGCTGAATATGTAACACCCCCTTCTAATTGTCAGCAAATCAGAAATGACAAACAGAGCTTATCTATATCAGTCGTCTTCTTCAGGAACAAATTTGTCTGTATCTACACTGTTTGCAAATGCAGGGCATATCCGGGTTCAGCAGGACCGGGGTTAACCAAAGCTGAATTGTGGGGTGACTTAGTCTACAAATTCAGAAGGTTTGTTAGTGTTGCTTATTTTTCAGAACAAGTTCTTAAGGGTGTAACACGATATGATACAGCATGAGTATTCTGCGGCATACGACACTCATGGTTGTTTAAGTTAATATGGCCAATAATTTGGCTTCCCTCTATAATTTTACGACGGAGAGTCGAGCTTTATACTGAATGACACTTCCTTTAACTACTACCTGCGATTGAAGATTGGAGTCTGACTATAGATGTCTGTGGTTGGGCCCATCGTAGATCTACTTGTTGTTTTGCTTGTGTTTTAGCCTCTGATCGTCATTAAGCCCTCTGCTTTGTTTATCGTAGTAAGTGTGATTTTATGTGTTTTAATGAAGCCTGGAAAGGGGACTGGACCTGACAGATTTAAGCCAGTTTTGTTGAAAGAACTGAAAGAGGAAATTGCACCAATAATCTAGGTGTTATTTATCAATTAAAACAGGTAAGCTCCCGGCTGATTGGTGCAAGTAACCCCAGTCTTCAAGAAAGGGGATAAATCGACCACCGCCAATTGCAGGCCTATTTTCCTGGCTTGTATACTTTGCAAGGCGCTCGAGCATATACTGCCTTCACACTGGGTAAAGCACCTTGATAAGCGTGACTTTATGTACGACCTACAACATGGCTTTAAGGAAAAAGATCAGTCGAGACACTGCTTACAAGGTTGGTTGAGGACCTTGCAAGAAATGTGAGTGCAGGCAAGCAAACCAATTGGATATTGCTGGATTTTTTAAAGGCCTTTGATAAAGTCAGTCACTCCCAACTCCTTTGGAAGCTCCATCAGTATGAATCAGAGGAACCGCGCTATCCTAGATCCGTGCTTGTAAAACGGTCACAACGGCCTATCGTGAAGCACCCACATAGACAGTATAACTGTAACCATTAACTGGACTCTACGCTTAATCAAACGAAATATTAAAACTAAAAACCCAAAGGTACGAGAGACTGCCTACAACCCCTTGGTTTGCCCCCAGCTGGAGTACGCCGCCCCTGTTTGGGATCCCTTCACTAAAAAAAAATATTCCAGCTGGAAAAAGTTCAGTGTAGAACAGCACACTAGACCACCAGCAATTATGACTAAAGGTCAGGCGATGACTACCATGGTAGATAGCCTTAGGTGGAAAACCTTAGAACAGAGACAGGCTGAAGCGCGTCTCTGCTTCTTTTGCAAAATTGTCTACGGGCTTGGTGGCAGTGCCTCTACTTGTTTATATACAACCAGTTTCTATTAACTTAAGGCACTGTCACTCCATGGCTTTTCGTCAACTGCAAACATCCAAAGATTGTTACAAGTACTCCTTTTTCCCACTGACAGTTCGAGGGTTGAGCGCAAGACTAGCGTAAGTCAGATGGTTGTTTTTCCCCAAACTTAATCTCCTCACCATGAAGGCGTTATGAAGATTACAACATTTCTTTCTGTAAACAATGAAAATTTAGGTGCCATTGCTCGTATGAGCAATGGCACCTAAATTTGCATCGTTTACAAAGGGGTCCAAGTTGCCCCTAAACAAGGGTTTCAAAAATATGTTTGAGTTACTATAGTCTTGCGCTCAACCCTCGAGTTGTCCCGTGGAACGACCTACCTAAGACTGCTGCATGCTCACCAGATCTAGAATCTTTCAAGATCACAGTCAGTCGGCTGCAGCACTCCAGGCCTTGATCCAGTAGCTGTTGTTTTAAACCTGGTTTTAGCTCATCTCCATCTGTCAAAATCTATCATCTTTCATCCCCTTAACTATATGCTTTTAGACTTTCTTTCATTAACATTTTGGTTCGACAGCGCACCTGCCTAGAATGTTCTCGCAGGCGTGAGGCAGTATGTGAAGAAAGATGTTTTGATGTAAAACGGCTGAGGTAGGAGACATAAACGCTGGCTGAACACATACTTGTATTTTGGAGCTGAATCAGAATTAAGGGAGAGGTATAGCGCAAAACTAGTTTCAGCTTCGTTTGTCAATTATTGCAAATATTCTGAAATGCTTTATGATTATTTATTTATCATCGCGTATTCTATCGTGAACGTGGCCCATCCTGGATAACTTTATATATGTTTTATGCAGTTTTGGTACCCAAAAATGATCTCAAATCCTTATCTTTGTTTCATCACAGCGTCAAGCGAAAAGTGCATTCGAACATGCGCAATTTGCGCAGTAAGATCATCTGGCACATGCGCAAAGTATCATCCGGTCCTTTGCCCGTCATTCACACATTCTGTAGTATCGAATGATTCTTCAGCGAAAACAGGTTTATGTATGAGGTGGAGAAGGGCGGGTTCCGAATTTTGCATTTCTTTACACCAGCTCTGCAATTTGTTAATTTGATACATTTAGGAGCACAGTTCTGTCTGAATGTGTTAAATAACCAAGATCTTCCTGCTTTTCATATTATATGGTCAAACTGAGAGTCTAAAATAGCTCTAAAGAAGAGGGTATCGAGATAGACATTTTTCTTACTTCTCTATGAACAAATATTATACGCATTAGAACAGCCTCTGCGAGACGCTTCTAATGACCTGCACAATTGTGTACCACAAAATATGTGTTTCTGAGGAAAAAGTGAAATGGATATCCACATTGTTTGGCTATCTAAGGCTATGACAAAGGGGAAATCATTCGCATAGACATGTTTACGTAATGCAGTCAACCTCTCAACCGCTCCTGTTGTTGACAATTCCAAGCAGTTCCTCTTTGTTCGTTCATTCTGTTTCCATTTAAACATTGTTGTGTTATCATTTACCTCCAACTTCCCCTTGCTTTTGTCTTTTGGCGCCCTGGAAAGGCTGTGTTCCGAGACCGTTACTGGGTAATACTTTTCTATCCTATGTAGGCTCACACGGTGGTAGCGGTCAAGGGTCCTTTGACAGGATTGCAAGGACTTTGAGAGGTAATATATTTTTTTATTGCTCAACTGAGCAACGCAGTGCGTTTTGCGCCTTAGGGTAACTAAAATAGATTATCCTGTCATTAATACTACTGAATGACGTCATATGTATTTACATTATATGCACAGTTGTGTATTTACTTTTAATTATAAACATTTACACTCGCACTCTATGTAGTGCTTTTTTTAGAGGTGTTTAGAATATCCGACAGACTCAGCGATGTGAATTAAAGTAGGATGAAAAATAAGAATAAACAGGGAAGAGTTTTGACAGTTAAAAAAGAAGAAAACATGATTATATATATATATATATATATATATATATATATATATATATATATATATATATATATATATATATATATATATATATATATATATTATTGGCACAACTAATTCTGTTTAACACCAGGCTTCTTGTCTTTATATGAGTATAAACATCAATGTGCCCGTATTTGCAATGCACAACTGGCGTACGATTTCTGTACATTTGTCCATCTCTCATTCTCGTGTTTCACAACCCTCACAATGATCATAGAATTTCAGTTTATTTCTTTCAAACTTCCTACTTGCAAGCTCAAGGAAGGCACGACACTACCATTTACAAAATACTTTAATTCATACAGTAGTCAAAAGATATCAACCATATCAAGAACTTGCTTTTAAAAGTACGCTTTACCCCATTTCACAACTGACAAATCACCGCAGATCTATTTATTCTGTGGTTGATACATACCGGATCTAAAATATCCGGAAAATACAGCCCACCTACAGATTAAACACCCACCTTTTTGATTGATTGTGTTTATTGAATCCCAGCTAGCATTCTACGTAAATCTACATCGGGCAGTCATCGGCCCGTCAGCTACCCTGACGGGCCGATGACGGCCCGATATAGATTTACGTACAATGCTGACTGGGATTTAATTATAGAATGGGAATCCCAAGGTACGTGGGAGCGGCAAACAACAGCAAGCATCTTTGAGCTTCTGGTTTAGTTTCTTTCATTTGTAATATGTCCATTTGTTGTTAACCCTTTCAGCCCGCAGACCGAAATACCCAGTCAGCATTCTACGTAAATCTATATCGGGCCGTCATCGGCCCGTCAGGGTAGCTGACGGGCCGATGACGGCCCGATGTAGATTTACGTAGAATGCTAGCTGGGTAGATACCTGTGCAAACTGATGAGACGGCTCGTCATCAGTATATACACTGTTTGCCATTCTGTTATGATTTCTGATTGATATCCCTATTTACAACAATGGACATGTCCAAATTCAATGATGGAAACGTCCATTTCATAAACGTAGGGTGGAAAGGTTTATTTGGATGTGATTAGAACACAAGCCTGAATCAGGTCCTAATTGCAGCAGCATGTCTCTTTAAGCTATCCAGATATATTTGGTAAGTTTTCCGCCATCTTTTCCAAGGAGGCAACTTTAAATTTGTAATTTTTTGTTTTCTTTCCTACCGCCACATTCCCTCCGAACAGATGTCTACTCTAAAGGGCGTTAATTTCTCCAAATGTTTATCCTTATAGAGTAGACCCGTTTTCTGAGCGTGGCAAAAAAAAATTGACAGAACTGTCTACAGTGTATGCATTGTGAGTGTGCATATGTCACACGTAAGAAAACGTAACAGATATGTTACATATGCGTACAATTGCACGCATGCGTAACAATAACATATGTTTATGATGGGATGGTCGAGTGTGGCGAAGGTCTCGTGTATCTTACGTCACCGGGGCATCCAACTGATTTTGGCTTACATTTGGGCAAGGCCTGCTATCCTTGCAGCAGGTAAGGGTATAGGGGTGATGTTTTATTTCTTCCGTTTCTTCACTTTCATTCAAATTCCCCTTTCTCCCCTGCCCCTCTCTTTCAGCTCTTCTACTATCTATTCTATCTCTTTTCTCCCTTTCTGCGGGAGACGACACAAAATGACCCACAAGGGTTGACGTGTCGTTAAACCCCAAAACAATCAATCATTACCAAACTACAAAAATGATTTGTGCAATTAGAAGTTTACGTTATAGGCTATGAGTAACATAGACGTTTTCTATCCGGGAAACCATGCATATCAAGTGGTTGCAATATATTTGCATACATACTAAATATATATCTAACGATGCGTAATATACAGACAACAAACACGAACAATTAGAAGTTTTTATAATAATACATGTTACATCGAACATAAAAGTTTGTTCTACATATATAGATGCCAAACTATAAGCTGTGTAAGTAGGGCCGTGTGTCAAATAAAAGCATGCTTACTAAGAACCAAATCGGTCACAGTAACCGTTCCCGAAATAGTGACCTCTGCTTTATGTAATGGACAGGTGTTACATGTTTATGGTTCGTACAAAAAAGCACACACGTTAACTGCGTTAAAGCAAAAACGTTAGATGCATCATTTGGGAAGAAATTCTTTAATAGTAGCCCTAATGTTGTTTTTTTTTTTTCAAACAATTCAGGTCTGATCAGTTCCTTCGCTCTCTGTTTCAGAATTCTTAACAGCACTGCAGAATGTATTAACAGACAGCAAAGCCCCTACTGAGAGTGTGCGATGCGCAGCGCAGAGTATAAAAATCTGCACATTTCGCACATTTCGACTATGCAGAAAATTCTTTTGCCCTGAAGTTGAATGAATACATATTTCAAAGATTTTTCGCCATTTTTTTTTTTTTTTTTTTTTTTGGTTAAGAGAGGCTACTTTTGTGACTGCCTGTTAGCTTTCCTGCTCGCCCTGCTCGTCGAAAAGGAGTAAATTCGCATCCATGGGGAGCAAGTTCTTTCCATTTATAGCAGACCCTTTTTCAGAAGGGGGGTAAAAACGTTTGACAGTTACCTCCCTCTTAAAAGTGTATCCACTCCCCTTAATGCGGCCTCGTAGTTCATAAGGATCTTAACCCTTCTCTTGCTGAGCACGACATGCCCTGTCTTAGCAAACAGTGTAGATCCAGATCAGTTGGCTTCTGAAGAAGCCAACTGATCTGGATCTGCACTATTTGTCATTAAATATGTGAATTTCTATAAAAAAAAAAAACAACCCGGATCAAATAATCTGATTGGCTGGAAATTCAAAGTAGGCGTGGCATCTTAATTTATTCAGCATGACAAGGGTTAAATAATGTGGAATTCCGTATTATTATCATCAAGCGCATGCGTACAATCCCATCAACAGTAGCCACATATAGCTTTTTAGATGGTCACGACTTCCCAGTAAGCATTCTTTATAAATCTATAGCGGGCCGTTATCGGCCCGTCAGCTACCCTGACGGGCCGATAACGGCCCGCTATAGATTTATAAAGAATGCTAGGTGGGTTCGCACTATTTGCCATATTTTCACTTTCTACCGTATTTCCTCTAAATATTGGGACAAATTAACTCCTTAAAGGACTTGTCCTAAAAATAAACAAGTTCATTTTACTAGCCGCTGATGTATCTAAAACCGATGGATGAGTGGCAAACATTGTAGACTCTGATCAGACGCCGCTGATCTGAATCTACAATGTTTGTCCTGGTCTGTCTGTCCCAGTATATACAATAAATACTGTATGTTACGTTAACCAGATATTTTTTTACTCGCTGTTCAAGTTGAAGTTTTTATTATTGCGTAATAAAGGTTAAGTGTTGCCAGCAAACATTTTATTACATATCATGTCACAAGATACATGCCAAATACTTTGTCATGTTGAAGTACACTAAGGTGATGCCCTCGTGTAAATTTGGTTCTGAATTTGTCAGTCAGGTTTTACCATTACCAACATTATTGCTTGCGTGCGTGCGTTCTGTATGTACTTCTGTTTCTTGTGTTTACACTTGAAGGAGAAGCGAAGGCTATGGATGAGTTTGTGGGCATGTAAAGATTAAATATGGAAACTAGGAAAGGTCATACTCATGGAACACAGGTCTCCCAAGACAACAAAGAATAAGCGTTTGGCCATTTGTTGCCCACAATTATTGCCAAATGAATAATCTGATCAAACTGCTTGGATCCACCGACTGTTTTTGCTGGACTGTTGTCATAAGGCACAATTTCTCACTGTGGCTTATTTCACAGTGCAACGCATTTTACAAATACAATTTTGTCAATGGTCACATGCTTTGATTAGACTACTCGTATTGTCTTAGGTTTAGCAATAACGTAGTTGTTTCAGAGCAATCATGCTAAACTTACACCCATTTATACCTGAAGGGGTACACGAGCCGCGCCATACGAAAGCGTCTTTGGGCATAAGCGGACAACGATTGCGCGCAGTCTGATCAGGCCTTTCGCTGTCCTCAAACAGAATCATTGGCTACTATAGATATGTTTAATGGAGAGCCAACGCCCGGATGAGACTTTGCGCATGTGCAGGATGATGTGAATCCGCACATTTTGCTCATGCCCGAAGGCACTTTTTCGCTTGACCTGGGTGTGAATGTGCATACGCACTCATACTAATACGTAACAAATGTGTAACATATGCTTACAACTTGTACGCATACGTAACAAATTGTTAGTGTGAAGCGTTCGTATGATATGTATGAACCATACACATACGTAACACCTCTTTATTAAATGAAGTAGAGGTCACTGTTTCGGGAACGATTATTGACCAATTTGTTTCTAAGTATGCATGCTCTTATTTGACCCACGGCCCTACTTACAAAGCTTATGTTTTGGCATTTATATATGTAGAACAAACTTTCATGTTCAATGTAATATGTAACGTGTATTATTATAAAAACTTCTAATTGTTCGTGTTTGTTATCTGTATATTAAGCATTCTTAGATATATATTAAATATGTATGCAAAGATATTGCAACCGCTTGATATGCATGGTTTCCCAGGCAGAAAACGTCTATGTTGCCTACATCTGAAACTTCTAATTGCAAACAATTTTTTGAAGTGTGGAAATGTTTTTTTTACCCCATTGCAAGGATATAATAGGACCTCATGCGGATTGCAGCATTTAAGGATCAGTGTCCGTGTTTGATGGAAATGTTATTACTGGCACACTTTAACTGACATCATCTTTTGTTCTGACAATGTAGTTCTGCTATAAGCATATATACGCTCGTATATGAGCCGAGTCATGAAAAAAAAAAGAAACAGTATTAGTAATATGAGAGCAGTGTAGACCCAGATTAGCTGTCATATTGCTATTATAGCATCTTATAAGGCACTACACCATTCATGATATGGGACAAAACGAGTGACAGTGTAGATACTGATCAGTGCCACATCCGGTCTACATAAGCCAACAGTATGGGTAAAATCCACAAAAAAAAAAAAAAACAAGATACATGGTTTCGATTATATAATTGTGCTGAGAAAATAGTTCCAAGATTCATGCATAGTGGAGTGATCGCAGTATAAATGTTTAGAATATGCTCTCAACCAATGCAGCTGCGCTAAATTAATGCAAAACATTTTTTAAAAAGGTATTTTCTGGATATCTTCACTTATATTTTTGCGTTTTACATTACTGTATCAAAAGCTTTCTCTTCCTGCACTTCGGTGGTTACGTAGGGCTGTGTTCCATAATTATGGCAGTTCCTGAATAGCACCATTTTTGGATCGATTATTTACAACGTAGCCAAAGTATACATACACCAAAATGTCCTTAAGGATGTTGATTATCATTGACCAATGAAATCAAACCGCGCGTTTGTACGAGTGCTATTCTTGTCATTGTGGCCTCAGAGTGCATTGTAAAGAGGGTTTCTGCAAAACTTGGACTGTGACATTGGCAAGCAGTGCAGACCAAGATTAGACGCCACAGAACGCGGCGTCTGATCAGAGTTTGCACTGTTTGTTTAAATTACAGGTAGTTAATGGTTTAAAGAAACAGTCTTAAGTCCCCGTTCAGGACCTTTCTTTCCAGCCTACACTTAGGGACAATCGACCCACCAGTGCTCTCAGTGCATTGATTAATTTACATATAATACGCAATGTTAACCCTGAAACTGTTTATCACAGCTATAGCAGACAAATATTTGGTGTTTCTTTTTAGTATTTTCCAGAGAAAATAAGGCTTGACATTTTATGAGAATCGTCTGCAAGGCGATGCCATGTGTTATTTCCTCGGTAATAATAATAATAATAATAATAATAAAATATTATGGTCTGCTAAAATTTCGCTTTGCGCTTTAAGGAATAAAGAAGTGACAATCGCCGTTTTCATGAACAAAACTGAAGGCATGGACTTTTCGAAGATGTGAATGGAACATGAATGGAACATGAAATACTATTTTAAGAAGAACTGTAAGAATAATGTCATTTATTTGTTGTCTTTGGCTCCTGATAGTTTTAAATTACTGCATTTACACTATCAAAACTCCTTACCATATCTATCCTGAAATTTGAACCAGTCCATTTTACTACTTTCTGATGTGTCTTAAAACAGCAAGATGAATGGCAAACGATGTAGACCCGGATCTGGCTCTACACTGTTTGCACAAACCTATCTGTCCCAATACCATTACGAAAACACGCCTATTCAAATATATTGAAAATTTCACCACCAAAAACTGAAAATTTTCAGATAAAAAAACTCTGATATTTTTTTTTATTTCTGCTCAAAACATAGATTGTGGGTACTCGTTAGAACCGCCTCGCCGAGGCGGTTCTAACGAGTACCCACAATCTATATTTTGAGCAGAAATAAGAAAAATAATGTATACCCCTGTAAACCCCAGTTTTACTATATAAAAATGGGGTTTAAGGGGGTCAAAATTATATAGGCATGTTTTCGTGATGTTAAAAAATACGGCATGTATACTGAAATCATAATAATCTGCTCAAGCAAAAAATGTAGGACTGAGAGTTTGCGCTGGGGAAGGACCGCCATAGTGTTTTAAGATATAAAGCATGATCTTCTTGTAAGTCGAAAAAGTCGAAAGTTGAAAAAAGCATCTTGGAGTTGCTATGGCTGTGGCTTGTCTCAATGACGTCACACTCTGGCTACCTATCAGCAGAATACATAGCTTCACTCCTGCAAATAAACATTGTTGACGAATGCATTAGAATATACTATTAATAAAAGGCAGATGGCAAAATGTCACACAACGTGTAAAACATATCAGAAAATTAAGACCCTATTCCAGTTGGAAATTCTCTTTTGAATTTTATTGCATAAACATAATGTATTTCACAGGGAACTGAAATGTTGAGTAGACCCCTTTTTCAAAGTGGGGTTGATGCGCCGGAAGGTAAACAAAGAGTCATAAAGTTGTCTCTCTTGTGAAAATGGCAAAAAATCAATCAAGTCTTTCCAGTACCCTTAAGTAAACAGATACTTTTATGTACTTACCCATATTTTTCAGCTGGTCAACAGGAAGACGTGCACTAGTGATATTGTCTGTGAAACCGTCCGTAACTAGCCAAACAACTTTAGTGTTATTCCTTGGACCTTTAGGCAAGAACTCTGCCCTTGCCAATGTCAGTGCCTCAGGTATCTCTTTTGATGAACCTTGATAATAAGAAAACAAACTGCAAGAGGAAAGCCAACATACGTTACAATGCGATATGCAAACACCCCAAGCCGAGTCCGGCCTGTGTCTTCGACCATTTGGGCCAGTGCCTCCACTGTTCGCATTTATTTGGAAGGACATACAATCGAAACTTTTTACCTCATTCTGAAAAGGGGTCCACACTGAAAGGTAAGAATTTGCTGCCACAGGCAGCAAATTCTTACCTTTTAGAATGGACCCCATTCAGAAGGGACTTGGTTTGCTGGAGAGCAAACAGGAAGTCACAAAAGTTGTCTAACTTGCATAAAATGGCAGAAAAGTCTATCCTACCCCCTTAAAACATATTTAAGCCGGGGCACAGCATTTTGCATGCGCGCCCAGCGAAACTTAGATAAGCCTGCGCATCTACACTGTTCTGCGGCGTCTGATCTGCGTCTACACTGTTTGCCAATATCCCCTTTATGGGATGCCAGGCTTAAATGGGTTAAGACATTAAGACACATTTATGCAGTAGAAAAGGTTGCTAGAAGTAACAAACTAATGGAAAAGCTAGTTTAACAACTGAAATATTCAGAAACTCTCTCTTATCATGTAGACACCTACATACTCCTGCTTTTACTATATATTATGGGGGAATTTTATGACGACGTTCAGTTGATGACATATGACTATAGTTACCAAAGTTGTAGGAGACACGGTCGATGGCGCTATTGACAGTCGAAGCGCTGTTTCGTTCACCAAATCTAAATTCCACATGGCTAGGGGAGGATAATTCAATCAAACCAATTCTTGAATCGATCGACCGTATAGGTGACTTTTCGTCGATATAGTTGACAATCGCCTGTTGGAACAGAAAGACATCTTAATTTTATTTTAGTGATAAGAGCGCGGTATCAAAGAGCTAATTTTCTCATTGTACACGAAAACATATGATGTCGGTACTGAGTGGATCTACCTCTGATTACTTTAGGAAGATTTATTAACTCAATATTCGCACAGAGCTGATTGTGCTTTAGGCCAAATAAAAAAATATGTGTGTTTAGGGTAACAAGGGTAACGTGTTAGAAAAAATATAGGTAGGGTAGGTAGGGATTTTTTTTTTTTTTTTTTTTTACATTTTATTATTAAGAATAATATCAGAATTATTAAATATATGCGGACTTCGCACATATTTCACATAAAATTTTACTAAGTCTGTTTGGCTATCCTTAGATGTGCCTAAAAGTATTGATAGAATGGCAAACAGTGTAGACCCTGATCAAACTGCTCCTACAGGAGCAGTTTGATCTGGGTCTACACTGTTTGCTCAGACCTACTTGTCGTAATAGTTAGCATAAATATTTTATTCGAGTAAAACAGGAAAGAAATTGATAGGAGTCACCAGGAAAATTAGGTAGGATAGGTTTACCCTAAACACACATATATTTTTATATCTGGCCTTATATAATTTTGTAATACCTTAATCTCCACAACTGATATTCCATTTATTTCCAACAGAAAATGTTTACATTCGTGATGCGTCAATTAGCGACGTGGAGTGGACGCCAGATTGTAAAAACTACAGAAAGTAAACTAGAATTTTAACTCGGGTGTGCTTATCTTCCTTAGGTGAATTAATACATTTTCGGGGGAGACAACTTTGTGGATTCTTTGTCCCCTTCTGAAAAGACGTCTACCCTTATAGGGAACAAATTATTTCCCTATAGAGCATATCCCGTTTCAGAAAGTGGTTCTTGGGCATTAAAGCAAACAGAAAGTCACAAATATTGTCCCACTCTGCCGAAATGGCAAAATATCTTGCAATCATAACCCATAGCCCCATATTGTCATGACTGAAAGCTTGTAAGCGAGTTTTACGCCATATAATACAAACATGCTGCCTACCTTGGAAGCTTCCTTGGATTTCTGAAACTGGCTTTGACCCACGGTACCGCTACTGTCAAAGAGAAACATGAAATCTACATATTCCATAGTCCGTTTCAGGTAAAAACCAGGTAGTGCCAGTCCCAATCGGTCATTAAAAGTTGGTCTCAGAAATCTGTACAGTTCTCTTGCTATTGAATCTGCCATTCGGATTTCTGCTGTTGTCATCGTTGACGGTACTTTTACGGCTGAACCTTTAGGAACTACCATTCGCATCTCTCCTCTCGTAATCGTTGACGGCATTTTTACGGCTGAACCTGTATGGAGGCACGTCAGGTGCAACACATGAAAATATCTTTAGGGTAATTGATACACTTTTAGGGAGACAACTCAATTAAATTAGTTTTGCTCCCTGTTGAAAAGGTGTCTACTTTAAAAGAAAAGAATTTGCTGCTCTTGAAAGCAAGAAAAGGGGTCTTGTCTGAAAGGAATCTTTTGAAGTCCCCAAGAGTAGCAAATTCTTTCTTTTTAGAGTAGATCCCCTTTTAAAAGAGCATTGGAGTTCTGGAAACAGGAAGCCACCGAAGTTGTTTCCCTTGTAACACATGGTATACTGAATTTTGCTGTCCAAACTTCATTCATTCTCTATGAACTTTACATGAAACTTTGTCACATTCTCAGCCAGTAAAAAGGTAGAATTATCAAACTTGTAACACATGTACATATAGATTTTGAACTGTGTAAGATAACACTATTGCACTTCTGTTTCCAATCTCCTCTGTTATTGTACAGTTCAAAACCTACATGTACCTGTATACCGTAATGTTTTCAAGGCGGGTGTATTCATTACGAAAACACGCCTATTCAAATATATAGAAAAATTTACAACCAAAAAAGGAAAATTTACAAATAAAAAAATCTGATATTTTTCATATTTCTGCTCAAAACACAGATTGTGGGTACTCGTTAGAACCGCCTCGGCAAGGCGGTTCTAACGAGTACCCACAATCTATGTTTTTTTAGCAAAATAAGAAAAATAATGTATACCCCTGTAAACCCCAGTTTTACTATATAAAAATGGGGTTTAAGGGAGTCAAAATTGTATAGGCGTGTTTTCGTGATGTATTGTAGGAAATACAGTGACAGCCAGGTTTTGAGATAGAAATTGCTACCTCTTGTTACAATAACTTATTCTACAGTCGACTCTCGTTATCTCGAAGTCCAAGGGACTCTGAAATACTTCGAGATATCCGTACCTCGACATATCAGATTTGCACAACTGAGGAAAGAAAGAATCGAACAACCACATTTCACAAAGGATTATGTAATTTGACTGCTGAAGTTAGAGATATATTGAAAATATTACGGAAAAAGAGGAGAAATAGGAGCAATTTCCTTCTTTTTACAATATTTTATGACCTGTTGTAAGACTTTCAGGTTTAAACAGGGACCAGATTTTCCCTTCAAGATAAGTGGTTATTCGAGATAAACGAAGTCAAAATAACGAGAGTCTACTGTATCATGAAAACATTGAATTATTGACAACAAAAGGACAAGCGGCAGATACATGTCGCATCTTATCAAAAACAGAAGCAAACAGAAATTGCTGCATGTCTATCATTAAAGCTTATTTTATCATAAAAAAAAACAACATTGAATTCTTGACAACAAAAAGACAAGCACCATATATAAGTCGCATCAAATAAAAAAAAATAGAAGTGTAGTTTTGACGAAAATGCCACAATCATACTGCAGTTAAATCCGCTCATGTCATTGACAGTTGTAAATTCTTGCAATTAACATAATAAACATCAACATTAAAGCTTATTCTATCATAAAAAAAAAACAACTAAAAAAACCCCAAAAATTGAATTCTTGACAAAAAAAAGTCAAGCAGCATATTAAGTCGCAGCAAATAAAAAAATAGAAGTGTAGTTTTGCCGGAAATGCCTCAATAATACTGCAGTTAAATCCGTTCATGTCACTGGCAGTTGCAAATTCTTACAAACAAACTTTCCCAAGGCACCGATACTAAAACAAGGAAGCGCAAAATGCATACAAGACATGGACAGTTAACCGCGAAAAGTACACAGATAAACCGCAATGCAAAACCCATCTTAGAACGGTCAGTAGTACATGTAATTAAGGCTATTCGGAATTTATTAACTACATGTATGAACTGGTCCGGTTTGCAATACCCGATTGTGCAGTTACATATGGACAAATACCATACATACTCCTAATATTCGGACAAAATAATTATGCGGACACGGCGTATCAAAAGTTTGTTTTTTCTATACCACTGGGTGTTTTAAAACAACCTTTTTTGGTGTTTATTTTAGTTCGTCACTTTCTGGTCAAATAAATAAGAACATCATATGGGCCGCGCCATGCGAAAAACGCATCTTCGGACATAAGCGGACAGCGAAGTCCCAGATCAGCCTGCGCATCCGCGCAGTCTGATCAGGGCCTTCACCGTGACTGTCCGCTAACAGAATCATTGGATACTACAGAGTGTATAAATGGAGAGCAAGTGCCAAGATGATACTTTGCGTATGCGCATGTTCGAAGTTACTTTTTCGTTTGACGCGGCCCATACTGTATGAGAAACAAGTATCTGGTGAAAAAGACAAAATACACAAATACGACATGTGAGAGACATAAACACCTTATTTTTGTTCAAGTATAAAGGAGATGGTAGACGACAAGCCTTCAAATGTATAAATTTTGTCTCTTGTAATCTAATCTCGGATCAAACGTGTCACTGAAAACATTCCGGAGACTCAGGAAAGATATGCTCTTGTTTTATTATTATGAATTATGGTGTTCTTGAAATTTGCAATCCTTTGACTTTAAAAGTGTATAATCATTACGAAATTATGTTAATATATTTACCTTGATATCTGTGAAGGACGCCTGCGACAATTAAACATGCGATAAAATTCTTCATTTTGAATGTTTTATGATATAAAACTGAATGTGTTTCATATAAACAAAAGGTGTTATATAAGAACAAATGAGTGAAAAGTAACAGGATGTTTATATCTGTTTGCATTTCTGTACGAATCGCAACGTTAGACAACGTCCAACGCCCAATGAAGGCCGAAATCAGCCTGCGCATCCGCGCAGTCTGATCAGAGCCTTCGTTGTCCATTTGTAGAAACTTTGCATCCTTGACTATAAAATGCGCCCAGTGAAGATTCTGATCAGACTGCGCGAACGCGCAGTCTGATCTTAATCTTCGGTAAGCGCAAATGTCCGAGGGTACGTTTACTGACGTTGCGGCTCGTATAAGAAATCGACATGATGGATTAATCCAATCAATTAAACTGACGTTGTCTCCACCTAAACCAAATTTGTAGGTGCATCGTTGATTAAATGTAATTGCACATTTATAGATAAGTAAAACTATAACCTTCGAATAGAAGTTTTAACTTATACGAGTAACTTCTAATGCCTACAACAACCTGTGATTGGTGGAAAAGTAATAAACATAACATTTTAAATAAGCCGCAACATGAAAATATGTACCTCATGGACTGTGCGACCTGCGAAATTCTAGATCAGCGTGCACATCCGCAGATATCTCGCCGGGCACTCTGTGGATAGCGAAGTATAAATAAATTAAATGATACAAAGGAAAGGCCATTATCACAAGCCACAGCACCCAAATGCTTAATTAACCCATTTACATCGAGTGGACTCTTCCACCACTGCTCTTTGGACCGGTCTATTTCCAGTAGAAGAATGTCTGGTTAGTTTGTATTATTTCTATATTCTATAGAAATTCCAGTATTAAATGCAAACATTATAGACCCTGAACAGTCGCCGCCTTCTGCGGCGTCTGATCTGGGTCTGCACTGTTTGCCAATTAAGTTTTTGTGGAGGAGTTGCGCACGCACTGTACGCATTATCTATACACTTTGATAGTATTGGAGCTAAAAAAATGACCATGTTAAAAATGCGAAAAAAGTAAGAAAAATATTTTTAGGATTATATCCAAAGTACATGCACATCTTAAGACCATTACAAAAAACATCTGTAAAGTTTCAAAAAGATCGGCCTACAAATGTAAGAGGTGTTGTGGTCATAAGATACATACTATCAGATGGGTCTCCAGACTAAATGAGTTAAAGAAAATTGTAACGCAAAACAGTATCCCATCGAAAAGAGAACAACATACGATGAGGAATTATAACTATAATTAACGGTATTTGGACACGTCATAGAGAAATTATACGCATAATATGTATTGTTTATATTGGTGTTTTCTTTTTGTTCTTTTTGGTGCGTGACTTACAATGATATCATTACGAAAACATGCCTATTCAAATATACTGAAAATTTTACCACCAAAAAATGAATTTTTTCAAATGAAAAATTCTGATATTTTTTCCTATTTCTGCTCAAAACATAGATTGTGGGTACTCGTTAGAACCGCCTCGATGAGGCGGTTCTAACAAGTACCCACAATCTATGTTTTGAGCAGAAATAAGAAAAATAATGTATACCCCTGTAAACCCCAGTTTTACTATAGAAAAGTGGGGTTTAAGGTGGTCAAAATTATATAGGCACGTTTTCGTGATGAATCCCATAGTACCAACCACATTCTTGTGAAAGGCTAGATATATGTAACTCTAGGGCACATCACTGACCGAATAGACTGTTTTGTTTTTTGTTTTTGTTTTTAGCTTTTGTTTTTATTTTTCTTATGTTACTGTTGTTGTTTTGTTTTGTTGTTTGTTTTACTTTATTGATTAATTTATTTTTTTATTTTCAGCTTGTAGTCGAGCCCTTATTTCAGTGTTCAACACTTAATTTACTAGTATATTAAATGCATGTATGTGGAACCGATCATAGGTTTAGAGTACCCCTATCTGAAACGAAACAGTAAATGAGCCGAAACGTCTTAAAACGCACCTTCACAATTGTGGGACGATGGAATATTCAGATCAGCCTGCACATTCGCACAATTTGATCAGAGCCTTTACTAGGCGTCACGAAAACATGCCCATATAATGTTGACCCCCTTGAAGCCCACTTTTATATAGTAAAACTGGGGTTTACAGGGGTATACATTATTTTTCTTATTTCTGCTCAGAAACATAGATTTAGGGTACCCGTTAGAACCGGCGGTTCTAAGAAGTACCCACAATCCATGTTTTGAGCAGAAATATGAAAAATATCGGAATTTTTATCTGGAAATTTTCATTTTTCGGTGGTAAAATTTTCAGTATATTTGAATAGGCGTGTTTTCGTAATGGCCCATTTTAGATAGCCACTGACACGACGTCTTTCCATGCGGACAACGAAGACTCTGACCAGATCAAGTGGATTTGAGTTTGCTTGGCGCACATGTCAGAGGGTACGTTTTCTCACATTGCGGCTCAAATGTAACAGGAAATGTGCCAGGATTAAGGGCAAAGGCTTAGCCACCAGTACAAATATAATTGAAAACTACATAATCTTTACGAAAACACGCCTATTCAAATATATTGAAAATTTCACCACCAAAAACTATAAGTTTTCAGATAAAAAAATCTGATATGTTTCATATTTCTGCTCAAAATATAGATTGTTGGTACTCGTTAGAACCGCCTTGCCGAGGCGGTTCTAACGAGTACCCACAATCTATGTTTTTGAGCAGAAATAAGAAAAATAATGTATACCCATGTACACCCCAGTTTTACTACATAAAAGTGGGGTTTAAGGGGGTCAAAATTATGTTAGGCATGTTTTCGTAATGTAATCAACGGCGGCACAATTGCAGTTACCAACATTTTAACAAAAATATAAGGGCAGATACTCAGGAAATATCACAATGTGCTGGATATCGATGGAACAAAATAGAGGGTTTAATGGCAATCTTAAGCCAGAACTCAAGAAAATCACAAATAGGGCAACGTGGGCAGACCACAGACATAGCTAGTCAGGTGCCAAACTTCTGAAACAGATTTAGAAAGGAGCCATCTTTTAGTGTTAGGACCGACGTCGTCGTGTAATTAAGGAGGTAAGTAAAGTTATTAATTATAATTGGTTTAAAAACGAAGTAGTATTGTGTCGCAGAATATCCATGTTGTAGCGAGTGACATTCTTTTTTAATACATGTAATTCCGAAAACTCAGTTTTGCCAACAATCATTCTGAATTTTATTTCTTAGGCACCATAAAGGATCTTTTCCAAACCAGTGTTATAGGTATCCCTGTTTCAGACGTTCAGGAATTAACATTTTATTTATTTTATTGTAGTCATCGAGTTGAATACAATAATACAAATAAAATGTTAATTTCCTTTCGGATAAATTTTATCAACCATTTGTTCAAAGTAGATACTATCAATATTTAGTAGGACATTTTCAAAAGACAACATACATATATTCTTAAAGAATGTCTCTTTTGTAATAAAACAGAAGCATATCTGCAATATGGCGTGGAAGGCACATTCTTGTACCAATTGGTATACTAATAATTTGTTGGTATAATTTAGTGCAAAACCAAAATGGATGTGCCTCACAAATTTTCTGACAAGAGAACAAAGTAGAATGTTTATGAACCTCAAAAGCGAATGAGAAATATCTTTCTCATTAAGAGCAAGATAAATAGAAATTCTCTTATAAAGCTTTCAATTTAATGAAGGGTTTTAGCTTTTATCAGTTTTTACAGCAATGTTGTATAAAGCGTGGAAAAATTATACTGGATTCTGTCATGAGCCTCATCTTTGTTTCATTGCCGTTTATTTATTGTTGCTTATTTATTTTTAGTGATTGTGCATTGATTCATTCGGAGGCCTCTATGCGAACCGAACATATCTCTGCACTTAAATGATGTCGGGTCCTAGGCTGAATATATTCGGATCCTATAAAAACAGTCAACTCCCCGCCCCTCGGTGCTTTTTTTTAAACCACTGATCGTTCGCAATGATTCTGATATTGTTTAATATTCGCATTATTTGTGCCATCTGGTTGTGGAGTTATTTTTGTTCCATTCTATTTGGTGTCTAATACTTGTGTTTCTTCTGTCTTGCTGTTCTATTATTTCGCTGTTTCGCTTGGTATCGGGGTTAAATGCGATCTGTGATGGTGGCAAGTTCTGATTTTCCTCATTTTTTAACAGTTCGAGTAAAAGACTTTACAGCGAAATTTTCAAAAAAAAAAAAAAAAAAAAAAAAAAAAAAGGCTGTCGTTATCATTAACATAACGCGGTTTCAAAACTTCACCAGCGCTTTTCTGAATTAAATACTTAATACTGCGTTGATTTGAAGATCCTTTTGTAACAAGGTATAAAGGTACCACAGTTTTATAGTGATCCAATTTAAAAATTTAGGAGGACTGTTGGCATTTTTTTTTTTTTTCAAAAGAATTCAGTGATTATTAACCGTTATAAAAGAATGTGTTATAAAATTAATATTTTGCGACAGTATGATTTTATGCCTAATTATTAAATCATCTTGGTTAATCGTCATGTTTCCTTTGTAAGTGCAAAATGGTTAGTAAACATTTGAAAACAGTTCTGGAGCACAGAATATATATATATATATATATATATATATATATATATATATATATATATATATATATATATATATATATATATATATATATATATATATATAAACAAAAAAAAAGAAAAAAAAAAAAAAAAAAGTTTAACATGACCTAGTTGATAAATAGTAAAATTGTTGAGAAATCCAATTTGTAACACATTCAAAAACTATCATCCGTTATATAAGGATGTGACGTAACTTAGACAGTATGCTACAGTGCATGCTTAGTTTTTTTAACCCAGTTATGACAGTTATGTTAAAACCTTTAATTATCGGGTCTCAGACTCAATGAAGGTGCCGACCACAATGTTTCATTAGAATGTTGATGTCTGATGGTATGTCTTTGTCCGGACCCTCCGGGGTTCAACTTGTGGTTCTATTTACTTTTGTAGCTCTGGCTGCCAATGTCTGAGATGATTGCCACGAGCCCTCAACCTTGCTTCATCACATTTTTATGTTTTCTTGTCCTGATGATGGCATTGCGATCACCTCACTTCAATACCTGCCCACTTTCTGTTTCCTTCTGTGAGTGATTTGCCTCCGCATTTTACTATTTGAGTCAGCGCACAAAACCTACAAAATGACTTGTGGCCCAGCGAAGACTCAGATCAGCCTGAACATCCGCCCGGTATGATCAGTCTTCGCTGTCCGCAAAAAGAAAGCTTGGGTCCTTGGCTACACAATAAGTGCAAAGCGAAGATTGATCAGACTGGGCGGATGCACAGGCTGATCTGAGTCTCCGCTGGGCGCACATGCCATTTTGTTTGTTATGTCGTGCGCTGGCTCAAATTTTATTTATACCAACTTTGAACCTAGGGTAAAAATTTGGTACCTGTAAAATCGATGTACCAACCCATTCTCCGGTAGCTTTTACTACTGATTTTTCTAAGGCGGTAGATATAGTGTTGCTTATTCTCTGTGTGGCCTTGTGGCTGCTTGCAGTGGGGCTTTTATTTTCAAGTCTTGTCCTGTTCGTTGCCATATTGTTGTGTTTAGTGGATACTGTCTAACAAAGTGATCACCTTGTCAGGGAAGTGAGGGCTGGTTGCTTCCGTTTTTTTGTGTGTGTGTGTGTGTGTGTGTGTGTGTGTGTGTGTGTGTGTTTGTGTGTGTGTGTGTGTGTCTTCTGTATGGTCTGTCATAGTTTGTTTGCTCTTCCTGTTGGTGTCATTGTGTAATACAGGCTATACTGTGTGATTAGGACCATTCCTGGATATCTTCTACATTATTTTCTAGACATCACGAAAACATACCTATATAATTTTGATCCCCTTAAACCCCACTTTTATATAGTAAAACTGGGGTTTACAGGGCTATACATTTTTTCTTATTTCTGCTCAAAAACATAGATTGTGGGTACTCGTTAGAACTGACGGCGAGGCGGTCCTAATAAGTACCCACAATCTATGTTTTGAGCAGAAATATGAAAAAATATCAGACTTTTTATCGAAAAACTTTTCAGTTTTGGGTGGGGAAATTTTCAGTATATTTGAACAGGCGTGTTTTCGTAATGAAACGTTTAGGATTAAGCCGTCATAAGGCCCTGCGGCCGAACCCTTCCTCGTGCAATTAAAGACGACAGAAAAGTTGTTAACATTGAATGGTTTAAACACTAAGTATATAGTCTTAGTATAGCAGCTACACTATATTTCTTTTCCTCTCGATTAATATTCTTTTCTTTTAATTACTCTGAAAATCATACTCACCAAAAACTCTACAATTTGCATAGTTCCGAAAGGCCTTGTTTTACTCACGTGAAACCTCATCCTTAACTCTAATGCAGCTCTAAATTACAAAGTTTTTGGTGGTGAAATTTTCAATATACATGTATTTGAATAGGCGTGTTTTCGTAATGATCTCATCAGTGAAACATCACAGTTAAACACATATAATCCTAAAACACTGCGATGGAACAAAGCAATGGCGATCTAAGGCCAGAACACAAGAAAACCACAAACAGGACCACGATGGGACCAACCACGGACCTACTCACCGTCGTGCAATTAAAGAGGGAAACACAGTTATCAACCATAACTGGGTTAACAACCATGCATGCAGTTTGCCGCTGAATATCTATGTTGTAACCTATCTTTTTGCAGCGAGTAATAATCATTTTAAATTGTTTCGAAAAACCAGTTCTGCCAACAATCTTTCTGAATTTTACAGACTAAGTCGACAGTCAGGTTCCGACAGACCTTCTTGTTGGGTTTTGAAACCAACACTATATTAGGACATTAAATCAGAATGACGCCGATAAACTTTAGAAAATGCACTTCGAAGTTCATGAGATTGGTGCCCTGCTTAAGGACTTTTTAGCAATTATTTGTTTCATTTCGTTTATTAAAGCACTCACGTGACTAGATGTCCTAACAAGATTTTTGATTGTGTTGGAGTTTAACGACACGTCAACCCTTGTGGGTCATTTTGTGTCGTCTCCCAAGAAAGGGAGAAAAAGAGATAGAAGAGAAAGTAAAAGAGATGAAAGAGAGGGACAGGGAAGAAAGAGGAACAAGAGTGAAAGTGAAGTGTAGCGTGAAACGGGTCTTCTACGAAGTCAAGCACCGCGGTCACCCATCCAGGTACTAGCCGCGATCCCCGTTGCTTAACTTCGTAAAAAAGCCAATCACTCTACCAGTGTCGCCATAAAAGCCGGCTTCCACAGCGAGGATGTAAAAGTGATATATATACTATTCCGTTACATTTCTCCCCCCTCTTCTCTTGACTTCGTCCCGAAGTCACACACGCCTCACAAGGCAAATCCGTGGGCGGAGCCTATGCAACACACTAAGGACACTGTCTTCCATCCCACCGCTGCCACCAATGTAGCGTGAAACCGGGTCTTCTACGAAGTCAAGCACCGCGGTCACCCATCCAGGTACTAGCCGCGATCCCCGTTGCTTAACTTCGTAAAAAAGCCAATCACTCTACCAGTGTCGCCATAAAAGCCGGCTTCCACAGCGAGATTGTAGAAGTGATATATATACTATTCCGTCACAGAAGAAACAGATGAAATAAAAACATCCCCCCTCTACCCTTACCTGCTACAAGGATAGCAGGCCTTGCCCAACTGTAAGCCAATATCAGTTGGACGCCCTGGTGACGTGAGATACACAACACCTTCGCACCACCCGACCACCCCCTCCAACAGAAGGAATTACATGAGACGCATTTACACATGCAGCACAAGGGACATCGCCATCCAAAAAATGGAACATTTACAATATCCAAAACCAAATCGTCCCATTTGTCACTGATTTTAATAGAGATCATGTTGCTATATATTTATAAATTTAAATCCAGAAATGTGTTTCGGTATCGGAGGTATTAGTTTTAAGTTCTTTTGGATAAATGTTATAAACAATTTGTTCAAAATAAGCCTAAACCGGGAAAATAGGGGCCTAAATTCAAACTCGATCTTGATGAAATACGAACAACATATGTCATTCAATTCTTTTTAGCTTTATATATGCCCAATGCGTGACAATGTCTATTCTGCGTGACAAGCCTGCACAATATTTGTACTATTTATACTGTTTTCAATTCTGTGTGAGTCTATTTTGGTACAATCTAATATATGTACAGCTGCTATACTTGTTTATTCTTCGTTCGGTATACACAGTACTACATCCATTAACCAATAGAGCGCCCGACAAACTGCTAATTCAAACAATCCTCTCGTTTGTCGATATATTACACAGCTTCTGAAGTATCCATGTTTTCTGTATTGAGTCATTTGCTCGTATTTTGAGCCACAAAGTGATGTACATTATGACGCATTCGCTCAGCGAAGGCTCAAATCAACCTATACATCGACACGGATGCGCTTGCTGACCCAAGTCCTCACTGATCTGAAGGTCTGAAGGTACATTTAGACACGTTGTGGCCCTTACTGTTACGTCATTGTAGTCACACATAACTGTCAGTGTCTTCTGGTGCTATTTTAAGGGGAATAAATGCACTTTTAGGGGAGGCAACTGTAAAATCATTTTCCCTTCCACCTGAAATATAGTTTTCTCTAAAAGGAAACAATTTAGAGTAGACCTCTTTTCAGAAGGGGACTGATGTGCAGAGCCACGAACAGGAAGTCACTAATGTTACATCTCATGTGCAAAAGGAAGAAAAAGTACCTAATGTACGTATTCAGTCCTTTTTAGTAAGTCACTTCAAAGAGAAATTGTATGAATCGCTAGACAATACTGATTTGTTGTAAGTTTATTTCAAAAACATATAAAAATGTAAAAGCAAATGTTTTATAAATAGAAATACAATAAAGGATTTGCAGAAAATGTACAAAAATGGGATATATAGATTTTTTCATTTATCTCCAAAGACCTTTTTTATATTACTTTGTAAGCCATGACATCGCCACCAACATTCATACACGAACACCAACATTCATATACGAAGTACCGTATTTACCCTAAGTATTTCGACAGACAGGCCTCGGAAAAGAGTGTAGACTCAAAGAAAGATGTGTCTACACTATTTAACACAAGCTGATGTAAAATGAAAAAAAAAATCTCAACGGTCACCTTCGGAAACAGAGAATACACAAATCGATTTTACTACCAACTGATGTGTCTTTTAGACACACCGGTAGGTAGTAAAATCGATTTGGGTGTTAAACACGTCAGTAGGTAGTAAAATCGATTTGTGTGATAGACACATCAGTGGGTAGTAAAATCCATTTGAGTGTCAGACACATCAGTAGGTAGTAAAATTGATTTATGTGTTAGACACGTCAGTAGGTAGTAAAATTGATTTGTGTGTTACACACATTTGTAGGTAGTAAAATCGATTTGTGTGTTAGACACATCAGTAGGTAGTAAAATCGATTTGTGTGTTAGACACATCAGAGGGTAGTAAAATCGATATAGGTGTTAGACACATCAGTAGGTAGTAAAATCGATTTGTGTGTTCCCTGTTTCTGAAGGCGACCGTTGAGGTTTTTTATTATTATTATTATTTTACGTCAGCTGGTGTTTAGTGCCGTGTAAAACGGCTCCCCGTACTTCACCGTAGTGCAGATTGTATTATATTTCATTTGGAATCACCCAGCCCATTCTGGTTACTTTGGAAACGATTCTAATGAGTACACTCGACATACCAGTATTTTATAGAAGATCGAAAATACATCCCTAAATTATTCCCATCAACCTCCTTAAACCTCAGTATCTCGAACTGTCCATGTCTAGAATAAATTTCCATGGTCCTAAAGTTGTTTAAGTCATTGACGTTCAACTGTACTTATGGGTAAATAGAGTAATCACTACCACACATTAACGCTTAGCACTCTGGGTAATACTTTCAGCAGACGACATATTGAAATATTTTTCTTATTTTTCCCAGAAAGCAGGATTTGACATTTGATGCAAATTATCTCCAAATGGACAATTTGCTTGAAATGTCAAATCCTAGGGAAAAAAAAGAAAAAATATCATCATCGCCTGCTAAATTAGCCCAGAGAGTGGTAAAGTTTAAAACGTAAAACAAAAACCAATCATGCTAAAACAGATGAAAAACAAGGTTACAATTTATTCTGAGTAGGATGAACCATACCTCCATTATTCGTCTATGCAGAAACAAAACAAAAACAATTTTCTAAATAAAACTGCAAAAATAAAAAGATGTATAGTTGTTCACCGAAAAGATAACTTGGTAATGACGCCAAGAACAATATGAAAGAAACTGGTCTTAACCATTAAAGTACCAAGTTGAAGTTGAAGCAGACGACATTCTAAATGTTAAGTTTTCGGAGAAATAAGTCTTGACATATCATGTGAATCGTAAGCTTGGCAGACGATTTACATGAAATGTAAAGATTTATTTTCTTAGGAAAAAAAAACAATATATATACTTCATAATGTTATTTCATGACAGGTAATTCGGCAGACTGCATTTGTTGAATTTCCTTATTCTGGTAGTATTTATATCGGTTGCACAGCGTATGTTTTTTTTTTTGTTTGTTTGTTTGTTGTTTTTTTTTTGTTGTTTTTTTTTTACGTTTATGTAAAGTTCACTTCAAGTTTCTTTCCGGACTTCTGCGAGAAGTTTCCAGCCGAAACTTTACGTAAATTTTACACATGGACATTTGCGTAAACGTTACTGCCGGACTTTTACGTAAACTTTACAGCTGAAGTCCGTTGAAAAAGCCTGGTTCGATAGACGGTGAATGTTCAGATCCACCGCGTTGCCCAAAAGCGAATTCCATCACTCGTTCGTATGATGAGAACGACGTCACTTTCCACGCACAGTGAGGGCTGGCTATGGCATTGATCTCTGTCATATCGACGCTGTTACCGACTCCTATGCCACAAACTGTCACACCTGAAATACATAGGTTTGAAAATATGGACCGCATCAATCGAAAAGGCGTTCTCGAAATGCGTGTTTCATCAGGGTCTTTGCATTCCGACGCATCCAATGATTCTGTAAGCGGGCAGAGAAAGCTCTGGTCAGTCTGTCAAGGGCCCTCTATGTCTGCATCAGCTCGACGACAGATGTTCGTTTGAGGCGCCCTATATACACATCACGAAAACACGCCTATATAATGCTGACCCCCTTAAACCCCACTTTTATATAGTAAAACTGGGGTTTACAGGGGTATACTTTATTTTTCTTATTTCTGCTCAAAAAAAAAGATTGTGTGTACTCGTTAGAACCACCTCGGCGAGGCGGTTCTAACGAGTATCCACAATGTATGTTTTGAGCAGAAATATGAAAAATGTCAGAGTTTTTTTATCTGAAAATTTTCAGTTTTTGGAGGTGAAATTTTCTATATATTTGAATAGGCGTGTTTTCGTAATGGCATTTTCGTTTAAGGCGGCCCATATACAAATTTTTATTTGAGGCGGCTCATACACACAATTTCCTTTGTGGCAGCCCAAATACAAATTTTCATTTGATACGGCCAAGTAGACATTTTGTTTGTGGCAGCCCAGATACACATTATCATTTGACACGGTCACGTAGACATTTTCGTTGGACGCGCGCCATATACACATTTTCGTTTGACGCGGCCCGTATATACTATCTACGTATTTACAATGGACGAGGCCCACTTACACATTTTCGTTGGACGCAGCTCATTTCATTTTAATTGTAAGTGGCCCATTTTCACAATTTTGTTTGACGCCGCCCATATACACATTTTCGTTTGACCCGACCAATATTAAATTGTAAATACCGTAGTTATTCTAAATATGAGCACATTTCAATACTTGACAGCTCTTGTCTTTAAACTAGACTACTTGGCCAAGTACCGAAAATACTGGCGGAATAGCAAACAGCAGATCCAGATCAAACTTCTCCCAAGAAGAATTTAATAAGACCTGGGTCTTGTTGCTTCCCGCAGATTGTTTTGAATATATTTGTTTTACACATCGTTTTAATTTAAAAGACAATTTACTAGAAAAAAGTAAATGCAAAGAACAAAAAAGGAATATTACGTTTATGTTTTGAAGTATTAGAACCATTATACTTAAGCAAATGGAATGAAACCAACGGAAGCTGTGTATGTGAAATATACATGGTCTGCACATTTTGCATAGTGAGTATGGATCATTTTTAAAGACAGATTTCATCTGTTCTTTTTCGTAACCATAAACTTTCTGGGTTGGAATTCCGTTGAGCTAGCTTACGAACCTCTCCCCTCCCTTCCCACTTCTCTGTCCCCGCCTCCTCCACCCCTACCCTCACCCCCTACCCCACAGACACTCAGTAATTTATTATTAACCATTTCCATTTAATTCTACTTCGCTGTGGATCTGGGCCCAGTTGTTCAAAGCGTCGTTAGCTTAACGAGCTCGTTAAGGGTCATTTCGTTAACTGTTTTAGCGGATTCAATATACAATATTCTGATATTTTTTGCTGAAAAAATGTGAGTAGCTTTTGCACTGCAAAAGCTACTCACATTTTTTCAGCAAAAAAATTTCAGCATATTTGCATATCACTTGATGTAAATTTTAACGAATCGTTAACTAACGACGTCGTTAGCTTTGAACAACTGGGCCCTGGTTGTATCAGTTCCTGAGTTCACTTATTTATTTTCTAGTGTTAGTGGCTTTCACCACCACTAAACATGCTTCCACTGAAAAAGTCGTGCAACCTATAGCCCAGTCAGCATTCTACGTAAATCTATATCGGGCCGTCATCGGCCAGTCAGGGTAGCTGACGGGCCGATGACGGCCCGATGTAGATTTACGTAGAATGCTAGCTGGGAATCAAGTTTTGCGGCATTTATAAATGGATTTAGTCAAAATCGTATATTTTGAGTTTAAAAGCATAATCTCCCGAATTTAGAATATAATGTTGGATAACTACGAAAATAAATCAGAAATGAAAAATGCCTAGTTTAAGTGACGAATGAATATGGATAAGGAAAACGTTAACACATGATACATCAATATGCCATCGTTGTCGTTCATCGTTGTGAAATTTCTGCCAGTGAAGGCGTACCTCTCGTCAGCGTTGGCTTCTGCCAAAAATCTTGCAAGGTTTCGAAATCTGTTATTTCAGTGCATTTCGCGCTTTGATTATAATTATACACAACACAATACTTACATGTATATTATGCCTTCTCTATATACAAAGTTAAGCTTACCCATATTTTTCAGCTCTGTGGCTGGAGTAAAGGGACTTCCGCCAGTATTTGATCTTCCGTCACTCACCAGCCACACTAACTTGGCATTATTCCACTTGCCATTCTGTTGAATCTGTGTTTTCGCCATTCTCAACGCTAATGCAGTGGCTGTGGAACCTCCTGAATTAATAACAATATTTATTGTATTAACCCTGACCCTGCTGAACCCGGATATGTCTTGCCTATACAAACAGTGTAGATCCAGATCAGGTGGCTTCTGAAGGAGCTAACTGATCTGGATATGCACTGTTTGACATTAATCATTACGAAAACACGCCTATTCAAATATATTGAGAATTTTACCACCAAAAAAATGAAAATTTTCAGATGAAAAATTCTGATATTTTTCTTATTTCTGCTCAAAACATAGATTGTGGGTACTCGTTAGAACCGCCTCGATGAGGCGGTTCTAACGAGTACCCACAATCTATGTTTTTGAGCAGAAATAAGAAAAATAATGTATACCCCTGTAAACCCCAGTTTTACTATATAAAAGTGGGGTTTATGGGGGTCAAAATTATATAGGCATGTTTTCGTGATGTTGTGTGAATTTGTACCAACAAAGTCGATCAAGTAGTCTGATTGGCTAAACATTAGAAAATGGTGCGGCATCTTCATGTATTGAGCATGAAAAGGGTTAATACACCTATGTAAAATCTTCTATTCTTAGTCATAGCTTCAGATAAGCAATTTTAACCAAAATATTTATACTTTTGATTTGACGACAAAAAAATATAAATGTGTACTCATATCAATCATGATCGAATTAAAAGCCAAGCAAGCAGTATGTCGCATAACATCCATGTTATATCCTATGCTCATTACAAAAACTTGTCTATTCAAATATATTGAAAATTTTACGACCAAAAACTGAAAGTTTTCAGATACAAATTCTGATATTTTTCATGTTTCTGCTCAAAACATAGATTGTGGGTACTCGTTAGAACCGCCTCGGTGAGGCGGTTCTAACGAGTACCCACAATCTATGTTTTTGAGCAGAAATAAGAAAAATAATGTATACCCCTGTAAACCCCAGTTTTACATGTACCATATAAGAGTGGGGTTTAAGGGGTCAGAATTATATAGGTATGTTTTCGTGATGTTCTGAAACGGGTAATATGTTGTTGTTGTTTTTTTGTTTTTTTTTTTTTTTTGTTTTGTTTTTTCTAAAAGTTGGATACCACAAACATTTTCCTGAATTTAAAGTCGTCATAACCTCAGGTTCCGATAATTCTTGCTGCAGAAGTGTTTCAAGCTAACTTTATATTAATCAATCAATTCGGACAGCCGGTGATAATAGTTTTGAAAAAGCTTTATGGTTTATGACACCTATAGCCTTTTGTACGGATTTAGCAGTCAAGACTTTATTCTGATTGATAACATCATTTAAACGAGAATATACCGCTGGAAAACAAATAAGGTAACGTATGTATAGTCCATACGAGGTAGGTATCTCCATATAAAAAGTAAAATTAACAATGCCAAGCCTTATCTTCTCTGAAACATAAGATAAGGAAACAAACAGAAAATCATCTGCTGCAATATCGCTTGGCACTTTAAAGCTTACAGTAAACAACACTTACCATTATCATAGCTGACACTGTCAATGGCATTTTTGACCGCCCAAACACTGTTGTGGGTGCCGAAAATAAACTCCACGTGCGTCTTGGCGGGTGTTGAATATTCAATCAAACCTATCCGGGAACCCGGGATTGCTGACTTATTGTGGATGAAGTCAACAACTAACTAATAAAGAAACACGGAACACTTTTTACCACATGTTTTCCTTTTTTAATTGGTAATGTTACCTTAAAAACATCACCTTTATTCTAATTCTGACCTCTGGCTGATCAAAGGTTAGACTAACCCAACTTGTAGCCCGTGAAATGTGAATAGACTGTCAATAGTTATTTACACCATCCGCTACATGTAAAGTATAGCGTTATTTTATTCTCATGTCCTCTGCACGTGCTACAAAGTTGAATTGCCCAATCTTTGATCAGTCAGAGGTCAAAATTGGACTATACCACCTTTTTTCAGACAATAACATATATGATCATTTCACATGGTTGAGCTACAAAAATCATACGTTAAAATGATATTCTTATAAATAGCTTAAATAAGGATAAAGTGCAGTCTACAGGTCTTTAAAAAGAAATTTTCTACTGAAAGCCAAGAACGTCATTACAAATTTATAATGGCCTTTAACGATATCTTATTACTATGTCTGTGGTACGTGCTGAACCAGAATGAAAGACACGGAGGCTGATCTGAATTTTGTGCATTTTCTGAAGGGAAATCGATTCACTTTCAAGGGCGACCCTGTCAAAATGGTTTTGTCTCCCTTCTGAAAAGGGGTCTAATCTAAAATGAAAGAATCTTCTTACCTGGAGCAAATTCTTTCCTTTTAGGAACAAGAGAGCAAAATCTTTTCTCTAAAAGGAAAAAAATTCGCTCCGTTGAGCAAATATTCTTTTTAGATATAGGGGAGTCGGGGGAGTCAAGTCTTTCCTTTTAGAGTAGACCTGTTTTCAGAAGCGGCTTGGTATGTAGAAAAGCAAACAACAGGAAGTCACACAATGTTTCGTCTTGTAAGCGATTGGGGATAATCGAACAGTCGTATCGAGTCCCTTAAGTGATTGGGATGCCAAGGCTGTGGTTTAAGAATGCTGTGTTTCACTAATATAACGTTTTACTTTTCAAAGAGCCCGTCTTGATCCGTACTGAGTCACGTGATATTGCCATGAAACATTACGCGACTCAATACGGATCAAGGCGGACTCGACAGGTACGGTTAACGGTTATAGTATTGACTTACTTTGGTGGCTTTTTTGGCCTTTATAAACTCCCTGTAGCCAATACTACCACTACTGTCTAAGACAAACTGGCAGTCTATGTCGTGGTTATAAGGATAGATTGGCTCGCGACGACCCGGCAGCATGACAGGTCTTGATTCGTCTTTCAAGACATTTTTTAGTTTGCTTGCTATCGCAATTCCTGTTTGTCTCTCCTCACTTGTTAGAGCGCCTCCTACTACTAGACCAGGTTCCTTTTTTTTTTCTAGAGCAGTTCCTACCGGAAGTATAACTGATACACCAGTGCCTCCCACAGTACCAGTGCCTCCTACCGGAGGTTCTACTGCTAGACGAGCATGGACAGGTATCCCTGAAACTAAACGAAACGAAGCTATATAGGACAACTTGGGACATCCAGTGCTCTTAATGCTAAAAGCACAACGCAAATTAGCAGCAGACGACATTCTAAACCTGACTTTGCAAAAGAAAAAATAAGACTTGAGTTTTCATGCGAATCGCGAAATGCCAAACTTTGTTTTCTCTTAAAAAAAAACAACAACATGTATTTCAAAATGTCGTCTACTGTAGTTACGATAAGCGATTTAACGATCTATTTCCTCAAATAACAGTGGGGGAAGAGAGAGCTGCCCAGCTAGCATTCTTTATAAATCTACAACGGGCCGTTATCGGCCCGTCAGGGTAGCTGACGGGCCGATAACGGCCCGCTATAAATTTATGTAGAATGCCTACTGGCTATCAGCTACCCTGACGGGCCGATAACCGCCCGCTATAGATTTATGTAGAATGCTTACTGGCTAGCATTCTTAATAATTTTACAGTGGGCCGTTATCGGCCCGTCAGCTACCCTGACGGGCCGATAACGGCCCGCTATAGACTTGTGTAGAATGCTTACTGGGTGGCTGCTTTGTTTTTTTTTTTTCTATGGTTTGGTTTCTATTCCTTCTGGTATCATTCACAGGCTATAATATGTGATTGTGGCTATTCGTGGACATCTCCTATACTATATTTCGTATCATCACGAAAACACGCTTATATTATTTTGACCCCCTTAAACCCCACCTTTATATAGTAAAACTATGCTATTTTTCTTATTTCTGCTCAAAACATGGATTGTGGGTACTCAGTAGAACCGCCTCCCCGAGGCGGTTCTAACGAGTACCTACAATCTATGTTTAGAGTAGAAATGTGAAAAATATCGGAGTTTTTTATCTGAATTTTTTAAATTTTTGGAGGAGAAATTTTCTGTATATTAGAATAGGCATGTTTTCGTTATGTGAAACCAAAGCACGAGTAAAGTTAAGAGTTTTAACTGGTGTTGGATATTTTCTAATCGTGGCACAGACAAAGCATAAAATGATAAAAGTGAGGAAAATGATTATTATTCATAGATGTGTATTGCAAAATAGTCAGTTTTTTAAAAAAAAAAAAACAAAAAAAACACGACCGACTACCGAAAGGTATACAGCTTATATTTTTTATTTATTTATTTATTTATTTTATTTTATTTTATTTTATTTTTTATTTATTTATTTTTTATTTTTTATTATTATTTTTTTTTTTTTTTTTTTTTTGTATATAAAGCCTGGATATTGCATGATACATAGCCACTGTATAGCAATCCGAAACTAATTGCATTGTGGCGAAATGCATGCGTTTTGCATGATACTGTTTCCGTTTTTTTGCCCGACCACTGTAAGTTAAGTGTATAGTAAACAGGCATTTACCAACGGGTATAAATACACCCGTCTAGTGATAAATTAATCTGTACAGTTGACAACGGCTTGTATTTTATGGAATTTCGATTAAACATGTTTTTTTGCGGAAACTACTTGACTTATTGTATTTGGTCTACGTACATTCTTACAGAGTGTAGTCCATCAACAAATGTTTTGAAATTGTGGGCATTACGAAATTCGCAGAAAACTCGCTCAGCATGCATTTTAAAGCCTTACGTAAGTATAAAATTGTATTGTATCAAATTATTCTAATAGAAAAATCATAAGCACGAACATTTAAAATGCGTTAATAAAAAGATATTTTAAAATTTCAAAAACAAGCGTTCTCTTACAAGTTTATAGTAGCGGCCATATTGGATCAGAAATCGGACATTTTTTTATGTCAGTCCATTTCTATGAACTTTTTAATACATGACATCGAAAAAAAGTAGAATGTGTATTTGAAATACAGTTTGCATGCGAAATTTTAAAAGTGTTTCAGACAGTAAACCAGGGTACGCTCCCTTGAATACAGAAAACAGACTCAGTGTCACTTTTTGCTTCTTACATGTAGTTGCATATGCACACGAGAAAATAAAACTTCATATTTCTGTTTTGAACATTATTTTCTTTCTTTTCTACGATGTTCATCTGAATACGCAATACTTCGTATATTTGGAATTTGTTAAGTATCAACTGGGCCTCGTAGAAACATGCCAGTTTTCGCGAAATGCAATGTATACATATTTGCTATACCATTGTTTTATATACAAACATGTCGAAACTGTCCTTCAATATCAAAATTAATTGTATATCTTTCCGGATGTAGGGTTAGCAAATTCCTCATATCAGAGCCCATACTAAAACGAAGAAAGAGGAAACTAGAATAAATATAGCTTAAAAACAAACAAATCTAAATAAATGACTAATCATGTATAGACCTACATATATATGTCTCACTATATAATTAAACCTCAATGGTTCGAATATATTTGGGGGCATGGAACTTTATTCAAGACATGGGTAGTTCGAGCCACTGAGGATCTCTGATCGTGGCACTAAGAAAAATATCACTCTGTTTTCTTCTACTTAGTCTTACTCAAAATAAAAGTAAAGATACCCAGGAAATGCCACAATCACAAAGCACAGCCTTCCCGAGGCACCAAAAGAAGGAGAGATGGGGAACAAACAATGACAAAACAAACGCTACACACGAAACCACCGACGCAGCGAAAACTCAGTTCAGCTTTCGAATTAAATAGAGTTTATTTGGTATTTTGATCGATTACGGAGAAATAATTCACTAGTGTTCTAAGGCTTGCGCGTAAAAAACGAGTTAGCGAAGCGAACGAGTTTTTTACAAGCAAACCTTAGAACACGTGTGAATTATTTCTCCGTAATCGATCAAAAAAAAAATAAATAAATAAACTGTTTATTACATTTTAATCCATGTTTTACCTTTGAATCTTTACATTTAGCCGTTATGATTTCCTACCAAAATAGTTCCAGTCAGTGCATGAATTTCAAGAGGCGTGGTTTAGTTTGACAATCAGGCGCCATCTTGATTTCACTTTAATGCAAAAACCATCCTGTGCTTGAAATACAGACACAAAAATGTCACGAAAGTTGAACTGGATTATCAAGAAAATCAAACTTTTTATTTCTGTTGCAGGTCTAACCGAAAAAAAAAACGCCAACGGGATGTGAAAATTGCAATCTGATTTCCATGATTTTATCAAATTTTTCGCTAAACATCAACTATTGTTTTTGTTGTTACCAACTACGTCAGGCCAAGCCATGATGACGTCCTCAGTAAGTCACTGCTGAAAGTGTAATAAAGCAGTCTCATCAGGACTCTTTCTTCGTTGTTAAGCTCTACAAAATCCTTTGATTCTGCAAACGGGTAACGAATCTCCTGATCAGATAGCGCAAATGCGCAGGACGATTTCGGATTCTTTGTATCATACATATGTCTGTATCAAATGTTATCCCACTTCCTGCTGATATGCACGAATGGTCACCTCAAAATCACCTCTCTATAACAGCCAATTTCCTGATTCCCCAAAGTGATGTTATACTATATATTTAACCTCTGCACAACATCACGCTTAATTTCTGCCTCCCCAAAGGTGGCTGCTATAGAAACTTACTCCTGTACTTAACGCCAGCAGCTTATTCCTTGCACATATTTATAATAATAATAAAAAATCCTACCTTCAGGGAGGTTTCAGGAGCTAAACACTAAATAGCCTACTATAAAAGCTAGTGATAAAAGCACAGCTCATATTTGATTGACATCAAGTACAGTCGAACTTCAATTGCTCGAACACCGATGGATCGCTTTTCATGGCTAATTCGAACTCGTTTTTGAGTCTTTTCGAAATTCTTCCGATAGCTCAAGAAAACAAATATTTAGGGAAACTTTCTTATTTTATCATGGTTTATTGTGTGTAATTATTAGAATCGCCTCATCGAGGCGATTCTAATGATCTAATGAGTACACTCAACATACCATTATTGTGTAAAAGATCGAAAAAAATTCCTTAAATTGTTGCCATTTCCTCCCTGGCGTCATGATTAACCCTCAGTGGCTCGAACTACCCATATCTAGAACAAATTTCCATAGTCCCAAATTTCCATAATCCCAAATTTCCATAATCCCAAATTTCCATAATCCCAAAGATGCTCGAGTCAGAGGTTCGACTGTATAACTTTGCAGCATAAAACTATATTTTATGTGAGTATACAGATAACAGTTGAGCCAGCGCATGACAAAAATTACAAAATGGCATATGCGCCCAGCGAAGATTCAGATCAGCCTGGGCATCCGCCCAGTCTGATCAGAATCTTCGCTGTGCGCTCAATGGGTTGCTGAGGACCCAAGCTTTCTTCGTGTGGACAGCGAAGACTCTAATCATACTGAGCAGATGCCCAGGCTGATTTGAGTCTTCGCTGGACGCACATGTCACTTTGTAGGTTTTGTAATGCGCGGACTCATTTACCTTGATATTTGTTCAGAATCCCTAAGACAGTTAAGCAAGCGAAAAAGGTCCTCATTGTCGCTAATGTTTTCTATTTTGATATGACAAGTTGGCTACCGGGGACTTTATATAATAGCACGAATGCGAAAGGTAACCGGATGTTTTTATTTGTCCAGTGTGAGACAATTAGATAAGGCGCGTTAGCCTTTACCATTCTTTTGGCAAATTCAACTGACGACAATTTGATCATATTTTCTTATTTTTGCTGGTAAATAGGCTTGACATTTCATAAAAATGGTCTCCTACAGGAGAGACATTTTGCATGAAATGACAAAGCATATTTTCTAGGAATATTAAGTAAACATATTCAAACGCTTGTCTGCTGAATTGTTTACCCAGCATGCAAAGACTTAATCTTATCAATTATGTTTACGTCATCAAAACACATAAGGATACGGATGCCCACTAATCATATTCAAGCCATGTCGTGATCTAGATAAGATATCATTTTAGGAAGATATTTGTCTTATTTCTTCACCAAAATATTTGCTGTCGAGCTAATTCGAACTGTCTTATTCAGGCGATTTCAAAGACGTATAAAATCCGTCATTAGGGATTCTAATCAATACCCACAATGTGTGTTTTGATGGGGTTATAACTTTATCTAGGGTTCTGACATAAATAAGTGTTTTAACCAATCAAAAAGTGAAAGGTACACTATCTAGGGCACTGATATAGGTATGCGTTTAACCAATCAAAAAAAAGTTCGCATCGGTCTGCGTCAATAACAAATTGGCATTGTTGTCTGTTTGGATCCGGCTGATTTTCGGTTAGTCTTTTTTTGCGGGGTAAACAAGATCGATGCCTGTGAAGTGTTTGATAAGATGTGCTTGGTACGATAGAACTAACTCTTCAAAGATCGAACGGGGTCTATTTACTGTGCATGACAGAGGAAATACAAAACTTCTTCTTCAGCAAGGCCTATAGAAACTCGAGTTTTATGGCGACTTACTTTACAGTAAGAGTTGTTGGTAAGTATTGATGTTTTAGAACTATTCAACAAGATTAGTAATCCATATAAAATGATAGGATATGCGACCGACTGCATGCTTAATGTTTATAAATAAAGTTGCCATAAAGAATAAAGACACAGATTAGATGCTAAAGAACACGTGTCTGGTAGGGGTCGGCACTGTTTGCCATTGAACAAAACAGTGAATATAACGCAGCAAGATGTTAAAGCTCTGTTGGTGTGTTGTGTTTCTAACTCTGGAAATTGGGTTTAATAGGAAAACAAAATCCCAAATCGTTTTTCATTAATATTTCGTGCATGTGTGTGTGTATTTTATGTTCAGGCAGGCATGACTTTTTTAATTATTGCTTGTTATTGTAAACGATTAATATCGTTTTAAGTTTATGTATATCTGTGTAATTTATTTTTGTTTTGTGTGTGCGTTATGTTTAGGCAGGCATGACTTTTTAATTATTGCTTGTTATTGTAAACGATTAATATCGTTTTAAAGTTTATGTAACATAACATAACATATTTTATTCAGCACTAAACATCATGACAATGTTTTTAGCCTACACACAAGCAATATAGTAAGAGCATGCACATACACATATCATATTCATATTTACAGAGGAGCATAAATTACACATGGAACAATTCAAAATCTACATATAAATATACACTACAGGAGCTAACGCAATGTTTCTTGTCTTAGCTGTGACGCATAATAAATGAATTTTGCAGATTTAATCATCGCCGGTTTAGAAGAACCCCTCAACAGAGTGTTAAACTTGTTTATGCTGGGCCAACGAAAGAAATATGGCTTTGGGAATTTTCTTCTAAGCTCCGTATACCGTGGGCAAACAAGCAGAAAGTGGTACTCTGTTTCAACTGCGTTCATATTGCATACATTACATAGTCTTTCATCTCGTGGTATGCCTTCATATCTACCGCGTTCAATATTTAAATTATGTGACGATAATCTAAATCTGCTAAGAGCTATACGATATTTTCGTTATCCAATGAAATCTAAATACTTTTCAAATTCGAATTCATGCTTAAATCCGGCATATGAAAGCAGTCTATTTGAGTTGTTAATGTTCGAATACCAGGATTGATAATATGAGTCAAATGATCGTTGCTTAATTAAGCTTAGTGGGACATCAATTTCTGCTTGTTGCAACCACACATATAAAAGCCCTATGTCGTCTAATATAAACTTAATTTGGTATGCCCAGTTCGCGCCGCCATAAGAGACACCGGTATCTGCGTCACTCTTAAGCATATTATATACTTTTTTCGTTATTGTATTTTCTCCAGATTTTAATAATTTTGACCAATATTTTAACATATGAAACTTTCTATATACAATCATAGGAACTCTCCCAAGCTCTCCATAGAGTCCAATGATATTAGTGGATCTTTTTACATTCAAAACCCATCGACAAAACTTTGTATGTATCATTTCAACATCCTTCGCCTCGTATGTACCCCAGACTTCCGAGCTATAATTGAGGATAGAGCCAACTAAAGCATCAAAAAGCTAATTGGCGATTCCGTTTGTTTAAATATAGAGAATAAGTTATGAAGTGCATAATTGGCATGCTGGGCAAGTCTTTTTTGCATTCGTAACCAATGTCCATTTTTTAAAAAAATGCACACCCAAATATTTGAAGGAATTACAACGTCGAGCTTTACATTATTAAGATACAAATCACATGTTGTCGGTCGGCCCTTCTCAAATATCATGACTTTTGTTTTTGACGTATTGATCTTTAAGCCCCAGGTCCCACAGTAAAGTTCGATGTCATTAAGCATAGACTGCAGAGATTCACGAGACGTACTAAAGACTACAGCATCATCTGCATAGAGGAGCATGAATAATTGCATGTCTTGTAAAGTGAAAATGTTTTCAAGGTTTGTGTTAATGTTGTCAATTATGTCATTTATGAACATAATAAACATAAGAGGAGAGTTCGGGTCCCCTTGCTTTAATCCGTTCTGTGAATTGACAAAGCCTGAGAGTGACGACTTGTACCGTACCATTACGAAAACATGCCTATTCAAATATACTGAAAATTTTACCACCAAAAATGAAAATTTTCAGAAAAGAAAAATCTGATATTTTTAACATTTCTGCTCAGAACATAGATTGTGGGTACTCGTTAGAACCGCCTCGGCGAGGCGGTTCTAACGAGTACCCACAGTCTATGTTTTGAGCAGAAATAAGAAAAATAATGTTTACCCCTGTAAACCCCAGTTTTACTATATAAAAGTGGGGTTTAAGGGGGTCAAAATTATATAGGTATGTTCTCGTGATGACATGATTTTACCACATTATACATCGATTTCACAGCACGAACAAATTTGTTGCTTACATTTTCGTAAATGAGCTTGTGCCAAAGAAGTGACCTATCAACCCTGTCGAACGCTTTTTCGTAATCTATGAAAGTACAATAAAGTTTCTCACCATTGTTTAAAACTTTCGAGATTATGGAGAGAAATATGAAAATGCAATCAACCGTCGATTTCCCTTTTTGAAACCTTTATGTATAATCTGTGTATTTTTTATTTATTTATTTATTTATTTATTTATTTATTTATTTTTGCTCTTAGTCTTCACAATACTGTTTGGTTTGTATACAATACTATACTCGTCCGCCCTATGTCTGTACCTTATATAGTGTTATTTGGAGTGCACAACCGGTTTCCTAGCCACTCTACCGAGTCCGTAAACGCGTGTAAACAACACGCACGTTTGTAAACAAAACGTTCATATACATGCAGAGTCATTAAAGAACGATGCAAACATTTATCCCATCCAAAAGATCGCCCCAAATTGTTCGTTAGTTCATTTTTTTTAAACTGATAAAATATGCACCGGACATATTTTTTATTGTTATAAAACCACTGCCGATTTCTTGTCCTTTAACCGTCACTCTACCACGTGACCCAACATCGAATGGCCTTAGAAATTATTTCATGATCGCTCTCCATGGAAGTTATCTGGGCGAGCTGGAATTTGAACTTATGATCCTTGATCTTCAATCACACGTACTACTGACTGTGCTACAGAGCCCGGTCGATTGAATGAATCAATCTGTTTCAGACGGTTGTCTCCTGACTACTGCTATCTGTGGTCAGGCTTATCGTGGTCCAAATTGTGGTTTCTTTTATTCTGGCTTCAGATTGCCATTTAGCCCTCTACTTTATCTCATTGCTGTTTTGTGATTACATTTATTCGGCTAGTTCCGTGTTTTAGCTAATTTCGAATATGGGGAAAAAATCGTCATCAAAGACACGACATCGGTCAAATTTAAAAATGAAAAATTGGCATGCTTCTGTCTTTCATTTATTCTTCTTCGAATATCAGAAAATAGATATGGGAAATATTACCTTATTGATCGATACGGTCCGATTTTCCCTAGCAACCCTATGCTTAACATAAATTTAGTATATGTGTAAATAACAGTCGCCTAGATATCATTTAAATATACAGTCAGTTAAAACATATGGTCTGTGTCAACTGTTTGGTGGAACATGCACCCAACATCTCTTCAATCTGCAGATCCAGGATCGTAAGTTCAATCGGTGCTCGGCCACATAAATTTCATGGAGATTGATCGTGAAATCATTTCTACGGCCATGCTTCCCTCTCGCTGAATTAAAAAGGGCAGTTATCAGTTTCTGGCGGAATTATGTGCATAAATACTAGTTAATCGCTTAGAGGATTATTCCTGCCTGGGAAAAGTGTGAGTAAGTTAACTGACCGGCTTGACGCGACCTTAACTATGTTGACTTGGCCGTAAAACTCAAAAACCCTCGTCCTGAATTCTGATCCAGTTTCAGCTTTACAAAGTTGTTCGGTATACGTGGCGTTTCCCTAACTCATCAGTAGATAAACACATAGTTAGATTAGTACTGAAACACACATGGGGTTCTTTATGTGCTTATCTATTGTTTAAGCAGCAATAATTCTACCCATCACGAAAACATACCAATATAATTTTGATCCCCTTAAACCCCATTTTCATATAGTAAAACGGGTTTACAGAGATATTTCTGTTCAAATTGATTGTGGGTACTCGTTAGAACCGCCTCGCCGGGGAGGTTCTAACGAGTACCCACAATCTATATTTTGAGCAGAAATATGAAAAATATCAGAATTTTTTAACTGAAAATCTTAAGTTTTTGGGCGGTGAATTTTTTAACATATTTGAATAGGCGTGTTTTTTTTTTTTTTTTTTTTTTTTTTTTTTTTTAATGTTTACTACTCAAACAGACGACAAATATATGATAGCCTTTTCCAAGACGGTTCCCCTATTGCAGTTTTTCTTTGTTTTTGCGTTGGTGGTTTCATATTGGACGTTTGTTTTGTCATGTTTTGTTCCTCATCTCTCCGCTTTTGGTGCCTACAGAACTCTTCGTGATTGTTGAATTTTTTTAGTATCTCTACTTATTTTCTTTTTGTTTTGTTTTAGATGTTTTGCTTCGTCCACCAGTTTGGCATATACGGTTATGTTGTACAAGTTGCCATCTGCCCAGCGGGCACATGACGTTTATACAACGTCGTCTCAACGTCGATGCAACGTTAATTCCCTTTGTCCGGAGTGTCTCTTTGACTGGATTTATTTTCTGTTTTTCCCTTTGAAGCTGAGAACATGATGTGGATCTGATTGTATCAGTTCAGAGTTCACTTATTTACTCTGATTCACCTTTTGACAAACACTGTCGTCGACCAGAAGCGAACTTCGAACGCACACACGAAGCAGACCAGCGTAATATGTTCTTGGTATTTGCAGTTCACTTTATGTTCAAGTTCAAAAATTCAGTCATAGCTACGAACTGCGCATGCGTCAGTCTTTATCCTTTGGCTGCGAATTTTATTTTCAGATTCAAAGTATAAAATGCAACCGCGGCAGATGATATTTTGATTTTTTTTTTTTTTTTTTTTTTTTTTTTTTGCTATTTTTCCAAGAAAATAAGGCTTGACATTTCATGCGAATCGTCTGCCTAATTTATTAAAATGGCGTCCGCTGCAATTTTGGCTTAGCATTTAAGAGTTCAGCAGGACATTGTGTATTTGTATTTAATCAGCCCAGAAATCCAAAGCACAGTGTATATTATTTTAGATAGTGATTGGTCAGTTCGGATGAAAGGTTCGTTGACGTCGCATGTTTACCCAGTAATTCCTTAGTGTTGTAAAGATTGTCAAAAAGTTCTAAATGACAGGATTTTTGTAACACATGAATTATTTTTATGCTGATTCAAGAATAAGTTAGACGGGAGCCAGTCTGTGTTTTGAACGTGTCGACAGATGACAAACCGAGTGATGAGAACTGTGATGTCAGTCATCACTAAATTACCTCTCTTTCTTGGTTTAACTACATATGCGTGCAAGCAAGAACGGTAGGAAAGGTAAAGGGAGACTATTACTTTCTTCGTAACATTGTAATTTTTTTCTTACAAGTGTAACTGTTCTTACTAAAATTATTGCTTTTCTTCCTCAAATTATAGCTTTTTTTTTAAAAATGTAACCTCATTAAATTCCTAAAATTGTAGTATTTTCAAAAATGTAACCTCATTCAATTTTAGCTTGTCTTCCTAAATTTGTAGATTTTCCACCTATCATTGTAGCTTTTCTCCTAAAATTGTAACTTTTCTTCGTAAAATTGCAGGTTTTCTTCATAAAACTGTAGCTTTTTCCCCCAGGCTGTAGCTTTTACTTCTAAAATTGAACTTGTTTTTTTCTATCTAAAATTGTTGCTCTTCTTCCGAACATTATAGCTTTAAATTTGTAGGCAAATTCTATGAAATAAGGGAATTGAACAAAAACTAAGAGAGCGTCTGTTTCTAAATCAGTATTATTTATATCTTCTAATATTCACCCTTGAGTTTATACGAGTAATTTATGTAATGATACGATGATCAAAATGTGAAAGCATAAAGGACTCGATACACTTGGTCATTAAGAAAACACGCCTATTCAAATATATTGAAAATTTTATCATAAAAAGCTCAAAGTTTTCAGATAAAAACTCTGATATTTTTTTATATTTCTGCACAAAACATAGATTGTTGGTACTCGTTAGAACCGCCTCGGCGAGGCGGTTCTAACGAGTACCACAATCTATGTTTTTGAGCGGAAATAAGAAAAATAATGTATACCCCGGAAACCCCAGTTTTACTGTATAAAAGTGGGGTTTAAGGGGGTCAAAATTATATAGGTGTGTTTCCGTGATGAGATTCTCTGCCATGTTTTGCAAAAAAGACAGCTTTTGTGTCTCCCTGTTTGCTTTTCTGCGCAACAAGTCCTTTCTGAAAAGGAGTTACTCTAAGAGGAAAGAATTTGTTCCCAAGGGTAGCAAAATTCTTTTCTTATAGAGTAGACGCCTTTTAAGAATGGCTGTAGAGTTGCCTCCCCTGAAAGTGTATCAATTCTCCTTTATTTTTAACTAATGGTAGTGTAACTAAAGTAGGTGGCAACGTAAATTACCAAGCATCATTAGCACACTTGGAGCAAACATAAATACAATTTATTGTTTACACAGAATATTGCTGCACTGCGCTGTCATGCTATAACGCAACGACACAAGACACAGAACAACAAAAGGGACGGTACCTGTTAGGGTAAAATATTGCTTTGAGGGAAGTTATTGTGTCAAATTGTAAGAATTATATCTTTAAAAATAATAACAGGGTAAATTTAGCTTCCCAGCTGTATTTTCAGGATACAGTCACATAAAGGTCCACATCTAGCCATCTGCGCCAGCCTAATAAATACTTTGTAAAAATAATTGAAATTCTATTATCAATATTGTGGAGTCTACCGAGTGTAGCACAAATATAGCTGCATCATTCTTAGATCCTATAGTGCGAAAACAAACTTGCAGCCCAGAAACTAAAATCTCTCAATCAGGCCTTCAAAACTTTGTAAAGTTCTACTCATTAGGACGTTCGACTTACTAGTTTAAAAGGTAGGGCCTAACCTAGAAACCGTTCGTGGAAATATCAAAAAAAAAAATCTAGGTCCAAATATTTTTAAAAGCTCTATAGTAGGGTGTCCACTTTCAGGTCAGTCACGAATGAACTAATCAGTGAACCACAACTTCATATTGCCTCCCTGGTCACAATCAATTGCGGCAGTTTCACCGGATATCCCAAAGTGGTCACTAGATCCGCGCTAGAAGAATATGTCATCATTTGCAATGATCTGAGAGGCTGTCAAATTCCTCGATTGACAGAAAGATGGTGGCTACCATGAAGTATCCAGACATGTTCCAGAAAAGAAACAATGGGCTAGATAAAAAACTGCCAGCGAGAACTAGACCTGGCTTAATATACAGACCAAAGCTAACTGAGGGAAACCGGGAATACATTGAGGAATGAGCGTATGTGTAAATAGCTAGAAGGTAGACACAAATATTGTGTCATTTGGGGTCAATGTGATTATTCATTAACCCATGTCCTGCTGAATAAATTAAGATGCCACGCCCACTTCTAATTTTCAGTCAATCAGAATTCTTGATCCGGTTTGTTGATATAAATTCTCATACTTAATGGCAAACAGTGCAGATCCAGATCAGTTGGCTTCTTCAGAAGCCAACTGATCTGGATCTGCACTGTTTGCAGGCAGGGTTTATCCGGGTTAAGCAGGACTAGGGTAAAGATACAAAATACCGGCAGGGAAGTTTCAGGACAATTGGCAATACGAAACAGTAGTAACTGTTCATGAGGTGTTCACGAAATGTAAGTATCATCTGCCCTAGTAACAATACCCGTGAGGCGCAGCTTGAGGATATCTACCTTGTAATATGTGCGCCCAGCGTAGACTGAGCTCATCCTGTGCAATTGCAACTTATTCTGTGGCATTATGGAAAACCTTGGATGCAAGGCGTTTGCCTTGCAAATTATAGTATTGTCACAGAAACAGTCACAATGAAACCGAAGCTCCGCCCCAAGGTTATAAAACTTTTTTCATGCTCAACTCAGCTGAGCATGAAATTTTTTTGCCAATAAATATGAAAATGCCAACAATAGTTGGCATTTTCATATTTATTGGCAGAGAAATTTTCATGTCATCTATGTTTAAGAGAAAAGAATTTAATATTGTTAATAACTTGAGATTTATTAGCATGAGAAATTTCATGCTCAGCTGAGTTGAGCACGAAAAAAAGTTTTATAACCTCGGGCCCCGATTTCCAATCTTTCATGTGTATAATGTTTCAGATGGCAACAATTATGGGTTTTATTCTATAAGGCGAGTGCCCAGGCTGATCTGAGTCTTACTTAGCACACATGTCTAAAAGTACGTATATTTTCTCATGTTGTGATTCACGTCACGTGTATCTATTACAAATGAATATTGTCCTACATACTTGTTTGATAAATAACGACTGCTGGATTTCACGTTTTACAACATCTGCAGGGACATGCCTGCAGGGACATATATTATCTGCCACACAACCCACCCTACATATTGTAGCAAGTGAATAAACACAAAAAAACATAATTTGTAGTATTGTTTGTTGTTACTATTAACCCTTAAGGAGCCTTGAAAATTGTGGCCCATATAATTATTTTATTTCTCCGAGCAAATAAGTCCTGACATTACATATGAATCGTCTGCAAAACACACCATTCGCACAAAATGCCAAGCTCTATTTTCTCCGAAAAGTAAAACAAAATAGTCCAGAATACCGTCAGATGCTGGTAGGACTGGTGCTTTAAGTGTTACCTTTCAGCATTGTTAAGGTTGGGATTACTATTTTCATTGATATATTTGAAACCGTTAAACGTGACACTCATTTTCTTGTATATTGCTTTAACACTTAGCACACCGGGTAAAGTTTTCAGCAGCAGACGACATTTCGAAATTCTTTTCTTATTTCTCCCAGGAAACACTTCATACAAATGGTCTCCAATGGAATGTTTGCATGAAATGCCAAATCCTGTTCTCTGGGTAAAATGATAAACTTATCAGTTTGTCGTCTGCTAAATTTGTCCATAGAGTGGTAAAGGTTAAACGTGCAACTGTTTAAACGGACCACTGGTAATGTTGTCAGTTTGACTTCATATTTGCCTAAGTCATGGGAAAGAAACGTCTAGGTGCAGACCTGGGAGGGGAACCAGGAAAGTCACCAGTAGGCATAAATTGCGGCGGTATCGGTCTAGCAGTAAATGAAGATGCAGGTGGAAATCGACGACGGTCTATACCACGTGCAGCAATCGGTGCCAAAGATGCACCGACACCACGTGCAGGTAAACGAGTTCTTCGCGGAGGAACACGTGGTAGTACACGGATTGCCGGTGATCGGTCCCGGAATGTAGGGGTACGCCGCTGGCTTTGTGTAACAGCTGTTCTAAGCGCTTGGCTGTATGATGCGAATGACTCAAACTCAAAGACGCAGTCAGGATCTGCCATGTCGGTGAGTTCCTGCATGTCGATGTTTCTCCCGACGGCTACTGCACAAACCATTATATCTGAAAATATGGTACGCTATTACATAAAAAAGAATCTAGAAAAAACATTTCTTTTTTCTCCACGAAAACAGATGTTGTGTGTTCTTATTAGAAGCTCCTGGCTGAGGCGCTTCTAATAAGTACACACAACATATCAACATATGTTTTCATGAAGAAGGAAAACATATCAATGAAGATTTCGTGCTAGTAAAAATTATTACCCCCCCCCCTCCCACCCACACACACACACACACACACCCCACCCCAGCCCGCCCGCCCTCCTTTCCGCCCATCCCGCCTTTTAGTTCTTACTACTGACCTACCGACCGTTCTGAAGTACGATAGTATAAACATAATTTATTGCCTTTTGTACAACTAATAGTACAAACAACGGGGTTGGGCTATAAGTTCTTCCAACATCTTCCAACCGTTCTAAAGTGTTGGGTCTGATGTTGCTCTTTCTGTGCACTTGTGGCTGCTCGCTATGTGTCTTTTTTCTTGCTTTGTCCTGGTCGTTATATTAACCTTTACCACTCTCTGGGCATTTTCAGCAGATGACAAAATGATGTTATTTTTCTTATTTTTCCCAGAAAACAGGATTTGACATTTCATGCAAATTGTCTCCTTAGGAGACAATTTGCATGAAATGTCAAATCCTGTTTTCTGGGAAAAATAAGAAAAATATTTCAAAATGTCGTCTGCTGAAAATTTTACCCAGAGTGCTAAGCGTTAATGTTAGTTTAGTGGATCCTATCTAGCACTGCGATCGCCTTGCTGGGGAAGAGGGAGCTGGTGGCTATGCTGTTCTTTTATTCGCTGCTTGTGTACTGTCTGTCATAGTTTGTTTGTTTTTCCTCTTGGTGTCCATCACGAAAATTTGACCCCCTTAAACCTCACTTTTATACAGTAAAACTGGGGTTTACGCTGGTATACATTATTTTTCTTATTTTTGCTCAAAAGTATAGATTGTTGGTACTCGTTAGAACCGCCTCGGTCTAATGAGTACCACAGTTTATGTTTTTGAGAAGAAATATGAAAAACATCAGATTTTTTATCTGAAAACTTTCAGTTTTTTGGTGGTGAAATTTTCAATATATTTGAATAGGCGGGGGTCAAATTTTCGTAATGGACACCAAGAGGAAGAACAAACAAACTATGACAGACAGTACGTCTACTCGTGCTTGTATATTTGTATGCCTAACGAGGAAAACAAAACTCGCATTACTCGTTTTCGTAATGATTGGTAGGCTAAGTTCTGTAATTGTAGTTCTTCCTGGGTATCCGTCTGTCTTCAATACTATTTTGGTCGTTTCGGTGTCAGTCATACAGCAGCACAAAAAGTGAAAATGTAAGCATATCAAATTCCGCTGGCGGACAACGTACCAAGATAAGGTATGCAAAAAAAAAAACGTATTATGTAAAACTACTTCTCGTCGGCTTTTCTCTCCGGTGTCTTGACCAATTCCCCAGAGCATTTCTGTGTGATGGTATGTTGGGTTGTATAGGTAATAATGCGAGTTTTATATTCATTGTTAGGCGTACAAATATACAAACACGGGTAAACGTTTAGCACAAAAACTACGAATATGTCAGTAAAGTGTGATTAGAAAGATACAAGATGTTTACTTCCTATACTTTTGTTTTTAACTAAGTCGCTATAAAATAATGTGCTGACAGGTTGTTATAATAGTCGTATGGTTAAAATTTAATCAAACATGCAAAACAACATCTCGCTTTAATTCATTAGTAAAATAGTAGACATTTTGAAAAAGCAAAGTTTTAAATTTTATGCATATTTACGGGACCTGTTTCGGGCCTTCGTGAACCTGCTGTGGAATGTCATGGCGAACGACGAATGTCCTTATCAGACAGTACAGAGCATATGCTGATCTGGACCGCATCACGAAAACATGCCTATATAATTTTGACCCCCATTAAACCCCACTTTTATATAGTAAAACTGGTGTTTACAGGGCTATACATTATTATTTTTTTTTTATTTTTGCTCAAAAACATAGATTGTGGGTACCCGTTAGAACCGCCTCGCCGAGGCGGTTCTAACGAGTACCCACAATCTATGTTTTGAGCAGAAATATGAAAAAATATCAGAAATTTTTATCTGAAAATTTCCATTTGTTGGTGGTAAATTGTTCAGTATATTTGAATAGGCTTGTTTTCGTAATTGTCACTTTTCACATATGGCGTAATGAACAACTTTCTCATGTCGCTAAAATGAGACCAAAAGTGGTACCACTCATTAATGAGTTAATTGCCCCTACCTAGGCGCTATGCAAGAGAGATCAAAGGCATGCCATAAAATGATTATGAGATCCTAGCAGGTGGTTGTAAAGAGGCCTTCTTAAGGGTAATAAAATTTGTAGGACTATTGTTGTGCCCAAGCTCATATGATATTACCTATGGGAAGATAAATAAGCCAGTACTAAATTCTCCTATTGGACCTCTACCTGTCTATCGTTTATTGACTCTTCATTAGGTTTTTGTTGTATCCAGTCTCTTATCAGTGATAAGACCGAAACACATCTTATTGTCATTTCTTCATACATACAAATAGATGTCCCTCAGCTGTAAAAGTATTCTGGACACAAGAAACTCCGAATATGTACCGTTTGAGCCGTAACGTCAGACAACGTACCTTCGGGCGCATTCACGCAGTCTGATCAAAATCTTCACTGTGCGCATTTTATATAGCCAGAGATGCAGTTTCTTCTTGAGGACAACGCAGACTATTCGGACTGCTTACAAGCGCAGGCTGATTTGAATCTTCGTTGGACACACGTCAGAAGGTATGTTTTCTCACGCAACGGCTTATATATCCACGAATGTACCTGTATTTACAGAAACTGAATGCATCCATTGTTACGGAAATTCACGTGCACTGTTAGACACTTTGAGGGGATGGATGCATTTCAGAGAAGACACCTCTGTCACCACCAAGTTTGTAACTTTTCAAACCTGGAAATTGTATGTAACAACTAATCAGGGGACAGAACTGGATAGTAGCTGTCCAGATCTGTCTCCTGGTTAGTTGTAATGAAGATAAAGGTACATATACTTCGGAATTCCTGGGACAGTTCAAATTTGAAAAGTGTATTACAAACTGCGGTGAATGTGACAATCATCGAAAGTCGTCAAAAAACAAACTAAACGCTGTTTGTAATACATGTAACTTCAAAATCTTCGTCTTTGATGTCGAAATTGTTCCCCTGATTAGTAGTGACGAAGATATAAGTGCATATACCTCGAAATTCTAGGGAAAATCCAGTTTGAAAAGTGTATTGCAAATTGCGGCGTTATTACAAATTGATGACAGCACAGCACCTCTGTAAGATATTTCTGTCTTACTTCTGAAATAGAATGCTCTAAACAGAAAGAATTTCACTTTTGGGAGCAAACTGTTTTCTTTTAGAGTAGACCCCATTTCAGAAGCGACTTACTGTGCAGGAAACTTAACAGGAGGTCCTGTCGGTCTGTCAAAATGTGTCAGGCGGCTTGCTTTCCTTCTGAAAAGGGATCAGCTCTAAAAGGAAAGCTTTTGCAAATGCTCTCCATTTAGAGTCATTATGAAAACATGCCTATTCAAATATAATGAAAATTTTACCACAAAAAAAAAATGAAAATTTTCAGATAAAAAATTCTGATATTTTTTTCATATTTCTGCTCAAAACATAAATTGTGCACGAGGCGGTTGTAACGAGTACCCACAAGCTATGTTTTTGAGCAGAAATAAGAAAAATAAAGTATATCCCTGTAAACCCCAGTTTTACGATATAAAAGTGGGGTTTAAGGGAGTCAGAATTTTCGTGATGATAGCCCATTTTAAAGCAGGATTTTCGAGCAAGAAAGCAGTTAGGAAGTCAAAACTGTTGCAGTCCCCTGAATTTATTTATTTAAGAAGAACGAACCATCTTACATTGTACTTACCCATCTGTCGTAACTGATTAGCCACAGTTATAGGACTTACACCCTCGTTGGAGTTACCATCTGTGACTACCCAAGCTATCTTCTTGTTGTATCTTGGCCCACTTATCTGGCCCAGTTGAAATTGAATTTTAGCCTGATTTAGTGCCAAACCCGTGGCAGTTGACGCTCCTGAATCACAACGTAACAATAAAAGTCATATTGTATTAGGACAGAAAAAAAGAAACTACAAACAGTTTAGATCAAGATTTGAAACCAAATAACTCATATTTGTACCTTTCAACGTTTAACAATTTTTGTCTGGAAACCACTAAACGGGTAACTGGCAAACAGTGCAGACCAGATCAGACGTTGCAGGTCTCCACTTTGTGCAAACAGATTAGCCATTTTCTCTGGTATTATCTAAATCACATAGCCTGAGGTACCTACAATTGGAATTGGACTCTTCTAAAACATAGTGCGGAGGAATTTATTCAGTCTAAAATGGGTTAGCTAAAATAGATATTGAGATATGTGAAAGATTTTGTCACAAAAGTATAGCCAGGAATGTCCTTCAAAATATTTGAACTATCTACATCAGTACGAGACAGTTTCCACGTTTTTTCTTTCTTTTTTTTTTTTTTTTTTTCTTAATCATCATGTGAACTCCTTAAATGGGCCGTGTCAAGCTACAAATTGCCTTCGAACATGCGCTAAAACGCGCGCAGGTTCAGATCTTCCTGCGTATGCGCAAAGTAGTCAACCGAGCTTTTGCTCTCCATTCTGTAGAACGCAATGATTCTCTTAGCGGACACTGAAGGCCCAGAACAGACTGCGCGGATACACAAGCTGATCTGGGCCTTCGCTGTCCTCATATGCCCTAAGACACGTTTCGCATGGCGCGGCCCGAATTATGAGCACCCTGTTCCTCGCTTTTTACTACATGTATATAAAGTGGTGAATGGAGGGAGTTGCTCGAATTCTAAATAAATGAAGTATTTCTATTTATAATTGTGTATAAAACCTCAGAAGTAATTTATAGAACGGTTTTGTTTATTTAACAGCTCAATGAAAAGAGACAGCGCCTAACTTAGCACAAGTACATTAGAGAGGTTTTGAAATTGAAAGCATAAACTTAAACCTGCTGACAATAAATAATAATATACCATATTTAAAAAAAGAAAGATTACAGTAAATAAAATGGACATTGTATTCAATTTGTCTGCTTCTGGGACCATTTGAATGCGGTGTAAAATCTTATATTCTATGAAAAATATCACTTATGTTCACACGTGAAAAATTGTCACACTTACCGCTGTCATAATTGATGCTGTCAATAGCATTGATCACTGCTTGTTCGTTTCCATGTTCAAAGAGACTAAATTCCAAGTGTGTCTTCTGCGGCGACGAAAACTCAATCAAGCCCACCCTTGAACGCCTTGGAGATATCGGACAGTTGAAAGCGTCGTCCAAGAATCTAACGATTGTCTATGAAGGAATAAGATTAACCCATTTATGCTTTACGTCTCAGACTACCTAATCAGGCGCGTAGCCAGACGGAAGCTATGAAGCCCAGGCCTCAACATTTGACAGTTTAATTAACCTTATTTTCACCTAAAATTTGTTTAGATGACATCAAATGGACCGGGCACAGCGTTTCCTACAAGACATGTCCGCTAAGCAATGACTCAGATCAGCCTACGCACTAAACGTCAAAGCTTTCATTAGACGAACGACAGTGGACCTGCTTAGAATGTGACTATGTACAGGCTGAGCTGAGTCTTCGCTGGGCGCGCATGCAATCTTGTAGGAAATGCTCTGCCTCGGTTGAAATTTCAGAGATTCTGTTAGTAGTGTTCATCTTCATAAAGTTCCTGGTTACGCCCCAGGTAATTACCCCACGTACTTGGACAGACAGACCTTAGCAAATTCCTGCAGCTTTTGATTTCCATATGTCCTGGCTCTAAAACAATAATTGTCGACGGTCTAACTTGGTTTAAACATATTTTATTGTAGCATAACTATCATTACAACATGATGCAAGTCATTATACAAATTGGGATTAGAACGAAAGCACAAGTACTTAATATAGTTCTTCTCCCACAAACAATCGACATGTATACCTAATGGCGAATTTCGAGCAAGATACGTTAGAGCAAGTAACATTATGTAGTGATAATTAACAATAAGTGTTGTTTTTACATGTTTGGGTGATAAAAATGATGAAAATCTGATGTAAAGTTTTACACCAAATAGTAATCATTTCCTATAAAGCATTTTGAGGTTAGCAAAGGTTAAAAAAATGTAAATGGACAAAACAAGGGGCGGTGGGGTGGAGGGGTAGAAGAGGGGGAGATGGGAAGGAGGTAGGTGGGAAATTGGGATTGAGGGGTCGGGGCACCCGGCATCCAATATGGAATATAATACCGTTTGCAACGGATAAATGTAGTAAAGCAATCGCATGACCATATCAGTATTTGAAGCATCTCATGAAAAACGTTTACAATTCAATATAAACCGGTGATTGTTTTCAAAAATTAACATATTTACATCATATGATAAAGAGGATTCCCCGTACAGAAGAAGATCAAGAGTAGGTCTAAGATAGGTAGAAATCACATTTAGAAGCGCGTTTCTCAGCTGTTGATAGTAAGGACAGTGGAAGAAGAAGTGTTGTGAGTTCTCAATACTACCACATCTACACATAGGCGAGTCAGTTATACCTTTTAAAAATAGGTCCAAGTTCAATGAGCTACAGTTCGTTCGTAATCTAGTATGGAGAATTTGGGCTTTTCTATTTTTAGAATAATACTATTTGGGGACAAGTGTTTTGTTTTTGTTAAAGTAGTATTTAAAAGAGTGTGTTGTTTGAGATTGTTTCACTTCGGCCGATAGACTATTCCAAGCCCTCACAGTAGAGGGTAGAAAAGAATTATAGTAAAGATTTGTTCGTGATTCAATAGTCTGTAATTGGTCGGGGTTGCGAAGATTATATCGTGACATGTCACTGACTGATGGTGGTATAAGGGAGGATAAGTACAGAGGAGTTAGATGGGAAAACATTTTGAAAAATAAAGTCAATTTGTGGGTTTGTCTTCTCTGTTCAAGTGACTCCCATCCAACTTCTTTGTACAATGCGGTAATAGAAATAAGCTTGGTTGTCCCATTAGCTATGCGCGCTGCTTCAAGTTGGATTTTTTCTAACTCTTGTTTTTCGTATTGAGAACAATTGTCCCATATTGCATCCCCGTATTCAAGTAAAGGTCTGATAAATGCTGTATAGATTGTTTCCAAAGATTTGCGGTCTAATTTAAATTTGAGTTTTCTCATTACATTAATCCTATCCCAAGCTTTCTCTGAAATATATTTTATATGGTGGTGCCATGTACAATCGTTAGATATATAGATCCCGAGATGCTTGTGAAATTCTACTTCAGATATTTGAAGATTTTGTATTATGATTGGTGGATGATTAAGTTTGTTTAATTTGCGCGAAATAAGGAGACTTTCGGTTTTGGTCGGATTGAAAGCTACAAGCCAAGTTGCAGCCCATTTTGAAATTCTTTCAAGATCAATATTAAGACAATTAGCAGCAGTAATAGGGTTATCGACGATAATGTAAAGACTAGTGTCGTCCGCAAAGAGCCTTATATTTGATCCGATATCAAGTACTATGTCATTTATAAATAGTAAAAACATCAGTGGTCCTAAAACTGACCCCTGAGGGTCTAACTTGGTGCATATAAAAGAAGTTCTGAGAAATTCTGGGGCTCTGTTTTTTGTTGTTTTTTGTTTTTTTTTTAGTTTCGAGAAAAAGCAGTCCGAGCAGCTGGACTGTTTGTCTTTTTGTATGCGCGACCCTGATATTCTGGTATTCTGATATAGCTATGTTGCACTTGTTATATATACATGTCAGGCGGTTTTTTAATTTCGTTGGTTGATTTTCGAACGCAGTTGCATAGTACGAGAGACAAAAAAAGCCTTAAAATTTTGTAAAGTGTTTTATATTGTAGCTTTTCGTTTTGTTAAGAAATACAATGTTATATAATCAAAGCAATCTGAAATAGGATGAGATGCGATATAAAATGGGGTAATAATCATGAACCGTACAATCCTATTTTTAAAAATTTTGAGTCATTTTTAAATATATTTAAAAATGACTCCAAATTTAAAAAAATAGAACTGTACGGTATAAATTGGATCTCTTACTCCACTGGCAAACCTAATCTTAGTATGTCTGACTAAAAGACGCTTTAGCATAAAATTCATCCAAAAAAAAGCCACTCTCATTGTAACAGCCTTAGAATGTACTCGGAATATTGATAGAAAGTACAAAGAATATTGATGACTTTTACAGGTGAACCGAACACTTCAATAATTTGAAATTTGTCAAGACGGTGTAACAAATATCGTCATGATTCCACCTCCATAGCAACTGAACCGTGATTTAATGATTTATAGTTTATCTATTAACCGTGATCCTACTCCCGCTCAGGACCATTTTCCCAGCCTATACACCGAGACAATCGACCCACCAGTGCTTTCATTCTCAACTCTTTGTTTTTTTTTTTTTTGTTTTTTTTTGTTTTTTTTTGTTTAATTTTAGTTGTTACTGCTGATCGGTCACGGCGACGCCTTTATTGTTGGGTGTTTTTCTTTAAGTTAAACGGCCCAGTCAACACTATTTAGGTCATATCGAGTTGGTCAGTTCACTTACAGACTTTCCCTGGGCAGGCTTGTGCACATTTTTTCGTCAGAAACTGATAACTACCCTTCTTGAATCATTGGAACGGATGGAATGGCCGTAAATAATATCTTATGATCAATCTCCCTGAAAGAATGCTGCGGGACCCGTAGAAGATTGAACACACGACCTCCTGATTATCAGTCGGACGCGTAACCGACTTAAACACCGAGACCGGCTCGTCTATTGTAGGGCTTCGCTGTTTGATGTCTGTAATTGCAGCTGTGGCGTTTTTTCTTTTTCTTTTTTTTTTTTTTTTTTTTGTGTGTGTGTGTGTGTGTGTGTGTGTGTGTGTGTGTGTGTTTGTTGTATTTTTTTTGTTCCCTACATTTTCTTCTTTCGACGCCACGCTACGGGGCTGTGTTTCGTGGTTATGACCTTTCCTAATTGCAATTATATTTCGACATGTCGAACATCAATCGTAAATCAACATTTAAAAACCCAAAGGAACATTTAACTCTTCATCTTCATTACTAAATAGGCCGCGTCAAGCCAAAAAAAAAATACCCTTAAACAAGCGAAAAATGCGCAGATTCTAATCATTCTGCGCATGGGATCACCCGGGCCTCTGAACTCCATGCATACATTCTTTAGTATCCAATGATTCAGTCAGCGGACAATGAAGGCCCTCCAATGATTATGTTAGCGGACAATGAAGGCCGTGATCAGACCCAGTCAGCATTCTACGTAAATCTATATCGGGCCGTCATCGGCCCGTCAGGGTAGCTGACGGGCCGATGACGGCCCGATGTAGATTTACGTAGAATGCTAGCTGGGGACTGCGTGGATGCGCAGTCTGATCTAGGTCTTCATTATCTGCATATGCCCGAAGACACATGACACATGGCGCAAACCAAATAATATGCCTTTAGTGCAATCACCTTGTAGTTTGGAGCTGCCTAAGAATTAATGGTCAGGTTATATCTAAGTAGAACTGGATAAACGGGATAAGATATTCTTTGACAGTAGGGGAACTCTGAATATTGTTCTTCCTCCCTTCTGAATAAGGCTCTACTGTGAAAAGAAATGAATATGCTCCCAGATAGTAGGGAAGCACGTTTTTTTATTTAAGAGTAGATGTCTTTCAGAACGGCCCGCGAGTAAAACTTGTTTCATCCCCAGTTGTTTTCCTACTGACTGTTCCAAGGCAGTTCATCTGTTACTGTTCCTTTACATTTGCGCATGGGTGATTTTATATGTGGTGTTTCTTTTTTCATTGTTTGTGCGTCATCTTTCCTTCTTTTGGTGCCTCGGAAAGACAGTGCGTCATGATAATGGCAATTTCTGGGTACATGCACTTCTATAATTGGTTTACAGAAACACCAACAGCAAGTTACAAATGTGTCTCCCTCATTACGAAAACATGCCTATGTAATTTTGACCCCTTAAACCCCCACTTTTATATAGTAAAACTGGGGTTTACAGGGGTATACATATTTCTGCTCAAAAACATAGATTGTGGGTACTCGTTATCGCCTCTCCGAGGCGGTTCTAACGAAGTACCCACAATCTATGTTTTAAGTAGATATATGAAAAATATCAGAGTTTTTACTTGAAAATTTTCAGTTTTTGGAGGTATTTATATATTTGAATAGGCGTGTTTTCGTAATGTACACATCCTACGACGAACCCTACCCCTTAAAAACCTCTCTTGTAAATGTCTGTTCCAATGCGGTTCCTACGCAGCGGATAGAAAATGGCTAGTTATTTGGGCTGCATACATACTTCGTGGGGGGGGGGGGGGGGGGCGGGGCTGGATGCACATTGTAGATTTTCCAGTAAGGGAATCAGCCTTTGTACTTGGTAGATTTTTCTCCACGGGAGACACCTTTTGTGACTCACTGTTTGCTTTTCTACTAGCCAATCTCGTTCTGAAAAGGGGGGCTATTTTAACACTTAAACTAACAAGTGAATGTATGCTACATAAAGTCGAACATCAATGGCTCAGACATCTTCGGGATCATGAAAATTTGCTCTAGGTATTGGTAGTTCGAGCCACTGAGGGTTAATCATAGCGCCAGATCAGGAGGCAAATTTGGATAATTTAGGAATTTATGTTCTATAAAATAATGTAATGTTGGGTGTATTGATTAGGATGAGTACACACAACATACATTTTCATGATAAAATAAGCGAATTTTTCTAAAATATTCATAAATATTTGTTGTCTTCAGTTATCGAAAGAATTTCCTAGGGACTCAAAACCGAGGTCGAATCCGGCACTGTATACAAGTCATCGGTGTTCGAGTCATTAACGTTTTACTGTGTCATATATTTACTGCGTGTAACGTACTTTTCGGAATTACTCTTTTGCCCAAAGTATTGGGATAGACAGGCCTGATGAAACAAGGATAAGGCGGTGTCTGATTACACTGTTTGTCTTTCTCGAAAAAAAAAAATGGGCTGAACACTGATAGTATCCTTAATCGGCCATCATCTGTCAATGATGAAGCTCTTAACAGACTACCATAGGTGAAATGTAATTCGCTGCTTGATGAGTTCCCAACCGATTCTGAAACAGTCAAAGCAATAAAACTCCAAGGCTCCAGGATCAACTGCAATACCTGCGGAAACCTACAAAGCAGGAGGTCCTCAAATTACAGAGAATCTGAGTTATTTCACATTATGTGGAGAAAAGAAGCCATCCCTCAGGAATTCAAGGCTGCATCAATGGTCCACTTATTCAAACGGAAACGGAAAGGGATTCCTCAAGTTTGTGACAATCATCGGGGCATCTCTTCATGGTTCATTGCTGGGAAAATCCTTGCAAGAGTCTTGAACTGATTGAATAACACATTGAACAGTCAAGGCTTCTACCAGAAAGTCAATGTGGATTTAAGAAGGACAGGGGAAAAATTGGCATGTCTTCACAGCAAGACAGCTTCAAGAGAAATGCCAGGAACAGAACGTGGACCTTTACATGACGTTTGTTGACCTTACCAAAGCGTTTCACACAGGCAGTCGTGAGAGACTGTGGAAAAATATGACACAGTTTGGCTGTCCGGCCAAATTCATAGCAGTGGTGCGGCAGTTCCACGATGGTATAGCTGCACGGGTCAAAATGATGGCGAATTTTCTGATCTATTCCCTATGAGAAATGGAGTTAAGCAAGGCTGTGTAGCGCCAACGCTGTTCAGCATGATGTTTTTGCCAAGCTCATGGATGCTTTCCAGGATGGTGACAATGGTATACCTAGCAGGTATCTTTTGATTGGAAGCTTTTCAACCTGACGGTTGTAAGCTAAATCCAAGGTGCAGACAGAGCTGCTAGACGATTTCCTCTTTGCTGATAATAATGGCAAAGGGTGCCTCAAGTGAAGAGAAGATGCAAAAAGGTGTGGATTAAGTATCGGGCTCGTGTGACAGCTATGACCTCACAATCAGCATAAAAAGACTGAGGTGGTATATCAGCCAGCACCTGGAAATCTTTACAAGGCGGCTACCACAGTGAAAGGTCAAAGATTGCAGGTGATAGACAAGTTTCCTTACCTTGGAAGCACACTGTCAGGAGTTGTGTACATTGATGATGAAGTCAATTCCCGGATTTCCAAAGCTACTGCAGCATATGGCTGACCACGTGAAAGTTTTTATTGATCGAAGTGGAAACAGACTTGACACAAAGTTGAACGTCTAGAGATCTGTGGTGCTGCCAGCACTATTATACACATGTGAAACTTGGACAGTTAACCAACGGTATGCCAAACGACTGAACCACTTCCATACAAGCTGTATTAGCAAACTTCTAAAGATTAAGTGGCAAGACAGAGATTCAGACACAGAAGTTCTGAAAAGGACAGGGATGCAGAGTGTATATACTCTTCTGAAATTGGCAGAATTAAGAAAGACAGGCCATCTTACCACAATGCCTGATGGACGTTTGTCAAAAAAAATCCTTTATGGAGAACTTAAGTGGGAAAACGCGTCTATGGTGGTCAGTAGAAGCAATACAATTACACCCTTAAAGCTCCATTAAGGACCAACATATTAACAGAGTCGTGGGAACAGATTGCACAGGACCGAGCAAAGTAGCAAAGCCTCATAAGAAGGGGTGCTAATGAATAGGAAGGAAAACGAATCGATGAAGCCGAGCAGAAACGTGCTTAGCGGAAAGCCAGAGTTAAAGCATCACCAACATAGCTTTCTTCCTGCGACCTTTCTTGTTCTATCTGCAACAGGCAATTTAGAGCTAAGATTGGTCTTATCAGCCATCTCAGAACACATATAATGTAGCACTTTACGCATTTGATTAAGATTGGCCATTGTCATGAAATGACAGACGAACTATTACATTGTTTGTCACTCATCCACCTCAACAGATGGTTAAATCGATGTGTTCGATTTTAAGGCAATTATAGTATGGAGTTGGATGTCTTCATATTTAGGGTAAATACGGTAAGAAGATTTTGCTGACCATCTTACCTTGGACGCCTCTAAACCCCTGTCGAATTCGCTTGCTCCAATGCTGCCGCTGCTGTCCAGAACAAACATGAAGTCCAGGTATTGTGTACACGCCATTACCATTCGCCCGCCTCTGAAACGTCGTCTAGGTCTCATGGCACGAGTCAGTGTGTTGATTAATCTGCGGGCAGTTCTTCGTTCCGTAGCTGTGGGTGCCGCAATTCGTCTCGCCACAGCAAACTCCCTGACTCCTCTGGGCCTTGAACCTCTCGGAAAATCCCCGCGTCGACGCATTGAACCCCTCGGAATCTCCCCGCGTCTTCGCACTGGATCTATAGGAATCTCCCCGCGTCTTCGCATTGGATCTATAGGAATCTGCCCGCGTCTTGGTAATGGATCTCTTGGAATCTCCCCCATTCTTCGCACTGGATCTCTAGGAATCTCATCCATTCTTCGCACTGTATCTCTAGGAATCTCACCCATTCTTCGCACTGGATCTCTAGGAATCTCACCCATTCTTCGCACTGGATCTCTAGGAATCTCACCCATTCTTCGTAGTGGATCTATCGGTAATACCTCAAGACCTCGGCCTGAAGCTCTCGGTAATTCCCCTATCCTTTGCACTGGATCTCTCCGGAGAAATCCCGTTGGATCCGGGGGAGGAATTTGCCCATAGAATCCCTGAGCTGAAACTGTAAAAACACTCAACATCGTATTTACCTAACGAACAGACGGGAATGTGCAGACAGTGAAGACCCAGATCAGACGCCTCAGAACGCGGCGTCTGATCAGGGTCTACTCTGTTTGCCAGCCATCCAGCATTTTTAGTTACATCGACAGGTAGTGAATTAGATGTACCAGCATAGTAGGGAGTTAAGTAATTCAAGTACTTATGGTAATTAGGTGGAAACAGTCAGTTATGTCCAACATCTAACCGCACTGCAACGTGAGAAATTAAGCTGTTGATATTTGTTCCGTCGAAAACTCAGACCAGCCTGCATACGCATCGCAGAAGTATAATTAGTGTCTGTATATAGAAATTTAGGATTTTGGCTTTGAACAGAGAGTACAGTGAAGAACGATCTGACTGTGCAAATGCACAGTGATCTGAGTTTTCGCTGGGTGCATACTGTATAATATCGTATTAATTATCCCTGCGCTTTCGAAAAAAAGCGGGGATATTGTGATACCCCGTCTGTCCATCCGTCCGTCCGTACGTCCTTCCGGCCGTCCGTACGTCCGTCTGTAATATCACACCATTGCTCCTAAACCATTTAAGCTAGAATCTCGAAACTTTCACAGGCAATAGCCCTATGGATGAGGACTGGAGGAACACATTCGAAATTTTGATGTAATCCCTGGGAGCAGGGCAGGGGATGGAGGATTGGCCCCGAAGGGTCTAATATCCATTTTGTACAAACATAGTCATGTTGCATATCAAATCGAAGGTAATGAAGAGTAGAATACAGTAGTGCAAACATTTTGCCCCGGGGGCATGTCTGGGGAGTCACTAGAGGTAAAAAAGTAGGCTTTTGGGTCCTTTTTTATAATGTCACACAACTGTAAGGCTTTTTGCGCTAGAACCTTGAAACTGTCACAGGTAATAGCCCTATATGGATGAGGACTGGAAGAATGCATTGGAATTTTGTTGTGCAGGGAGATATGCGATCGCGCTGGCGCGGGGATATGCCATGGCGCGTCATCGACTTGCTCTAGTTTCCCATATTATATGGTTAAAATGCTATGTCTGGCATAGCTCTAAATTTCTAAGTGCTTTTGCCTGGGGTCGAACCCATGCCATGCAAGCTTGCATGGCGTGGGTTCGACCCCAGGCAAAAGCATTTAGAAATTTTTCTGAGGATTATTTCTCCGTTATGGATAGAAAAAGACGAAAGTCGCTGCCATAATTCGATAGAGTGAAAAATAACCCATGTAGCGTAAATAAATAGCTCTAAATAACAGGATATCACGTATCTCTAACTCCAAGAGTCAAATTACACATATATTTGTTAAATGTGGTTAATCGAATTAGTTTTTCCTCAATTCTGCAAATCTGATATGTCGAAGTATGGATATCTCGAAGTATTTCAGAAAGTCCCTTGAAATTCGAGATAACGAGAGTCGACTGCACTTCTTCCTGCGAATGGCACTATGCATATTGGTCTGAACAATAAAATGTTAGTACTTTCTATAACTAGACTGAGTCAATCGAAAAAGCGCCTTTGAGCATGCGCAAAATGTGCGGATTCACATCATCCTGCTCATGCACAACAGCTGCTCTCCATTCAAACCTTCTATAGTAAGTGTCCAATGCATCACGAAAACATACCTATATAATTTTAACCCCCTTAAACCCCGCTTTTTTAAAGTAAAACTGGGGTTAACAGGGGTATACATTATTTTTTTTTATTTCTGCTCAAAAACATAGATTGTGGGTACTCGTTAGAACCGCCTCGACGAGGCGGTTCTAACGAGTACCCACAATCTATATTTTAAGCAGAAATCATAGTTTTTTTATCTTTTGAGCAGAAATATGAAAAATATCATAGTTTTTATCTTAAATTTTTCAGTTTTTGGAGGTGAAATTTTCTATTTATTTGAATAGGCATGTTTTCGTAATGATTCTGTTTGAAGACAGCGAAGGCTCTGATCAGGCTGATGTCTATGTTTAACCTTGCCTGCCCCAGAGTCTGTCTAGTTGAGAATATAGAATTTTAGTGCGGACTTGCTGGCAAAACTTGTACCAGCCAAGAATGCAACATATAAGTAAATGCAGACAGTTGATCGATTGTTTATGCATACAATGACACTTGATGTTGATGATGACAAATTTTGCAGGGTCCTGGGGTGTATAAGTATATAGTTCAGCTAGCTTATTGACATTCTGCTCGCATCCATTTGCGTTAGGCACCTGAGAACCCATAGGCAAAACAAAACAAATACATGTGTTTAGGGTTAAATCCTACCCTACCTAATTATCTTGTTGAAGCCGAGGAATTATTTCCATGGTGTTACTAAGATATCTGGTCATATTGGAATGATTCTGCATGTATTTGAAAATGAAACCCAAATCCCAACCCATCCTATCTGTGGTTTTCTAACATGTTACTGTAAACACACATATCTTTATTTGGCCTTATCTCAAGATATATTTGCATTACAAGAATTGTCATCACGAGAACATACCTATATAATTTTGACCCCCTTAAACCCCACTTTTATATAGTAAAACTGGGAATGACAGGGGTATACATTATTTTTCTTATTTCTGCTCAAAAACATAGATTGTGGGTACTCGTTAGAACCGCTCACCCTCACCGAGGCGGTTCTAACGAGTACCCACAATGTATATTTTGAGCAGAAATATTAAAAATATCAGAATTTATCTTAATTTTTTCATTTTTTGGTGGTTAAATTTTCAGTATAATTGAATAGGCATGTTTTCGTAATGAATCAGATCTGCATTACAAGAATTGTAATCAGATCCGCATTACAAGAATTCTAATCAGATCCGCATTACAAGAATTCTAATCGGACCCATTGGCTAATGTAATTATTGTAACAACAATTTCTTGCCTCCATTTCCCTTGTTTTATCGCTAAGCGTTGTATACCGGCAAATCTGATTTGTTTATCAGAAACATATTTAATGAAAATCTTCCCAGTACTAATTTTAAAACAGCAGATAATATAATGTTATATACAGCAGATAATATAATGTAATTTCTTAGAATATTGAGTGCCACTCATCACGAAAACATGCCTATATAATTTTGACCCCCTTAAACTCCACTTTTATATAGTGAAACTGGGGTTTACAGGGGTATACATTATTTTTCTTATACCTGCTCAAAAACATAGAGTGTGGGTATTCGTTAGAACCGCCTCAGCGAGGCGGTTCTAATGAGTACCACAATCTATGTTTTGAGCAGAAATATGGACAATATCAGGGTTTTTTATCTGAAAATTTTCAGTTTTTGGAGGTGAAATTTTCTATACATTTGAATAGGCGTGTTTTCGTAATGTAAGCTGACGCTGTTGTGCGTATGTCGCCCAGCATAATGCGTTGATACCATACGAAGAGCCTAAATAAAATCAAGGTCCCGATTTCGTTCTTTTATGGGTGTATTGCTTCCAAGGATGACCTTTCTGTATGTTACTGTGCATGTATGTGTGCTCGCTCCACTAAACACTTATCACTCTGAGTAAAAATTTTAGACGACATTTTGAAATACTCCTCTTATTTTTCCCAGAACACGGGATTCGACATTTCCCTCAAATTGAGACGATTCCTATGTAGACAATTTGCATGAAATGCCAAATCCTGCTTTCTTGGAAAAAAAAAGAAAAAATCATCATTTGTCGTTTGCTGAATTAGCCCAGAAAGTGATAAAGATATGTATAGGCGGAAGACCATGGCAACAAGTGTCACCCTGTCTGAAACGGAGTACCAAAAAAATCGAAAAGGTTGCCTTTGGAAACAAAGAACACATAGAAAAACGAAAATCAGAGACTCGGTTTCATTAACCCTTATCCTGCTGAACCCGGATATGCCCTGCCCTTGCAAACAGTGCAGATCCAGATCGGTTGGCTTCTAAAGAAGCCAACTGATCTGGATCTGCACTGTTTGCCATTAAGTATGTGAAATTATAGCAAAAATCCGGATCAAATAATCTGATTGGCTGAAAAATAGAAATGGGCGTGGTATCTTACTTTATTCAGCAGGATAACGGTTAAGTTTCTTCATACACAACGGTACAGTTTGCGAGGCTGCATACGCCCACGGCTTTAGCGGTATTCAGAAATGTTGGAAAATAACCAGAATGAGCTCAGTAGTCCGATAGGAAACAAAAATATAACCTGCACTATGGTGAAGTACGGGGAGACGTTTTACACCCACACCCACTTCTAATTTTCAGCCTATCAGATTACTTGATTCAGGTTAGAGGTTGTTGATACAAATTCACTTATTTAATGACAATGTACATCCTGATCAGTTGGCTTCCTCAGAAGCCAACTGATCTGGATCTACACTGTTTTCAAAGGCATGTCATATCCGGATTAAGCAGGACCATGGTTTAAGTACAATGATATTTGGCATAATGGTTTACTAGTTTAATCATATTTATTGCAACTATTCAATTCAAGGGATTGGGCCACAAGTTCTTACAACATTAGTTACGGCCCTCCCCCTACAACGAAAACATAGCAAGTAATTTCAAAGCTACAGCAATGGTTTGCTTTTTAGCAAGAGACTCCAATGGTACAACAGGAGTTGTATAGATACACTTGGAAGATTTTCCGCCAATTTTTGTGACTTTCCTGTTTGCTTTCCTGCATTCTAAGATGATCTACTCAAAATAGACAGACTGCTCATAATTAGTGTTGAGAATCGGCCAGTCATCGGTTTTTTTAAACCGTAGATCATCGATTAATAATCGACTTGTAGAAAATATATTCACTCTTAATTTAGCCCTTTTCCAGGTACTTATTCATTGCTCCAGATCAATGAGGGGTATCCAGATAATAGTTTTCTTATTTCTCCATGAAAACATGTTGTGGGTACTCATTAGAAGTGCCTCAGCGAGGCGCTTCTAATGAGTACCCACAACATACGTTTTCATGGAGAAATAAGAAAAATATCAGTACTTTTTGGATTGACTTATTTAAGGCCACTTCTCTTTTTTTCCCTTTTATTGACCACAAACCTAGAATGACCCAAATAGACAACTTTGAATTTCATTTCTTTATAACTTGCCTATAAAAATAAAACGTGAGAAAATATGTTTCTAAAAATAGAATTTTCCGATAAGTCGACTCTTATAAAAAGTCTCACCGATCATCAGTCACAAAAGGCGTAAGTGACTGATGATCGATTATAATCGATCATCAGTGGCAACACTACTCAAAAGTAGAGTACACCCCTTTTCAGAAAATCAGTTTTGGCAGAGTTACCGCCCCTGAATGCATATTAATTCCCTTTAAGAAAGTAGCTTACCTTTAGAGGAACAGATAACGCCCAAGAAAATTAAAAATATTGCGTTGCTCGTCATTTTTACATTTGCCGTGTCTTAGAGCGTATGACCAAAAGGTGTTTAAAGAGAGAAGATATGAATATAAGCTATAGATAAAACAAAGGATACAAATATCTTCAAATAAACCATTGTAATTAGAAATTATAATTAGTTATTAAAATGACAAAGTGGTCGTTCAGTGATTATTTAAATATTGTACTGTGCAGACATGTCAGTCGTTAAGTCAGAAAACGTACCTTTGGACATGTACGCCCAGCGAAGATTCAGATCAGCCTGAGCATTCGCGCAGTCCCACCAGAATCTTTATTAAACGCATTTTGATAAACAAGGATGCAATGTTTCTTCAGCCGGATAACGAAGACTCTGATCAGACTGTGTGCATTCAGCGGCTGATTTGACTTCGTTCTGCGTACATAATACATTTTCACCTTTCTGCATATATAAAACCACTCTATCTAACATATTTGCATAAATGATAGTCAACGTGTAAAAAGGTCACTTATCGAATGATGCAGTATGGAAACGTATGTTCTACTTATATTACCATAATAACCTAAGAACTGGGACAGGTAGGCATTTGCAAACAGTGTAGACCCAGATCAGACGCCGCAGAACGCGGCGTCTGATCAGGGGCTACACTGTTTGCCATGGTGGTAGAATGGATTAGTTAAAATTTTAGGAGAAGTATGATAAGTAGATAAAATGTCCGAATACCTATGGAAATACGGTATTATGAGCAAGACAGCCTCAATGCGAGTCAAACCACTGTTTTGTAGCTAGTATATTGACTGCCTTCACTGCTTTGTTTGCTCTGCCTCTTGGTGTTATTGTAGGAGTAACTGTGTGAGTGTAGCTCTTCCTGGAAATCTTCTAAGTTCTTCACTGTTTATTTATTTATTTATTTCAAATAGACTCGTAAGTGAGGATTACCAGGAAATGCCACGATCAAGAAGCACGCTGCCAGAGTCACTACAAGAAGAAGGACTGAACAAACAATGACAAAAACGCCACATTTGAAACCACCGACTAATGAACAAAGAAGAACTGCAACAGAGAAACCGCCTTGGAATGTTCAGCAGAAAAAAAAACTACAGTATAGCCTCAATGGCTCTAACCCGGATAGCTCGTTTACCGTGGATGATTCGAACTCGTTTTTTTAGTCCCTACAAAATCCTTCCAATAGCCCAAGAAAACAAATATTTAGGGATTTTTTCTTATTTTATCATGGAAATGTATGTTGTGTGTATTCATTAGAATTGCCTCATCGAGGCGATTCTAATGAGTACACTCAACATACAATTATTGTGTAGAAAATCGAGAAAAAAAATCCCTAAATTATCGCTATTTGCTTCCTGACCTGGCACCATGATTAACCCTCAGTGGCTCGAACTACCCATGTCTCGAACAATTTTTCTATGGTCCCAAAGATGTTCGAGCCATTGAAGTTGGACTATACTTGGGGTTGAGGGCTTCAACCAGTTCTACTCGCGCAAAACCTCGCCCTTATTTCTGATGCAACTCCAAAATACAAGCATAAGTTCGGTACAGATAGGTTTCGTACTCATCCGTGAACCATCGCAGTGAGATATACATAATTGCAAACACTATGATAAAACAAAACGAAGGACTCGATGGCGATCTGAAGTTAGAACACCTGAAAACAGCAAACTGGGCCACGATGCCCCCGACCACATGAATGACCAGGCGCAACCTAGCAGGTACACAACGTTGAAACATCGTCGATTCAACGTCAAGACGTTGAATCGACGTTGTTTCAACGTTGTGTGCCCACTGGGAACCCTCTGAAGCAGAATATGGAGGGAGCCGTCATTTAGCCTGAGGACCGACTCATCGTGTGAGAATCAAAGGAGAATGTTTGGTGCCAGTGAAATGGATTTAAGCCATCAGAATGTTTTTTTTTTTTTCTTTCTTTCTTTCTTTCTTGTCGTTTTAAGACTGCGGTTCTGATATTATTCGGTCATTGTTGGACCTTGTGACTGATCGCTGTGGTTTATTTTTCATGGTTTGTCCTATTTGTCGTCTTATTATGAGGGTGTAAAGGGGTGGGGGTACCAAAAACCATTAAAATATTAGATCTTAATTCAGTAATTGATAAAGCTTTTTCTTTTCTCAAATATCAGTATATTTTGGATTTTTTGGGGGCTTAATCATTAAATTTTACATCACAAAAATCAGTAGCCACTAAAATTTTAGGCCAAAAATCAGTAGTCAATAAAAAGTAAGGCCATTAATCAGTAGTAAGTAAACCATTATTATTGTGTTTGGTGGATGTTTGGCACTGTTGTTACACATAGTTGGGAAAGCGGGAGCTGGTTGCTTACTTTTCTTTAGTTTGTAACACGGGTGCTATCTGAAATATTTTGTTTACTGCTTGGTTTTATTGGTTGGTTATGTGATTTTTTTTTTTTTGTTCTCGAGGCACCGACGACAGAAGATGAGGAACAAGATACAATTGCACAGTAGCAATAAACAACATACAGACAACCCTCTTTATACCGACACTCGATACAACGATACAATTCGATATAATGACAATTTGACTGTCACGAAACCTTCGCTTAACCCATTTATGTCGAATGGACTATCCCACCTCAACTTTTTTAACAGGCCCATTTCCAGGAGAAGGGATGTCTGGGTAGGTTCTATTATAACCATGTTTTATAGCAATTCCTGTACTTAATGCAAACAGTGTAGACCAACGATCAGACACCGCGTTCCGCGGCGTCTGTTCTAGGTCTACACTGTTTGCCAGTGTTCCTTTTATGGAACGCTAGGCATATATGGGTCAAGAGGTAACAGTTAGTCACAAATTATGCAAGAATATTGTATTTGATACTTTCAAGAAACATTTGTTTTGGATATTTGTTAGAATCGCCTCAGTGAGGCGATTCTAGTAAATATCCAAAACATATGTTCTGTGAGGAAATAAGAACAAAACAAGACCTTTCTTACATTTCAATCTGCTCATTAAGTATTCTGTACAACAACAAATTCATTTTAATTGCAACGTCTTTGGGAACAATGCTGCCGTTATAAAGAGAGTTCATTGTACAAACATAAAAGAACTGCTTCAGCGGAACTGCCGTGGAATGGTCACCAGAAACAACTATTGGGGCAACAAAGGTTATATAATGTCATAAAAATGACAAGCCTGAATGCATTTGCAGTTCAGTCAGAATCTACTCTGATCCCTTCAATTTTAATGCCTCGAGTATCTTTGGGACCACGAAAATGACAACGGTCAACATTGTTTGCTCATTTGCTCATATCTACTTGTCCAAATATTTACCAGCACAAATATTTTTGTTTATCCTAGACGCCTTCTCTCTCTCTCTCTCTCTCTCTCTCTCTCTCTCTCTCTAGAAAGCATATCAGAAAAATGTTAGGTTTCACAAGGACAATAAGTTAAGGTATGGTTACCCTAAACACACTGTTTTTGCCTAATTGCTCTTTTCTCTTCTATACGCAGTCATATTCTATAATTCATATATATCAATATAATTCAAACTGCCATATTTATTGTCGAATTTTTGAAATGGGGGTCATAGTCACCCAAATCAAATTAGTCCATGTCCCAACAATATATCTGTGCAAACACCTTGTATGACCTTGAAAATAAGGTCAAGGTCACAACAATACTGTGTAAGTTTGGTTAACATTCATTAATTCCTTCATGAGATGTGCAGACAAGCCATTTTCCAACAATCTGAGCCCTCGTGTGACCTTGAAAATGGCGTCAAGGTCACCAAATTCTAATCAGTTCTTGTCCCTGTCTGAACAATATAACTGTGCAAGTTTGGTCAAAAATCATCCATTCATTCAGGTGATATGGTGCAGACAAACCATTTTCAAACAGAGCCCTCCTGTGACCTTGAAAATGGGGTCAAGGTCACCAAAATCTAATCAGTTCTTTTTCATGTCACAAAAATATAGCTGTTCAAGTTTCGTCAAAATCCATCTATTTCTTCATGGGATAGGGTGCAGACAAGCCATTTTCCACCAATCCTTGTGTGACCTTGAAAATGGAAATAATCCAGGATATTGATAGCAGGATGAGACTCATGATGTCAAATAGCAAGAGTATATGATTATCTTGATGAGGCCTTACATGTTTAACAAAATGCTTATACAGTTAAGGAAATGTTCCGCTATCATTCACCCAGATCTGTTAGCAACGCCAATACCATATTGTGGCTTATCTCTTATAAAATAATCTCTGTAGTTGATTCGAAGAAATTATAGCATCGGCGGAACAGCGTTTCCTATTGCATTTACCGCGACACAGTTGAATTAATATACCTGTTTCACCGCATGTGACATTACGAAAACACTCCTATTCAAATATATAGAAAATTTTACCTCCAAAAACTAAAAATTTTCAGGTAAAAAACTCTATTTTTTATATTTCTGCTTAAAACATAGATTGTGGGTACCCGTTAGAACCGCCTCGCCGTGGCGGAGTACCCACAATCTATGTTTTTGAGCAGATAAGAAAAATATTGTATAACCCTGTAAAACCCAGTTTTACTATATAAAAGTGGGGTTTTAGGGGGTCAAAACTATATACAGGCGTGTTTTCGTGATGATGGCACCAGCTTGCTTTACTCCCTTTTGGGCAACGATATTTTTGGACAGTCGTAACCCCGGTCTCGTCGACATGATATATCTGTGCTCCGGTAAGTTTATCTCTGTCCATTACATCAGCTGATTTTGTATACAACTGCTTAACATTCTCCTTATTGAGGCTCGTCGCTCGGTCAAGGCTTGCGCTATTGGTACTTTTATTAGCAAAGAACTAAGAATTTTCAGAAACGAGGAAAACCAATCTGACCCTGCTTGGTTTGTTATGTTGCCAAGCTTCAGGTACATCTACTTTGAACGAAATGCACATTCATATGATAACTTTCGGACTTCTACTGGTGTAAGGTCAAAATATATGTTTGTTTATTCTGTAATATACTTGACAAGTTCAGCTCTTGCTCATCGCTGAATACCTGGCGAGGTTTGGTGTACCCTATACGTATGTCGAGGTTTTCAGGCGACCCATACCCATGTTTTCTTACATAGCGCAGAAGAGTTGTCTTTGGCAAGTTGAGATCTTGCGCAACAGAATAGACGCTTTTCTTATAGACGATGACCTCACGAAAAGTCATTCGTTTAGCTGGCATGATAATGTGCACCTTTTTCTTCTGTATGTCCGCGTTATCCTGCAATAGTATTCAGTCCAACTTATTCAGTAATAAATTATATTTTTAAAATGTGTGCAGGTTTTCATGATTATAAATCAAATCAAATAGCTAACAAATAATCTGATATCTAATTATTATTATTATTATTATTATTATTATTATTATTATTAACTTATTTCGCTAATCTTGGTCTCACAGAGTAATCACATTCCGATTATTGGTAGGATTAAGCTCGTTTACTTGTTATTGGCTCGTAGCTACACTAATTCCATATAATAAAAAAAAATGTTGAAGCTGCATAAACCTTTAATTAGTACATAATTAGAGATCATTATTGATTTAAATCTCTTTGAAGAAGCCGCTGGATAGGTGGACCCCTTACGGGCAAGTGATCCGACGAATCAGCTTACCCCGACGCAGATGGATCAACCATACTGCGCTGTAAACCTTCACTAATGACCGCATTATGAAAACACGCCTATTCAAATATATTAAGAATTTTACCACCAAACAAATGAAAACTTTAAGATAAAAAATTCTAATATTTTTAGTATTTCTGCTCACCGAGGCGGTTCTAACAATCTATGTTTTTGAGCAGAAATAAGAAAAATAATGTATACCCCTGTAAACCCCAGTTTTACAATACCCGACTTGTTCTCTTCAGTAAGTGTGACATAATCAAAGATCCATTGCGTCATTTAGTGTCTTTTAACTTTTCTCAGTTTAGAGTAGTTGGACCAACTTACCCCGCTGACCAACTAGTCCCAGTCTTCCCTATTTCATTGAAAAGCATAAAAGAAAGTTTTATAACTTCGGGACCTGGTAATTGTGAACCAGTAAACGCAAGCACAATTGTAGCAAAAGACATTCTATTGTTTAATATAGGCTGCGTCATGCGAAAAAGTGCCTTCGAACATGTGCATTTTAACGCGCAAAATGGCACAGATTCAGATCATTCTACGACTGTTCAAAGTATCATCCAGGCATTTGCTCTCCATTCATACATTCTGTAGTATTCAATGATTCTGTTAGCGGACAGTGAAGGACCCGGTCAGACTGCGCGGATGCGCGGGCTGATTTAGGCCTTCGCCGTCAGCATATGCCCGAAGAGACGTTTTCGCATCGCGCTGCCCATCCCAGCAAACATGTATATATGGGACCCATATGGGCAGAATCTGGTCATTTATCCCATTCGGGTTTTATATGGGCCCCATATAGGCGTTTTTGCCCATATAAGACCCATATAGGTCCCATATTGGTAAAATTCGACCAACAAACATGTATATATGGGAACCATATGGGCAGATTCTGGTCATTTATGCCATTCAGGTCCTACATGGGCCCAATATAGGCTTTTTTGCCCATATAAGTCCCATATTGGTAAAAACTGCAGAACGAGATTTTGTATGAATATTTAAAAATAACTATAAAAATAAATTCTAATGTGGGACCCCGAGATAAAATTGAAATAATCCTGGTAAAGTGATAATTTCAAGATACATAATTTGGGCCCAAATGACTCCCCTGTGATACAGTTATAGGACCTCTGTGGTTTCAATGTTGACCTCCCATTACTATATGAGACCCATATGGGTTCAACAGGGGTATTAAGGGGAACCACTGTACCACTATTTAAACATAATATCAAAAAATAGTAAATTTCCTGACATAAATGCAAATAATAATGATAATTATAAAATAAAATAAAAATAATCGTTTGTTCATTACAAAATGAAAGTATCTATTAAATTTATCTTAACTATTTTCCTTACATGAACGTCGATTCATGGTCATGTTTTTATTTTAACTCGTATGTCCCTATTACTTTTAAAATTGAGATGTATATATAAGTACGCATGAGGCCACCATTTCCAAATTTTAAAAAAGATGCCTATATCTTTAAGGCATTTTGATTCAATAATTTGCACATGTACATAGGTCTCTCACTGTTGGGAACTTACCGGTCCATCAAATGGGCTCGGACTGGGGACAGAATCATTTGTGTAAAAATGTGTAAAAGGTTTTTTCTGGAAGATAAATGTGGGTTGATTTTTCCCATACTTGACCCATAAAGTTCCCATATGGTTCCCGTATTGCTTTGCCCGTGTGGGTCCAACATGGAACCATGTTGCAAATCCCTCATGAGTCCCTTATGGGTTACCCGTATAGGACCCATATAAATACCCATTTGGGGCCCATGTGGGTCCTATATTTTTTGCTTGCTGGGATATTATTAACTTTCAGAGACAAATAGACTTGGCAGATTCACATGAAATGTCAAAATCAATTTTCTGTAGTATTTTCTAGTTCTACGATAATACCCCAAAACATCAAATTGTCGTCTGCTACAAATTTGCTTAGCGCTTTTTGGGTAAATATTGTGGGAACTCATTAGCATAACCACATCTTGGGAATTCTTATGTTCCTGTTTGAGTACGAGGGTCATTTATTAAGTAAGTAACATTACCTTAGATCCATTTTGGGTGTGAGGCAATAAATTTCCGCCATCTTGTTTTCAGGGCTGAAACCCCTTCAGTAAAGAGTTAAAAATGTGAGCCACGTCTCCTTATTCAATAAAACTCTTCAATCTTGTTTTCAAGACAGATATCCCCTCTGTGAAGTTTAAGTATTTAGTCTCAAACCACCATTTAAAGGGAGCCCTATGAGATGCTTCGGACGGCCAGTGACGTCCACAATGATTTATTTCTTTATTTAGTGTGCGTGTCAATAATTTATTTATTTATTGTGTGTGTGTGTGTGTGTGTGTGTGTGTGTGTGTGTGTGTGTGTGTGTGTGTGTGTGTGCGCGCGCGCGTGTGTGTATGTGTGTGTGTGTACTATGGTGAAGTATCGGGATACGTTTTTCGGCCGCCACACGGCACTAGCTGTAATTTGCTTTTTCTTATAATCAGATGTACGTATCTTTCTTGCAATATCACCTAGCTGTAGTAGCGGGCGGATGACCCTCTTGTCACATTTCACTGATCATGGAATGAGTAAATACTATAGTTAATGGGAAACCTATAAGAACCCGGAATCTACCCCAAGATGAAATAAAAAAAAAAAAAAAAAAAAAAAAAATACATGGGCCTCGTCAAGTAAAAAAAGTCACTTCAAACATTCGCAAAATGCGCAGATTCAGATCCTGCTGCACATGCGCAAAGTATCATCCAGGCATTTGTTTTCCATTCATACATTCTGTAGTATCCAAAGATTCTACTGATTCTATTAGCGGACAGTGAATATCCTGCTCAAACTGCGCGGATGCGCACTGATCAGGACCTTCGCTGACCGCACATGCCCGAAGACACGTTTTCGCATGGCGCGGCCCAGTCATGTTTTCGTGAAATTATAATACGCTACGTGTAGTTTGAAATGTACAAAATACATAAATCAACAATCATGAGAAAATGAATAAACACGAAGAGTTATAAAAAGACAACGAAGCATGCCGTTTTTGGTTTGGGCGTGGGGGTGTGGGAACGGGGTCACTGATGTGTTCATATTTATTTATTTATTTTCCTTTTCTTTTCCATCATCTTATTAGTAGATTATACTTTATAAGCTTACTCAGACTGTCATGTTTGCCTGTCATTGTTATTTTTTTTTTCTCCATCTCTATCTTTAAAACTTTAAATGGCTTCAATTATCATAATTTTCTTATATATTTTGTCGTTTGTGTTTGTTTTTGCGTGTTACTTATGCTTTTTAAATTGTTTGTTTGACACTTACTTTATTAGTTAAGATAACCTGTATTGAAACATGTAGTTTGGAGTTGGGAATGTGTCCTTTGCCATTCAGTATTGACATTTGATCTAGAACAGGAGATGGACTAAATAAGCTGGCTTATGCTTCCGTTCTACTGTCCTTTTGACATCTCTCGGAAAGACGTTTTTCGCTTGGCGTTTTATTTTAGATGAAAATATTGTGTTGTGGTTGACCATACCTTATTTCTGTATTTTGTTCCCTAATATTTACACTAAAATTAAATTTACGACAAAACAAGAATTCCGCGGAAGGCGTCATCGCACCTGCCGGGGCAAAAGTCACAGGAGCCACAATCAGAATGTGATTAAATAAGTTAATTTCATTCTTAGCTTAGTTGGAAAATTGGGTTGATAAAAATGTAGACAAAGTGCCTAGCGGGGCACATATATTCCAGGCCAGTGTCATTCCCTCTAATGGCTATATCTTCAGCACTGACTTTTCATATTATACAGCCCAATGATAATGGAACTTCGACGTAAAATGTGTAAAAGTCACTGGAGCATGAAATATAGGTCAAGGTCAGGAGTCAAGATACCTGCTAATTCAGTACATCAAAGAGAAGCACTATGCAAGGTAGTAGGCCTTATAGTTGAGGAGTTATCAAACATCAACGTAAAATGTGTCAAATATAGGTCAAGGTCACCGGGTCAAGGTACCTGCCAAGCCAGTGCAATGGGGTAAAGCACTATGCAAGGTTTAGTGGTTGTAGGTCTTATATTTGAGGAGATACCGAACATCAACATAAAATGTGTCAAAGTCACTGGAGTGCAAAATATAGGTCAAGGCCACCAGGTCAAGGTACCTGCCTAGTCAGTACATCGAGAAGAAGCACTATATAAGATTTGGTGGTTGAAGGCCTTACAGTTGAGGACATATGGAAGGGCGAGGTAAAAGGTGTAAAAGTCAATGGAGCGCGAAATATAGGTCAAGGTCACCCAGTCAAGGTACCTGCGGAGTCCGTACATTGAGGAGAAGCAGTATACGAGGTTTGATGGTTGTAGGCCTTATAGTTGAGGAGATATTGAACGTCGACGTAAAATGTGTAAAAGGCACTGAAGCGCAAAATATAGGTCAAGCTCACCGGGTCTAGATACCTGCCAAGTCAGTAATCTAGGAGAGGCACTATGCAAGGTTTGGTGGCTTGAGGTCTTACACTTGAGGAGATCTGGAACGTTGACGTAAATAATGTCAAAGTCACTGCAGCCAAAATATAGGTCAAGGTCACCAGGTCAAGGTATATGAGGAATCAGTACACTGAGAAGAAGCACTTTGCAAGGTTTGATGGTTATAGGCCTTATAGTTGAGGAGATATCAAACGTCGACGCAAAATATGTCAAAGTCACTGGAGCGCAAAATATAGGTCAAGGTCACTGGGTCAAGGTACCTGCCGAGTCAGTACATCTAGGAGAAGCACTATGCAAGATTTGGTAGTTGCATGCCTTATAGTTGAGAAGATCCGGAACGTCAACGCAAATTATGTCAAAGTCAATAGAGCGCAAAATATAGGTCAATGTCACTGGGTCAATGTACCTGCCAAGTCTGGAGGTCAGGGAGATGTGTCATGCAAGATATGATGATGGTTGTAGAATTGTAGTTGATTAGAATACTAACTTTGACGTAAATGTCGAACTTCGACATAACAGAACTGTTAACAGACAGACGGACGAACGGACAGCAAATGGAAAAGCGGGCACCTATGTCGCAAAGTCAGGAGGTCAGGGAGATGTTTCATACAAGGTTTGATGGTTGTTTAGTCTTGTAGTTGATTAGAATACTAATTTTGACATAAATGTCGAACTTCGACATAACAGAACTGTTAACAGACGGACAGACAGACGGACAAACGGACAGACAAATGGAAAAACGGGCACCTATGTCGCAAAGTCTGGAGGTCAGGGAGATGTTTCATGCAAGGTTTGATGGTTGTTTAGTCTTGTAGTTGATTAGAATACTAACTTTGACATAAATGTCGAACTTCGACATAAATGTTGACAGACGGACGGACGAACGGACAGACGAATTGAAAAGCGGACGCCTATGTCCCAATGTCAGGTGGTCAGGGAGATGTTTCACGCAAGGTTTGATGGTTATTTAGTCTTGTTGTTGATTAGAACACTAACTTTGACATAAATGTCGAACTTCGACATAAATGTTGACAGAGGGACGGAAAATCAGACACCTATATCGCATCCTGCTACAAGCAGGTGCGATAAAAATAGTCTGACCTATGCAATTTCTATAGTAATTTGATTTTTTTTTTTTTGTATTATTATTTTTCTATGTGGAATTTAAATCATTGATGCTTTACAACAATATTGTAAAAATTTCAGAAAAAAACAAATGGGCAAGCGAAGCTTGTTGAAAATCTGCCTCAAAGTTACCTACCCTACAAATTTTTGCATAATTTGCATTCATTTTTACTATGTGGAAAAGTAAAAGTAATAGATTTTTTTAAACCAATGACTAGAATAAAACTTTTATGCAGTTGTTACGACAAAAAAAAACACAAAAAAAACGACCTTTTAAACGATGTCGAAAGTGCAGTAATTCTAATAAGTTTGTATATGACATTAAATTGGTGTATGAACAGAATTAATATATGTGTAACTCTTTCACTGCCACAGGCGATAATAATAGGCTTTTGCAAACAGCGTAGATCCAGATGAGACTACTCATCATGAGCCGTCTCACCAGGATCTATGCTATTTGACATTCAATCTTCCAACTTTACATATTAACTTCTGTCTAGTCGATAGTTTATAAAAAAAAAACACAAGGCAGACGACAAATGTAGTCTGAAATTTTGCGCCGAAAGAGTTAAACCAAACGACTGGGATACAAACATTCTACTATGGTTTATGAGCAACTGACTAAAATAGTGTAAACCATGGAGTAGAAATGAGCGACAACTATTGAAAACTGGTTTCAGATGCCTGTACAAATACTTAACACTTACCATGCTATGGGCAGATTCAGCAGAGGACAAGTTGGTGAGATTTTTTTTTTAATTTTCCTAGAAAATAGGATCTGACACATCATGCCAATTGTCCCCAAAGGAGACAATTTGCATGAGGTGTCAGATCTTATTTTCCAGGAAAAATAAGCCAGAACAATATTTCAAAATGTCGTCTGTAGAATTTTTTACCCAGTATGCAAAGTGTTAAAAACGTTTTTGTATTTGTTAACATTTATCGTTCTCTTGGCTTATTCTGTAACCTACAATGTTGTTATATCAAGTTTCAATGAAATCCAGACTCCGAGTTTCTTTTTTTATGTGTTCTTTGTTTCCAAGGACAACCTTTATACATTTATATCTCATATCGTATATTTATTTCAGGATGCAGCTACCATGCTGTTTTATAGTCATTGCGTCTTCAGTGATATTCTGCAGACTTCCTTCAATAATTGCATCCAAACTAAATATAACTGCACTGAATGAATCAGTATGGACGCAGTTGGCTGCTATAAAAGAGGATCTAGATATTCAACATTCGTATCCCTGTCCAGCCAAGTGTATCTGCAGGCATTTGCGGAATCCGAGTCGGGTACAAGTTTTATGCCAACCAAATTGGATAAACACGGACTTCACTCTTCTGAACCAAACCAGCTTTCTCAGTGAATTATACCTCATACGTGATTGTGAAATGAACAGAACTTCTAGTATGCTTTATGATGGAATATATGAGCCGTTACATGCATTTTTCAAAAATCGTGATGCGCGACTGTTATTTAATCTTTGTTTCAAGGTATGCATTTAGAGAACTAAACTCTCTGACAAATTTAATGATAGCTGGTGGACAAAACATCAATTTCGATAACGACTGCTTTCAGTTGCCAGAGTTATCGAACTTGCAAACGGTTACTTTGATAGAGAGTAACATATCATCTGTTCCTAGTTTGTGCAATCTCCACAAACTGCGGATTGTTAACTTGGCTAGAAATAATATAAACAGCTTCTCTGACAGTGGATTAATTTGCGAGAGACCTAGCCTTATTGAAATCATTTCTATTTCAGACAACTCTATCAAAGATCTTCCAATAAAGTTCAAAGAAATCACTATAGTAACTTAGAGCGATTATATGCTTCTAAAATCGAATCGATAACATTTCAGCAACAATATTTGAGACACTTACAACATTAGAACTAACTGACTTAACGGAAAATAATTTAGCTTCGTTTCCTAATGATTTTCTTGGAAACAATATAAGAATAGATATATTACAGTTATCTCATAACAGAGTTAGGTCTCTGCCTAAAGGAATTTGTTTGTTTGTTTGATTTGGGCTTAACGTCGCTTTCAACCTTTTTCAGTCATATCGCGACGGTGTCTGGATGTGGCAGGGAGCTCAATGCTCACTTTTAGAGTGCTGCCTCACTGAAATATCACGCCCCAGACACTTTGACATGATATTCCACCCAGTCACATTATACTGACACTGAGCTGACCAGTTCTAGCTCTACTTTCTTAATGCTGAGCGCCAAGCGAAAGAGCAGCTAGTACCATTTTTAAAGTCTTTGGTATGACCCGGCCGGGGATCGAACCCGCAACCTCCCGGTCACAGCCTAAAGGAATATTTTCTATGTTGGAAAACCTGTATACACTTAATTTGAACGCGATGGATTTGAACGATGGTATTTGGTATGAATTATGAAACTTAACTTGCCTTCAGAAGTTGTACATGAATGACAATGATATGCAATCACTAGACAAAATAACTTTACGCAGACAACACAATCTCAAGGTTTTTTAAATGTGTCTAAAAATAATATAGCTGAAATCCCGAATGGAACATTTGTATCTCAGAGTGATCCGTTGCTCTTGAATTTGTCAAGAAATAATATAATAATAATCGAAAAGGAGTCATTTGCAGGTCTGCAAAATTTAGAGACATTAGATTTGCAATCAAATCAAATAATGACCATGCATGAAAACGTTTTCATCCAGCTTGTAAACTTGAAGCACCTAAATATGTCATTTAACCATTTAACCATAAAACAACTTCCAGATTTTCCTGTTTCTTTGTTTGATCTGGACCTAAGTAACAATAATATTACAGTGCTTTTTGACACAGCCTTTTCTGGACTGAGTAATTTATTTCGGCTTAATCTTGAGTCCAATAATATGACTGTCATACAGACAAAAACCTTCGTCACTAACACAAACTTACAGGTTCTGCAACTGGCATATAATAAGCTGGACTTTTTATATCACCTCAGTTTCCCGAAAAATTCAAAGGTACAAAGGCTCGAGTTGCAAAATAATATTATAGATGTTCTCTGATTTTTTCCCATTCCTAACTTTTCTAGATTTGAGTCACAACGAATTGGAGTTTATATTCAACGGCCTTGGTACTGCTTTTCCTGAAAGATTCCAGGAAATTTCTCTAGCTTGGAATGATATTGAAATTATTGAAAACTTCACTTTCCAGCGACCAAATCTGAAATACATTGACCTTAGGATGAATAAACTAAGGTACCTACAACCCCAGGCCTTTGCCGTTTCGCGGAATGATATGAGGACGGTGTATTATCTTCTGTCTGGAAATCCCTTTTATTGTGACTGCCATCTAGCCTGGCTGAAACAAACTTTAATTTTACACAGCAACAAATCTTTTGAACAGTATGCCATTATTGACACATTAAAGTGTCAATCAGTATACCGTTATCATTCGGGGGTGCAAATTTGACCTTGCCGTAAAAGCTCAAAGGTCAACCTTAAGTCCCCGATGCTTTATACCAAGATTCAGCCTTGAAGCTTTCTTGGTTCTGGAGGAGAAAATAATAAAGTGTTTTTACCATAACTGGACATGGCAACCATCTTGTTCAATGGTACAGAACCATTTGAACAAATTGTCGATACCCTTTCGACAGAAGGCCCCATGTGAAATCTGGTGAAAATTGCCCAAGCGGTTTCAGAGAAGAAATTTAAAAGCTACACAATTTTATACATGTTTTTAGCCAAGAGGCAATAGCAGATAACTTCCAGGAGACAAAAGTTGTCACTAAAAAGTTGATAATAAATCATACATTGTAAGTTTCAGTTATTAGTTTTTTAATACATAGTAGTCTTTAATACATTTTGAGAAAACGGATAATTGCATTCGACGGGACCGCGAGAAAAAGACGGGACAAAAAAACGGACCAAAGTTTGATCGCCCTGAAACAGCCTTTGTCCTTCAAGGGATTTAATAAATTTTGGCAGGTATATTAGTGATAGAGTTCTTCAAAATGCATTTCAAGATTTTCAAATATTTCCCGTTATTAAGAAGTATTGCCAATTGAATAGGCCCATGTCTGCCAGAGAAAAAGAGACCAAATTTTCGCGCAAATGACTATGTCCTAAATTCTGCAATTATCGCCAAAACAGTGAATGATAAGCAGTTTTTATGGTATATGCTAACCAAAATCATTCCAGGGAATTCTCAAATCGAAAAAGTTTGATAGTTTGTGCATCAGTTTTCGAAATATTTGATCCACACTATAAAATAATGGTATATTTCACATAATGTTTGGCTGTTTGTTCGATAATTCAATCAAAATGGTTAAATATCACTTGATAACAGTTTAAGGAACTGGAAAACTGAAAATATCCAGTTATCTTCAATCAGAATGAAAAATATACAAAGAGTGGATCGAAATTTTGGATATTTACCCGCTACTGGACGTTGGCGGCAAAGTATTCCTTTGATGATTATTTTACCAGCAGACACAAAACGTTGAAATAACGTCGATTCAACGTTAAATCGACGTTTTTTTTCAACGTTGTGCCCTCTGGTTAAAGCCTCGGAAAATATATATCAAAGTGAAACGGAAGATATACTGATGAAATTTGTATTTTCATTGACTATCTTTACAACAAACATGAATAGAAAAATATGACTAACAAATAGGTACTTTAAACTATTTAAAAATAATAATAAAATAAAACTTAAAAGAGATACCATGAAGACGGCCTGCATTTCTATGAAGTCATTATGCAACTACATTTTTAAATTTTACCTTCTTGCATGAAACGCCTAAAAAACTTTTAAAAGAGCTAACGTGAAGAAATATAATAATAATAAAATAAAACTTAAAAGAGCTAACATGAAGACGGTCTGCATTTCTATGAAGTCATTATGCAACTACATTTTTAAATTTTACCTTCTTGCATGAAACGCCTAAAAAACTTTTAAAAGAGCTAACGTGAAGACGGTCTGCATTTCTATGAAGTCACAATGCAAAGACATTTTTAAATTTTATCTTCTAGGGAGACAACTTGTATAAAACGCCAAAGCATATTTTCTGGGAAAAAATAAAAAAAAGACAATATTTGAAAATGTCTGCTGAATTCTTTACCCAGAACGCTGAAGATTCAAAGTTGAATCGACATTGTTTCAATGTTATGTGTCTGCTGGGTAAATAATATTCAAAGCAATATTTCGCCGCCAACGTCCATAGAGTTGCGGATCCGATAACTACCTAAAATTGCGATCCACTCTTGGGATATTTTGCAATCTGACTGAAGGTAACTGGATACTTCTAGTTTTCCCAGTTCCCTTAAATTGTGGTCAAGTAACCAGTTAATCATTTTGATTGAATTATCGAACAAATGGCCAAACATTATGTGAATAATATATACCATTATTTTAACAGTGTGTTAGCGATTCTTGCAGAAATTTAGGACATGGTCATTTGAGTGAAAATTTAGTCCCGTCTTTTCTACGGCCGACTTGGGCTTATTCGATTGCATTATTTTCTTTATAATGGGAAATATTTGAAAATTTTGATATGCATTTTGAAGAAAACTATAACTAATATACCTGCTAAAAATTATTAAATCCCATGAAGGATACAGGTTTTTCCTGTGCGATGAAACTGGTCCCGTTTTTTTGGTCCCGTCTTTTTCCGAGCGGTCCCGTCGAATGAAACTACCCTGAGAATATGATTTTTTAATATTTTCCCCATACAAATACATGGAGCGCAATTTTAACCTTGCTGTTAAAAGGTCAAAGGTCAACCTTCCACTATCATTTGAATAAACTTGGTAGACCGTGAGCCCTCGATGCTATTTACCATGATTTAGCCTCAAAGCATCCTTGGTTCTGGAGAAGAAGAGTTTTAAGTGTTTTTACACTATATGGGCATGGCGGCCATCTTAATTCACTGACCGTGACCACGTACACGTTTTCAATCGCCTTTTAATAGGCTCCACATGAAGTTTGAAGAAAACTGACCAATGGTTTCAGAGGAGAGGCAGCTCAAAGATGGCGATGGACGACGGACGATGACAGATGGGTGACGGACGGCAAGTGGTCATTATAGTTCATCCTGAGCTTTGGCTCAACTGAGCTTTGGCTCAACTGAGCTAAAATATTGTTAATCAAATTTATCATATTTGTGTTCCATACAGAGTTTATACAAAAATATTCCGTTTTGTTAACCTGGCCCCTGATCACCATGGTTTGATTTTTGTTTAGTTAAGTGTCAATGTATATTGACTATTAGGGTAAGAGTGGGGAGCAGAAAGGGTGACATACCCTTTTATAAACTAAATATTCTGAAGGAAGGTACAATGTGAAAGATGCACTGTAAAAGATACAGTGGAACTTTGAATGCTAGAACACTGATAGTCCAAAAATCTTGATTGACCAGAACTCATTTTACACACATCTCCGCATAACTAGCTTAAGAATATGGGCTATGTCATATTAATTAAAAGAACCACAAAACCATAGAAGTGAAATTAATTTCAAAACAATCTATATTCAAAATAACATTTAAAAATACATTTTCTCACAGTACATTTACTGCCAAAACAGTAAAACAGTTTAACCCCTAAAGTGCAATCAAAAAACTACATCAGATAATAATAAGGGGCACTCTGATGTACTTTGAGATACACCTACCTCAACATATCGGATTTGCAGAATGGAGGAAAAAATAAATCCAACAACCACATTTCACAAATGAATATGCAATTCGACTCCTTAAGTTAAGAGATATATTATATATTGTGGAGAAGACGAAAGATTGCTCCTTAGGAGTAATCTCTCCTTTTTTCCACAATATGTTGTTACCTGTGTTAGATTTCCATGTTAAAACAGGGACCTGGTTTTCACTTCGAGATAAGCAGTTATTTGAGAAAAGCGAAGTCAAGATAACATGAGTCGACCTATTTTGAAACTTCTGTTGTAATTTTTGAGAAAATAAGACATTTTATGTTTATTCACACAATTCACATGAAATGTCACCTATTTCCCCTGAAAAAAAATCAAAATTTCATCTGCTGTAGTTGTGACTGATGCTTTAAGGATTAAGCATGCGAGGAAGTACTGAGCTGTGATATGAAAAAATCCACAAAGCCATAAGTAAACAATTAGCTCTTAAAGGGCTACGCAACATTTTAGCAGACGACATTCTAATTTTTTCTAGACAGACAATTCCCATGAAATGTCAAGCCTTATTATGTCTGAAAAAAAAAACCCACAAAAAATCAAAATGTTGCCTGCTGCAGATGTGATTAGCACTTTAATGGTTAAAGACATAAACCAGTCAGCATATCTGTGCCATTTGATCAGCATCTACTGTGTTCACCCTTAAAGAACCAAAAATAACTTTAGTAGACGAAAATAATTTCAACCCTTAAAGTGCCATACAAACTAGTAGCGGACAACATTCTCAAATATATTTGTATCACTTTTCAGAGAAAAAAAATGCTTGACATCATTCCATGTTGAGTTGCCTGCCTAGTAGATGTCTCATGAAATGTCATGCCTTATTTTCTCAGAAAAAAAAATTCAAAATTGTTGTTTGCTGCAGTTGTGGTTGGTGTTTTAAGGGTTAACTAAGACTGGATTTTAGAGTACAGAATCCAGAAACAGAACAGCAACAATACTGAACTAAAATCACTTATCTACGTATGGTTTTTATCTCTTTAACAAGAAAAACGCATAACGGCATTATGGACAGGTTTTTTTAAATAACTTGTCACTCTTGCATGTGAAACATCTAATGGTCCTCCTCCTCTTCATTCCTACCAAATATGAAAGCAATCCATTGAAGAATAAAGGTAACATATAACTTTGAAAAAAAAGGTTAACCAAAAGGTAAACCTCGGACGATGCCCGACGCCCGCCCGCCCGCCCGGACATCGCTATTTTAAAGGACGATTTTAAAAACCCGTCCAATTATAAAAATAAACCCGTCCAATTATAAATATTTTTATTTTTTTTTATAAGTTCACAAAATTAAATGACAAAGAGACCGCACATCACTGGGCTATTGTGTTTGTGTTAAAAACCCGACTGCACACCACTGGGCTATCGTGTTTGTGTTAAGGTTTTTCAGCCCAGTCAGCCCATTAGGATTATGTCAATTTACCTAATCACACTTTTTCACGGGCAGGCCCCTGGTTGATATAGATATTGTTCAGTTATGATTAACACTTATCAGGCTGTGGGCAGATTCTACTGATGACAAACTGATGACATTGTTTCTTATTTTTTCCTAGAAAATAGAATTTGGCACTTAATGCAAATTATCTCCTTTAAGAAAAATAAATTGGGTGAAATTTTTCTTATTATTTTTTTCCCAGAAAGCAGGATTTGACAGTTCATGCTCCACTGCCATTGGAGACCATTTGCACAAAATGTCAAATCCTTATTTTCTGGAAAAAAATAAGAAAAATATTTCAAAATGTCTGCTGGAAATTTTACTCAGGTGCTGTTAAAATCATTGAGTAGCTTTGTTCCATATCTTGGAAACTATCAGGACTGGAAAATGCTTATGCAGAAAGCTTTCAGAATTTGTCTGAAGAATTTACTCAGAGAGTAGGAAGGGTTAATGTTATCACAGTACATGCACATGGTACAGCATTTACCATTTAGCATGCTGGCTAAAATTTTCAACAGACACCAGTTTTAAAAACTATTCTTATTTTTCACAGACAATGGGCTCTGACATTTGTTTGCAAACTGTCTCCCGAGGAGACAATTTGCATGAAGTGTCAAAGCCTATTTTCTGGGAGAGATAGAAGAAAATATCATCGATTTGTCATCTGCTGAATTAGCACCGTGGATAGGGTTAAAGTGTCTCCATTAATACTCTGCTTAAAATAGGATAAAATATCCTTAAACTTTATTCACTTCATTCCAGATTTTTGCTAAGTTTTTTTTTTGCATTTACTTTACAAAATACTTGGTAGGATGGTAAACAGTATAATCCAGGAGCAGTCTGTAATCCAGGAGCAGTCTGATCTATGTCTTCACTGTTTACATATACCATTTTGTCAGAACATTTGTTCGTTTTCTCCCTTTCCATGGCACAAAATGAACCGCAAGGGCTAACTTGGCATTAAACAAGAGAATGAAACTTTGATATAAAAATGGACCAAACAACTCACACTCAATGACGGCATCTTCGTAAAATAACCAGAGGGTTGGGGCTTGACGATATGTCTTTGGCTTGGCCCGCCGTGGTTCAGCTATTGTTTTCATTTACTCTTGCATACAGCAGAATTAGCCACGAGTACTCGTCTTTCTTTGTTATAGTGATTAATTTGATTTTTATGTTTTCGCTCTAATGCATTGACTGAGTTGGGAGCCTTTATGTGAACCGATGTTTTATGTATTTCTGTATTAAGAGTAGCATCGGGACCCAGGGTGAAGTTGGCTAGCTGTAAAAGTACTTTAAACCCGACCCCACCCCACACCCCCGGTGGTTTACTCTACTGATCGTTCTAAGGCGGTGGTCCCGGTGTTAGTCTTACTCTTTGTTGCTTTGTGGTATTCTACGAGGCGATTTGTTTTATGTCTTTATATTTATGCGAACCGAATTTTTATGTATTTCTGTATTAAGAGTAGCATCGGGACCCAGGATGAAGTTGGCCGGCTGTAAAAGTGCTTTAAACCCCACGGTGGTTTACTCTACTGACCGTTCTAAGGCGGTGGTCCCGGTGTTAGTCTTACTCTTTGGTGCTTTGTGGTTTGTTCTGTGAGGCGATTTATTGTATGTCTTACCTTGTGCCATTTGTGTTTTTCAGTCCTTTTAGCATTGCGATTACCTCGCTTGGGGAAGACAGTGCTAATCTTAGTGCTTTTCGTACGTTTGATCGATTTGTGCTTGTTTGGATTTGTCTGTTTCCTCTTCCTCTTGGTGTCTGAGAAGGGCTGCGGTTTGTGATCGTGGCACTCCCTGGACTTTTCTCTTACCTTTTTTCACCTTGTGTCATTTTGTGCTTGTGTTTTTCAGTCCTTTTAGCATGGCGATTACCTTGCTTGATGAAGAGAGAGCTAATCTTAGTGCTTTTCGTACGTTTGTTCGATTTGTGCTTGTTTGGATTTGTCGGTTTCCTCTTCCTCTTGGTGTCTGGGAAGGGCTGCGGTTTGTGATTGTGGCACTCCCTAGACTTTTCTCTTACCTTTTCTTTTACGTATGTATATACATAGCTTGAGATAAGAGTGGGTATCATGATGTATTCAGACAATATTTTTTCTTATTTCTCCTAGAAAGCATATGTTGTGGGTACTCATGAGAAGCTTCTCAATGAGGGACTTCTAATGAGTACCTACAGTGTATGTTTTTATGGAGAAATCAGGAAAATGTCAGTACTTTTTGGTTAAAATGCTTCCTATCTGGAGCTTTGTACTTAATGTGTATATGCCTAGGAAAACCACACACACACACATGGACACACACACGTTTCATAGATTACCCAGAAACAAAATATTTGAGGCTACTAATTTCAGCTCTTTTATCTGTTGTACATACTGTAATTAAACATTAATCATCAGTGATTTCTGATAAAATGGACAAATTCAGTCTTTGTACAGCCACTTACAATCTCAATCACAAAGGCACTACACTCAAGGAGGGGAAGTCAAGGAAGACATGCTGGTCACAGAGCGGAGGGTACCCCTTCATATAAAGCATGGTGAAAAGGTGGGATGCTGAATTTAAATGTGACAAGGGGATTCTGGAATCCGTCTGAGAAGGTCAGTCACCATTGCCACACAAGAGATAGTTGCCAAGGTTCTTGCAGCATCATTGTAGACAGAAGAGTACAAATCATTACATTGCTGCAAGGTGTCAGCTTGTTGGGTCCCTATTCTCCTTGGACCTGATCAAAAATGGATTTAGCACAACTTGTCAAGGGAGAATAACAGCTTAACTTTCTCTGGAATATGTGACCACAGAACTGATGAAACCTGCTTCCATCATTTCCAATTAGAGATGAAGTCAGAGCTGTGGAAATGTTCTCTGCCTTCCAAGAAAGCTGAGACCATGATGTCTGCAGGAAAGGTGATGGCCTATATTTTATAGGAAGCAAAAGGAGTACTGCTGTTGGACTACCACCTAGAAAGGGCCACACTACCAACACGTTCTCCACTGAAGTGTGCTCTTGAATCAGAATGATGCTCTGGCACACATATCCACAGTATCCAACCATGGCTACTCGGTGAATTCCAGCTTGTTGAACACCACTCCCGATGAAGTTATAAATGATATGGACCACTTCATGAGGGCCCAAGATGAAGCCATCTACAGTGAAGGTATGCATCTGCTTCATAATCACTGGTCTAGATGTGTTAATGAAGGTGGGGACTGTATTATTATTTGTAAAATGATTGTTTCATTTTCTAAAAGTGACAGCTATCTTAGGTCACAAACTTATCAATCACCCTTTGTAAACCTGCAGCATTTTAGCTTTTACCATTCTATGGGCTAATTCAGCTGACAACTAATTGGGTGATAATTTTCTTCTTCTTTTTTCCAGAAAACAGGATTTGACAGTTCATGCAAATGGTCTCCATATTGCATAGAATGTCAAATCCTTTTTTTCTTGGAAAAATAAGAAAAATATTTCAAAATATCTGCTGGAAATTTTACCCAGGTGCTATTTAAAACGTTAAGTAGTTTTGTACTATACTTTGGAAACTGTCAGGACTGGAAAATGCTCATGCCGAATGCTTTCAGAATAAATAATAATAAATCCATTTGTTAATACACCATTCTAACCATTTGTTTCAGGAAAGATTCTTATGTTTGGTAAGGAAATATTTAAATAAGATTGAGAGAGTTACATTTCATTTATAGCTCAAATGTTTATCTGGTATAAAACTTTGCATTTACTATAAAGCAATAGTTTGTGGATACAGTTTTTGACACAGCTGTATATAAGCCATACTGATGCTTTTAATAAAATAAAAACAAAAAGAGGAATAAAATAAATTAACTGAATAAAAAACAGGCAATTTTCGATAAATAGAATTGCAAACCACCCTACTATGAATCTAGCTGAAGTCTTGAAATATGCATACACACAGTGGATATTTCTGAGGCTTCTTTGGCATTTCCAGGGTAAAAGATAGTTGTTCCACTAATCCTTAAAGCAATAATCATGACTGCAGTAGATGACAATTTTTTTCTTTATTTTCAGAGAAACGACTTGCTTAGCGCTTTAAGGATTAATTTAGGGAGACTGTGATAGTTTGAATTATAGGGATATGGGATATCTTGAAGCTAAGGGGTATGGGATATCACAACTGATTTTGGGATATTGAAAATTCCAATTTTGGGATATAGGATATTTTGAAGAATCTGTTTTATGAGATAGTGACATCCCCCAATAAAAGTCTTATTTTTGTAAGACAGGAACAACAATCTGACATAGAAGCAATTTTATAGGCTACATTTGACTGTCTTTTCATCCAGCAACTGCCTAGAGTGAATAACTGTTATCAATAGGATTAAAGATTTATTAATTATATTATTAAGTGTCGTGCTGTTAATCGTGATTATTAGGCAATAAGCAGAATCTGGACGAAATCTTATAATTATCATTTTCAGGAGACTGAAGAGCAACATGTGGCAGTCTGTTTTTTTTTTTTACCATTTAATAGAAATGTCTTTAATTCAATATCTCTAACAATATTAGAGATTTTCATACTAAAGATTAAAAAATAATTATAAAAGTAATAATAACTAATACAGTTAAAGATATGTATAATGGAAATAAGATCTCTTTAATCGAATCAGATATTTCTAATTCAATTAATGTATCATTAAGATAACCCTATTATGGACATCTTTATTACAGACATCTTTATTTATATAAAGACATCTATTTATGCACAAATAAAGATATCTTTAATTCAATTAAAGGTATCTTTATTATATTGATAAAACATTTATAAATACCCTAATTAAATTAAAGGTATGTCTACCAAAAATGGATATCTTTAATTCAATCAGTCACAGCTTTTAATTTAAGTACAGAAACTTCTATTAAATGGGTGAAACGCTTATCAGATGCCATACCTGCAATCTCAGAAAATGTGTAGCAATTATAATATCTGTATCATGTACATATGATTTCAGAATGAAAATATGTATATTTTTTAAATACTGTTTAAAAACCTATTCTATTCATTGCAGACTCCTAAAATCTTAACTAGATTCATAGCAGTATGATTATGATAGGCAATTCACCATACCAAACCAATTGCCAAAGAAACTAATATGACTATACAGTAAAAATATGAAAATTTGCATAAAAACTACTGTTTTAGGAACAATATATTCACATGAAAATATTTGTTCTATGTGCATTTTACAGCACAAATGAGCGGACAAAAAGAACTGAAACAAATGCCTATAATGGTGTATTAATAAACAAGATTTATTATTTATTCTGAAAGCGTTCTGCATGAGCACTTTCCAGTCCTGATATTTTCCAAGGTACGGAACAAAACTACTTAATGCTTTAAATAGCACCTGGGTAACATTTCCAGCAGACATTTCGAAATATTTTTCTTATTATTCCTAGACAAAAGGATTTGACATCTCATGCAAATGAGACCATTTGCATGAATAGTCAAATCCTGTTTTCTGGAAAAAAATAAGAAAAATATCAACCAATAAATTGTCTGTTGAATTAGCCCAGAGAGTGGTAAAGGCTAAAATGCTGCAGGTTTACAAAGGGTGACCTAAGTTTGGGGCCTAAAATAGCTGTCACATATAGAAAATCAATCATTTTACAAATAATAACAAAGTTCCCAATTTCATTAACACATCTAGACCAGTGATCATGAAGCAGCTACATACCTTCAATGAAGAAGACACCATCTTTGGCCCTCAGGAAGTAGCCCACATCATTTATAACTTCATCAGGGGTGAGTTAAACAAGCTGGAATTCACCTAGAAGCCATGCTTGGATAATGTGGATGTTTGTACCAGAGCATTGTTTTGATTCAAGAACATCCTTCAGTGGAGGCCCTGGTGGTAGTGTGACTCTTTCTAGGTAGTCCAACAGCAGTACTCCTTTAGCATCCTATGAAATATAGGCCATCACCTTGCTGCAGACATCATGGCCTCAGCTTACTTAAAAGGCAGAGAACCTTTCCACAGCTCTGACTTCATCTCTAGTTGGAAGTGAAGGAATCAGGTTTCATCAGTTCTGTGGCCACAAATTGCCAGAGAAAGCTAAGCTGTCATTCTCCCTTGACAAGTTGAACTGAATCCGTTTCTGATCAGGTCAAAGGAGAGTAGGGACCCAACAAGCTGACAGCTTGCAGCAATGTAATGATTTGTACTCTTCTGTCTACAATGATGCTTCAAGAACCTTGGCAACAGTCTCTTGTGTGACAAGGGTGACTGGCCTTCCCAGCCAGCTTCTAGAATCCCCTTGTCACATTTAAATTCAGCATCCAACCTTTTCACTAAGCTTTATATGAAGGGGTATCCTTTCCTGCTCTGACCAGGATGTCCTCCTTGACCTCCTCTCTTTGAGTGTTGAGCCATTGTGACTGAGATAGCAAATGACTGTACAATGACTGAAGTTGTCCATTTTATCAGAAATCCCTGATGATCAATATTTAATTACAGTATTTTAAACAGATAAAAAAATAAGTAGCTTCAAATATTCTGTCTCTGCGTAATCTATGAAAGTATTTTTGCCTTACAATTCAGCTTGTGTGTGTGTGTGTCCTTGTGTGTTTGTTTGTGTGTTTCCCATGCATATATGCACTAAGTACAAAGCTCCAGATAGGAAGCATTTTAACCGAAAAGTATTGATATTTTTTTTCTGATTTCTCCACAAAAACATCAACTGTAGGTACCTATTAAAAGCCCCTCACTGAGAAGCTTCTCATGAGTACCCACAACATATGCATTCTAGGAGAAATAAGAAAAAAATATCATCTGGATATATCTGGATACTCACTCTTATCTCAAGCTATGTATATATGTAAGTTGTCTGGTCCATTTTACACCAAAGTTTCATTCTCTTGTTGAATGACAAATTAGCCCTTGCAGTTCACTCTGTTCCATCTGCCAGAGAAAAGGAGAAGAGTGAAAAAATGTTCTGACAAAATGGCATATGTAAACTGTGAAGACACAGATTAGACTGCTCATGGATTACACTGTTTACCATCCTACCAAGTACTTTGTGAAGTAAATGCATAAAAAACATAAGCAAAAAATACACAACATATGTTTTGGTGGAGGAATAAGAAAAACATCTGTACATTTTGGCTGAAAAAAAATGCCTAATTTCGAGCTATGTTGAGATTTCCTTAATGCTTAGCATGCTTGGTAATCATTTCAGCAGATATTTTGAAATTTTTGTCTTTTTTTTTTCCCCGAGAAAACAGAATTTACAATTTCATGCATATTGTCAAATCTTTCGGAGGCAATTTACATGAAATATTTTATCTTATTTTTATGAAAAATAAGATAAATAACATCAATTTGTCGTCTGCTGAATTTGCCCATAGCACTTTTAAGTGTTAAGGTGTATAGATACTCCTGAAAAAATGCTGTCCTTATTTTTAAATGGAGACCAATTACCTCCCCAACATGTGAAACCTTCAAAACAACTGGAATCATTTCAAAGGAAAGAATTTGGTTAATCTGGGAGTACATTTTTCCTTTAAGAGTAACCTCCAATAAAAAAGGTAAATGTTTCCGTGCCAGAGTTATTTCACTTGGAGGCATATCCATTCCATAAAGAAACATCCTTGCACTAAATATTTGAACATCAAACTTCTCTTTAAATTTGAAGACCATTTCACTACAAAAGAGTAGACCCTGATCAGATGCCACATTCTGCAACATCAGATCTGAATCAATACTGTTTTTCTGTCCAGATACTTGGTGTAAATAAGATATGTTTCACTCGCAAAATATTAAAAATACCTAGGCTTTGACATGATAATAAGGGTATAGGCAAACAAGGAAGGTCTCAATCAGTCAGATTATCTGCAAAGCCTGACCATGGCCTCTACTACTTGCTGATATATCCATGTTATCCACTGATCCTTTGTGTAGTGTTCAAAGATCTTAAACAGACTGCATCAACAAAGAAGCTGATCTAAGGCCTTTACTGTCCACCTACCTCAGACCCCTTTTCTTATCATGTCACTCACTTCTCTGGGTACCATATTTATCCTAAATATTGGAACTCCTTACTACTCTGTACCATTTTTGTTGTTAACTTTTTACCATTCAATGGGCAGATTCAGCAAAGATAAATTAATAGTGCTTTTCTTGTTTCCAAGAATATAGGGCTAGATATTTGTCAAACCCCTTTTTTCCGGAAAAAATAAGAAAAAATATTTCAAAATACTGTGTACAGATTTTCCCCCATATTCTAAGTACTAAGTTTGAACAAATCTATTTACATCTGCTGATGCATCTAAAACTAATGGATGAGTAGTAAACAGTGTAGACCCTGATCAGATGCTGCATTCACTGATCAGACCTACACCGTTTTCTAAGGCCTGTCTGTCCCAAAATTTAGGGTAATTATGCTACTCTTTATCTGTCTCATTTCCACTCTCTGAGCTAATTCAGTAGATGACAAATTAATATCTTTCTTATTTTTCCCAGAAAAAAGATCTGACATTTTGGTCAAATTGTCTATGTTGGAGATAATAAATGTAAAATGCCAAATCCCGTTTCCTAGAAAAATAAGAAATATCTCAAATGTCGTCTGCTGGCCTTTTTGCCCAGAGTACCAAACAGTAACATCTATAAATAATGAAATCCATCTTGTATCAAATCTGAACTGGATCTATAGGAAGAGTTTTTCAAGAGGTTGATATCCTTGAACTGTCATCGAAAACAATGTAGCAAGGAGTAGAACTGGATCTGAAATAATACAGTACAGGACAGTGAAAAGCTACATACTAAATCACTTCTACGACAGAGACCAGCTGTTCAAAACATCTTTAGTTTAACCAAGTAGCACTTCATACAGACCTGAGGGATGTGCTCTTGGTTTCACATAGCTTCATATAGCAGGATGTTTTATTTCATTGTAATATTTTTCTTAATTCTTCATGAAAACATATCTTGTGTGCACTCATTACACAGGGCTAGATAAGAGTGGGTATCAGATCAATATTTTCTTATCTCTCCACAAAAACGTATGTTGTGGGTACTCATTAGAAGTGCCTCAACAAGGTGCTTCAAATGAGTATCCACAACATATGTCTTTATGGAAAAATAAGACAAAATACCAATACTTTTAGATTAAAAAAAAGCATCTTATCAAGAGCTATTCATTAGAAGTGCCTCAATGGGGCCCTTCTAATGTGTACACACAACATGTTTTCCTGGAGAAATTAACCCTTATCCTGCTGTTCACGACAACCTCTACCTTTGCAAAACATTGTAGATCCAGATCAGATGGCTTAAAAAAGCCATCTGATCAGGATCCACACTGTTTTTCATTTAGTTTGTGAATTTGAACAAAAATATTATATGATGTAATCTGATTGGCTGATGGTCAGAAATGGGTGTGGCTAATTAAATTATTCAGCAGGATAAGGGTTAAAAAATATCAATACATATTGGCTGAAAAAGGTGCCTTATCTGGAGCTATGTTAACACTTTACATGCTGAGTAAATTTTCAACAGATTTCCAGACAGAGTTGACAATTCATGCAACAAGAGCTCCGCCAAGTGGGGCATTATACGTCCGTGGCAAATAATAAGATGTAGCACATAAACTGGCTCCTGTATAATTCAGTGCTCCGGATATAAACTATATGTGGAATTATAAAAAAAAAAAAAATTAAAAATTTGATTGGGGCATAGCTCTGCTGATATTTGGTGAACTGTAACCTAAGGGTCCAAGCTGGCCCAGAAATTAAGGAGAAATGCATTCTGACTGATGACACACCACAGATGCATGGCTATATATTATAAGCTCATATGAGCCTTTGGCTGATTTGTTTTTCCTATACTTCAATATCAGACCATATAATAACAAAAAAAAAAAATAGACAACCCCCCCAAAAAAAAAATGAGAAATGTTTTTGTAAACCTTTAACTTGTTAAATACTGATTTTATTTTTGTTCTTCAAGGGAGCCAACTCAGTAGAATATTCAAAAAAAATCCTAAAAAGAATTATGTTTGAAGTTTTGATATTAGTCAAGCTTCTCAATTCTGTATCATTTAATAAATGTATTTATAAAGATTTAATAATGGCAACATTTCCTTGTAAATCTAATAAAAGAAGATGTTAAAAAAAACACAACAAAAAAACACATCAATATCTTGCCCATATGACCATAACTTTAGTTAACTAATTTTCAAAAAATATACCTATTATAAAATAAAATTTGCACACTATTACCTCTAAAAAATATGCTGCGAAAAATTTATAAAAACTTTCAAAGGGGCATAACTCTGCAAATATTTGGTGCACTGTAACCTTGAAATAATATGTGCTGCTCCAAATCATCTTGTAACTATTTATGAAGTTTCAGCTTGATCGGATGTAAACTGTAGGAGGATTTAACCGGAAACAAAAAATTAATTTTCAAAGGGATTAACTCTAATATTTGGTGGACTGTAACCTTGAAACAATATGCACTGCTCCACATCATGGTCTAACTACAATTCAAGTTTCAGCTTGATAGAATGTAAACTGTAGGAGGAGTTAGCTGGTCTAACTATACATGAAGTTTCAGTGCCTTATCTGGAGCTATGTTAACACTTTACATGCTGAGTAAATTTTCAACAGATTTGATTGGATGTAAACTGTAGGAGGATTTAGTAAGAAGTGTAAAAAATAATAGAAATTTTCAAAGGGTATAACTCTGCTAATATTTTGTGGACTGTAACCTTGAAACAATATGCACTGCTCCACATCATGGTCTAACTATAAATCAAGTTTCAGCTTGATCGGATGTAACTGTAGGAGGAGTTAGCCAGAAACAAAAAGTCTACTGAAATTTTCAGAGGGGCATAACTCTGCTAATATTTGGTGGACTGTAGCCTCGAAACAATATGCGCTGCTCCACATCATGGTCTAACTATACATGAAGTTTCAGCTTGATCGGATGTAAAATGTAGGAAGAGTTAACCGGAAATGAAAAGTTTACCGAAATTTTCTAAGGGGCATAACTCTGCAAACATTTAGTAGACTGTAACCCTGAAATAATATGCGCTGCGCCACATCATGGTCTAACTATATGCCAAGTTTCAGCTTGATCGGATGTAAACTGTAGGAGAAGTTAGCCAGAAACTAAACGGACGGACACCATACCCCGTAACATAATACGTCCCGTTTTTCATACAGGCATATCGAGGGTTGAGCGCAAGACTATTGTAACTCAAACATATTTTTGAAACCCTTGTTTAGGGGCAACTTGGACCCCTTTGTAAACAATGCAAATTTAGGTGCCATTGCTCATACGAGCAATGGCACCAAAATTTTCATTGTTTACAGAAAGAAATGTTGTAATCTTCATAATGCCTTCATGGTGAGGAGATTAGGTTTGGGGAAAAACAACCATCTGAGTTACGCTAGTCTTGCGCTCAACCCTCGATATGAAAACTGAAATGTCAAATCCTGTTTTCTTGGAAAAACAAAGAAAACTATCACCAGTTTGTCATCCGCTGAATTTGCCAACGGAGTAGTAAAGATTAAGTTAAGCATGCTGGGTAAAAATTTCAGCAGAATGATGACATTTTGAAACATTTTTTTTTTTCTCATTTTAAAATGTATAGCCTAGGACTTGAAATAACATGCTCATTGTTAGAAGGCAATCTGTATAAAAGTTAAATTAACCCTTCTCAAGATGAATAAATTAAGGTGCCATGCCCACTTCTATTTTCCAGCCAATCAGATTACTTGGTCCAGGTTTTTGATAGAAACAATGACAAATAATGCAGATCCAGATCAGTTGGCTTCTTCAGAAGCCAAATGATCCGGATTTACACTGTTTGCTAAGACAGGGCATATTGTGTTCAGCAAAAGAAGGGTTAATTTCATTTAATTCATGTTTAGTCACTTTCAACAATCTTTTACTCTCAATGTGGTCGCAGGGAGCTTGATGATCACTTTCAGATTGCTGCCTTACTGAAGTATCATGCCCCAGGAACATGGCATGATATTTCGCCCAGGCACCTTATACCGAAACCAGGTCTCTAGCTCTACTTTTTTAACACTGAGCACCAAGTGAAAGAGCAGCTAGTATCATTTTTAAAGTCTTTGGTATGACTCAACCTGGGAAGAAACCCACAACCTCCCAAACACAAAGTGGGCACTCTACCAGGTGAGCCACTTTGTCAGTGCATTGTCAGTTGGCTGGTTGGCATTGTCATTTGGTTGGTTGGTTGATTTGGAGTTTAAGTGCCCAGTCAACATTGTTATGGTGATGTTAAGCCAATCAGTTTACCAAACCACACTTTTCCTGTGCAGGCTTAGTCCTCTAAGCAGATGACCAGTACTTGTACACATTCTTTTGGCAAAAACTGACAACTTTCCTCCTAGTTTAAGCAGAAGTGAGAGAATGACTATAGAAAATATTTCATAATCAATCTCTATAAAAGAATGTTACCGCACCCAGTGGGAATCAAACAGGTGATATCAGGATCACCTGTCAGATGCATATCTGACTGAGCTACCGAAGCCTTTATAAATTATATAGAAGTGAAAACACAAAGCGTCTGGTACAACGTCAATTAAACCCTTTTTCTGGTAGACTTTATGTACAATATGAACCCTACTTATAGGGTAATTGGTTGCTTTGGAGTTTAACGTCCCAGTCAACACTATTAAGGTCATGTAGAGCTGGTCAGTTTACCTAACCACACTTTCCTGGGCAAGCAGTCTTCTGAGCGATTAACCATTACTTGTGTACATTCTTTTGCCAGAAACTAACAACTGCCTTTCTTGAATCATTTGAAGGGAAAGAATGACTAGAAAACAGTTCATGATTAATATCCATGAGAAAATGCTGCTGGACCTAGCAGCATGCAGCATCTGATCAAGGTCTACACTGTACTTGTTGAAATTTTAGAATAAATGTTGTAAAAAATTAAGATATCCTAATATATACAGTAAATACAGTATGGTAAATGTCCTTAAAAATTCATATACTAAAGTTGTTGACAAAATGGCATACGCAAACAGTGCAGACCTAGATCAGGGTCTATACTATTTGCTATACCGCTAAGTATTTTAATAAACAACTGCATAAAAAAGCAAAAGTTTAGGCAAAAAAAGTATGGAATAAAGTGTTCGAAATTTTAGGATTTTACTGTACTTGTCTGCTGAATCGCCCAGCTGCCAGTATACTGGGAAAAAATTACAGCATACAACATTCTGAAATATTTTTCTTATTTTTTTCCTAGAAAATAGGTTTTGACACTTCATGCTAATCTTCATACAAGAGGCCCATGGGCCACGGGTCGCTCACCTGAGTGACATAGCCACTGCAGATATGCAGATGTTATGCAACATTTTTCCAATCCTGTCATCGCAACTAATGAAAAGATCATCATTTAAGCAGTTCTTTATTTTGAAGAAGAAGATATATGGCATGCCAGTCAATTGAGGGTGATCATTTGAACAAACTCTAAATGGCAGCCAGCTTGGATTTACGATCACACGATTTTAGCTATTTTTTATCTACAAGTCACCCCAATGCTTCCTACCAAGTTTCGAGTCAACTGGCCTTTCAGTTCAGGAGAAGAGGCAAAAAATTGATTTTCAAGATAGCTGCCATGGCGGCCATCTTGGATATCCGATTGGCACAATTTTAGCTATTTTTGATCTACAAGTCACCCCGATGCTTCCTACCAAGTTTGGAGTCAACTGGCCTTTCGGTTCAGGAGAAGAAGCGAAAAATAGATTTTCAAGATGGCTGCCATGGGGGCCATCTTGGATTTCTGATAGGCAGGATTTTAGCTATTTTTGATCTATAAGTCACTCCAATGCCTCCTACCAAGTTTGGGGTCAATTGGCTTTTGGGTTTAGGAGTAAAAGCGAAAAATAGATTTTCAAGATGGCGGCCATGGCAGCCATCTTGGATTTCCGATCGGCACAGTTTTAGCTATTTATGATCTACAAGTCATCCTGATGCTTCCTAGCAAGTTTGGAGTCAACTGGCCTTTCGGTTCAGGAGAAGAAGCAAAAAATAGATTTTCAAGATGGCCACCATGGCGGCCATCTTGGATTTCCGATCGGCAAGATTTTAGCTACTTTTGATCTACAAGTCACCCTGATGCTTCCTAGCAAGTTTGGAGTCAATTGGCCTTTCGGTTCAGGAGAAGAAGCGAAAAATAGATTTTCAAGATGGCGGCCATGGCAGCCATCTTGGATTTCCGATCGGCACGATTTTAGCTATTTTTGATCTACAAGTCACCCTGATGCTTCCTAGCAAGTTTGGAGTCAACTGGCCTTTCGGTTCAGGAGAAGCGAAAAATAGATTTTCAAGATGGCGGCCATGGCGGCCATCTTGGATTTCCGATCAGCACGATTTTAGCTATTTTTGATCTACAAGTCACCCTGATGGTTCCTAGCAGGTTTGGAGTCAATTGGCCTTTCGGTTCAGGAGGAGAAGCGAAAAATAGATTTTCAAGATGGGGGCCATGGCAGCCATCTTGGATTTCTGATGGGAATGATTTTAGCTATTTTTTATCTACAAGTCACCCCGATGCTTCCTACCAAGTATCAAGTCAATTGGCCCAGGGGTGTAGGAGGAGTAGGCTTTTAAAGCAATTGTTGATGCCGCATGACGGACGACGCACAACGGACAACGGACGACGGACATTGACTGACCACAACAGCTCACCATGAGCACTTCGTGCTCAGGTGAGCTAAAAATGACAAAGCATATTTGCTAAGAAAAATATGAAAAGTATAATGAATTTGTCATCTGCTAAAGCAGCCCAGAGAGTAAAAGTTAAATACATTGATAGTTTTGACAAAATATAACATTCTTAAGTGAAATTATTTATTGAATGAGTTGGCTTAATCTTATTAAATGTTAAAGAATCAGTCAAAACAGCAACAATGTTCTGTGATATTATTTTAGAGAAAATGAGATGTGTGAGTTGTCAGTTTCATATTTGACGTACGTTTTGTCACTATTTATTTCTCATCTCTCCTTCTTTTGGTGCCTCAGGAAGGCTGTGCTTTGTGATTGTAACAGTTCCTGGGTATCCTCACGTTTTTGACATTTCAAGTGAATTGCTTGCTAGCAGGTAGATAGTTCACATGGAATGTCAAGCAGTATTTTCTCAAAAATCAAACAGAACTTGAATACTAGAGAATGTCTGAATTGTCATCTGCTACCATTCTGGGCCCAGTTGTTCGAAGCGTCGTTAGCTTAACGAGCTCGTTAAGGGTCATTTCATTAAATATTTTAGCAGATTCAATATACAATATTCTGATATTTTTTGCTGGAAAAATGTGAGTAGGTTTTGCACTGCAAAAGCTACTCACATTTTTTCAGCAAAAAATTTCAGCATATTTGCATATCACTTGATGTAAATTTTAATTAAACCGTTAACTAACGACATCGTTAGTTTTGAACAGTATGATGCTTTAACTGTTACCATTCACTAGTCTAATTCATTAGAAGACAAACTGAGCCAGTGTACGATAAAACCTACAAGATTTGTGCTACCAGTGAAGACTCAGATCAGCTTACACATCAGAGAGTCTGATCAAGAGTCTTCCTTGATCACATGTGCCTTCTACAGCCTAGGGGCTATTCAAAGAAGGGATGCACAAGAACCCTTGTCATACTGGGTGAATGTAGAGGCTGACAAGATCAAATGGTACCATGCACATATCTTAGGAGCCAAGTCAGAAAATCATCTCAATACCATATGCAATCAGCAAAGTGGTCTAATTGGTCTAGTTGGTTTGGAGTTTAATGGCACTATTAACACCATTAAGGTCATGTTATGGGTACTCATCATAAAAGATGTAAAATTTTAATATGAAAATTCTAAGTCTATGACCTTGACTTTGACATGACCTAGGGCGGTGGGGATGGTACTTTGCAAAATTTTGGACCAATATGTATAATCAAAGATGAATCAAATCAGTGATGAGGTTGGGAAAAAATGAGGACTTGAAAACTTTAATGAAAACTTTAACATTTGTGGACACCAACGCCAACACCGCCGCTGCTGCCGACAGTAGTATAACAGCTCTCTGTGAATGTTGTTCAGGCTAGCTAAAAAGGCAGGGCATATCCTGGCTCAGCAGGACCAGGATTAAGAATAACCCCCGTTTTTTGGGAAAGATTTCAAAAACATGTACTAGGGAGGCAACTTTGTCTCTGCATAGATATCTTCCTTTGTAAAATGATAGCTTAATCTTTCAGGGGTATTCATACCAAGTTTGGTGAAAATACGTTGATGTTTACTCAAGTTATCATCCGGAAACAAAAAACGGATGGACGGACGGACGTACGACTGATGGAGGGACAGACACACGGATGTCCAACATGAAACCATAATACCCCGCCACTATCGTGTGGCGGGGTATAAAAATGTAAGTAAGGCTACTCACATTTTTCCAGCAAAAATACCTATGAATTAGATATTGTATTTACTAGAACAGCTAGCACTTTGACCACTAACATGCTTATTAAGCTAACAATGCTTTGAACAAATGGGCCCTGGTGTATTCTGAAATGCAGTCAAAACAGGACAACACATCAGTTTGATCTTCGAGATGAGCTGCTTGTTCTTGACTTTCCATATTGTCTTCAGTATTGCCACAGCCTCAGATGTCTCAGTAACCCTGATGAGAACCTGCGGTGTGCATCCTATGTTTTTGAAAAACTTAACTGTTTCCAGCCAAATATCAATTACTCAGGGCCCAGTTGTTCAAAGCTAACGACGACGTTAGTTAACGATTCGTTAAAATTTAAATCGAGTAGTACGCAAATATGCTGAAATTTTTTGCTGAAAAAATGTGAGTAGCTTTTGCAGTGCAAAAGCTACTCACATTTTTTCAGCAAAAAATATCAGAATATTGTATATTGAATCCACTAAAACAGTTAACGAAATGACCCTCAACGAGCTTGTTAAGCTAACGACGCTTTGAACAACTGGGCCCAGATCTCAAGATTAGTTTGATTTGTAGTTTTCTGGCCCAGTCAACACTGCTAAGACTACGTTGAGCCAGTCAGTTAACCTACTCACACTTTTCCAGGGAATAGTTAGTCCTCTGAACAGTTAAGCATCGTAGGTTTTTGAAAAACTCTGTGCACATACTTTTGCCAGTAATTGACAACTGCCCTTCTTGAATCAGCAGAAAGGGCAGAATGACCCAAAAAAATCATTTTATGATCAATCTCCATGAAAGTTATGTGGCTGAGCTGGGATTTGAAATTATTTTGTTTGTTTGTTTGCGTTGAGATTTTACGGCCCAGTCCACCCAATGGGGTCATGTCGAGTACCATCAGTTTACCTAACTACACTTTTGTTTGTTTGTGTTGAGGGGCTATGGCCCAGTCAACCCAATGGGGTCATGTTGAGTGCGTTCAGTTTACCTAGCCACACGTTTACTGGGCAGGCTTAGTCCTCTAAGCTGTTAACCAGTATTGTGCACATTCTTTCGCTAGAAACTGACAATTGCCCTTCTTGAATCAGCAATCTTGAATGGAGAGAATGACCATAGAAAATATTTCACGATCAATCTCTACGAAAGGATGTTGCCCACCTCGGCAGGCCTTGAACCGGTGACCTCCTGGTCTCCAGTCAGAAGCACATCCAACTGAGCCATCGAGGCCGGCCCACTTTGAAATAGATCACGAAAACATGCCTATATAATTTTGACCATGTTAAACCCCACTTTTATATAGAAAACTGGAGTTTACAGGGGTATACATTATTTTTCTTATTTCTGCTCAAAAACATAGATTGTGGGTATTCGTTAGAACTGCCTCGCTGAGGCAGTTCTAACGAGTACCCACAATCTATGTTTTGAGCAGAAATATGAAAAATACAAGGGTTTTTTTACCTGAAAAATTTCGGTTTTTCGAGGTGAAATTTTCTATATATTTGAATAGGTGTGTTTGCGTAATGGTAACCCCTGGATTTGCAGTTAGATGTGCTACCAGCTGTGCTTAGAGGCACTGCACCAAGTGGTTAAGGAGTCCATATAAACTGACACAAGCAGACAGATGGAAGATACTGGACAACTGGGCTCAGTTGTTCAACTAACTATTGATGTCATTAGTTAATGTATCCATAAAACTTCAATCATTAGATCCACTAACATTTTTGCTGAAAAAATGTGAGCAACTTTTGCTTTGCAAAAGCCACTCACGTTTTTTTATTTTTTCAGCAAAAATATCTGTGGATTAGATATTATACTTACAAGAACAGTTAATATTTTGACCATTAACAAGCTTGTTAAGCTAACAATGCTTTGAACAACTGGGCCCTGATCATTAGATACATGTAGCTCATTTTGAATACGATGTGCTCTGGTAAGCTTAAAGATGCAAAGCTCCAGATTAGACACTTTCTTCAACTGAATTTTCAGTTAAAATGTAATTTCATCACGAAAACATGCCTATATAATTTTGACCCCCTTAAACCCCACTTTTATATAGTAAAACTGGGGTTTACAGGGGTATACATTGTTTTTCTTATTTCAGTTAAAAACATAGATTGTGGGTACTCATTAGAACTGCCTCACTGAGGCAGTTCTAACGAGTACCCACAATCTATGTTTTTGAGCAGAAGTATGAAAAATATCAGAATTTTTTATCAGAAAATTTTCAGTTTTTGGGGGTGGAATTTTCTATTTATTTGAATAGGTGTGTTTTCGTAATGTGTGGGTACTCATCAGAAACACCTCAGTATGGTGTTCTAAAGAAAATACACAATATATATTTTCATGGAGAAATCAGAAAATGTATTATGTAGCCTCCCCACTAATCTGAGCTATGAAGGTGTTTCCCAGGAACAAAAAAAGCCAACAAATCATATTACATACCTCTGTTATGTACTGTCTCATATTTTTTTCTTATTGCTTCTCTTCTCTTTAATTTTCCACTGCTTCTTATTTGATGAATCTATTTTTGAAACTACACTGCCTACAATGGTACTCTTCAAGACACAATGGTACTCTGCATGATAAACAAATTTTGCTGGACTCAATCTTGAGGACTGGCTTTTTGTTTGCATCACGAAAACATGCCTATATAATTTTGACCCCTTAAACCCCACTTTTATATAGTAAAACTGGGGTTTACAGGGATATACATAATTTTTCTTATTTCTGCTAAAAAACATAGATTGTGGGTACTCGTTAGAACCGCCTTGGTGAGGCGGTTCTAACGAGTACCCACAATCTATGTTTTGAGCAGAAATATGAAAATTATTAGAATTTTTCATCTGTAAATTTTCATTTTTTGGTGGTAAAAATTTCAGTATATTTGAATAGGCATGTTTTCGTAATGACTGTCATCCACATTGTTGTGTTTGAAGCTAACTTGGCTGGTGGATCTGCAGGCACCTTCTGATCACTGTATCCTTTCATCATATTCCTTGTTGAGGACAGTCTTTTAAGAAGAAGAAATATAAATTGATGAAATTGGTGAATGATTTACTTAAATCTTTAATACTGAGCATGCTGGGTAAAATTCAGCAGACATTTTAAAATAGGGGTATTTCATGTAAGAAACAATTTGCATGGAATGTCAAACCCTATTTCCAGAGAAAAAGAAGAAAAATATCAACTTGTCATCTGCTGAATATCCTACCAGCCATAAATTCACTATAACAATCTGTGATATTTGAAAAATTTGAGTGAGATTTCAAAAACAATCTGTAAATTTTTTCTATGCACCATATTTCACTGACTTAAGGGGTGATAATGTAAGGCTCTGTGCAAGATCCATATATTCATGAGCTGAATTCTGCCTCTAAAGAAATTCAAACTCATGATCCGAAGTCAGAGGGGCTAAAAGTTGGGCCATGCAGACACTTTTATTACTCAAATTAAAACAATTCTGTTATGTTTTCAAGAATAACAGTACTAATACTCTGGTTTTGATTTGATCTGGATTTTTTATGGCTTAGTAAACTCTGTTAATTTCATGTCCATCTAGTTAGTTAACTTACACTTTTCCTGCGCAGGTTTAGTATTCTAAGAGGTAAACCAGTACTTTGTGCATATACTTTTGTGCCAGTAACTAATGGCCACCCTTCTTGAATCAGCAGGAGGGTAGAATGATTGTAGAAATTTCATGACCAATTAAAAATAATTTCAGGTGGCTGAGCTGTGAATCTCAATTGCGAGCCTTGGATCTGTAGTCAGACATGCTACCGACACACTCTAGAGCATGACTGCGATAGAGAAGTACAAACAGATTTTGATTGATTGTGTTGGGGTTTAACGACACGTCAACCCTTGAGGGTCATTTTGTGTCGTCTCCCAGAGAAAGGGAGAAAAGAGATAGAAGAGAGAGTAGAGGAGATGAAAGAGAGGGACAGGGAAGAAAGAGGAACAGGAATGAAAGTGAAGAAACAGAAGAAATAAAAACATTCCCCCTCTACCCTTACCCACTACAAGGATAGCAGGCCTTGCCCAACTGTAAGCCAGTATCAGTTGGACGCCCCAGTGATGTAAGATACACAGCACCTTCGCACCACCCGACCACCCCAAGAAGTACAAACAGAATAAAACAGCATTCACTTGATATGAAAAAAGTCTGTCACCCAGGAGTGTGACAAATTCAGAAAGATTTTATCTTTGAAATTTGTTTTTTACCAAATTACACATGGCAGACTTTTCATATCAGCCAAACACAGTTGATTATTCTCTACACGATGGCATACGCATCTGAATCTAAATTTATTGTTGTGACACTTCTACTGACAGTAATTCACCATAAAACTAGAAACCTGCAAATACTTTATATAACACTTTTAGTCATTTTCAAACCAATGCCCATTTTTATATGACACGCTCGATAACATTTTTAACTTGGCCATCCTTGGAAACCCAGGGTTCAGACATTCCGAAGACTATGCTTAGACCTCTGTGTACTAATAGGCAACTTTTTGTTGTTCTGAATTGAGTCATTAGTTAGACAATAAGATGGTGTCATATGTTTACTTTGGTGCATGGACAATTCGGCTGGCAGACAGACGATTTTACTCGTATGATTTTGCATCAGATATTTTGGGGTACAGACAATTACCCACCCAGACAATTAACCACCGGAGAATTACCCATCCGGACATTTACCCACCTGCACAATGACCCACACAGACAATTACCCACATTTTCCTTTTTTTCATGTTTTGATGATAATATAAATTTGTGGTAAATTGATAAGATGTATTAAATCTTTAATGTTTTCAATTTCTTTTTTTTATATCTGCTGTAATACTGTAGACATATTTTGTATACCACAAATTAACAGTCTTTGGTATAAATGATCTTTAAAAGTTTTTAGAAGTCTTTTGCTGAAAACTCCAGTCATCTTGGTGAACAAGTTTTCAAAGTTTGACAGAAATGTATTTCTGATTCGCAAAGAAATAAAGATTTGAATTTAGCCATTAAGCCATGGAGACAATATTTTGTAGTCTGCTGTCAGTAACATGTTTTGAAAATTTTGAAATAAAAGGTGAAATTGCTCATAATGGGTAATTTCACCTTTTGTTGGAATATTATTAACTAAATTACTGTAAAAAAAAACTAGAGCTGTCAGAGAATCTGACTATAGCCCCGCTGCAGCTCTACTGGAGGAGAAAAAGTGTTGAAATATATTGAATCCATCCTTACCAAGTAACACCACTATAGAACATGGTAACATGGCATCCTAAAACCTATCAAGGGATTTTAATCCTTGAGTTATGGGCCCTTGGCCCTTATTCCTGAATACATGATATATCAACCCACTGTCCATGCATGTACCATTTTTTCAAAACCCCCAAGTGTGGTACAAGTTCCATCGAAGTAGCATCACAAACATAAAAGTTATTGAGCAAAATGCATTTTGATTTTTGAAAACCTACTAAGGGACATAACTCCAAGAGTTATGGACCCTTGGCCCCTATTCTGGTACACATGATACATCCAGTCATTGTCCATGTTGATATGAGCTTTCAGCTTTTTAGCTTTCATAGTTCTTTAGAAATCTGTTGCAAAACTTTTCAAGAATGGCAAAATTTGAAAAACCTATAAAGGGACATAACTCCAAGAGTTATGGGCCCTTGGCCAATATTCTGCCACTAGAGACCAAGTGTGATATAAGTTTCACTGAAATAGGACCACAAACATAAGTTATTGAAAACCTACAAAGGGACATAACTCCATGAGTTATAGACCCTTGGCCCCTATTTTGGTATACACAATACATCCAATTATTGTCCATGTTTATACAAACTTTCAGCTTTTTAGCTTTGATACGTAGTTCCTGAGAAATCTGTTAAGAAAATTTTCAAGAATGGCAAAATTTGAAAACCAATGAAGGGACATAACTGCAAGTTATAGACCCTGGGACACCATTCTGCCTCTACACCTCACTTACCTTAGAGACCAAGTGTGGTATAAGTTTCATCGGAATAGGACCACAAACATAAAAGTTATTGGACAAAATGCATTTTTAATTTTTTGAAAACCTACCAAGGGACATAACTCCAAGAGATATTAACCCTTGGCCCTTATTCCAGTACACACTATACATCCAGTCATTGTCCATGTTTATATGAACTCTCAGCTTTCTAGCTTTCATAGTTCCTGAGAAATCTGTCACAAAAATTTTCAAGGCTGGCAAACTTTGAAAACCTATGAAAATACATAACTGCAAGAGTTATGGGCCCTTGGCAACCATTCTCACCTTCCTTATCTCAGAGAGCAAGTGTGGTATTAGTTTCATTGAAGTAGGACCACAAACACACAAAAACTAGATAAAGTGCCCAGTGGGGCACATATACCCCCTAGCGCTACCGCCACTTTTTAAAGAGCACAAAGTATATAGCTTTGACTCTGGAGATGGCAGTTGTATGCTATATGTTATAACATTGAAAAAATTCAATCACACATAATATGAAGCTCTTGACCTCAAAGGTCAGGCACAGGTGCAGGGATTGAGCTAAATAAAACTTTAGCCCTATAACTATCACCATATACCAGTGCAATCAGTCTTTATAATATAAGCAAAAATGACATTTGTATGAAACGTCTGTGACCTTGACTTAAAAGCCATGCCCCAGCTTGGGGATGGTGCTGAGAAAAACTTCAGACCTATATATACCATCAAGCTTAATATTAATGAAACCAACAAAAGGGTCTTCATGATATTGCTATATAAACTTAGATGCAATTTTTTTTTTACTTTTATATGAAATTTCTAAGTCTGACCTTGACCTCAAGGTCATACCCCAGGATAAGGATGATGCTGAGTAAAACTCTAGACCTATATCTACCAACATGTAAAATATAAATGAAATTCCTCAAAGGGTCTTGATGGTTAAGCTATATAAACATAAACACAAACATTTTGACTTATTTATGAAAATTCTAAGTCCGTGACCTTGACCCCCAACGTTATTCCCCGGGATAGGGTTGGTGCTGATAAAAACTTAAGCCCTATATCTACCATCAGGCCAAACATGAATTAAATCCATCAAAGGCTCTTCATAATATAAGGTCTTATAAACTTTAACGTAAAAACTTTGACCCTAAGACAAAAATAAAGTATGAACGAATAATGCTTCAACGGATGGATGGACAAACAGATTCCTTGCTGATAGCTATATCCACTCAACCTTTCAATTAGGGGATAATAAAATTTAACAAAAGGTCTTGAGGACATGGCTATATAAACTTAAAAGCAAAAACTTTTACTTTTAAATAAAACTTCTAAGTTCGTGACCTTGACCTCGGTCACACCCGGGATGGGGATCATGCGGAGTAAGACTCTAGGCTGATATATAGCAACATGTCAAATATAAATGAAATTCCACAAAGGTCTTGATGATACAGCTATATAAACTTAAACACAAAAATTTTGACATTTTTATGAAAATTGGAAGTCCGTGACCTTGACCCAAAGGTCACCCCCGGGGTGGGGATGCTGCCAATAAAAACTTTAGAGCTATATCTACCATCATGCCAAATATGAATGAAATCCATCAGAGGGTCTTCAAAATTTGAGGTCTTATAAACTTTAACGTAAAAACTGACCCTAAGACAAAAATAAAGTATGAACGAATAATGCTTCAACGGATGAACGGACAGACCAACAGATTCCTTGCTGATAGCTATATCTGCTGGACCTTTCAATTAGGGAATACTGAAATTTAACAAAAGGTCTTGATGATATGGCTATATAAACTTAAACTCAAAATTTTTTTACTTTTATATGAAAATTCTAAGTTCATGACCTTGATCTCGGTCAAACCCTGAGTGGGGATCATGCAGAGTAAGACTCTAGGCCAATATCTAGCAATATGTCAAATATAAATGAAATTCCTAAAGGGTCTTGATGATATAGCTATATAAACTTAAACACAAAAAACTTTGACTTTTTTATGAAAATTCTAAGTCCATGACCTTGACTCCAAGGTCACCCCCGGGGTGGGGATGGTGCTGATAAAAACTTTAGACCTATATCTACCATCATGCCAAATATGAATGAAATCCATCAAAGGGTCTTCAGAATATGAGGTCTTATAAACTTTAACGCAAAAACTTTGACCCTGACTTTTTTATGAAAATTTGAAGTCCGTGACCTTGACCCCAAGGTCACCCCCGGGATGGGGATGGTGCTGATAAAAACTTTACCCAAAACTTTAGACCTATATCTATCATCATGCTAAACATGAATGAAATCCATCAAAGGGTCTTCAAAATATGAGGTCTTATAAACTTTAACGCAAAAACTTTGACCCTGTGACGGAAAGACGAACGAACGGATGCACGGAAAAGCGAAAACTATATACCCTCACATACTTCATATGTCGGGGGAATAAAAAGTTATTACTGTAAATGTCCTAAAAATTCAAACACTAAAGCGTCTGACAAAATGACATATGCAAACAGTGTGGACCCTGATCAGGAGCAGTCTGATCAGGGTCTACACGGTTTGCCATTCCACTAAATATTTAAAGAAACTGCTGCATAAAAAGCAATAATTAAGCCAAAAGAGTATGGAATAAAGTGTTCGAAATTTTAGTAAATTTACCGTAAGCAAAATGCATTTTGAATTTTGAAAACCTATCAAGGGACATAACTCCCAAGAGTTATGGGCCCTTGGCCACCATTCTGCTACTATACCTTCCTTCCCGTACCTCTAATTTACAAAAACTACGAGCAGTTCTCTTCGTAAATGAGTTGATTCTTCTGTATTTTTGCGTAATTTTGCCCAGAGATTGCATATATTCTTGTAGTTTGTTAGGAAGGTTTGCGGAAATCAGCGTATTTATGAACAAATTTCTGTACACACGTAAAAATATATTTGTAGCTGTCTATGAACAAACGGAGCAATCGCTGCACTCTGAAAAGATTGCTTCCTAAAACTGTGGACTTAACATTTTTCAGTGCCAAATAAGTCATAGAATATATACTTTAACTTCGTATATGTATGATTACTGGACTTAAAAATTGTTTAGACCAAATAAGAACATAGAATATAACTTAACCAATTTTTGGTTCGTAATCTTTCGTAGCATTCAGAGTGTGCTTAGAGACCTATGTAATTTAATATGCATAACAGATTCACAGAAGAATTTGTTTCCATGGAATCAAAATGGTATCAAATAAGTTATCATAGAAGCTGTTGCTTTATTGCTTTGAAACCAAAAAGTTCAGTCATTTATAGAGCTACTCTGAGGCAACATAGCTATAAAGCTAGTTCATCAGTAAATTTAAATTATGGATTAGAAATACATATACTTTGTTTTTTGTGTTTTACATGTAAAATGGAATAGTCTAAATAACTTAGTCCATGGAAATGTGATTGCTGATTTCAGTGGTTTGGACAGAAGGTTGGTGGTCTCTTTTGATTACATGTATATAAATAGAATATAGGCAAATCAAAAAGTTGATTTCCAAGTCTTGCACTTTTTATTTTTTCTTTCACAATGCATTGACTATGATGCTTTTCTTCAAAGGAACTGCAGCAAAACTGCCAAAATCTTTTTTTCATTACTGTTTATAGATATACAAAACACATATGTACATAACATTTTAAGTAGATTCCAATGACTAATAACCTTTCTGTAAATACAAAGTGTTTTAATATGAAATAAACTTATGTTATGCTTCATTTTGTGGTAGAAAAAGCATGCTTTATGGAGTTTTCATAATAATTTTGTTACTGCCCTACCTTAAAATCCTGGAGATCTTGCTATGTTCATTTGGAGGCCGGCCTAGATGGCTCCATTGAATGCACCTCCAACTGATGATTAGGATTAGGGGTTTGACCCCCACCGGGTCAGTAACAATATTTCATAGAGATTTGATCATGAAATACTCTTATGGCCATTCTCTCCCTTCCGCTGATGCAAGAAGTGCAGTTGTCAGTTTCTGGTGAAAGAATATGCACACTACTGGTTAACCACTTAGAGGACTAAGCTGCCCAGTAAAAAGTGTGGTTAGGTAACCTAACTGACCAGGCTCTACATGACCCGATCGGGTTGACTGGGCAGTAAAACCTCAACACAAGCAAATATTCATTTGGAGAAAAACAGGTAGTCATGCTGAGCTGATTACAAACAAGTGGAGTATTGGGACATTTTCTACAAACCTTTATACATGATACTTATGGTAAGTGTGCGTAAGCATGTGGAGCTAGTTACAACTAGACCATGGAGTGAGCATATGCTCACTAATACCCCCGGCCAAGGCCATCAGTGATAACACACAAATAGCCAGAACAACAAAGGGAAATAACTCTAAGTGACCTGACCCCACAGCCACTATTTTCTTTCCCACAATACAACTGATCATACTTGTCATGTGTTCTAAATTTCAAGATTCTAGGTACAGTAGTTGTTGAGAAATCTTTGACACAGAATAAATGTTTACTCACATACAAATAGCCAGAACAACAAAGGAAAATAACTCTGAGGGACCGGGCCCCACAGCCCCTATTGTCTTTCCCACAATACAACTAGTCACACTTGTCATGTGTACAAAATTTCAAGATTCTAGGTATAGTAGTTCTTGAGAATTCTTTGACACAAAATAAATGTTAACTCACAGACAGACAGACAGATGGACAGACACACACACACAAAGAGAAAAGACAAAAACTATATACCCCCTTACCATACTTTGTATGCCGGGGGTATAACTACACAGTCATGGGAGATGAATACAAACCATCCGAGTATTGGGACATTTTCTATGAAACTGTACGCAACCTAGGAATGCTAAGTGTGTGTAAGCATGCAGAGCTAGTTACAAGCAATTACGCAGCCATGCAGAGCTTATTACAAACCAGCTGAGTATGGGGACATTTTCAATAAACCTTTATGTAAGTTTGTTTGTGTTGAGGTTTTACGGCCCAGTCAACCCAATGGGGTCATGTCGAGCGCGGTCAGTTTACCTAACCACACGTTTACTGGGCAGACTTAGTCCTCTAAGCGGTTCACCAGTATTGTGCACATTCTTTCGCCAGAAACTGACAACTGCCCTTCTTGAATCAGCGGAAGGGAGAGAATGACCGTAGAAAATATTTCATGATCAATCTCCACGAAAGAATGTTGCCGACCTCGGCGGGGGTTGAACCCGCAACCTCCTGGTCTCCAGTCGGACGGCGCATCCAAGTGAGTCACCGAGGCCGGCCATTTATGTAAGATACCAATGTTAAGTATGCGTAAGCATGCGGAGATTTTATCCCAATACTCCGCTTGTTACAAAAGTGCATAGCTCATTCCAAATGTGGTGGTAATCGTAGAGGTTTACGCATTCTCCACTCTGTTTCCCATTTTACAGTAAAAAATTGCTTCATTGTAAATGTCCCAATACTCTGCACAATATTTTGTTCTTAGTTATTCTAGCTGCACAGAAATCCTTCAGAAATTTGAGGTATGGGTTTCCTCAGAGACCAAGTGTTGTATTAGTTTCATCGTAGTAGGACAACAAATATAAAAGTTATTAAGCAAAATGCATTTTAAATTTTGAAAACCTACCAAGGGACTTAACTCCAATCTGGCACTACACCTTTCTTACCGCAGAGACCAAGTGTTGTATTAGTTTCATTGAAGCAGGACCATAAACATAGGTTATTAAGCAAAATGCATTTTAAATTTTGAAAACATACCAAGGGACATAACTCCAAGTTATGAGCCCTTGGCCACTATTCTGAGACTACACCTTACTTACCTCAGAGATCAAGTGTAGTATAAGTTTCACTGAAGTAGGACCATAAACATCAAAAGTTATTAAGCAAATTTTGCAGTCATGGAATCACGGAATTAAGGAATCATGGAAGAACACGGCAAATCCAGTATAGCTCCATTTGAAAGTATATCCCCTCTTTTTCAAAGTGGGGCTATAATTAACAGATTTGCTCAGTTGTTTAACTTACTTCAAAGCAAGGTCCATTATACATATTAATGCAAGGTCCATTATGATAAAAAATTGGTTTCATCCTTTCATCTTTGATACAAAATCATTTATGGTTTATGAAAAAATATATACCCAAATATCTTACTTAATAAACTGCAGTCATTTTTGATAAAAAATCTTTCATTTATCCTTTCATCTCTGATACAGTCATTTTCAGTTAAAACTCTTGAATAGATACTAAATCATTTTTACCAATAAAACAGGAATGAATGAAAACATATTATAAGACAATTTACAGATCACTTATAAAACATTTTAGGGCAGTTTTATCAAATATATGTTTGGTGAGTAATTGTCCAGTGGCTAATTGTTCGGTTGGGTCCTACACTAGATAATTTGACCTAGGACAGTTTCCCCAGCCAAAATTTTTGCGGTTGGGCAGTTTGGCCAAAGGTGGTTCTAAAGAGTACCAAAAATTTAGGGTTTTTTGTGTTTTTTTAGCAAAATAGGAAAAATAATGTATACCCCTGTAAACTCCAGTTTTACTATATAAAAGTGGGGTTTAAGGGGTTTAAAATTATAGGTGTGTTTTCATGAAGGGAAAATAGCTGTAGCCTTAAAATAAGTGGATTAAAATGCATTATAGTAGTTATCACATTTATTCAGACAGACAGGCCTGTAGACCCAGATCATATGTTGCAGAATGGTGCATCTGATCAGGGTCTACCCTGTTTGTCACTCAGCAGCTGATAGTCACATCTACAGGATTCATTACCATGCTTCTCCATTTGTGTAATTTGTGATTTAACACCTAGCATGCTGAATAAAAAATTTGGCATACACAATTTTTAAATATTTTTCTAATTTCCCCAGAAAATTCAGAAAATAGTCTTTGACATTTTATGCAAGTAGTTTCAAGCTGAGACAATTAATATGAAATGCCATATCCTGTTAACTGGGAAAATAAAAAAGAAAAATATAAAAAAAGAATTATTTTGTCATCTTCTGAACTAGCCCAGAGACTGGTAAAGGTTAAAAGAGTGTTAGTTCAATGGCAAACAGTGTAGACCTTTATCAGACCCTACTTTCTGTGTGCCCTATAATGCTATGGGTAAATATGGAAATTGCTATGTCATCATAAACACTTAGCACACTATCAGCGAATACAACTGACAACAAATTTATGATATTTTATTTTTTTCCACAAAACAGGATCATGCAAATTGTCCCTTAGGAGAAAAATTGGATAAAATGTCAATTCCTATTTTCTGAGAAAAACAAGAAAAATATTTCAAAATGTCATTTGCTGAGATTTTTGCCTAGTCTGCTATGCATTTATAAATGCAATGCAATTACCTCCAGTATTCAGTTCAGTCAGGACCAATATCTTCTCTGTTCTTACTGGTAAATCACCATCTTCCTCCTCCTCCTCCTCCTCCTCCTCACAGGTTGTAGCACCATCTGTCATCGTATGCAGCACACACCATCTGTAAAACAACAAAAAATCACAATGAATCTTTACATTAATTACTCCCTAGGCAAATTCAGCAGAAGAGAATTTAATAATTTTTGTTCGTATTTTTTTCAGGAAGGGAGATAATTTGCATGAAATGTTTTGTTTTGTTTGTGTTGAGGTTTTACGGCCCAGTCAACCCAATGGGGTCATGTCGAGCGCGGTCAGTTTACCTAACCACACGTTTACTGGGCAGGCTTAGTCCTCTAAGCGGTTAACCAGTATTGTGCACATTCTTTCACCAGAAACTGACAACTGCCCTTCTTGAATCAGCGGAAGGGAGAGAATGACCGTAGAAAATATTTCATGATCAATCTCCACGAAAGAATGTTGCCGACCTCGGTGGGGGTTGAACCCGTGACCTCCTGGTCTCCAGTCGGACGGCGCATCCATGAAATGTAATAACATTTTTGATACAGTATTTTTTTTTTCCTTTTCTGACTGAGTCTTTTGTTTTAATGGGTATAGCTCAAATATGATAGGCATCAGTAATGATTAACTATCATTTCTAAATCAGTAAATTAGCAGAAGTCCCAGTAACGCTTTTCACATTTCAATTATTATTATTTCTTCTTAGTAATTTCCCACATCTATAATACAATTTTTACAGCTTATTTCTTACATGTGGAAATTTTTCCTGCAATGGGCAACAGGCCGGTGCCTATTTATGGACCTAATGTCACATTATGTGTCCACACACAGCCTAAAATTGTTGTATTATAAAACCAAACTCAAAAATAAAAACATTAAACTATAATACCCCGCCATTATCCTGTCGCGTGCAGATAACTCTGTCAAACATTGATGAAATTTGCCCATAAGCAATCCCAAACCAGCTCTCCTTCATATCATTGCATGTCCCAAGTTGGGCTAAAATCCCTTGATATTTACTCAAGTTATAGTCCGGAAACGAAAATATGGGCTTGTCTCGGGCAGATAACTCCATCAGAATTGATAAAATTTGCCCTTTTGCAATCCCAAATCAGATCTCTACAATATCAATGCACATACGAAGTTTGGTGAAAATCCATTGACATTTACTCAAGTTATCATCCGCAAACCAAAATATGGGTGTGTCTCCGGCAGATAACTCCATCAAAATTTGACGAAATTTGTCCATTAGCAATCCCAAACCAGATCTCCACAATATCAATGTACATACCAATTTTAGTCAAAATCCATTGGTATTTACTCAGAAACAAAAAAAATTGGGCTTGTCTTGGGCAGATAACACCATTAAAAATTGAAAAAATTTGCCCATTAGCAATCCCAAACCAGATCTCTGAAATATCAATGCACATACCAAATATGGCAAAAATCCATTGATGTTTACTCAAGTTATCATCCGGAAATAAAAATATAGGCATGTCTCAGGCAGATAACTCTGTCAAAATTTGACGAAATTTGCCAATTAGCAATCCCAAACCAGATCTCTACAATATCAATGCACATACCAAATTTGGCGAAAATCCATTGATGTTTACTCTAAGTTATCAGCCGGAAACAAAATACGGACGTACGATGGACGGACTGACGGACACACGGACGTCCAACGTAAAACCATAACACCTCACCACGATCATGAGGCGTGGTATAAAAAGCCAAACTTTAGACCTGTCAGTCTGAGATTTCACCTTATATTCTTTTGGGCCAGTCAAACTGTTTGTCTCTTAGTAACCAAACCTAAGCTCCAACCAAACTTTGTATTTTAGTTTGAGTTCTGTTACTCAAGACTCAGTTCACTCATACTGTCCTCATAAAAGATTGACTTACTAGAATTAACACTTGCAGATTTCACTTATACCAATGAAAGATATATGTGTGTGTGTGTGCGTGTGTGTTATTGTAAGAAAAGGACTTTATAATGCAATTACTTGACACAGCGACTTAATTATATAAATATTAGATGATATGAAAGTTTGATCTTTTCCTCCAAGAAAGGCAAAACAATAGTTGCGTCTATTTGCTGAGTACAAATCAAATTATTGTACATCTGTTTACTGAATGTAAGGTCCTCTTGCACTGAATGTAACCCTTCTCATGCCGAATAAATTAAGATGCCATGCCCACTTCTAATTTCCAGCCAATCAGATTACTTGATCTTAGTTTTGATAGAAAGTCACATACATGTATTTAATGACAAACACAGAGCAGATCCAGATCATCTGGCTTAGCTGCTCTGGATATACACTGTTTGCTAAGACAGGGCATGTTGTGTTCAGCAATAGAAGGGTTAACCTGCTGTTTAAGAATTAGGCATTTTTGTCTGGATGAAAAACTTGAAATATTTTATGAAAACTAAAATGAAATACAAATATTACTAAAGCAAAATGAAATGCAAATTTTTCCTGTTGCAGAAAGGTTAAAGCCTATATTCTGGGGAAAATTAATTATTTTATATTGTTGTCTGCTGAAATTTTAACCAGCATGCTGAGCATTAAGATGGACTGATACATCTCCAAGGGAGATCATCCTGACCCAAAAATATTTTCTCTCTTTTTTAAAGGAAGGGTGCTACTCTTAAATGAAAACATTTACTCCTAGAAAACTTAATACATTCCTTTTACAGTAGCCTCCACCCCATTTCAGAAGTAATTAACATCAGGGGCCCAGCCATTCAAAGCTAACGATGTTGTTAGTTAACATACCGTTAAAACCAAGATATTGTACTTACTAGAACAGTTAACATTTTGACCACTAAAGAGCTCATTAAGCTAACAATGCTTTGAACAACTGGGCCCTGAGAAGCAACTCTTATCTGCAGGTGTGGTGTCTCCTTTACAATGGGAGGCAAAAACGTAATACATAGAGTACTCTCCTGTTCATCAAGTTTTTTGTTTGAGTTTAAACATCACTATCAACAATCTACCAGTCATGCTGTGACTGTATTGGGACTTGAAGGCGGGGAACTGATATTCTTTTTACATGTTGCCTCACTGCCCTGTCAGAACCCAGACATAGTGAAATAATATACTGAACCCTTGTTACAATGACAGCATTAATTTTGTTCCCAAAGATGTCATTAAAATGAATTTGCTGTTGTAAAGAATCCTTAATGGACAGAATGATATGTAAGAAAGGCCTGTTTTATTCTTATTTCCTTACAGAACATATGTTTTGGATATTTGTTAGAATTGCTTAACAAATGTCCAAAACATGTTGCTTGAAGTTTTGATGCAATATTCTTGCGTAATTTGTCATTAACTGTCACCTCTTGAGCGAAGGTTTCATGACATTCAAAGTGTTAGTATAACATGTCGTTGTATCGAGTGTGGGTATAAAGAGGATGGACTGTTTTTTGTTTGTGTTGAGGTTTTACGGCCCAGTCAACCCAATGGGGTCATGTCGAGCGCGGTCAGTTTACCTAACCACACGTTTACTGGGCAGGCGTAGTCCTCTAAGCGGTTAACCAGTACTGTGCACATTCTTTCGCCAGAAACTGACAACTGCCCTTCTTGAATCAGCGGAAGGGAGAGAATGACCGTAGAAAATATTTCATGATCAATCTCCACGAAAGAATGTTGCCGACCTCGGCGGGGGTTGAACCCGCGACCTCCTGGTCTCCAGTCGGACGGCGCATCCAACTGAGCCACCGAGGCCGGCTGGACTGTACTACCACCAGTCATATTATACTGATAGTGGAGTGACTAATCCTAGCTTTTCTTCCTAATGCTGAGTGCCAAACTATTACCATTTTAAGAAGTCTTTGATATTACCTGGCTGGGGATCAAACACACAACCTCTTATATTTAAGGAAAAGACTGTACCAAGTGAGCACCTTGAATTGGGCCACTTAGAGAGATACAATGATCTACTGCATGCATTATGACCAGAAAAGAGTTACCAGATAGTTCAATAGTGCTACTATCATTACAGGTAATCATAAAGTTCAACAAAGTTCATCATTATCATTACCAATCAGTATAGTATAATCAACAAGTTCCATCAACAATATTGTTAAACGAAGAAAAGAATCAAGTTCATCTTACTGTTAATAGGAAAAATTTCAGAGGTCAAAATTGCTGCCAACATGGTCTTTCCTGAGAACTTCATGACAGTCATCATCATCATCATCATCATCATCATCTAAGGTACTGACATCTGTAATTAACTGCATAATTGCATAAAAATATCAATGATTACTCAAAAAATACCATAATATCAAAACACTATTGTTTAACCATTTGTCACTTGGAATTATTTTTTACAGAATTAACACTCTCCAAAGTCAATATTCCATCATCATCATCATCATTGGTATGGGTGTGATAATCATTACTGTCATCACTTTTTGCAACATCATTACCATTAATATCATCATTAGTAATAATGCCATTTTAAACTACTCAATAAGTATAAGTACGAAATGGTAGCAATATGACATTGTTGAATCATTTATATTACTAACTTTCTATTATATTTAATACTATTGTACTTGGTAAGCAATGCCATCATCATCAGAGATATGAAGCTGATGATAATGATGATCATAATCATCAATACAGAGTTGAACATCATCATCATCACTTACAGTTCTATTATTTTGATATCATATATACTGAGCATAAGTAACAAGTAACACTTTAGGAAACAAGAGAGTCATGATGGCCCTGGACCACTCACCTGAACTCAAGATAGCTTGTAGACAGATGGTGTAATGGCTTGACAGATTTGGCTTAAAGGTCATGGTCAATTCACCAAGATACATTCACATACCAAGTTTGGTATTTAAGGGTTATATAGTTCAGGAGATATGCTCCAGACATGCAATTATGACAGAATGACTGATTTACCGAAGGATGAGAGGATGGAACAGGGCAACACTATATGCCCCGACCAAAATTTGGCCAGGCATAAAAATGAACAAATTCAAGGAAACGTGATAGACAGAAGCTAGATTCTCTGTCAAACTAATTCTACCAATATACTTTACTTATATACTTAACTGAAAGATTCAGGCTCAGGTATGATGGAATTTTCATTACAGAAAAACAGAAGAACGGACAGATGTTAACACAGACACACATACACACTGTTCCAAAGAAGGGGATGGGAAGGATGGGAATATAATTTTGAAAAGCTAATATAATTTTGAAAAGCTATCTGGTTAAATGGTTCAAGAATAATAGCCAGTGCAGTATGTAAGTGTCAGTAACTACACTGCAAAAATTAGGGCAAATACCTGGATGACCTTAGTGACCTTTTGCAGCAAGAAAATCATGCTACCTCGACCAGAGTCACAGCACAATTAAATGTGCTTACTGGCATGCAATTATTACCTAATAAATGGTCTGCTGAGTCTTTCCTGTTTGCTGTTTGAACAGGTACCTTATGCAAGCAGTAAAGGAGGTTAATAATGCTGCTTGGGTACACAGGCTAATAAAATGTATTTGCTACAACTGCCTGAAGATACCTCCATATGATGGGGTTTTAACTTTTGAAGTCTTTATATTCTGGCCGTAGTTTTGATCGCTGTCTGTTGGTTGATCTAGGATCCATCATTTATGGAGGGCATAAAATATAACTGTCCAGTGACCCAAGGCTTCTGGTTCCCAGCCGTGTTGTGTCCAATAAGAAACTGAAACTAGAAGTCACAGGTCACCGAACAAGGTTATTTTTATACCTATATTGCTAAATCATAAATATAAGCAATCTCACCATTAAGTTGGCAGAGCCTCATCACTACTGTTGAGTTCAGGAAACCAGTGATAGCTGAACAAAATGCTGTAAAATAAAGTAAATAATTAGGGCATGTAAAGTATAAACAAATGGAAAAGAAGTATACGTAAGAAATAAATCGTCATCATCATCATCATCATCACACCTGTCCTTATCATAATCTACATCATCATTTGCAATTACATTACCATTGTAATCAGGTGTAGTAATTCCTTTATTCACCATATCATCATCATCTTCATCATCATCATCATATCATCATCATCTGTAACCATACAATAATTAACCCTTGTCCTGCTGAACCCGGATATACCCTGCCTTTGCAAACAGTGTAGATCCAGATCAGCTGAAGCCAACTGATCTGGATCTGCACTGTTTGCCATTCAGTGTGTGAATTTATAGCAATAATCCGGATCAAGTAATCTGATAAGCTGAAAATTAGGCGTGACATCTTAATTTATTCAGCAGGACAAAGGTTAAAACCACTTCTACAGGGTATATTTAGAATACATACTCAAAAAGTATACTATTCAATAACAGTACTGTCAAAATATGAATATAACTGGTCTTACTGATCGTCATCTACATTAGGATAGTACTGCTATCATTATCATAATTCTACCAAAGAAATGAAAACACTTCACAAACTCATCAGCAGAAGCAGTAGCATCACCATCATCAACAAATCACAATCATAATGGCATTAATCATCATCAACATCTGTTTTGATGTGCAGTAAGGCAGATCAAAGCCACAGGCAAGACTGACAAATATATATAATAATAAGCTTTGCATTTAGAATCTCTTCCCTGAACATAGTGGCCACTGGCTATAACCCCTACAATACATACCAAACAATCCTTGCGGGCATTAGATCTCCGGACCCTCATCATGAATGGTAGAGTTGAGAAAGAAATGCTAGTGGCTATAACCCCTACAATACACACCAAACAATCCTTGCAGGTATTACATCTCCAGACCCTTGTCAAGAATGGTAGAGTTGAAAAAGGAAATGTTAGCAGAAGGGTAAGCTGTAAAAAAAAAAAAAGAAACAAAGTTAAGGGATATAAAATACAGAGAGAAAAGAAGCATAAGAAAGATACCATCATCATCATTAACATATCTATTATCATCATCAGTCTCAGAAACATTTCAATTGCAATTTATCAAATAAAGTGATGCTTTAAAACATCAACACCATCATCACAAATTCTTTTTCATCATCATAATGATCATCATTATCACTTACAGTATTATTTTTATCATAATCAAGTACATGTAATACTTTAGGAAAAACATATAACCTTGTCCATGACCCAATGGCTTCTGGTTCCCAGCTGTAGATTGTCAAACTGGAAAGTGAAACCAGAAGTCACAGGTCACTGAAGGTTATGTTTATACCTATATTGTAAAATCATAAATGTAAGCAATCTCACCATTAGATTGGCAGAGCCTCATCAAAACAGAAGAGTTGAGGAAGCCAATGATAGCTGAAAGAAACCCTGCAAAAGATGGTAAATAATTAAGGCATAAAAAGAAAAAAAAAACAGATGGCAAAGAACCTCATTAAAGCATACAATCATCATAATGATGATCCTAATCATAATCCACATCATCATTTGCACCAACATTACGACTAATCAAGTGTAGTAATTCAATAATTCACCACCACTACATCATCATCATCATCATCAGTATCCATATCACAATTATAACTACTTCTACTTTTAGTATCTAATCATAATCAAGAAGTATACAATTCATCAACAGTACTATCAAACCATAAACATTACCAATCCCATTACCTTCGTATACATTAGGTTAGCAGTGCAATATCATCATAATTCTTAGGAAGGACTGAAGACACATAACCCTATAAGCAGCAGCAGTAGCATCACCATCATCAACAAATCACAATCATAATGGCAGTCATCATCATCAACATCCATGTTAATGTGTAGTCAGGCAGATCAAAGACGCAGGCAAAACTGATGAATATAAAAATAATAAGCTTTGCATTTAGAATCTCTTCCCTGACCAAAGTGGCCACTGGCTATAACCCCTACAATACCTACCAAACAATCCTTGCCGGCATTATATCTCCAGACCCTCATCATGAATGGTGGAGTTGAGAACAAAATGCTAGCAGAAAGGTAAGCTGTAAGAAAAGAAGCAAAATTAAGGCATTTAAAATACAAAGAGAAAAGAAGTATAGTACAGATCTCATCATCATCATCATCATCATCAAAATATCTATTATCATCATGAGTCTCAGTAACATTACAAATGAAATTATATCAAATGAACTGATGCCTTAAACATCAACACATCAACATCATCATTATCACGGCTACATCATCATCATAATCATCATCATGACAATAACTATCATGTATCATTAACACTTCTGTCAAACCATAAACATGACAATCTCGTCTATTATAATCTACACAAGATCATCATCATGGTTAACATCATCATTATCATTATCATCAATGATTATCATCATCATTTATATCAGTTTTGATGTGTAGTCAGGCAGAACAAAGACAAACTGTCTTTTCTGGCAAAACTGTTAAACACAATCACGTACTTTTGCATTCAAATCTCTGCCCTGATCATAGCGGCCACCAGCTATAACCCTTATGATACACACCAATGCTAGCTGTAAGGTAAGCTGTTGATGAAGAAGCACAATTAAGGCATAGAAATAACAAATGCTGGAAAAAAGCATAATTAAAGCATATAAAATCAAATGCTGAAAAAGAAGCACAATTAAAGCATATCTATACAAAGATTGGAAAAGAAGCAAAAACTAAGGCATAGAAATAACAAATGCTGGAAAAAAGCATAATTAAAGCTTATAAAATCAAATGCTGAAAAAGAAGCACAATTAAAGCATATCTATACAAAGATTGGAAAAGAAGCAAAACTAAGGCATATAAATAACAAATGCTGGAAAAAAAGCATAATTAAAGCACATAAAATCAAATGCTGAAAAAGAAGCACAATTAAAGCATATCTATACAAAGGTTGGAAACGAAGCACAATTAAAGCATATCTATACAAAGATTGGAAAAGAAGCACAATTAAGGCATATAAATATGAGAATAAATATAATTTAGACATATAAATTACAAATAGAATTCAGGCAGTTACAGAGATGAAGCATGATTAACACAGATTCAGCAGACAGCGAATTGGTGGTATTTGTCGTATTTTTCCTAGAAAATAGGATTGGACACTTCATGCAAATTGTCTCCTAAGAAGACTTATTTGCATAAAGTGTCAGATCCTATTTTCAAAAAAAAAAAAGAAAATAAAATAAAAAAAGAAAATGAAAAATAAAATAAATAAGAAATATTTTAAAACATCTTCTGCTGAATTGTTTACAAAGCATGCAAAGTGTTAAGTAATGAATTTTTACCAAGCATGCAAAGTGTTAAGTAATGACTTAACCAACAACAAAAATTAATGCTTAGCACACTGGGCAAAAAATTCAGCAGATTTGAAAAACCTTACTTATTTTCCCAGAAACCTGGCTTTGACATTTCATGCAAAGTGTCCCTCCATGAGACAATTTGGATGAAATGACAATGCCTATTTCCTGGAAAAATCAAGAAAAATATCAACTTGTCATCTGCTGAATTTGCCCATAGAGTGATAAAAATAATAATAATAAAAAAATAAAATAAACATGAATCGCAAGCGTGAATCACCGACGTCAATCACCAACATGAATCGCAAACGGAATCGCAATCATCAAACATGACGCACACTCGCGATTGAGAATTGCAATATGAAACATGAACGTGAATCGCAAACATGTATCACAAACATGAGTTGCGAACATGTAGAAAGTGTCCCGAACAGACTCGTTGTAGTCACGAGCAGACTCACTGCACAGAGTCTAAATCGCAAACAGTTCGCAAGAGCACACATCCTCATATACAGTCACTTTCAAATCAATCAGCAAACTTTCATGCATACATGCTGAATTGGGCCACACTAAGAGAAAAAGTGCCATAGGTGCAGACAGTAAAGGTCCAGATCAGACTGCATTCGCACAGTCTGATCTGGGCCTTCACTGTCCACTGCCAGAATCCTTGGATACTATAGAATGTATCAATGGAGGGCAAAGGCCCAAATGAGATTTTGTGCATTCAAGGGATAAGTCTGAATCTATGGATTTTCTGCATGCTTGGAGACACCATTTTTTGCTTGATGTGGCCCAGCTTTATATTCTGATCTACTATTAAGTATCTATTCCTGTCTTATCTAACACAGTATCAATCTAATATAATCTAAGCTATCTAATCACATACCCAATATAGTCAACAGTATTTCAATCATGTGGTCATGTCATGTCAAGATACTGCCTCTGTGGGATTTTTACCGACTTGGTCCAATGACAAACTCAAGTGTTGCATTTAGCTACTAGCAGCTCTGCCACAGAGGCACAAGGCAGCCCATCTATTTTGCGGGCCCCGATGAGCTGGGGCATAATACCTAGTCTTATAAAGTCTAACAACTCCAAACACCATTATGACCTATGTCAGCACAGAAACGTGTTTACTGATAGAACTGCCTTACTAAGGCAATTCTAATGAGTACTCATTACAGGTTTTCATGCTTGCAAGTTTTGCTGGCTTCCTTGGCTTGAAACTATGCGTCGTTGTAATTCATGAGTAAGACATCTCGCCCAGACCTGATGCTAGGTCTCCAGCATTTTAAGTTATGGATGATCATTGAGAAAAAAATAATTTGACCCTTAGAGTGCTTATCACAACTACAGCAGACAACATTTTGATTTTTTTATGTATTTTTAAGGAAAATAAGGCTTGCCATTTTGTAAGGAAGGCCATTAGAAATGTTTGTTTTAAATGAGTACCCTATTAACTCTAAATATTTAGACAGGCTCCAGCAAACAGTGTTGACTTCAATCAAACTGCTTCTTAAGGAGTAGTTTGATCAGGGTCTACACTATTTGCCATTCCATCACAAATTTCAGTACAGAGATAACCTAGGCCCAGTTGTCAAACTAACCATGTCGTTAGTTAATGTATCATTAAATCTTTGAGCGTCAACTATGGCATATACGTTGATATTTTTGCTGAAAAAATTTGCAAAAGCTACTCACATTTTTTTCTGCAAAAATAACTGTGAATTAGATATTGTACAAACTAGAACAGTTAACATTTTGCCCACTAACGAGCTCGTTAAGCTAACGACGCTTTGAACAACTGGGCCCTGGAAGAAACAGGAATGAAAGTGAAGCAACAGAAGAAATAACTAGAAATGTGTCCACCGTACATGGATACCCCCGCTGTGGGGTACCCGACTATAAAACTGCAAAATTCTACCTGGTACAAATGCCTTAACCTGAGTCTAACAGGATCACGTACATACGTACACACATTCCTACAGAAGGAAGTACATTCGTACGCATGTATGCACGTACCCATGTATGGAAAACTGAAAAACTATTTGCCCCTGCATCATCCGAAGTGGGGGCATAACTATATGCCCCCCAGCATCATCCGATGCGGGGGCATAAAAACATTCCCACTCTACCCTTACCTGCTACAAGGATCGCAAGCCTTGCCCAACTGTAAGCCAATATGTTGGATGCCCCGGTGATGTAAGATACATGTATATGACACCTTCACACCACCCGACCACCCCCCATTAAAGGTGACAAAACTGGGTTCATACATTTAGGACTTACCCAAAGTCCCTGACATTTCTATGACAAATTCAAGTTTCCCTGACAATATCAGAGCCAGAAATTTTTGAATTTAGCAAGAAAGATACATTGGAACCAAACATTCTAGTTTTATACAGCTAAAATATTAAATTTCCTGACATTTTTGCAAAATTTCATTTTTTTTCTTACATATCACAGAATTCCATGACAATTTCTTGACCTTGATTTGTTTTTATTTGGGTTTTACGGCCCTTTCAAGAATATTTCACTTATATCGAGCCAATCGTTCATCAAAGGTGGGCGAAAACCGGAGAACCCAGGAAAAATCACCTGACCATCCGCAAACAGAACTTGGCTTTCCCACATGTGACCCGAGCAAGGCTCGAACCACAGTGGTGAGAAACCTAATGGATTAAGAGTCAGCTCTTATCATTTAGGCTACGGGGGCCCGCTAAAAAAATAAATAAATTCCCTGACATTTCCCTGACGTGTATGAACCCTGCAAAAGATTGTGATTCTGGATTTGCAATTCTTGACAAACTCAGCGTTATTTCTATACTTTTTCCATTTTTGTAAACTTTTACACAGAATTTAGATCATTTGTGACCACAAAACTCACAAACTAAATGGTAATCTCAAACATTTGTACAATTACAGTATATGTTTTTATGCCCCTACCTGGTGAAGGCA